>OY101451.1:11912098-12562098 GCA_956483635.1 Panzeria rudis | reverse complement strand
ATTATTGTAATTATGTGAATCCATAATCAAATGTTGAGGACCAAATTCCATATCCATGTCATTAACAGATGATGATGCTGCTGATGCTGAGGCCGTTGAAATCTTGTGAACTGTACCGGAAAATGAATTATCTAAAGAATTTGCTCTTGGCAATGACTGCAATTGTATGGCATGTATAAAAGTGGCTCCTAATTTCTTTAAAAATTCACTAGTTGTTGTTAAATGACTCGTTGCTAACGGAGAATCCAAGCTGGGTGAGGAGACCAACGCTATGGTAGGGGTATCGGCCAAGTTGGGTGTTCTGCTATTTTCCAAAATATGCTGTGCGTATTTATCGAAATGTAATTCTTGTGGTAGTTCGTAATTTAATGAGTGTGTTGAGCCTTCCATTATCAATTATATATTGCAAATTATTTAAAATGTTTTAATATGTTGTCGTTTTTTATTTAATTGTATTCTGTTTGAAGAGCCTAAACGCAAACAAAAAATATCTTTCTTTATATATTTTCTTCTCTAGATTGCTTTTTCTTTAAGTCTTATTGTTATAGGAATTTCTTTCTTTATTTTTTAATCTCTTTTCTTTGCTGCGTTTGAAAAGGCAGTTGATTTCTTTTGATTTTCTCAAGCGTTTCACAAATTAAGCACGTCCGCACTCCACGAATTCTCTAAATAAACTAAAAATTTAATATGAAAACATTAAACTATAAGATTGTTTTGGTTAAAGTATCCCTAAGATTTAAAACTCATTTTAAAAGAGCGTTAAACACCGATCTTAAAAATAAAATACACTTATTACACACACTCGCATACAAAACTCAGTTCAAATGAGCTAATATTTCACTCTCTCAAATTGTAATAGATTAAAGAATATTTAAATGAATAACTCTTGTTCAGTTTTCTTTTAATCTTCAAAAAGATTTCTTTTTTTTCTACCTGCTTTTCTTTTACTTTCCAAAATAAATTTCAAAAAAAAATAATAATAATACGAAGAAAATACTACACACAAATGAAATTTTCTGCTGATCATTTGATGCTTGGTTACGCTCGGGCACACATCTTTTCATGTCTCTAAACTCAATTGTATATTTTCTTTCAAACGTATTTCTTAAATACTAAAAACAAAACTATCCCTTATTTTTCTCTTTTCCCTAAAGCCTGGGAATCTGTATAGGCTTTATCGAAATAAAGTATAAAAATGATCATATAATGCTCACGCATGATGAGCCCCTTAATTGGCGTTACAAACCTCTAGCAATAATTATAGTTTGCTACCCTAAAATATTGTACCAAGAAAAGAATGCATAAATGGGTAAATTTTATATCACACAATAGCACTTAAAACTGATAGTTATAAAATAATACAAATACAATTGTGAGATATTTGGAGGTCTAACAAAATTTTCTCAAAATATTTCTAAGAAAGTTTTTCAAAAAATTTTCGGAGTTTCTACGAAATTCGACAAAATTAAAGGGGTTAAAAAGGATCAAACAAAGTTAAAAATATTGAATGTACTATAATATAGACATACATATATGACATACAGATAAGTCCGATTTTTTATGAATACTAACTACGTATAATTTGACCGCATAACTACGTATTTTATTTGAGAAATTCGAAATATGAGGGGTAGCCCTTAGTAATGCACTTACATTTTCACAACAATTAACTAGTTATTATTCTAATTATTTACAGCCAAAAAATATGCAAAAATTAAAACTCAATAAGAGTTGACAAATCTTAAATTTGTTATTACTTTTTTTTAAGTGTTGACCTAAAGTGGTAAAAGAACATTTTTATCTTTGAAATAATTATATTTCATGTTGATTTAATATTCCAGTAGAGTTAGAGCAAAATGAAGTTGATACCGAAATAATACGAATAATCATGTTGAATCAAAGTTATTTAAAGTTGAAACAATGTCAATTTGATGATGAAATAATACGAATAATTGTATTAAATCAAAGTTATTTTAATTTGTAAGAACGTGAATTTGATAATGGAATAACACTAAGAAACATGTTGGATTAAAATTTTATTAATTTGAAACAATGGGAATTTGATACTGAAATAACACGAAAAATCATGTTCAATCATAGTTACTTCAATTTTAAACAATGTAAACTTGATACTAAAATAACACGATAAATCATGTTGAATTAAAATTATTTCAATTTGAAACAGTGTGAATGTAATATTGAAATAACTTACAAAATCATGTTGAAGTAAAGTTATTTTAATTTGAAACAGCGTTAATTTAATACTGAAATGGCATGGCGAATCATAAACAAACATTTTTTGAAAATTAAAAATACGGGCCGCGAATACTGGTCGCAACTACATAGCATAATAGTGTTGCCGCTGCCGATTTCTTAGATTTTTAGTGTTGCCGTAATTTTCCGCGGAAATGCCGGGGAACTCCTGGGATTTTGGAGATGTTTGACCTCTTTGCGAATCTAATATGGTTTGTGTCTTTGATAAACGGTTTGTGGTGTAGCTAAGAGGTTGTGAGGAGTGCTGTCGTAATTTTCCGCGAAAGTGGTAGGGAAGTCCTGGGATTTTGGAGATTTTTGGCCTCTTTTTGGCAATCGCTAATATGGTTTATGTCTTTGTTAAATGGTTTGTGGCGTGGCTTAGAGGTTTATGTCAGTGCTAGCTGAAGCTGTCTCTGCTAATTATATCAATTCTCGCAAATGATATGAAATTTTTTGATGTGACAATAACATAACATAATAGGGTTGCCGCTAAATATTTTTTAGATTTTCATTGTTACCTTAATTTTCCGGGGACATGCCGGGGAACTTCTGGGATTTTTGGGGATTTTCGGACTACTTATTGGAAATCTCCCATATAGTTTGTGCCTTCATTTAATGGTGTGTGACTTAGCTAAGTGGTTCTGAAGGTGTCTGCTAACTATTGGCGATAAATATCTTCTTACTATCTTCCAACTCATAGTTGGTTTAGGTGCTGAAGTTCTGGAAGTTCAAATTATTATCTTTCTCCTGATTTATGTTATTAATAAGCCATTTGGGTCTAAGGGGCTATTCACATATTACGTAAAGCTATTTTCTGAGTTTTTATAACACCCCCCCCCCCTTCTCCCCACCCTCAATAACTCTTTTTTTACAAAATTTTCAGTACAAATTATCAAATCCGTAATAAATCAGCTCTCCAGATATAAGACATTTACGTTTTCTTTTAATGAGGGGTACCCTTCTCCCAACGGCTATCCTGCCAGTTTCTGCTTTACTACGCGCATTATTTTCAAAGTAACCTACACCAAATTTGGGAACTCTAACGATTACAGCTCTCCAGTCTAAGTTACGCCCTATAACATCAGTATTCTCTCAGTGAAATTCCCGGTAAAACCAGCCCAGCTATTTTGTAGGTTGCCCGGAAGAAACAGACAGACAGACAGATGGGAATATCACCCAAAAAAAAAAGATAATAAAAAATATCAAATTTTTATTGAGTTTCTAAAAAAATGTTAAATGGTAGTTTCGTTCTTAACAAGTTGACCTAATATTACTTAAATGTTACGAACGCGAAGGCTAATTTTTAACTTAATACAGTGATATGACGTAAAGAAGACTGTTTTCTAAGTTCTGGTATAATCTGTTCTCCACGGAGGAGCTCTTTCTCGTCTTTCACATCCAAAATAATCTCAAAAATTACTCTCGCTTGATTAGAACAATCTTACAGTACAAGTGATTAATGCAACTGCATGCAATTTTTTAATATAATACGAAGCTTGTCGGCTATCTACATTTACACAAGACGAACGTCACAATAAATAACAACAAAACAAGAACAAGAGCATAACAGTGCGTTGTAGAAATCAACAAAGCAAATAAGCATCAACACATTTAAAAAAAAAGTTATTTCTCATATATTTAGTTTTCTCTTCGCTCTGCACTGGATTAATGGTTTAAGGCGTAAGCTATAATCTGCTCATCACGAGGAAGATCTATTCGGGTCTCTGACAAGCGAAGCGATTTTTCATGCTTGCTCAAGACAAATCTCAAAAATTATTCTTACTAGTTTAGAACAATCTTCGAAAACGAATGGAATAATTTATAGAACACTACGGGTCTAGAAACTTTATTATAAAAAAGATTGCGTGAGAAACGCATGCAGAGAGGCTATTGCTTGTTCTCTTCGTGTATCGTGCACGTCGTATATGAAAGCCGCACAGTGAACAGCCATCCTAATCCGAGGACCATAAACAAGTTATCAATAATAGTTCATTGTGCCTGTTGCTTGTTTTGGCGGTATCGAAGCAGAGTTTGTGGTCTAAAGGTCTAAGCAGAATAATATGCCGCTACGCATTTCTTAATCACTTTTTTTGACATCTATATGGTTTTTGTTTTCTTTGAAAACCAAGCAATTAAAAAGTACCAATCCTGCTTTTTTTTATTTCACTATTTCCCATATTTAGGGAACCTCTTTCACGTACACACATGTTGCGTTCTGTGCTCTTTCTTACTCAAACTTTTATAGGATATGAAGTAAAGGACACCGAACGTTCCTTTTCAATTTTTTCTATACATTATTCTATTATTTATATTTCTGTCTTCTTACTGGGTCAGTGCTGTTTGGACGTTTTTACCTACATGAGATCTTTTTTTCAATAAGGTTTTAAATTTCTCTATTGTATGACAGATCTTATTACAAATGAGTTTCTTTATTGTTACTGAAGTTTTAGGATAATCGTTTTTTTGTCGTTGTTTGCTCTTCCTCCTTTTTACTGTGTGCTCATTACTTGTGTTTTGGACAATAGAATTTAATTGAGCTTGGAAATTTCTTATTTCTTTCTTTGAGGAGGTTATTTTATCTATTTCTTTACTATAATTTGATGATTGTAATGCTGTTTGTGTGTACAAAAATCTGCATTTAATTTAGTATTTGGCAGATATAAAAAAGGATGTTTATTGTTTTAAAAAATAAATTTTAATAAAATGAAGAAATTTCTTACCATTCATGCCAAAGGCAAAATTATGAATTTTTGAAAGAGAAACAAGGTTTTAATTAATTTCAAATCAATCTTAATTTTAAAATAAATATTGTTTTCTTAAAGATTTCTTAAACAAAAGCAAAAAAAAACAGGGTGATAGTATGAGCAGACATGAATTTGTTCAACACCGTTAAATAGACTAAGTTCGGGTAATGTGGTATACCTAGTTTTTATTTAACTATAATTTTTAGAAACTTCCTCCGACAAAAAAATCTTATCTCGTGCCTTAGTAGAATTCTTAGGTTTACATTCGGGAAAATAAAAAATTTTTGAATCCAAAGTTTCAGAGAATTTGAAGAAGAGGTATGAAAAACCCCGTAAACAAATCAAAAGTTGGCGGGTAATGTGATATACAACGTTCTCTTAATATGGTATATTATATCTTCATGTATTCCGCTGCACTTTTTCTTAAGTCATATCTTTAAGACATGCTTATTTTCTTGAAAGGGCAATGTCATATCGCTATACCACACTAGCCGACCAAGCGGTTTATTTAAATAATTATTAAATTACAAATATACACTAAATATGAAATATTTGGCCAATTCACAACCTATTGTATGTGTTGTAGATCGTATAAATGCTGTTGGTAATTTCCAAATAAACATTTGTTTAGAAACATGTTTATGTTTAAGAAAATTACCAACAACATTTTTACGATCTACAACACTTACAACAGGGGCCCATTTCTCAAAACTACAAGTTACAAATCTACCAGTAAAATACACAAAAAACAACAACACTTTTACAAATTTTATTGTTGCTTTGTGTGTATTATACTTTTAGATTTGTAACTTGTACTTTTTGAGAAATGTGGCCCAGGTTGCTTTTTAGAAAAAAAAAACAAATTTTTAACAGAGACCAAAAAAGGTCAGAAGTCAAACGCATATTTTTTACGATTGACTATTTTCATGACATGCAAATAATACACCAACGCCTTCTTAACCTTCTGAGAGCATCAAACTATTAAGAATGGTAGAGTTATTGATATACCCTTAGTTTCAGAGGAAAACAGCTATACCACATTAGCCGTCCATACCACATTACCCGAACTTACTCTAACTTCCAAATAGATTTCTCAGTTTGGTCAAAAAATCTCCTTAAATGCCTAGACTAGTGATCCTAAGCTTTTAACTAATTGCTGGCATTTTATGCGATTTAAGAATAATTTTTATTTATATCCCAATTTTTGTGTAAACATTTCGTTCTTAATCAAATTTACCTTTTGCCACATGTTAAACACACGTTTCAAAAATTGTCTGGTTTTTTGTTTGCAATGTGAAGTTAAACAACCTTTCATTTTAAATACGGATACATTTTGTTAAAACAAATAAACTCACGGTCTGATAACAATTGAAAAAGAAAAGAATCATTAATAACAAATAGCGGCAAGTCTATGCTAATTTGTTTTTCAGATGAAGGTTATTAACACGAAAATTAAGTAATGAAAGATAAAATACATCTTGTGACGTCCTTAAGAATAGAGAGATAAAAATTAAGACAGAAAAAAAACTAAAAGATTTAGCCCAATCAAATAATATTACTTTGGGCATTGTATAAGTTGTCACAAGACTCTTAAAGGATTTCGTGTAAGCGTCACAAGATATCAGAGGTCAAAGGTCACAAAAATCTTTCATATCTCCTTTCCTGTCTAAGAAATTAATTTTGAAGCTATTAGACAAGTTGTAAAGTAGAAAATTTTCTATAATTTTCGTTTGCAACAAAATTTTGCATGATCAACTGTTTTTGAGATAAAGCGTTGAGCGAAATGATCAGAGATCGGAAGCTTTCGTACTGTTGCTCTATCGCTTCGTTCATCAGTTGCATAGTGCAAAATTTTTATTTTATCTTATTTTTTTAAGAGAAATAACACATGACCCTTGTCACAATGTATGATTAAAAGTTAACGTGGACTTTAACGGCAACTTTTGTATGCCGAACTTACCGTTAAATTCCGGTTTAATTTTTAATCGAACATTGTGAAAAGGGCCGTCAGGTAATTAGTGCCTACCAATTAATTAATTGATATGTTACCTTCATTGGGAAAGGGATAGTGTAGAGAGAACATACGGTAAAGTTAGAGGAAGAGAAAGAGATAGAAAGTTTAATTCCTTTAAAGCTCTTCAACTGCTCGTTTTTTTTTTAATTTTTAGAGCAGTGTGGCAGTGCCTCTGGTGTTAAGTAGGAACGTTAATTTTTTTAAAGCATTTTTTATTACACCATGCAACAAAAGGAAACTTTTGTCATGATCTTTGATCACCACAATACTTTTTTTTTACGTATTATGGTTCTCTAACTACAAATATAGTCTAAATTTAACATTCTATAGTTACTTTTTTTAATTTTTTTTCTAAAATTTGGGATTTTTCAAAAGGCTGCTGCACCGATTTCATCATAACTTGATAAGAGGTAGTCCAATTTAATTACAAAACTACTAAAAAACTAGGAATAAAATTACCTTTAAGCCATTTTAACAATTTTTTTTATATATATATTGATTGGTTTCGGAATTATTGAGACCGCAATGATGAAAAATATATTTTTTTGTGTAAAATTGGAAAAAAATTTTATGGGCTAAAAATTTGTAAAAAGTCATAAATTTTATGAGATAAGCTTTATTTTACGAAAATCTATGGATAAATATTGATTTTATTCGTAATAGAGAGAAGTCAGCTAATTTTTACGAAAATTGCGAATATTTACACTGTACAACAAAATCAATTTTTTTAATAACAAGGTTATAACGACTGATTTTGGTAAAGGCCACCAAAAAAAGCATACACGTGTATCGGCGTTTTGAAAGTTTACATCTGGGATACATTTTAGGAGGAGCCCCTTTTGGCACATAGTTATACAGACTCGGCATAGAATATCTTGTAGGGCTTAAGTTTAAGGTATGTATAACATGTGTTCAAGCTTTTTATGTAAAACACCACGAAAAAAAATTTTGTTGAACAATTCAGCTAGCTAAAACGCCCCTAAAGGGAAAAACTCCCCTTATTTATTTAGGGACCAAAAGGACCCATGCCGAGAAGAGCTACAGGGTTAAAATGTTCGACAAAAGTTTTAACCATATGGTTTTACATAAAAGTGTTGAACATACATATATTATACGTTAAACGTAAGACCTGCAAGATATCCAATGCCAAGTCATAACTATGTGCAAAAGGGAATGGTGGGTGGGGAGAGGGGGGATTTAACTTTCCCTAAAATGAATCCCAGTTGTAAACTTCCAGAACGCCGATACAAGTATATACGTTTTTGGTAGACTGTACAAGAATCAGCCGATAGAAACTTTTTATTTAGAAAAAATATTGATTTTCTTGTGCAGTGAATATGAATAAAATCAATATTTTTCCATAGATTGTCATAAAATGAAGCTTATTTTATTTTTATATATGTCAAAAAAAATTATAAGTTTTGGTGATTTTAGATTTTTTTGAAATGAAAAAAAAAAATGGAATTTTTTTTATGTTGCCTCAAAACAAACATTTTTCATCATTTCGGTCTGAATAACTCCAAGACTATTGAGCTAAAAAAATAATATTTAGGCAGCTTGAAAGTAGTTTAGTTTCAAGTTTTTTTTGATGGTTTTTGTAATAAAATTGGACAACCATTTCCGAAGTTATGATAAAATCGATAGAACCAGCCTCTTCAAAACTCGATTTTTTTGCAAATAGAATCAATATTTATCAATCGATTTTCATTAAATAAAGCTTATTTGATTTCTAGTATATGTGGCTTTATGATCTTAGAATAAAAATGGTAACATTTTGCAATTTAAGATTTTTTATAAATTTTTAAAAAATAAAAATTTTCTAATTTTGCATAAAAATATATATTTTTCACAATCGCGCTCTGAATAATTCGAAAAGCATTGAGTATATAAAAAATAGAGTTTTAATGGCTTAAAGGTAATTTTAATTCAAGTTTTTTAGTGGTTTTTGTAATAAAATTCAACAATGCCTTTCCAAGTTATGATGAAATCAGTGAAAAAAACAGCCTTTTAGAAAATCCTAAATTTTATAAAAAAAAAATTATTCATAGATATTAAAATTTTTTACTGTTTTTATAATAAGGGGACCGACCATCACATATCAAAAAAATATAGTGATACTTCTTGGCATTTTTCTTTTTGCATAGTGCTATTTTACTTCACCGACGGTTCTGGTAAAATAGCGACTAAGAAGGGCTCTGAGATGTACATTAGTACAGATCAGTATCAATCGCTGCCAGTATTGTTCAATAAGTGCCTTCGTCGACGATTAACACAGTACCACACTAATGCACATTAGGGGCAATTCACATATTACGTAACGCTATTTTTGGTCAGTCAGGAGGTCGCGGTTCAAACTTGCACGCATTTGTTTGAAAATAATGCGTGTGTAATTTTAGGTCGATAATAATCTGTAAAGTGTTGCCGACTATTATCGACATAATTTTCTCAACAGATTGAATACGTCACCTTAGAATAAATTGGCTGCTGGGATCTATTGATCGATATCTTCGCTCACAACGTAAAACTATGCCTGCAACTTTCACTAATGAGTCCTGTGGATGAGTGGTAGCGATGCTAGCCTGTCAGTCCAGAGATCGTAGGTTCGATTCCCGCCACAGCCCTGGCTGTTTTCCGCATACAAGCTTAATCGCTTCGCGGTTTGTGTTTTTTTAGTTAAGAAAATAACATGCGCTGATCCAGAGGATCTTAAGCTAGATCGGTGCCATTATCTGAGTAAAACAGCAAAGGTGAGATCATTATAAAGTACTCTTGACCACGTGCCCGGGGTCTCATTTGCAAATTATCGTTAATAACCACTTTAGTAATTAATTGAAGGCTTTTTCTCAACTTTGAATATATTTTTAACAAGTTTTGTTTGCGAAAACCATTTACCCACTAAGCAAAACTGATCATACTCCAATTTGAAAAAAAAAACATTACAAGTTACTCTTCAATATTATATAATCTTCTCTATCTCTCTTTAAATGCAAAAAAAACAATAAATGACCTCAATATCTACTTAAAAACATTGACTTGACTTGATGCCTGTGAAACGCTTTGATTCTAATCTCTAACAATTTATCTTAAAACCAAAACAATAACTTGAAAGTCTTACAGAAAATACTACAAAGCATTAAGTCAGGTAATCGATCAAAATCATTAATGATGCGAAGAAAAAAATAAAATAACTACAAATAGTCATGACTACAATCACACAAAACAAAGTCGTAAAACATGTTTGAAAAGCATAATGACATTTCTCGTATTCATACAAAATATCACCTGTTGTTTTGAGCAATTTGAGGCAAAAGCATGTTAGGAGTCGTAGTTGTCGTCCATGTAAAACGAAAAGTGCATTGAGACGTCAGTTATAAAGATAAATACTCTCGTAAATACCACGAAACCGCTAAAAACAAACATAAAGATTAAACATGGAATGAATATTCGAAAAAATATAGAAACAAAAAAAATTTTATAATTTTACTAACACAAGCTTACATTACACCCAGTAAAGATAACGACAAACGTTTGAAATAAGCCAGTTTTACTACTTTATATCACAATTACAGATATTTAATGTTATTACGCTATATTTAATAAGATATTTAATGTTATTAGAAGAATTATAAGATATTTAATTTAGATTTAATTTAGATTTAATGTAGATTTTTAAGATATTTAATGTTATTAGAAGAGTTAAGTTATCTCTCGACTTTCAAATATTTTATGAATTTTTAAGAAGTCAAACATTTTTAGTTTTGCATAAAAAACATTTTTCATTATTTCGTTCAAAATAACTTCGAATCCATTGAGCATATAAAAAAGATTATGCGACTAACTAAAAGGTAATTAGAATTAAAGGTTTTTGGTAAATATTACAACAAAATTGAACAAGTCGTTCTCAAGTTATGATAAAATCAAAAGAGCAGACTTTTCAGAAATAAAAAAATTTTTTTAAATTAAAAATTTGTTTTTGCTAATTTTTGTAGTTATAGGACCATAACACAACAAGAAAATATAGCAGTTAACTTTGTTTTTTTTTGTTATCATGGAAATACAGGCTATTTCCTATTTCGCACCAATCTCCAATGTTTGCTGGGTAATACCACTAATAAAAAATAACAAACTAACATTAAAAACAGTAACAAAATCAAAAAAAAAAAACATCGAGTCAATTGCATTGAACTCATTTTGTCTAAACTGACTGACTAACGGTCATTGACTTGAGGTGTGCAACTTAAAATAACAACTAAGACGACGAAGAAAGCCGAATAATGGTCTTAGTGTCGATGTTTTGTTTTATTTCTTTTATATTGTAGTTTCGAAGTCATGCTTTAGTGATCCAATGGGAAAAATAATTTTGTGACACGATAGGAATTAACAGTGGTATACAGGAGATCTATGGCGCAATAATTTTCAGTTAATTTTATAAGTTATCTCTTCTAACTGGAGTTATAAGGCGCAATGAAATTTATTAGATAGATGAGGGGGTGGGGCCGGGGTCGTGAGCAGAAACCCTAAGTAAGCTACCTCGAATGTTAAGTTTTTTAAAAAATCACCAATAGTTAATTTATAGTCCTAATAAATTTTTCCTTTTGATTTAACTATATTTCATGTTGATTTAATATTCCAGTACAGTTAAATCAAAATGAAGTTGATACTGAAATAATACGAAAAATCATATTGAATCAAAGTAATTTCGAGTTGAAACAACGTGAATTTGATATTGCAACAACACGAAGAATCATGTTGAATCGAAGTTTTTTCAAGTTGAAACAACGTAAATTTGATATTGGAACAACACGAAGAATCATGTTGAATCAAAGTTATTTCAAGTTGAAACAACGTGAATTTGAAATTGGAACTTAATTTTTTCAAAACAACAGCAGTATTATCGATAGAATAAAACGCAGAAAATTTCATGCTGATATCTTTTTCCATGAAAAACTTACACGCTTCTGAACATGAAACATGTAAAAAATGCTAAATTTTTTGGGGTTTTTCCGGTCATGTAAAATAAATTTTCTGTGGAGCATACAAAAATTTTGCCAGTTTTTAAAGAAAATCTATGAAAAATGAGTGTAGAAGATAAATTGGGTCAATGGAGGTAGTGGTTCTCCCTCTAGCCCTATCGAAAGTTTTCCGATTTTGAAAGAAAATTTATGGCTTCCTTAAAAATTCTTCAGAATGCAAAGCAACGATCAGCACAAAAGTACAAATTTTCGAAGACCTTAGGTGTTGCTTAAATATACCGAAAGTAGTTTAGATGTCACACGGCAAATAACGACAGGGGGAGCATTTTTGTAAGAAAACTATTTTTTTGGGACATATTTTCCTCGTTTTAGGAATTCCAGTATTTAAATAGTAAAAATTGTAAATTAGCTAGCTATTTCGTGTATACAAGCTTAAACATTTTTTACATTATCTCTGTTCGTTCAAATTTTACGTGAATTCGAATGTTAGACTATTTGCCAAAAATATTATTAAATGGTGAAATTTGAGGATTTAACGGGGTAAATTACACAAGTGTTCAAGGTTTTTACTGGAACAACGAAAAGTTGTTTCTATGCTATTTTGGGCACTGAATTCGAATATGAGCTCGGGTTTTTCAAACAAGAAGCAGTTATACGAAATATCGACCCCTTAGCGCCAAATGATCGTAATCGACAAAAATTCAAATTTTCAGGAGGTTTTTTTTTTGTATTTAAACATGATTTATATTCATAAACTGTCTCTTACGACCAAATTTTGCACCCTGTATTTCAAAACTTATCAACAATTTTGACATATTCCCGATTTTAAACTATGGGTAAGCTCATAAAATTTTGAGTTCAATAAAAAAATTTGTTTTTTACAATATGTCGCTTTCAGAGATATCGTGTAAGAGTTTTTATAAAAAATTTTGTTATTAAAAAATTCATAAAAAATTAAAAACAAAATAAAAGTTCAGTTATTTTTCCATGTGCCATTTAGCAAATATGTTTCAAACCAAACAAGCTACATTTTATAAAAATCGACTTACAACTTTTGATTTTGCTCTCAATTAAATGAGGGAACTCAATTGATAAAAATCGCGATTTTAATACAACTCTCACACGCACATACAAAAATAATACTATTGTATAAAAATCGCGATTTTTGTCAATTGAGTTCTCTACCATGTCCAACTATCCAATATGTAAATCGGATCTTTTCCAAAGAGAGCGAAAAACCCATCGATTGTGAGCTCAAAATCTGCGTATTCTTAAAAGGGGACGTTTGGAAATATTTCTTATTGAGTTTTCACTCTTCTATGAAAAAAATTAAAATTTTCCAACGAAGATTCGTGTCAACGAATCTAAAAAGCAAATTTTGCATATTGGACATTTCGACTTGGTAGGGACAATATGTGGAAGTGAAATACATTTTGTAGTTTCCATTACAGGCAATGGATCAGAAATGTCAGATTTAAACTAAATTTGTGATTTTTTGTATTGAACGTTACTCTTATTTCTCAACTGCTATACATTTTTCTTCCCAAAATTAAACTTTCTTTTTAATCTATTTGTATTTCTGTAAATAAGCAAAAAAAAAATTGTAAAACTGTTTCCTGTCATACATAATTAGCTTTCCTTTTTCTTTCAGTAGAAATGGGTTATGATGGTTTGTACCGAGTTAAAGATTTCCTTTATATCCATTCTGTTTTTCCGTCATTGCAGTATCTTAAAGCTCAAATCAAATTTAAGAATTTTAATGAGTTACACATTTCCAACTACACAATACCCTCTTTAAATTTGAAGCCAAATAACATACATTCATATAAACATTTTGTCGATAGTAACGTTCAATACATATTTGTATAAAGTTCATATTTTTGCAAACACACACTGCCGTCTTTAAATTTAAAGCTAAATCATATTTTAGTATATTGTAACATTCAATACATTTTTGTAAGAATTTCATAGTTTTATCAAAAAGCCATATTGTGGTGTATATTTTAAGATAAAATTTCCAACTAACGTGATTGTTTCGAACTAATTTCGCTTTTTAATGTAAAGTGATTAATATAGGCAAAAGTTCGTAACGTAATGTTCAGAATGAATTTGACATGACCAATATTAAAAAGAACCTGGGGAAGAAACCAACATCAATTTAATTTTCAGCCTACACTCGCAGAACAGTTTTTAATAAATTTTAACAAAAACTCCTTAAAATCAATTCAAATTAAGCCGTGATATAACTTGTATCATTTAAATAAATTAATAAAAATAAATTTTGTACGTTAATAACATGTTATTATATTGAAAAGGATTTCATCAAACAATCATGTCTTGTCTTTAGAGTTGTGCGAAATCGTTCCTTTTGTGGAATCGTTCCAACCGATCCGAAAGACTAAGGGAACTCTGTCGTTCCTTTCGTTCATCGTTCCGGAGGGTTTTTTTTTGTTTGAACAGTGAATGAACGAGGAACGAGAGGAATGTCTCTGTCGCTCCTACAAACGCCAACAAACATTTTCATGGTTTATTTTAATTTTCTGACAATAACAATAAAATAATTCTTTGTTTTCGTAAAATAGTTGTAAAAAAAAACAATAGCCCACAACAAGCAATAAATTTTTGAAAATAATAAAATTTATTACAAAAATAAATAAATAAATAAATCATTCTCTACAAAAAGTGTACACAAATAAGTGAACAAAGCAAATGTGTTGTCTTGAACGTTTGTCAAAGCAAATTAATTACTCCTCAACACTGATGCCAACTTTGGCTCTTTTTTACGATATAAAAAAAACGATATGACATACTGTATTGTCATATCGTAAGTTTTTTGCGATATGACAACGCTGCGATATGACAACACCGTGTATGGCTATCTTAGTGTTGTCATATCGTAAAAAGCTTACGATATGACAATACAGTATGTCATATCGTTTTTTGTCATATCGTAAAAAGAGCCAAAGTTGGCATCAATACTCCTCAAGACCATCCATGCCATTTTTGGGGGTTTTACGATATAACAAAAAAAAAACGATATGACATACTGTGTTGTCATATCGTAAGATTTTTACGATATAACAACATTGCGATATGACAACACCGTATATCACTATCTTAGTGTTGTTATATGGTAAAAAACTTACGATATGACAACACAGTATGTCATATCGTTTTTTTTTGTTATATCGTAAAAACCCCAAAAACGGCATCGCTGCTCAAGACGGTTTGCAACTGCGGAACGAGAAACGATAAAAAAAGAACGTTTGGATCGGTTTGTACCGTTCCATTTAGGGAATCGTTCCATGGAACTAGGTCGTTCCGGAACGACACAACTCTTCTTGTATTATACAAAAAGGTGTTGAGCGTTACACAGAGTATTTGACCGGAAAAGCTGGTCAAAATTGAGGGGTGAAAAGCAAAGATGTTAAAGTGCCAAAATTATAAAAATTGAGTTATATGCAGGAGTCAACACTTAATACCAATATCTATCACTCTACAAAAATTTAGACCTGTACGATGACCTCAAAAGACGGTATGTATTAAAAACCAAAAATATTATGCATGAAATGCATGGGAACAAAAAGCTTTGAAGCTTAATTACTCGGAATTTTCTTTTTGCAATTGTACCCCTTTGCTTTTAAGACCCTCAATTATTATACGTGTTTTTTTTTAAATTAAAAGTTTGAGTGAAGTTTGATTTTGCATAAGCTAATGATTCCTAACGTACTTTATGTTAATAAAAATGCATAGTTTTTTATTACATATTTTCCCAACGTTTCGTGAATTTTTTGTTCACTTTCGCAAGGGATTCGTCTATTTTATTAAAAAGAGTTTTTGAGTTTTTTGATAGTTTTATTTAGTTTTAATTTGATATAAAAAATCTTGTGCCAAATTTTTTGTGGGTTTGTGCTGTTTTTAGCAAGGGCACCAACCATTAGCCAAGACACAAACCAAGGAGTCCCAAAAAAGGACAGAAATCTCTATAAAATCCCAGAATTTCCCCTGATTCCCAAAAACGAGGACAAAAATATCCCAAAAAATCCCAGAACGTCGCCGAAAAACAATTGCAATGCCGAAAACCACGACAATAAATACTATTAAAATACCATTTTCAGTATATTTAAGGATAAAGGATACTTTGGCATTTTAGAGGCACTTGTAGCAGAAAGGTATGGCCTTTTTAAGCAGTATTCATTAAGAGGAGACTGAGACCTTTCGATTAACAGAAAATTTATTTATATCCGATGACGCATTCTAAACTTAATCAATCTTCAATATGACAAATGGCCGAGATGCCCAACTTTAGAGGCCTATAAAATAGAAACTATAAGAAGTATCGAAATATATTTTCGCCATGTTACGCGCACACAACAGTAGAATATATGTATGTGTCGAATTTCACTAAAATCGGAGAGATCAAAATTCAGACCGTGTCGAAAATTTTCGTGTTTACCCTATAATTTTAGCGGACATGAAGAAATCATTGTAAATGAGAACTACTTAAAAATTTCTTTATTACAAATATTCCCTAGAACAAAAAAACCAATTAAACCTCAAAAGTACAAACTGTTTAAAAATAAACTTTACTTTTATTACAAAAGAAAGAAGAAAACACACCACTGTACTTTTTCAAAAATACACTTGTTGTTTGACAGTATCATCTATTCTCTATCACATACAATAAAATAGTTTTTAATAATAAAACCCGATAACCGCGATATAAAATCATAATATTTTTTTCCATTCCATCACTCATGCCGAGAAATTATCATTTTAATAACATCTCCCTCATTTTGTTTTAAGGGTTGTTCCCCATTAAGACGTCTTTGGCCTTAATAATGCAAGCATTCATGTAATTGAACACAACCCAACAATGTTGTAGACATGCTAAAGGAATGCCTTAAATATTCATGACAAAAAAAAAACAAGAAGAACCCTTAGAAGAAGACATAATATTATAAAAATAAACTGAGAAAATAAAAATATTCCCATCGTAGAGCATTAAAAGAAAAGAAAACTAAAAATTATGACAAATGTTTCACGTCACTGCAAATGACTTTTGTAATAATTACCTGTCATTTATTTATTTATTTTTTTGTTATAGAAAATTTTCTTACAACTATTTTTCATTTTCTTTGCATTTCCTCCTCTTTTTTTATTTTGAGAGAGCACAGCTAGAAATTATATAATGCCATAGTAGTGTTTGTAGAGCACAAGAGACCCCCGTTGTTTAGTTCACCAGCAGTCAGTTGCATTAAAATCGATCAAGCTTGACATGTTGTGCCGTCTCAGTGGGTTAAATTTTTTCTTAGTTCCTTCGGTTACGTTTTTCTTAACTGTTTCTCATGATGTCTTTATATTCCTGTCAAAATGTTTTATATCCTTTTTTTCTAAATAAATAATTCCTTTGCAGTTCAACAGTTCAAAGAAATCCTTTTCTTTGCGTTATTATTTTTATTATTATTTTAGAGCAACAAGTGTTTTTTATTTCTCAAGTCAAGGTTTTCTAAACTCAAATTCTTTTTACAGCCAGCTTGAGGTCCCAAAATATTTCAAGCATTTGCTAATGACGTAATTTTGATTAGTTTCTATAAATTTTCCAAAAATTCTTTTTTTCCGAAGATCATGGCGTTACTAAAAAACACACAGGCACAATTCTTAAAGCGAACAGCACAATTTTTTTTTACCGAAATTCTTTGATATTTGGCATAACTATAGTTCTTTTTAGGGTTCCATACACCAAAAGTGTAAAGGAACCCTATTGTTTTCGCTACGCTGTCCGTCCGTCTGTCTGTCCGTCTGTCACAGGCTCTTTTCTCGAGAACCATAAGAGCTACGGACCTCCTGAAACTTTCACAGAACATGTAAAACTTTCACCGCTACAACAAGAAATATATGACAGTTAAAAATTAAAGGGTGTCCTAAAGCGAGCAACGAAAAATGTTGAAATACTAATGTAATATACAGTAACATATATGGACCCTTAACTTTTTTAAAGTTAGTGTTAATTGGTATAGTCTGTAGAATAGAGTATAGCAATAAACACTGATATTTAAAACAAAAAAATTAAAGGGTGTTCTATCAGTTAATGCAATTTTGACTATGTAATTTAGACAATTTGCTATATCTTGGAAACCGTAAGAGGCAAACTCATGAAATTTTAAAAGTTGCTAAGCCTAAAAAAATTCCAAAATTAAAGAATGTCAAAACGAAAAATCGCCAAAATGAAAAAAGCGCTTAAAGAAAAAAAGCACCAAAATTAAAAAAAAACGCTAAAACGAAAAAAATCACCAAAACTAAAAAGATCGACAAAAACTAAAACAAAACACAACAAACCGAAAAAGGCATTAAAACCAAAAAAGGAAAATAAAAAATTTAAAAAATCGCTAAAACTCAAAATATCGTTAAAACACAAAAAAAAATCGCCAAAAATGAAAACAATAACCCAAACGAAAAAAGCGCCAAAACAAAAAAAAGCGGCAAAACTAAAAAAATGGCCAAAAATCGAAAAAATCGCTCAAACGAAAAAAGTGTCAAATCCGAAAAAAATCGCTAAAACTAAAAAAATCACCAAAAACCGGAAAAATCACAAAAACCGAAAAAAGCGCAGAAACTGAAAAAACGGCAAAACTAAAATAAATTGCTAAAATTAAATATATCGTCAAAGAACGAAAAAAGCGTTAAGACAAAAAAAAAACGCAAAAACCAAAAAATAAACGGCAAAAAACAAAAAAAAAGTTCAAAAAACAAAAAATCGCAAAAAACGAAAAATTGCCAAAAAAAAAATGAAAAAATGATAAAAATTAAAAAAAAATTACATAACTAAAAAAAAATCGCTATACCAACAAAAACAAACTTAAAAAATCAAAAAAACTAAAATTAAACGAAAAATTAAAACGAAAAATTTTTCAAAATGAGAAAAAAGGCAAAAACGAAATGGAATATATGTGTATTTTTACGGAAACCTTCGTGTGCGAGCCAAAATCCCACTTTACTGCATTTTTTATTAATGATTTTTGGCGTTCGAGTTGAGTTTAGAAATTTATTGTCTTGAAAGACTTATAAGAAAATTGTATGAGGAATATTTTTGTTGGATATTTCAGCCCGCTATCTCGCCGCTGTAGGGGAGTTTTTTTTGGCCCATTTTTAAGAAAGGCCAAAAAAAACCTACACAGTGAAGCGCTATAGAGTTAAGATGTTCCATGAAATTATTTCAAAAGGTGGGGTTCATGTAAAGAAATTTGCATAACTTTTAAACATATGGAGAGCCCATTATCAAACTTTTACAGTATAATGAGGACACCATAGGTTAGTTTTTTTTTTAAGAATTATAAAAATAAAACATGTTGATGTTAAAAAATTTTAATTTCAATTGGTCATTTCCGGTTTTATTTTGAAAAAGAATTTTTTTAATGAAATATTTTTTTCCTATAAGAATCACTTATTTTTATTTTATGTTTTTCTAGTTCGAAACAATAATTAAAAACATTTTTTTTTCAAAAACGGCAACACTTTCGCACCATATAACTCGACAAATAAACATTATAGAAAAAAATTGTTTTTTGCTTACACCTTTATAACTTCTAGAATTATGTGACTCCAAATTGATTATTAGACGTTATATTCAGAAAGAATTGGGCATGATTAATATTCCAAGGAATAAGGAAAAAAACTAGAACTATAGTTATGTCAAATATCAAGGAATTTCGGTAAAAACAAAGTTTGGGTTGTCCGCTTCTAGAAGTATGCCCCATATATAGATTATTGTCAAAACCTAAATTGTGAGCAGAATTTCAAATTTATCGGAAGTGTTGAAATTGATAAAAACTGCGGAAAGTGCCACAAACTTTGGATTCATTACGGCGATTTTTCGCTCAGTTTGTTATACTAATGGGTCGATTATGTATGGCAACCGAACTTCAGTTGGGTTGCCAGTTGCTAAAAATCATATTACGGATGGTAACTGGCATTTGATTTTTAGTGCTTTTCTAGTAACTACAAATTTTCAGTTGCCGGATGGCAACGCAACTGAAGTTCGGTTGCCATCAATAATCGACCCATAATATAACTCTCGCTTATGCAGAATTTTGTAAAAAGCTTCAATATAATTCTTTACGTAAGTAAGTCAAGATAAAAAAAAAATTAATGGAAGGTGCCACGACCGCTTCATATTATTTACCATGAATATCAATCTGTTCGTAATATGGAAAAACTATTTTTTTTTATTTTACATTATTTTAGTACAAAATGTAGATTAGTTTTATTTAAAATGTTTTAATGGTCTTATTTGCTGGCTGCATTGTAATCGTTTTAAAATGTGGTAAATTATTGAAATGGTATTTTTAAAACCGATAAATAACAAAACGTTTTCAGACAGTTTTACAAATGATGGGTAATTTATAACTTTAAACAATAAAAATTTTTAACTTTATTTATAAAAAAACAATAGTAAAAAACACCCGCATTATTTTTTTTTCTTAAACAAAAGACTAAAGAAATATGAGGAACACCAAAATTAATTTATCAAACGAAAAGAAAAATCTCATATTATAAAGATAAGCAGCTTTACAAAATATGAATTTTTTAAATCAAAGTCTAATTTCTAGCAGCGTCTTAGAGTTGTAAATTCCAACAAAAGGCTTAGAGTTAAATTACTAAAACTAGAATTACTGATTTTATTGTAGAATCATAAATGCTACTGGTCTTGCATTGAAGAAAAATTTGAAATAAAGAATTTCTATTCTTTTTTATAATAAATAATTTTTTCTATAATGAGCATATTAAAGGATTAGAGACAATAATAAAAAGAAATTAATAAAAATATTTATTACAATTTTATGTAAATTTTGCTTCAAACAACAAAAATATGTTTGAAGTCTTAAAATCAAAGAAAACTGAAAATAGCCTTTTTTTGTTACCTTCTTTTTCCGACTGAATTGTAATAAGAATTAAATTTTCTTTGTGTTTGAAAAACAATAATAAAAATTTTTCTTCAATTAAAAATTGTATTTGAATTTTAAATAACTATATAAAAAAAATTTTACCTAGATTTAAAAACTATTTAAAACAAAATTATTCACGCTAACACAACTGTCACTTTTGTCTTGAGTGAAACCGCCCCTTTTCAAATTTTATTATCTCACAAAAATTATGTAGTATATTTTCTTCTTACTATTTGATTTTTGCGATAACATTTTTTTTTGCATTAAAGAAAAAACGAATTGTTCTAAACATTGTTGCTGAGGTTATAGAAATGCTTACTCACTGCACAGTGGGGTCAATTGCTCAATATTTAGTTGTAACACTGTACAATAAAAATAAAATTTTCAAAATAACAAGGTTCAAAAGAATGATTTTGGTAAAGTGTACCAAAAAATATGCAGTTTTGCTGGCGTCTTTACATTCTGAGAAAGAAAAACGGTTCTCGATTCGTCATGTTTTTTTATGCAGGTTTCCTCAAAACTCCGCCATTTGTAAATCGATTTCTAATTTTTTCTTTATTTAAAAGGATGTACTTCCAGATTGGGCCTGGTGAAAAGTGGGCGGAATCACGCCCAGTGAAGATGATGTTGGCTGATGTTTTTAGCGAGTTTGACCACAAACCTTGATGTCTTGAGTTCAAGACTACTTTCAGGGAAGCCAACAAACATCATGAATTTTTCTGATGTGCATTAGTGTATTGTTGTTAGACTATTAAAGCTATGAAGGCATAGCACTGATCACTTTGCCAGTCACCGATTAGTATTACCATATCCTAATGCACTTCACTGCACTTTCCTTTGTCGGTATTGTAGCAGAACCGTCGGCGAAGTAAGAGAAATAATAAAATGACTACACAGCTTTAGCAAATTAATGTCTCTTCTTGACACCAGAGGGGCTGGAAACTGCTCTATAAGAACAGCAGAGTTGTAAATTAATTACGCTTTCTATTTCTTTCCCACTTCACCACCTGTTCTCTCTGCACTATCCATTTCCCAAAGAAGGTAACTAGAGATGTGCAATTAATCGATTAATCAAAGTTTTTGATTAATGAAAATTCTGATTAATCAATTAACTGATTAATCAAGAATCGTTATTAATAAAACTGCTAATAAAATGCAAATAATTTTAATTTTGATTATTTACAATAATAAAACAACAATATTTCAAACAAAATGAATTTAACACATACAAATATAAAACAAAAGAAATACAAAAAACTAAAAAAACAAAAGCATAAAATAGAAAAGCCAAAATTATTCAATTGTTCAAAATTATTATTATGAATTATTTAAAATCGCGATTAATCAAATAATCCTCATTTTGAATAATCAAATTTAAAATTAATTGATTAATCAGCATTTTGATTAATCAGGATTCTTAGTTATTCGACCAATTGATTAATCACAATTTTGATTAGCGAGCTGAAATGTCCTAAAGGTAACACATTAATTAATTAACTGGTAGGCATTAATTGACTGATTGTGTTACTTCTCTTAAAGAAAAAAATACATATGCCTTTTCATCTTCTTCTACTCAACCAATTCTGATGTGACTTTACACACACATTAATTAAGCTTCTGTTTGAATACTACATGATGATTAAAAAAGTGGGCAGTGCCACGCCCATGCAAAGTAAGTATTCTTTTTCGACAACTTCTACTAGAACGATTCTTATCAAACTTTGCGTACACATTTAGTTATTGTCACAATACAACATTATGATTAAAAAAAGTGGGCAGTGCCACGCCCATGAAAAGTAAATATTCACTTAAGCTAGTTCTGCTTAACCGATTCTTACGAAACTTTGCACACAATTATAATAAAAATTATGGGCATTTCCACGTCTATTTTATAGTCGGTTTTTTTTTTTGGAGAGAATTGGAACAGCCTTTGATGCAAACGTTTTTTTGCTCCTTTCTTATAAAAGTGCAAAAAACTACCCTTCAGCGACGATATAGCGGGATAAAATGTTCCATGAAAATATTCCTAGTGGTGTTTTAGATAAAAATGCTAAACACATCTTGTACCTTAAAATTAAGACTTACAAGATTTTCTAAGCCGAATACTGACTGTGACTAAGTACGAATGTAACCCTTGAATACATTTTAAGTTTCAAATAATTTCTGTCTTTCAATTGAGTCTGTTGCACGATTTTATTTAAAGACTTATAGTAAAATTGTATGGCAAATATTTTTATAGAACATTTTAGCACGCTGTATCGCTGCTGAAGAGAAATTTTTACACTTCTTTACAAAAAAAAAAAAGAGATAAAAAGACCCATACTATGAAGAGTTACAGGCGATTCACACGGTGATTTTTAATCATGTCTAAAAGCATGACAATTTTTTGGCGGTCAAGCGGGGTAGAAAAAACATCACGATTTCTGTTTTCCATATTTTTTATATTCTTCTTTAGGTTGATATGAATTTTCTCTCTCTCTCTCTCTCTCTCTCTCTCTGTGTGATTGTGTTATGGTTTTTGTTGTTATGAATGAGTAAATAAAGCAAATTTGGAAAGTAGTTTATAAAAAAAATTAATATAAAAATCATCGTATAAATGCTAGAGGTTTTTGGAAGATGTTTTCAAATTATAAATTGAAAAATTCATGGTTTTTTAATCATCCCATGAATCGGGTGTTAGAGTCTTTAACTTTTCCCCAACAAATTATTTATTTCTTCAGGTGTTCTGCATAAAAAATACTAATACAAATTATACCTTAAACGGACGGCTTACATGTTTTTCTATGCCAAGTGCTAATTGTGAATAAATGCCAAATTAACCCTTAAACGCATTTTAAGTCTCGAGTGATTTTTTGCGTTCATGTTGAGTCTGAAGATTGGGTCTCGTTGATGACCTTCAGTAGTATTTTGTGGCAAATATTTTTGTAGAACATTTCAGCTTGCTATATTCCCCTCTCTATATGTCCCTCTAAGAAAGGGACAAAAAGGCCCATACAACGATGAATTAGATAGGTAAAGTATTTCACAAAAAATGTTCTCGTTTTGTTTTATAATAAAAAAAAAAATGATGAACACATCTTGTACCTTAAACGTAAGGGCTATAAGCCCCTAATATGCCGAGTCACTATAACTACGTAAAAGTGCTGAACATAACTGAGGAATAATTTTTCAAAATGGCTTATTTTTACTTCCGACTTTGAGCAAACCTAAAAACGCCGTCACCTTTGCCATACTTAAGTGTGTCTTGTAGATTGACGTCCATTACAAAGAAAGAATATTTTCGTGGTTAAAAAATCCAGTTTAGTACAAAAGGGCACATTTCTACCTAATTGTTCGAGTTTGATAAAAAAAAAATGTTCTTACTTCAATCGTCTGTGGCCATTGAACATGCGTTCCACGCCTTGGCCAACGATGGATAAATATTGACTTTATTCATAATAATGTGGAATCATCTGATTTTTGTTAAAATTGCGTATATTTACACTGTACAACAAATTTTTTCTTTAAATAACAAGGTTCTAGAGGCTGATTATGGTACATCGGCGTTTTGAAAATTTACATCTCAGACTCCCCCTTTTGCTCATAGTGTTACTAACTCGTCATGTGATATCTTATACGTTTTACGTTTGACGTATAATATGTGTTCAACGCTTTTATGTGGAACATCATAACTAACATTTTTGTAGAACGTTTGAACCCTCTAACTCTTCGCACTATGGGTCTTGGATGTATCTTGGATCCTCCAATAAAAGAGACTGCAAAATATACGCGGTTATTCATGGAATTAAGAGACATATATAAATATTTATACGACGACCCCACTGTGGTTTATTAGATCATTTTTTACATACACGTCTGAAGTTTTTTTTCCTTCTAATTTTATCATTGTTCGTAATTGTTTAAATGATTCATTAGTCTGATATTTAGAATAAAGATTAAATTTAAGTATATCAAATAGAAGATATGAGTAAATAAAACAAAAATATCTTATTCCAGATGAGGCACAAAATAAATAAATAATTGTCCGAAATTTCATAAGAATTTATATTTGCACAAGATAAATTTCACAAAAACAAAAACTCATATCAGATAATTTAAGTACACCTCAAAGGGAAAACGCACGTTGATACGCGCACGTATTTAAAATTTTAAAGAGAATTATTTTTCCAAACAATTAAAGAAATTTTACTCCCGAGATCTAATATCAAAAGAAACTACTAAAAATCACCAAGCAATCACAAACTGGCTGGAAGCACTATGGGCAAACAAACAAATACTGGGTTGTTGAATGATATATTTTTCTTTTTCTTTTTTTTTTCCTTATTTGAGGTGTTCATTGCAGAACAGTTTCTTCCAGCTGTCATATTGATTTTAACTTCGCCAGCAACTTTTATTAACAACAATATGAAATAAATAAAACAACAAATTCTTATCTTTTCCGCCCACGACTACGTTGTATTTAATACTGGATTATTATTAACATGAGTACCTGTCATATCAATTCTTTATTAAATCGGTTAGATTAAATGAAGCGCTTGTCAAAAATGTAATTGTCAAAAAATGGGAAATGCGCAACCAACCCACACAAGCAAACAAAAATTAATTGAAAATGTGGCCCAGCACAAAGTAATTGAAGACAAAACATTTGAATGCGTTTTATCATAAAATCAAAGTAAAATTAAAAAATAAAGTTACAAACCATAATGGCACTGACATACTTTTTAACTATACAACATACCTACTTATAGTACTTTTACATATATGGACATTAATGATTTTATCAGTAGACAAATTTGACTTTTCCCGCCACCCCAGCCCTCATATATAAATAACAATAATATTGATATCGAAGCTTTAACGATTTCAAGAGAAAAAAACACACATAAAACATAAATTGGTATTTGGTAAAAGTACTGCCTAAACATAAAGTACTAAAGGCCTTAAATATATTTATATATAAAAGAGGGGAAACTTTGTATAGTTAACAAGTGCACATACACAGCACCTTAAAAAAGTTTTTAATTAACACGTTACTTTTAATAGAAGTTTCCATACAAAATATTTTACCTCAAGCTAGTTTTGAAAAGTGAAAATTTCTTTTATAGATTGATCGATTGTATTTTTTCTATAGCATGACTTTTTAAAAACTTATGCTTAATTTTTCTTATAAAAACAAACGCAAGAACAATAAGAGATCAATGACTTGACAAAATATTTATTAGTCAAAAATATATGTATGTATATGGCGGTTACTTATTTTGTGTAAATATTTTGAAATTTTATTTTACACGATCTTGATAACAAAAAATTAATAAAAAATAAACAGACTTTTTAGAGATATAAAAACGAAAGTTGAAAATATTTGTAAACAGGTGAGAAAACAAAGGCTGGCAATTGTTTAAGCAGCAAATGTTTAAATGTGTATTAGAAAAATATCACATTGCAATGCCTGTTTCTTAAAAGCATTTCAGTGAACAAATCAAATGTGATAATGATGTTAGAAAATCAATTAATATTTTTTCTTTTGGGTTTTTTTATATGACAGCTAATAATGATTGCGATATACTTTTAAGGTATAGTAGCGTAATTAGAAAGCTATTTTTGAAAAAAAAACTTAACAACAGCTTTATTTTTAGTAAATTTTAATAACCCTGTGGACAATTTTGTATCAATTGTCTTCAGCGTATTTGTGCTATGACTAGTGAAAACGGGAGTGGTACAATATATTCCCGAGTAATGGGAGGTGAAAAGGGAACCCAGCACATAGCTAGAATATCTAGGGACACTGGATTGGAACGAAGTCCTTGTCGTCTTCGGCCTACTCCCTATGGACGTAGGCCATCATATTAATCATACGTAACAGTATTTTGCCCTAAAAATATTGGATATCCGAATTTTCTTCATATATTTACTTTGCATTAAATATTCATAAAAAATACTCGTTTAATCAGCCATGTCATAGATTCCGTTCGGATTGGTTTTGATTCCGTAGTTGTCATTCCGAAAAAGTACAATTTTGGTGCTTTAGATTCCGTTTATTTTGTATTTCGTTTTTACAATGATAAAGTTTTTATACCTTTAGGCGTTTGTTTACTCTTGTTTTTAGATGCAAAGCTCACATAAAGCATTTTATTAACAAGGAAAGCTAGTGACCAAATATTTATTTGGCACTCCTAAAAGTATGCACGTTTTTTAGTATTTACTGCAAATGAAGTCAGCAGAAAAGTGTTTTTCAATTCCACTTTGAAATTTAAAAGTGGGTTGATTACAACGAAAATTTTCGTTTTTCGTTTTCTTTTTTTTTAGAATTGAAACCACTTCCGATCGGAATGGTATTCTTTCTGTGACATGGCTGAATATACCGTTCAAATTTTTTAAACATAAAAGTATTGCTATGTTTTTAACCGACTTCAAAAAAAAAGGAGAAAGGTTATCAATTCGTCATGTAATTTTTTTTTTAAGGATGTTCTCTCAAAACTTCGCCATTTATAAACCGATTTCAGATTTTTTCTCTTTATTGAAAAGGATGCACTTCCAAGATTGGTCCCGTTGAAAAGTTGGCATGGTCACGCCCATACGTGCGGTCTCCACGTAGCAATATTTATTGCCGAAAACTTCAAATTTGATTGCTTATAACAATTGTGTATAACAATTACTACGTGTGGACTGCAGATTGCCATGAGTGGCAATCCATTGCGCAATGATTGCTCTGCTGATTGCTCGAGCAGGAATGTGTAAAAATTGTGCAAAAAATTTGCTATTCGTGTTCTCCGACTCAAGCAAGAGGTAAACAAATCAAATTATTCTGCAGACTTTTTTGCTTGTGCTCAGCAATAAATATTGCTACGTAAAGACGCAGTGATACGAAGTAAATACACATGCCTTTTCATTTACTTCTACTCAACCGATTCCTATGAAAATTTGCACACTCACACTAAGTTCCTCTTTGAATACTATATCATTATTAAAAAAGTGGGCAGTCCCACACTCATGCATAGTAAATATTCTTTATCAGCAACTTCTACTAATCCGATTCCTATGAAACTTTGCATAGTCACTTAATTATTGTAACAATACAATAGTGTGACAACCTTAGGCCGGCCGGCCACGGTCAGTTGTTATGTCATACGCCCCCTCATCTTTATCGCCCTTCAATACACTCCGCCTAGTCACCGCACCCGGCGGTATGACCCCCACCAAAAATAAAATGTATAGTTTAAAAACAAAAAATCCATCTATCTTAATGACACCAAGTAAAATAAGATAGTATTTTCAACATCTAAATGGATGTGGAAAAAAATTCATCAACAAAAAACCACAATCGCCTGGAAGATACTTAGGCGATACTTAGGCGATACTTCTCAAGAATTTAGTGGAGACACTTTCATTTAGCAATGACACCAACTATTAACCAAGGCACAAAACTGATCTAAGAATTCCCAGAAACTTGGACAAAAATTTCCCCAAAATCCCAGAAAATCCCCGGACACCCAAAAACTAACACAAAAATCTCACCAACATTTTAGAACTTTCTCCGAAAATAAGGCAACACCGAAACTCGCGAAAAAACCAAAGCGGCAACCCCGAATTGTTAAGGAATTTAACATTCGCGCCGGCCAGTAATTATACATAGTTAAATTATATATTGTGTAGCTCTTTTTTAAGAGATTTATATGACGTTAGATAGCTTTTGTGTGGACAATTGTGTCATTGGTTGGCCATACTAGTCATTAATAAAATTACATCATATGATGTTAGTATTGTTACCCTCAAAATATTCTGTACGTAAAATTAACTGAAATTATAATATAAAATAAATGAAACTTCAATTAAAAACGGTCTATTTATTTTTTATTTAAACTTAACAAAAAGTGTAATAAGTTTAAATGTTAAAAAATTAGACGAATAAAAACCATAAAAAGTGAATGATTCTTTCTTTGTTTGGATCAATTTAACTGTCTTAAGAATTAATTGCAACTTCCGTAAAAATAAAAGATGTTTCCTTTGTTTCTGCTATTTTTGCTGTTAAATAATCAACTCCAAGTGTCGTGAAAATAAAAGATTTTTGCTTTATTTTTAAATGTTAAAAGCTTATTATTTCGTATTTTTAATTATTATTTTAACAATTTTTTATTTTCACTCATTCTTGGTCATATTAATTTCCACTGGGAACAAAGCTCGCTCAGGTTGGAAATCAACGTATCAACCACACGGCTAAAGTATAGCATGTAAACCAGCAGCACGAAGTTAACATAAACTTATGCTTCGTACACACTGGACATTTCTTTTGTTGTCATTTTGTTGTGTCATATTTCAAATTAACAAGTCATTGTGACAAAATGACAACAATGCTGTCATTTTGTTTTTGTGACTGCAATATTGTCGAATTATTGTGACAGCCGTAGACATTAGACGCGCAAAAAGTTTTCCAGACACCGAAAAGCATCGGAAGTGGCAAATGTTGCCGCTAGTACACACTATCATGTTTGCTTGCGATGTCATAAAATGACATAGTCTGTACGTACCATCACTCATTTTTATGCACTTAACATTAAAAATTAAAAAAACACGCATGGTCTTAGCTGAAATAGTCTAAAGGCACGTTTACACTTGGTAAATATTTGCCCGAAAAAAACGTAACCACTACTTTTGCTAAGGGTTAGTGTGATTTAACTTGGTTTTTATATCGCAAAATAAAGTTAATTATGCTGCAAAAAGCTATTTTTAAATTATTCTAAATGCGAATCCATATTTAAAAAACTATTGAAATTAAAGGAAATACAATTTTAGCTTGTCTGTTGGTCACGTTTTTTTTTCGGCAAATATTTGCCAATTATGAACGTACCTTAACACACTATCCTCTACACTACTGATTTGAAATGAATATTCATATATATTAAATTACAATTTCAGCAAATTTTACGTACATAATATTTTGAGTATTTGTGTGTGTGTGTGTGTGTTATTTTTATGCATGTACTTTTTTTGGTACTTATGACATAATGAACGGCCAATATTGGAAGCAACCGAAAATCCGTATTAATATGTACTTAGTTTTTTTTTATTGAATGTTAGAATCAGTTAAAACTAAGTTTGCTTAGAATTTTAAATGTTTATTCATTTAAAAATGACTGCACGGAATACTTCTTGAATAAAATGCATTCCATTACTGTCATAATATTGTTTTGAGCAGCACTACCTCCCTAGAAACATACTGGAATTTATCCATGGATAGAATAAACAATGCTGATTCCAACAATATAAAAAATGTATCTTAGTGTAGTTTACCTCACATTTACAGATATGTATATTGCAGATGTATGGTACGCTTAAGTTAACTTGAAAGTTTTTTTCAATTTAAGAAGATTATTGTGTATTTCGTTTAATGATTAAACGAATTTTCTATAAATCACAAAATTTTTTATATAATCGTTAGATATTTCAACTGACGCCCTAAATAGGGCGCATAACAAATTTTATAATTTTGTAATACCAACAACGTCTGTCTGTTCATAAAAAGTAATTAAGGTCGTAATGGCCAACGTGTTGAAGCATTCTGTTTTTTATAGACAAAAACATAAATTCATATTAATTTGTCTGCAAAATATTTATGTTGTATTTAGAATTTATTTTGTATATCTAGCATTTTGATGGAATTTTTTTTAATATGGAATATACAGTCAGGCGCCAAAGTGCATTAGTATTGGCGATAAACTGTTGCCGGGAGGCAACCTAAAAGTGTGTTAATTAGAAGTATTAGGGAACAGTATAATTTATCATTGCTTATATGTACAAATCTACTTTTTACAAATTTTCAATACATACATATATTGAATTTGTAAACAAATAAACCTAATTTCCATATTTATACATAAAATTCAAAAACATAAAGAAAAATAAGAAATTTCTGCTTCAAGTCAAATAAGCAAATGTTAATAAAAAGTTATGCATAAACATATTAATTATAGAAACGCTATTTAGCTAACAATATGACAAATACTACGTTTATTCGCAGGGCTTATTTGCAAATAAGAACGTAACATGCTGCCAAATACTTTTTTATTATCATTTATTAAATCACTGGCTGTTTATCTATTTATCTATTTATTAATATATTTATCTATTTAATATTTTTTATTAACAAACATGTGTAAAGGTGGCATCTCAAACTTCTTATTTGCAAATAGTGCGTTAATCAGCAATTGTTTTTGAGAGTTAATAAGTTACAATAAAAATACATACTTGGCAGTACTACGTTCTTATTTGCAAATAAGTCGTGCGTATAAACGTACTAAAAGTTAATATATAAATACGGCAATAACAAAATGAATGCTAATTTAATGATTCATATATGGAGATTTGATCAATGAGTGTACAAATAAATAATTATGCCAACATTTGTTAATATACCAGTTAATATAAATAAAATACTAGAAGCAACAAAATATTTATTTCGAAAGTAAGAGAAATAATCTTTGTTATTTTAAAAAGCAGAGTGGCGCAGTGGAAGCGTGCTGGGCCCATAACCCAGAGGTCCGAGGATCGAAACCTTGCTCTGCTAGTGGTAAAATAATTTTTATTTTTAAACCTACTTTTTTATTATCTTTAAATAAACTTATCTCTTATTTAAGCTTAAGAACTTGTTTTTCAATATCGTTTTATTTTTAATTATGGTACAACTGCTGGAAAAATATTTAATAACAAATAGTATTTTTTCCCAAAACTAAAAGCCATTATTTATTTTAGCACTTTTAAAATGAATAAAAATATAAAAAAAAATCACATTTCAATTTCGTTTACCCAAAATTTATTTAAAAGTGTGAAGAAAAAACAGAAAAAAAAACTTGAAAGCTGATATATGGCCTGGCTTTGAGTTTCAACTGACACATCTGCCACATGCCACATACGGCCATAAAATTTAACAACGTGTTGCTTTCATTCAAACCAGCCAAAAAAATAAAAGAAACCAAAAACATAAAAATACAAATTCAGCAAAGAAAACAATTTACAAGACCAAAAAAATAAAAAAATAAATAAAACAAAATTACAGTGGCAGAAACACTGAAGCATCAACTTGTATTTTTTTGTGCGTGTGCAACAAATTTGGTTGAACAAAAAACTGAAATATAGAAATAATAAATTTCAGTACCTTTTGGAGCACTATATATGATACATATCTTACCCAGACTTATGAAAATATACAAAATATTTAAAAAAATATATAATCCAAAGGTGAAAAGAACTCACGTTCTTCGAACATGTACTCTACTAACTCACCCATTTTCTGCTCTAAAACAAAAATAATCTTCCATTATAATTAAATTTTTATTATTAAATTATTCAAATAAAGATTGTTCGATTATAAATGCATGAAAGCTTTTTATAATAAAAAATACGTATTTCATCAAAAAACTATGTATACAAATTATTCAACTGAAATTAATGAAAATTAACATTGGGCAGACGAAATTAAAGGAATAAAAATTATTCGAATAAAACTATCTAAATAAAAAGTATGTATTCGAATCCAAATTATTCTAATTACACTAATAAGACATATTTTTGGACCAACATATATTACGCGAATAAAATCATTCAAATAAAATTATTCGAATAAAAGTTTTTATACTGGAACTATACGAATTATATAAATTTGAATAAGCATTAATGAAGAAATAGTTATGAAAAAAAATTTTGCAAAATTAATCGAATAAAAATTAATCGACTAAAATTTATCGAATAAATTTTTTTCCGAATAAACCATATGTAAAATAAAATTAAAGCAGTCAAATTTATTCAAATAAAATTTTTTAAACATTAATGAATATTATTCGATTGAAATTATTCGAGCAAAAATTATTTTAGTAAAATCTACGCGAAATAAAAATTATTGGAATAGTACAACTCGAAAAAAAATTTAAATTCGAATAAAATTAATCGAATTAAAATTATTCGACCACAAAATTTTCGAAAAAAAAATTGCCTGATCAAAATTATTGGAATAAAATTAACCAAAATTAAAATAAAATGAAGTTAAGAGTTTACAGAAAAACTCTTGTATGCTATTTCGTGACAAAAATTGGTTAAATAACTGATGATTCCTTAAAATATTCGAACATTTCACTCTTAATAAAAATAATTTGAATTTACATTAATTCAAATATTGAACTAAAAGCCGAAACAATAAATTTCATACTTATACCTATCCAGTCCAAAATTAAATTACGTAAAAATTATAAATGCAATGGGCCCGCGCAAAACTTATATGCATATTTGCTTCTCTTTTGTCTGTTCACAATTAAATGCACTCAAATAACTAAGAAAACCAGTTGAAGCATGTATAAAAAAAAACAAAAAGCCTTGATCATTGGTATTGATACAAATGGCCATCAAAGCAAAAAACAAAAATAATAAGAGCATTTGTAAGTTCTGAATTAAATCATATAGAGGAGACTTCGGCTAACCAAAATTAACGTTGAAATAAAATGAATGCAAGAGTTTACAGAAAACCTCTTGTATTCTATTTCGTGACAAAAATTGGTTAAATAGCTGATGTTTCCTTATAAAAAGCGTACACCTTCATAAGTGCTGAAAGTGAACAAGAACGCTGATGAGATGGTGTACCGGCCTGTCGAAATCAGTAGCACTGATCCGTTCTGCTAATCTGATTAAATATTCGAACATTCCACTCTTAATAATAATTTGAATTTATATTCATTGAAATAATTAACTAAAAAGCCAAAATAATAAATTTCAAGATATTTTTTGGTTAAAAATTGTTCGACTAAAAATATTCAAATGAAGAGATTATTTATATAAAATTATTCAAATGAAATTATAGAAGATTAGTCGAGAAAATATTACACGATTAAATTTAATGAAATTAAAGTTATGAGAGGTAAAAAAAACTATTCGAACAAAAAACAGAAATGCGATCACATTTAACCAAGCAACTTCCCAGGAAACATTTTCGCCGACATGTCTGTAGTCTGAGACTTTAGCAGAAGCCGGCAGTTTTCTGGTACGAAGTTTCTGCACATTTTCTGAAACATTGTCCGATTAATGTCAGGCTTGTCTGCACATTATCTGAAGACAATTTAATTTTCTGTAAGATATTTAACAGAATAGTCTGCACATATTCTAATTCACGACTTAAAACTTTTAACAGTCACTTCTGCATATTATAAAGTTTTAGTTTTCGTTATAAGTCTTATTCATCTCTCGACAGTTTTCCAAAATTGTGCAGACATGTCGCAAATTTCATCAATATATTCCTCAGACTAAGTGGTTCGCTTTCTTGTCAACCATTCTTATGATTTTCGCTACGTTTTCGTACCGACTTCGGCATCTTGTGCATACTCTCTGTCCGACTTTGCACAGAAATCGGTTAATAAGTAGTGATGAAAGGAGAGGAGACCACTGATGAGGCTAAGAAGCGTCCATACTTTTAGGAGAGCCAAATAATTAGTTGGTCATAAGCTTTGCATGTTAATAAAAAGCTTAATGTCAGCTTGTTAATAAAAAAAAGTTTAAACAAACGTCTCAAGGTATAAAAACTTTATCAAATAGACGGAATCTGTAGAGCAAAAACGATCGGAATGCAAGTACGGAATTAAAACCATTCCGATCGGAATGTCTGACATGCCCGATAAACACATTGAATTAAAAATGGCATAAGTAAAAATATTTGAAAAGAAATATGCGAACAGAGTAAATATTTGAATAAAAAGTATTAGAATGGAATTGTTCCTGATTTACTTAGATGTTGTATGGGCTTGTTCGACAAAAAAAATTTTCTAACAAAAATGGCTTGAACAAAATTACACGTATAAAAATTTTTCGACAAAAAGTTATTTGATTAAAATTATTGGAATAAAAAATTATTCGAATATTATATGTACATACAGACATATTTACTAATGTAAAAAATTCAAATAAATTCATACTACGAATAAAATTAACGCAATAAAAATTATTGGACTAAAATTTTTCGATTAAAAATTATTCGTCTAAAATTATTCGAATAAAAATTATTCGAATAAAAATTATTTGAATAAAATAATTTAATTAAAATATTCCGGCTAAAATTATTAAAGAAAAACTTTTATCGCATGAAATATTTCGAATAAAATTTTGTACTTCAATACATTATTCGAATAAAATTCAAATAAATTCATACTACGAATAAAATTAACGCAATAAAAATTATTGGACTAAAATTATTCGATTAAAAATTATTCGTCTAAAATTATTCGAATAAAAATTATTCGAATAAAAATTATTTGAATAAAATAATTTAATAAAAATATTCCGGCTAAAATTATTAAAAAAAAAAATTTTATCGCATGAAATATTTCGATTAAAATTATGTACTTCAATACATTATTCGAATAATATATGTATATGTATAAAAGTGATTCTATGGGATCTCTATATCACAAAACTGAACCATAAATTTATATATAAGCAGGCGCTGATACAAGGGGGATGGGGGAAATGGGGATATCCCCCACCCCAAAAACGAGTAAATTTCTATAGACTTTCTAAAAGAAGTTAGCAAAAATAGTATGTTTTACTTAGAAGCCCCCCCAAAAGCTCAAGCTGGATCCGCGCCTGTGCATGAGTTAACTTTTACACTAACAACCTTGCGTTTGAAAACATATTCGATATGACCAACTAAATCCTATGGCTTTAATTGTAGGGGGCTAGTGTCTAGAAAACCAACAGCAACCACAATTTATAGAGCCAAACTAGAAAAAATATGATATAAACTTCCCAAGAGCACCCACCAACAACGGCAATAGCAAACTAGTACAACAAAAATGTTGCAACACTCAGAAATCAGCATGTTGAAGACTGGTTTGCAAAAAAGATGTCGATTTTTTTATTTCCATACGAAACGAGCCTGCATGTCTGCTGAAATATTTCAGATTTTTTATTTTTTGTATTTATGGGATGGGGCATTTGCTTGGTTGGGCTGGCTGTCAGTGAGCAACAACAAAGTCATCATCACATTGAAATAGCAAAAAAAAAAAAACGACAATAACACTAAATCCATAAACAGATTTATTTATTTTCCTTTATTCGTTGCATTTTGTTTATTTAATTTTTTCTCATTTTATGTTAAATGTTGCTGTTAAATGAATATTTAACAAATTTATTTGAATTTTGCACGTTATTAAATGCTTTTCCTTTTTTCCCCCATTTTATTGTTTAGTTTGGCAATGTGGCCGCCGGTCAGTGTTGGCTTTGTGCAGCTTTAACATCATACCGGTTGTACAAGTACTCAATCAACTCCTTCATGAATTTGTATTGCTTTTGTATTGTTTTAGCTAAAAACAAAATGTAGGTCAGTAGTGACATTTAAACATTTTCAGTTGATAAAAAAATTTGTGAGAAAAACATTTTAAATGTGAAAAAAACTAACACAACATTTTTAGTTTCATTTGCTTTGTAGTTACTTTTAAACTTAAGTGGACTTAATTTGCTGCTCAACTTGTCAGTTCACTTTTATACTCGTACACTTACTATGACTATAACTTCTATTAGTCGTTGTACAACTACAATTTTTTGGTTTTGTTTCATGTATTCAATTTAATTATGTCGCAAGTACGAGTTCAACAGCACGTTCATTCAACTGTGTTTATGTTACACTCACAGAAAAGTATTGAATTGACTGTTAAGTTGATGGGGGGAAACAGTATAGCTGCCGTCTGCCTTTGTGATAGACTTCTAGCTTGCTGGTTATTATTTAGTTAAACTTTGTTGTCTGCTGCTGATATACTATGAGATTAGATACCTCAAACACGCTGATACTAACATTAATCTTGAACACATCTCCAGAAAAGGTTTTGATGAGTTTCGCTCCGAAAAAGGGGACAAAAAGTTATCCCGAACAAAGAAGGTTCATTTTAGTATCTCCTTACGCAAACATGTAACAGCTTCTATGTCTTCAACTGCAGATAGACCCAGTGTTTTTTCTTCCTTTTCACCAAAAAAATTTTTTTAGTGTTTTAATTTATTCTCATGCTTGTTATTAAAGTCCGAAGTATATTTTGCTCTACTGTTCACTATTAAACTAGTTTTTGGAGTTTTATTTAATTTTATATTTTTCATCATTATTTTGTTTCGTTCTTTCTTTTTCTTTTTCTAATAATAATTTGTCCAAAATAGAAAATAAAATGCAAACTGCTGCTACTTGTTCCCTTTACATTTGGCACATGATGGTGGACTTAAAATTGTGTTGAGCTTTAAAGTCTTAAGTGTGTTTTGGAGTGTGTGTGTGTGTGTGTGTGCCATCATCTATTGTTGTCGAGCTCATGTTTTGTTTAGTTCCATTGAAATTAAAACTATTTACTTGCTATGGGAGGAAGCTTTTAACTAAATGTTGTAAAAAATTGTAAAAAATTAGTTTGTGGTTTAATTAAATGTTTGTTGCTGCTCGTATACTATTTCGACAATTAATTTTAGTTTTGCCATGTGCTCAAAACAATTATGTATTTATATATGTTTTGTAATTGAAAAGTCACGTAAATCATGAAACAAATGAGAAACGGGTAACAGAAAGTAAAATTAAAAACTCTCACATAGTCAATATTACATACGCAGGAAGAAAAAAATTGAAACATAAATTGCAAGAAACCAATTTATTCGTTTCTATTAATAAAATATAGAATAAACTCAGTAAAGTGCGACTTTGACTTGCACACGAAGGATTCCTTGCGAATACCATAGTATACATTAATTCCTTTTGCCTTTTTGGCGATTTAAGCTTTTTTCGTTTTTGTGATTTTTTTTTATTTTTTTTTGGCGATTTTTGTTCTTGGCGATTTTTGTTACTTTTGCCGTTTTTTTTAGTGCTGGCGATTTTTTTTAATTTTTGGCGATATTTTTCCTTTAGCGTTTTTTTTTGTTTTGAAAATTTTTTAGTTTTGGCGATTTTTGTTAATTTTTAGGGTTTTTTCGTTTTTGGCGATTTTTTTTGTTTTTGGCGATATTTTTAGATATTTAAATTTTTTAGTTTTGGAGCTTTTTCCGTTTTGGTGTTTTTTAAGTTTTGGCGTTTTTTTGTTTTAGTGATTTTTTAAAGTTTTTGGCGATTTTTTTGGTTTTGGAAATTTTTTCGTATTTGACGACTTTTTAGTTTTGGTGATTTTTTCTTTCGGGTTTTGACGATATTTTTACAGCTAAATTTCAAAATTACAGAACCTGATAGAATACGCTTTATTTTTTTTAGTTAGTTCGTTATTTTAGCAATCGCTACTGCTGCCTTTACAATGCTGCACTTACTGTGAAATTTTCAATAGTTTGGCTCTTACGGTTTGAAAAAGATACAGGTAATTCTCGAAATAACATTAATTGAAAGAATACCCTTTAAGTTCTATTTTTTTATATTTCAGTAATAATTCGTGCCGTCTGTATAATAATACACTAACTTTGAAGATTTCAAGTGTCTATATATAAATGTCTGTATATTATATTAGCATTTGAACATATTTCCGTGCTCGCCTTAAAACACCCTTTAATTTTTAACTATCATATATTTGTTGTTTTGGCGGCCATTATATAGCGTCTTAAAGAGCCATCATTTTGTTTTAACAGTTGTCAAACTTCACACATAAAAACATCAGAAAAATGTTAGTGCAATTTTTTTATATCGACTTTGACTTTTGTCAAGACAAATCAATGGCTCGTATTTTTTTTTTATAAAAAATCAAAGCTGTCAAAAAATTACCATTTTTATTACTGTATCATAAGGCTATATATATCTCATAGCCCAGTCATATAAGTCTAATGAAATTAAATAATTTCCGGAGTTTTGAAAATTGGCGCCGTTGGTCCTTGGTATCATTTTGACGATTTTATGTTCCAAAATAGCCAAGTGACGATTTGACGATTTTTTTTTAAAAGTGACCCCCCAAAAGTTTAATTTTGTTGCATACTGTTATTTTATAGCATTAATATTTTTCCTCAAAAATATTCTTACAATACCAAATTGAGCAAACATAACAATCAAGTTATTTCAAGATCGAAAACCTATCATGACAAATTAATGAATTTGTTTTGAAATGTGGTATTTTTACTTTTTAGGATTTGCTCTAAAATTTATTTGTAATAACTGAAGGATATCGTAAAGAAAATATTTACTGAAAGGAAACGTTTATGACAAATAAACAAATCAATTGTTTTTGCTATTACCACTCCTGTGGGACTATTTTTTAATAATAGCTAACACATCCTTTAGTATGGGAAAGAAAACTATAAATTCGAACAAAAAACTACTTAAGAAGTACTTAAAAAACGAAATTTAACATTTATTTATTCTAAAATGCAATTTGTATGTTCGAGTGCATAAATATGTACACATGATAATTTAAAAATGTTCTTCCTATTTTCTTAAAAAAATTTCCTTGCCTATCCTTCCTCTTAAATGTCTCTTAAGTAGATTATGTGGTAAAAATTTCCTGTATAATTTGTAATCTGAGCAAATTGTTTTTTCTATCTTTTTTAATTATGTCATTGTATTATTTTTGTTCTTTTTGGGAGGTTTTAGACATTTTGAAATTTTTGTTTTCATATATGGTTTAGAAAAGTAAACGATCATGTATCATCATCCAGATAAAAAATTTTCACCAATTTTGCCAAGATTATGCGTGTGTGTGTGTTTGATTTTCCTTAAGAATTGTATGAACTGTTAGGTTATTTGTTTTTAAGTTGATATAAAAACCACTTTAATCCTGCCAAGTGGTCAGGGCGTTAACGACATGTGTGTGCTAAATAGAAAATCGTTTATGTAAAAAACGAAAATAAAAATATGGGATCAATCTAGAAGTACTGGCAATAATATTTTGTGTATTGCTCCAATTTTTTTAAATGTTCTGGAGAAGAAAGAACAAAGAAATATAGAAAACTTTACAATTTTGCGTAGTACTTTTGCATGATAGTCTTTTCTATATGTAGAAGTATATCCTTGCAAATAAAAAAAATATGCGAGATTCTCATTCTAAACGTACATTTTGTGTTCTCTTTTGTTTACCAGTGTAACTAATATAAATATGAAAAGTTAGGATTCATATTATAGTTTTCGCTTCATTCAATGGATTCTGAAATAAAATTACATTTTTCGATCTTTCAACATTTTTGTGTATTGTGCGTTACATTTGCTTTCGCGCTTGCTCTGGAAATGATTCTTCGAAAAAAAAATACACCACACGAAATGAGTATAGGGTTTGAAAGCACTATAATACATATACTCTCTAAAAACAAAAATTATAATAATCGCAGGACGAAATTATAAGTTATGAACACTTTTTCAGTTTCGACTGGGTTCACATAGAAAAACATAAAATTTGCATCATTTAAAATAATTCTTTAAAAACATGAGCGAAAGAAAGGTAGGCTAGCTGTTCTTTCAAATAAGACTAATTTCAATAAAATCGACCAACGATGTTAAAAGTTAGGTCAATTTAGCAAAATACGACCCACCTAATACATTCTTCGAAAATATTAGAAGCAAAATTTTTTCAGAAGAAATCCGAAATCTGTAAACAGCTAATGTTCTTTATATTGTTTCTACCCTTCAGCTGTTGTTAACTTTTCTATGACGTCATAAAATTTAGGAATAAATTATATTTAACAATTTTTTTAACGTAACGCTCAATACATTTTTATACGAATTGAATATTTTTTCAGAAGACACACTATATTTTGAATTTAAAACAATTCAGATGTATAATCTTCGATGTATTTTATTTTATTCCCCAACAAATTTTATTTAAATAAAAAATATATGAATAACACTCAATACATTTTTTAGATACAAACCATGATTGATTGATGAAACGTTTTGCTATATAATACAAATTAACAAAGTTCAACCTGTCAGCGCCGTTATTTTAGCACTTACGCTGAGCAATCAAGCGTACTAAAAAAACGTAACGCTCAATAAACAAGACTGCAGACAACAAAAATTTAAAAAAATTATAATTTTTAAAAGTTTTAAAAAATTTGATTTTTGAAATAAGAGAAGCAAACGCAAATATTCTAAAACCGTTATAAATTTAATATAGTTTTTGGAAAAATTCATACTTTCTCAATGTGGACAATCAATAGCATGCATTACGGACACGCCAATTTGTACGAAGAGTATAAGCTCCTATCTGTTGACATATAAAGTTTCAAACAAATCTGACCAGTAGTTTAGAATTTATAACTTTTTTACCATTTGTTTTGTGAGCATCTCCACAATGCACTGGGAATGTTTTGCATGTACTATTTTATATGGAAATCTTGTTGTAAAAATTGTAACTTTGACAATTCTTAATCGATTTTTATAGTTCTCAGCTTATTTTCATCGTTATAAGATAAGCTTTTTAAGAAATATAAATATTACTAGAACTTAAAACAAACTGTTGCAAAGAAAATAAAAAAAAACTTTTATCTTTTCATAATATTTCCACGAAATAAAATAAAATAAAATAAAATATTTTAAATACGCACAGAAAGCTTAAAACCTCCTCTATTCTACACTGTTAAAAATTGCAAATATGCAGAAATATGCAGTGAAATTTCATTCTGCTCGTGAAATCCCAAAAAATCGTATTTTATTGATAACTTTCGATTTTAAGAGTGCAATTAAATTTTTAAAAATGACAAAATTATCTAACTAAATACCTACAACCTTTCTGTCTTTCAGAAAGTGTCTCCAATTTTTTTTGATTTTGTCACATAGTTTAATTTGTCTAACAAAATTTTTAGAATTATTCATTATTCGAATAAAAATTTTTCGAATACAATTTATTCGAATAAAATAATGCATTCAATAAGTTTTTGAGATATATTAGCACATATATATAAAATACAATATGGCTTAGACATAATCGAAAAAAATTTCTCTGTGATGTTCAAGGCAAGTGGACCTTTCTTTGCATTTTGCGCAAAAATTTCGAGTTTTTTCGGAGTTTCTTGGGAATAAGCCATTGAAACGATAATTTATTCAGAAAATTGGATCTGAATGATTAATGATCGATGGCTACTGGCAAAATGCAAAATAATAGGTGTAATATCAGTGTTGAGGCACCTCTGCTACCATTTCACAGTGGAGACTTTTTCAAAATAAATGGTAATAAATCTGAAACTTCTAAACTGCCGATTTGATTTATTTGAAACGTCGAAGATCTATAAAGGAGAAGTCAAACTGGCTTAAGCACGAGAGGAGTTAAAGTGGGCAAAATTTGACTACCTGGGACTCAAAAAAGCTTCTGAGTCTTGTAACTTTTTTAAATGTTATCCGATTTTAAAAAATAGGATGAATCGTTCACGAGTAATGATGAAATATATTAGCGTGACCGCTTAGTGCTATTATAAAGCCAAACTTCTCCTTTATAGATGTTCGAAGTTTCAGATAATTCCAATCAATATTAGCTACACTCTAAAACATTACTTCAAATTTAGAATCATATATTGTCTAAATTTGTGTTGAAAATTTCTTCTTGTCTAAAATTACATCGATTTTGTAGTCATTTTTTTTTAAAGAAAAAACCTTTCAAATCAAACGTATTTAGTCCAAGTTGAAAAAATTTAACATAAAGTATAATACGGCTATGGCTGAATGGTAGATAAGTCAGACTATCAGTCAGGAGGTTGCGGTTCCAACCTGCACGCAGCCAATCGCTTTTTTTTTAGTAAAAACATTTTGTTCAAAAATAATGCGTGTGTAATTTTAGGTCGATAATATTCGGTAAAGTGTTGCCGACTACAAAAAACGCGCAATAGCAAAAAAAAATTAACATAAAGTATAATACGGCTATGGCTGAATGGTAGATACGCCAGACTATCAGTCAGGAGGTCGCAGCTCAAACCTGCATGCAGCCAATCGCTTTTTTTTAGTAAAAACATTTTGTTCAAAAATAATGCGTGTGTAATTTTAGGTCGATAATATTCGATAAAGTGTTGCCGACTATTATCAACCTAATTTTCAACAAAAGTGTTTTAGAGTGTATACAAGTAAACGTATAATGCTGAATTTTAAATTCTAAAATATTGATTTATCGACAAGAAAATAAAAAGGGACCTCAAGTTACCAGCAAGAGCTTTCAGTAGAGCCAAAACAAGATGTTAGCGCAAATTTAGTCAACTTTGAGACTATTTTTGGAATCACTATTCCGACACGTTCCCCACACTTTACAAGTGGAATTATCCCCATACTTACCACCGAAATGACTTAAACATAGAATTTTTCCAACTTGTTGTGGTATATCTTTCAAAGTCCCGACTAGATATTTTCACGCAAACACATTTGGCATCTAACTGGGAACCCAATTCCGATGTAACGTAGAAACGTATTTGGGACCCGATTGGTTTCCTGTGGGGAAATATCAAAATCTTGCAGAAATTGGCTCAAATCGAAAAAATATCCAACTCTAATATTGAATAAAAATTGCTGAAGCTATCCAAGGAACAAAATTATGTAACAATCACCTCTATTGAAGATGAGCAAATAATATGATTAAAAATTTTTGCTAGATCTTCCCAACAAGTTCCCAATAGTTTCCCACTTGGGAAGAACTTATGTTAAGTCACTAATTTGCAGATGGGCTAACCCAACAAGGACCCGATCACATCCCAAATGTGATAACCCTTTTGGGTTTGCTACATGTATTCGCAATCGGGGCCCACTATGAGTATTGCGAAAATTTCTAGTCCAAACTTAAAGCTCATTTACTTTAAACTACTTCTGCACAAAAAAAGGAAATATTTAACAACAGTAATTTTCGAAAATAGCATGAAATTCAATAAAACTTGTATTTGATTCAAATATAATGTTTGTTAAAAAAAATTTTTTTTTTAAATCATTAGGGGAAACAAAACTATTTTCAAAAAAATTTTTTTATCAAATATAGAAAAAATCTTTATCTCAGAAAATTAAAAAATTTTTTTTTTCTGAAATCAACACATTTCCATAGAACAGTATACCAAAATCTTTGTCACAGGAATTTCAACAATTTTCGTCTGTATGTGAATTTAAAATTTTCAAAAATTCCTATCTGGGTAAATTTTTGGAATTTCGAGATAATAGAAAACAACATTATTTTGAGAATTTATCTAGTTTGAGGAATTGGATCTTACTCTATTACGGCGTCCGTAAGATAAGGTCCATTTTTATTAGGATCATCACTTATAATGATCAGAAAATCAAAAACTCATCGTATGGAACATTTTTTTTCTTGGACAAAAGAACAAATTATAAAGCACATTTTGGTTTAAAATATATCTTTCAAGAGCCATCAGAATGCGTAACAAAATTTAGAATATGTACTTGGTTCTTTATACAATTGAAACTGTTCTTGTTTTCTCATTAAATTCTAATTTATATTTTATATACGACTATTAAGTCTTGTCTTCTAAATAATAAATGAAGACATTAACAAATCCTTAAAAGGACATTTACATTTTGTCATTCATTCCTTACTGCCAATGAGAATAATTTTCCCTTTTTTTTTTGCTTCCATTTGAAATGTTAAACATGAGTTTGCAATTACCACACGCAACATTTAAGGAGATTCAAAGCTCTTCATATAATACAATTCAAAGCAATTTCTAATGCATAAATTTCCCTTAAAGAAACTATTGTCCTCTACTAACAATAAAATAAGTAAAAAATGATGGTAACATGAAAAACACTATTTTACCTTAGCAAAAGAAAAAAAAACTAAAATATCATAAAGAATTATAAAGCGTAATGTGTTGCAAGTAATACTATGCCATGCAACATGTGCTGTTGGTATGTTGTATATAAAACAACTCCTACAAACGCATTTATAATAAAAACTGCAGATGTCATCTCGTTATGTGAGATTTTATTTTTACAATTCGTTTGTATCTAAGAATTACTATTTTTCATCTTTCTTTTTTTTTTAGAAAAAAAGTGTTTATAGAATATAAGTGGTTTTTCATAAAGTGCTATTTGTTGCATGTGTTTTATGGAACAAATTTTTCCCTCATATTTTACAACATGATGATTCAGCTAGTATGAGTACATTAAAATACATACAATTACTTGTATTAAGGACTCTTATTTGCATGAAGGCATATGCGTCAAGACAAATAAGTTTTTAACGATTTAACAGTACAGTAATTTATGTTTTACAAAACAAGCACTTTTTCAAATTAATAGACAAGGATACAAGAATATTTTAAAAACCACGCTGATGTAGAATGATTAATGTTACAAAAAATTTTGAGTTTTCATAAGTTTGCCCCAAGGATTTTATTATAACTTTTTTAAGAAATACCTTAAACCATTAAGGTTCCTTTTTAATGGCTTTTAATTAAGGCTAATTTTACAAGCTAGTTTTTATGTCCTTAGAGTTAACACTCCTTTATTGTTGGAGCCATTCATCGCATTGAATCATTTCAGTTCGACGACAATGCCATTTCAAATCTAAACATTTTAATTAATTTTCATTCATAAAAAAAATGTTCTACACATTATGGGCTCTTTCTATTATTTCAACAAATGTCCAAGACTATAAAACCCCTAGAAAATAATTGTGCAACCATAATTATATGCTCACGCTGAACAATTAAATTTAAAAAAAAACAAAAACAAGTAAAAAATTTTTTGAATAAGAACATTTTTCAACATGACAAGCCAAAGAAAAGGAAACTTTAACAATACAAATCATTTAACAAAATTCTAAAAAAGAAAACTAAACAATAAATGCAAAATACCAGTACCAAGAAACTAAAAATTTGTTTTTTGTTTTCAAAATCTACAACAGGCAACACAAAAGATAACAAAAAGTATACGAAAAATCACGTACAAGTGAGCGTTTTATTTTTCATAACACTAACGCTTTGTTGTATAAACTTCCTGAGAAATAGTAGAAAACAGTTTGCAGAAAAAGAATAGCAGGATTTTTCTTCGTTTTATTTATTTGTGTTCATGACAGCACAACTTGGTAGGATAATCATCACATCATTATCAGGCAAAACATGTCAATTTCAAAGATCTGCAAACTGTTTCCTAATACAATGAAATTTCTTAGGAAATTTTTTAAGCAAAATTTTATGGATTTTTATTATTGAAAAAGTATTTCTTTATATTTCACGCTTATGGTGTCAAAGAAAATTATCTTACACAAACTCTCAGGCAACTGGAGTAGTCAAAAGAACTTGAAATCCTGTGGCTCCTTTAATAACTCACTTAACTTAAATAGTAAAACTTATCAACTAAATATTCTAAAGAGTTTTTTCATTCATTAAAATTTTTACTGCAGAGTTTTAAGAAAAATTGTAAAAATATTTCACTTTTGTAAATAAGTCATGGTGTGCAGAACAGCACGTGTCCTTTTTTATGGCACTTTTTTTAAAAAGAAACTTTTCAAAATACCTTTTGTCTCTTCGATAATTTTAATTTTAAGAGGAGAAAGTCCTCAAAAATACTGCTAGTATTTTATCTATTACAACAAATCATAAATTGGAAATAATTCATAAAAATCTATCTATAGTCATGAAACGACAAGAATATTTAACTGATTTATTTTAGTTTAACTACAGCGTAAAACATACGTGAAACTAGCAGTAGACCTGAAAGAAGACTTGTGATTTACCCTGCGGGAAATATTGTACCACTTGCTTTACACGTATTTGTATTGCGACTGGTGAAAATGGAAGTGCTATAATAAGTTCAGAGTGTGAGCGGTAACAAGAGTGCACATCATTTAACTAGAACCAAAATTTTAACATAATTCTGCCACAAATAAATAAATAAATAAATTCAGTAAAATGCGACTTTGGATCGCAAACGAAGGGCTCAGTACGAATACACATACATATATCCCTTTTCGTTTTTGCCCTTTTTTCATTTTGAAAATTTTTCCGTTTAAGTTTTTGTGTTTAATTTTGTTTTTTTATTTTTTAACATTTTTCTCGTTTTTTTTTGGCGATTTTTTTCTTTTTTGGTTTGGCGCTCTTTTTCATTTTGCTGATTTTTTCGTTTTTTCGTTTTTTGCCGATTTTTTTAAGTTTTGGCTTTTTTAAGTTTTGGCTTTTTTCAGTTTGGGTTTTGGGGATTTTTTCGGTTTTTGGTGATTTTTTTAGTTTTAGAATTTTTTTGGTTTTGACACTCTTTTTATTTTTTTCGATTTTTTCGGTTTTTGACGATCTTTTTTAGTTTTGGAGATTTTTTTTGTCTGGCCCTTTTTTTCGTTTTGGTGACTTTTTTTCCGTGTAGTTTATTTTACAGACTACACCAATTAACACTAACTTTGAAAATTTTAAGTTATTATATTAGTCTTTCAACATGTTTCGTTGCTCGCTTTAGAACACCCTTTAATTTTTAACTGTCATATATTTGTTGTAAGATTTACATATTCTGTAAGAATTTCAGGACCGTAGCTCTTACGGCTCCCACGAAAACCACCTCTGACAGACAGACAGACAGACGGACAGCGTAGAAAAAAAATAGGATTCCTTTACACTTTTGGCGTTGGGTACCCTTAAAACCGACTACAATGCAAAGAGATAATCGAACAAATTACAAATATATCGAGCGGCCACTTAGTACCTTCAATTTCCACTTAAATTTCCATGGAACCAAATTGCAAACAAATACTTTCAGATAAAAAAAGTTGGGGCGTCCAAATTGCCCGTCCGATTTCCCATAAAAACTATGAGAGAAAATTGTACGCAAACCTGTTCAAACAACAAAAGAATTTTGAAAATCGGCATATAAATAGAGGAGTTATGTGACAATCAATATTTGGGACGGGCTAATGCCCCTCCGATTTTCAAAAAAAAAAATAATAATAATAATAATAATCAAATAAAATGATGGGATCAAACTGCAAGAAAACCTTTTCAAGCAAAGAAAGCATTTTGGAAATAAATCCATAAATGAAGGAGCTATGCGACAATCAATATTTGCGGCGGGCAAATTTCCCGTCCGATTTTCGAAAAAAAAACTATCGGATCAAACTGCAAGCAAACCTGTTGAAACGAAGAAAATAATTTTGAAAATCGGCCTATAAATGGAGGAGTTATGCGACAGTTGATGTTTGGGGTGGGCAATTTTCAAAAAAAAAAAATAAAATTATTGAACCAAACCATCAGAAAACCTTTTCAAACAAAAGATAATTTTGAAAATTGGCCTATAAATGAAGGAGTTGTGCGATAATCAACATTTGGAGCGGACAAACTACCCACTGAAATAAAGTCAAAACAAAAATAAAATGAGTAAAAATATTTTCAAGTTAAATGGTTTTATTGTAATGCACCATAATAATGATGCAAATAATGGACAAAAATCAAAAAAAATAATTAGGTAGTACATACCAGGTACAATCGCCGCACCACTCTCCTCGCCATTTTTAAGTTTTTTAGTTTTTATTTGATTTCCTGTCTGTGATATGCCATTTTGTTTCAGACTCTATCTGGGATTGGGACTTTTTTTCATGATGTACTGCATTCTAATAGCCAAGCGCTTTCATTTAACACCCATATTGTGGAGACTGACAATACCGACCCCTTAGCGCCAAATGATCGTAAGCGACAAAAATTAAAATTTTCAGGAGAAGGGTTTTTTATTGTACTTAAACATGATTTATATTCACAAACTGTCGCTTACGATCATATTGTACAGCCTGTATTTCAAAAGCTATTAACAATTTTGACATTTTCACGATTTTTAACTATGGGTAGGCTCATACAATTTTGATTTCAATAAAAAAATTAGTTTTCTACAAAATGTCGCTTACGATCATTTCGCTCAAAGGGGTCGATATGTATATAAACCCCCATTTTGTACTGGCCACCATTTTGGAATTGGAATTTTTTGATTACGTACTATATTCTACTAGCTAAACCTTTTCATTTCATATCCATATTAAACAAATAACTAATGCGGCATTTTGTGGCGGCCATCTTTGATTTACAATAGTACGTGGGCATGGAGCTGCCCCTTTTCCTAATTTAAGAATTGTATTGTCTTCAAAAGTAAAGTTGTTTATCAACTTTCAGATCAATGGGTTAACACGAAGGGAGTAAAAGTAAATATTACTTCTTATGGCCGTGTCTCAGTCCACTTCTCTAACACAAAAAAAAAAATTGTATAGTCATCAAAAGTAAAGATGTATACCAAATCTTAGATCAATCAGTCAAAAGGTGGAGGTAAAACTAAATATTACTTTTTTTGAGCGTGGCGCTGCCCCTTTTACTTGAGTTCCTGTCTAAATTCTATGATATGCCATTTTTTTTCATCCTAACATTGCTTAATTCTTTAGCATATGTCCGAGTTTTGAAAAGATTTGCATTTTATTTATTTTTCAGTTTTTAATACAACTCATGTTTCACTTAAATGTGTTTTTTTTTGGCTATTTTTATTAACAAACTGTTCTTTTCTTAAGACTCTTTCCTGTGTGCTATAAATACCAATTTCATTTACCTGATCTACTAAAGACTTTTATGACACCATTAGAGCATGTGTTAATTTTTATTAGAAAGTCCATAAACATTTATAGTTAATCCTTTACCTTAACTTCCTTTTAGTCGTACAAACACATAATTGTTATAAGAACAGTGAGAGCATCATCCCAAAAATAAAATTTTAGCACTTCCATAAATTTTAATGTATTTCATATTATTGAAAATTAGTGGCTAGCTAATGCACAAACAACAGGTATAAATTTGTTAAATTCTTAAATGTGCCTTCTAACAATTTTGAAACAAAAAGAAAGCAGAGCATAATGTAAAATAAATAACTTTATTGACCCCCATTTGTAGCAGCAAAAAAAAACTCAATAAAATAAAAGTCTAATTTCTGACAAAGTAAACAAAATTTAAACGAAATATATAGAAAAAAAATCAACTAAATATTTTAGCATTATAGTGCTAAAATAGCCCTAAGGATATAACACACATATATACAAACTAAGAAATACACATACACTCTTCTTCTCTATCCCTCTCTCTCTCTCTCTCTCGCTGTACGAATTCCAACACAAACCAACGAAATATATTTTATGGGTCATATAAGAAATTTAATTTTGTTTTATACAATAGTAATTGCTTAGCCTGTATGTATGTATGTATGTATATGTGTATTTGTATAGGTGTTGGCTTAGCACGCTTTTATACGCTAAATACCATGAAAGCTAAAAAGACCATATTGTCCTTGCTTAAAGCCAACCAACACTTCGACACCAGCTACACAGTTTAAAGGACTTCAGTGCTCTATTAAAGTTGCCAACTTTTGGGCTGATGATGTTGGCAATGAAGTGTAGAAAATTAAATAGAAAAATTAAAAAGCCCAGAGGCTGTGCATTAGCGCACGTTGTCGTGGTAAAGGTCACGCGCTCTAACTTCAATAAACCTTGTTTTTTGGCTGTATTTTCTTGTGTATTTTGGAAATGCTAACAAAAATGTTTAGTCACCAAACTTATTTGTATGGGTGCAATTAATGATGACCAGAGGATAAAATATAAAAGTAATAAAGGAAAATAATATTCTTCTTATTTTATTGGTATTTCGGATTATAAATAAATAAAACTGAAACGTGTTTGGCTTTAAATAGCAAAAATTTTGTACATGCTAAAATTGTGAGAGAAAAATTAACGCCGTAATTAAGGATCTTTTTTTATATCTAGAGCATTTTTTTTCAAAATATTTGCTTAGAATTATATTAATCAATTTTGCAATTAAATTGTGTGGCGATCTTATATAGGTTTTTTTAAACAAATACAACCCGCGAAGCGATTAGCTTGTCTGCGGGAAACACCCAGGGTTATGGCGGGAATCGAACCCACGACCTCTGGACTGACAGGCTAGCATCGCTACCACTCAGCCACAGGGGTACCCGAAGGAGCACTCCAAGGAATTTTAAGTAAACTAAAGCTAATTAATTAAATTTTTTTTAAGTGAGAGAAAGAAATCTCAATTTTCCGTAGAGAAATTGAATGAATTAGTCTATGTACTTCCAAAAACTTAAACAAAAATCTCCCAAAATCGCCTGAGCTTCTCGCTTTCGCAAAAACTAGGACAAAGATCTCTCCAAAATCCCAGAACGTTCTCACAAAACAACGGCAACATCGAAAATCGCGAAAATACCAAAGCGGCAACACTTCGTTTTTAAAGAACTTAACTTTCGCTCCTGCCTGCTCGTTTTGAGTTGCCATTACACTTATTTCTTACCGATACTCGTTACACGTATTTGTTACACGAATGTTTTCATTAAAAAAAATCTGTTTAGAGAACGTTTTTATACTGCATATCATACGCACAACGCTTATCAACGTCGAGACATCTTAATTTAGCAAGAGCACCAACCATTAGCCAAGACACAAACCTGGTCCAAGGATTCCCAAAAACTTAAACAAAAATCTCTCCAAAATAAAAAAGTTTTACGGATTCCCAAAAACTAGTACAAAATCTTTCCATAATCCCAGAATTTTACTGGGTTCTCAAAAACTGGAACAAAAAATCTTTAAAATACCAGAACTTCCCCGGAAAACAGCAGCAGCAACGAAAACCGCGAAAATAGCAAAGCGGCAACACTGAGTTTTAAAGGAATTTAACCTTCGCGCCGCCCTGTTGCCTTCATTTTTAATTGTCGTTACATGTATTTCATACCAGTATTCGTGACACGTGTTTGTTACAGGTAGGCATGCAACATCGTTCTTAAAAACATCGATGTTTGAAAACATCGTTGTTTCCAAGATAAACATCGATGTTAAAAAACATCGATAATAAAAACAATACTTCGATATTCTTCTTTATTCATCAGTAAATGATTTAATACGCCTGTATGTACCCAGAACACATTTTTTGCGAATTCGGGGGTCGGTCAGAAAATGTGCCGAAGTGGTTGGCCAAGCAAGCGCACCTCTTTGCCTTAGGAATTTCGGAAATCTTTATCGAAATGTCTGAGAGAATTCAGTACTAACTCTGAAAAATTTCCTGGGGAAATTCTAAAGAAATTTTGGCATGTTTGACAAAATATCAATAAATTTAAAAATTTTTCTGATATTTTTACGTCCTTTCGTCCCAGCAAAAACTACTGCTTCGGCATAAGCAGGCTTGTAAAGGACTGTTTTGTTTGTGTAGCTTACAAACCTGCTTACGTATTGCATGATATTTGTTCGCGATGTCCGGCCTAGTAGCACTTATGGTTGAACACATATTAAAATCATCCTAGTGTTTTGTTGCTTTCAGATTGTTTTCAGACTTTGAAATGAGGGTGAAAAATTGCTAAATTTTGACAACTGTTGGAGGTTTTTCTCTCAATTTTTTCAAAAATATATATTTTTTTTTCTTTTCAATATTTCAAAAGAACAGACCTAAAAATTACTGCAGTTGAAAATTTAAATCAATTACGGCATGCACGATCTAGAGTTGGACGAATATAGTGAATTTTTCTACGAAATTCTAAATTAATCGCTTTAGAAAAAAACCTCCCATCGAGTATTTCAAATTTCTTTACAAATTCTATTAGATACATTTGATATAATTTATCTGGCTTTTAATTGCTACCCGCTCGGTCAAAAATGTGGCCATGAGAGCAGATTTTCTAAAATCAGTCAAATTTTAAGAAGCATTTTTTTACCTGCATGAAATAGTACCAAACTTAATTTCATAATTTTTATTTCTTTACTATTTTAAGTGAAATTTATTTTGCTGAAGTTTAAGCATTGTCTATATGCAGCATTTCATTGGAGCTTTACCAAATCGCAAGTAGACTTCAAACACAATTTTGAACAGTTACAAAATTTTTACTCAAAATTGTCTTAGAAGTCTACTGACGGTTTGGTAAAGCACGCATGAAATGCTGCTTATAGACAATGCTTAAACTCCAGCAAATAAATTTCATTTAAAATAAAATTATGACAATATGTCAAATAATAAATTTCTTAAATATTTCTTTACTATTTATCAATAACATTAAATAAAATATGTTAAAAACCCCCTAAGAAAATAGATGATAACTTGAAAACGGCTGCACCAATTTTCTTCAAACATGGGTTAAAAGATTTTGAATCAAGTCACCTTTCAAACAGTTTACTAAATTAAAATCGAACTAGCCGTTTGGTAGCTACGGTGTCAAAGACACACAGATTCAAGAGGATTCAACTGGAGAAGATGTGATATCTTCTAAACGGCTGGACGACCGATTTACGTCAAACATAGCTAAGAGCACTCTCGATAAAGTCAGCTTTTAAGCAGAGAAAACTAAATCAAAACCGCTCCAGCCGTTTGGGCTGTACGATGATATGTACAGACAGGCATACAGATACACAGATACTCACTACAAACTTATAACACCCCTCTTTTTTGGTCGGGGTTCAAAACATAGCAGAACTCTTATATTTAAAAAATTTCAACTATATATTATTGAACAGGCACTTTTTTACGAAGAAAGTGCTTATTTCCCATTTTTTGACCGACGCACAGTGTTGCGAAACTGGAATTTTTTGGAAATCATATTGCCTAAACTGTAATTTTAATTGTATCGATGAGAAACTTTTACAGATTGGTCAGAATGAAATCCCAAACAGAATGAGTGAAAAAAAATTTACACCGAAAAAAATTGTTGGGTCAAATTTTCAACAAAAGTCAAAAATAAAAAAAAAATTGTTCGAAAAATTTAAAAAAAAGTTATTTTAATTCTTCTTTTATTTCTGATAAATACCCTATGATTAGTTTTTAAAATAAATTATAGGGTGGTCCGAACAAGAATTATAAACGTCAAATTTTCATGATTTTTCGATATTTGTTGAAAAACTCTGAAATTTTATATAAAACCAAAATCTATTTTTATTTGAAAGGTGGCAATAAAAGCTTTAATTTGATACCGGTTTGAAGTCAATAGCTTCAGTTTTAAGAGAGTTATGCTCATTTTTGTGGAGTGCTAGAATAGATGTAGAATAAAAAAAAAACTATTTTATAACACAGGCATATTTTATTGCATTCTACAGAAAAATTACAAATTATCAGTCATCTACCAATAAGTTCATTGCTTCCTCTGATAATTCCAGGTGTTTCTTCTCCTTCAGTATTCTCCTACTTGTGATTGCGGGATCAGAATTGGCGAGCAGATAATGTAATATGTCTTCACAATTGTCTTTTCTTGATGTTTTCCTCGCATGGTAAAGCCTTGTGTTTCTAAAGTCCTTGAAGATGGCGATTAGCCGAAACCGGTCTGAAAATAATAAAAATTTGACGTCGGATGACGGAAAGTCACCCGAAAACCAATATGATTAAATTATTCAATAAGTGATTCCGAGAATTTCCGTTCTATTTCTATGGAATAAATACTGAGAGTGATATATTAAAATCGCTATAACTCCCAGGAGGGCAGGTATGGGCAGCTGATTTACAGTTCGTTGAAAACAAATTATGTAACATTTCTGTAGTGGTTTGGAACTGGGACTCTCTGGGACTTTTTAGATATTGCTTACCTAACCCAAATTTTAAGGAAAAATGGACCTTTAGTCGGGTTTTCGCTCTAAAAAAGGTGCATATGAAAATGTCTCAAACAACATTCCTTTTTTTTACAGAAGATACTTGTCCGAAGGCAGATTTTTTTCCGAATCAAAATATCTGTCACCAAAATCAAATGAGATCATTTTGAATACAGCCCTGAAATCCCCTCTTTTCGTGAAAATTTTGTATATTTGACTTCTAAAATCAATTAAAAATCAACGGGCCAACATAGAAATAAGCTTTATGTGGTTTTTGTTTACTTGGAATGTCTGTGACAAAATTGCATCATTAAAAACACTGAAAAAAATAATCGGAAAAAAAGTTACTTTTCCACTAGCCGCAACACAGTGCGACGCACGAGACGTATGGGCAATATGATAATATCATATTACTCATATTATCATATTACTCATACGTCTAAACCTTCGCGCTAAAAATTTGGAAATTCCCATGCCCGATATAGTCAATTTTGACAGGGTGCTCTGAGTTTCATCGTTCTTAAAGCTTAGGTCCTCGTCTAAGATTTTTACATACATCATACATCAAGTTACAGATTTATTACCTTTTTTCCAGTTGGCACCACTGTGCGTTATAGCATGTAAAGACACGAATACCACCTTGTGCGAACATCAAGAATCAACTTTTTTATTTTATATAATAAAACTTGTTTTATATTTTTAATTAAAAAGAAATTTAAATGTGGAAAAAAAAATTTGCTAAAAAAATGTAAATAGCGAAACAAGCGCGAACAGATTAAATGAACGATGTCGATGTTTTTTAGTTTTGACAACGATGTATCGTCCATAAAAACATCGATGTTTATGAACGATACATCGATGTTTTTACAGGTATATTTTTCATTAAATAAAACTTTTTTTCCCCAGCAAAGACAACATATACCGCATAACATATCTTCAACGTGCCATAAGGAACTTCGCTTCAAAAATGTTAATTTAGAACACGTTTTTTCTATCTATGTGTAAAATCCTTTATTTTTTATATAATTATTACACTCGAAAACCAGAGCTAATAAAAAAATAATACTTTTTAGGCTACAAAATTTGTTATCACATGGAACCAAAGTTGACTCCCAGACGTACATTTTGAATATCTGAAACATGCATATGTAAGCACTTATCCCAAGCTTTATCTTGCGAAGTATTTTTGTATATTATTGATTTAAATCTTAGCCTTATTCTTTGCAATTATAAATATTATGCTTAAATATCCATTTCTTCATAAATATATTTTTTCCATAAAAATTTTTTATCAAGACCACCTTTTTGTACAAAAAAAAAAAACATAGAATAAAATCGTGCTTAAAACATTTAACGATAATTTGTAGCCAACATTGTCATAAATACTTAATGCCTTAAATAAAATTTTTAAAGGTACATAATTGTATTTATTTCATGACATCTATGCCACAGGTTATCTTGGGCTTATTTGGTGGTCTTTAAAGACTCTCTCCTATAAAGTCAAGCGGCAATTTAAACATCAACAGCACAAAAACGAAACTAAACCAAACTCCCTTTTTTTAGGAAGTCATAAAATAGATAAACTCCCATTAGTGAAAATGACCTGGATGGCCGAAAGAAAAGAAGACGAAAATGAAAATAAAACTAAATAAAAAATGCTTCCTTTGGTAGCCTTAAGATATCAGTTCTCTGTTGTATATTAAACAAGAAATTTTACGGAAATTTAAATAGAAAGAAAGACAAAAATTTTAAATGCTTAAACTAAAAAAAATATGACTCACTTCACTGTTTTAAAGGTTAGAGAGATAAGAAAATAAAATACAAAAAAAAAGAAAATGGACAATTATTTTCTACATCTTTTTGGTCTCTTATAATGTTGCTTGCTGGTCGTTTATCAATCAATTATTTGTTTGCGTCAAAGGTTTAATGACGCGTTTCATGTTGCCTTCAACATCCACTACGTCATTCACACATTAATTAGTTCAATATAATTGTCGTCTAGATAGAAGCAGCCAGCAGACCAGTTGCCAGTAGAATTTATCTAGTCGGTTAAATGTAGACCAGTGACTACGAGTGTTATGAATTGAAATATATGCTGATTATATTGTTACTTTAGTTAAACAATTGTCTATACAACTCTCTAAGGTTGACTGTCTGTCTCTTTGTCTTTACTATGTGTGTGTGTCTGTCTCCATTTAGAATTTAACAAATAATCTTTGTTTCTTTTACCGCCTTAGTTTTAGTAAGAATGGTAAATAATTATACTGCTGCTTATTATCTTTTTCTCCTGCAGTAACTTGGGCGTCAGATTTGTAGGCCAGTGTCTAAAGCAGGTGAATGGCATTTTAGTAATTTTCAAAGAATTATGTTACTAATTTAGGATATTGATTAATGAATTGTGTGGTGTACTATCGCATCAAGGGGAAGTCAACAAATCTTTAATAAAAAATAAAGAAAAACTAATTACACTGTACAACACAAAACACATTTACATTGTTCTTACGAGAGATTTTGGTTAGCGTTTTTAAAGTTTACGTTTATAATTCATTTTAGGGGGAGTTAAATTACCCCTCGTACCTTTTGCATATACACACAAAAAATCTTTAATCTAAAATTGTCGAACACAAGGTCAATTTGACATTTTTCGATAGTGATTTTGCTTTATATTAACATGTAAAGCTTATGGCCCAATATTTATTTGACGCTCTCAAATGTATGATATTCTTTTAAGTGTTTAGTGCAAATAAAGTTAGTACAAAAAGTGTTTGTCAATTCCTTTTTAAACATTTTCATTTTCTGATGAAGGAACTTGAGGAATTGATACTATTTTCTATCCGAATGTTATTTTGTGATATGCCCTATAATTAAATTTTAATATATTAAAAAAATTCTTTAGCTTTTAGGCCTGATAGGAGGAAATTTTTTGTTACCAACCCTCCGACCCGAACCTAGAAGAATTAAGATATAGAAAGGATCCTATAAATAGGAAACAATTTTTTTTTAATTTTTCAAAACATTTATCAGTTTTGCACTGCAATAAATAAGTAAATGTTAAAGCTGATGGTAGTTTATTTTACTATAAAAACTATTTTCAAAGCAGGAACATTTATGCAAATAAGATAAAATAAAACGGCTTTGTTATCTATTAATAATAAATTAAAATAGTTCAAACTTTTTAATGTGGTTCCTATAAATGAGAGACACCGATACTTTTGCACAATATATTAGACAATGGCCAATCCCCAAATAAAAAAAATGTGCTCAGACAAGGTGTGACATCTTCCCATATCGAAAAATGTGTTGATCATAATTATTTAATACAAAAAGAAAAGCCACATCAACTCTCTATATACAATGTGTTAATAACAGATTTCTTAATACACGTGTTCTAATTGAATTCAAATGCAATAATTAAACAAGTCAACGGCACGTTGTAGAAACTCACACAACATCTTATTTATCTTAATTACTTTTGTAATTGTCGGTTAATATTAAAAATTATTTCAAATGCAATTAAATATTTATAAACGATCTTGTTGATTAAATATTTATGAACGTACACTTTTTGATAGATAAAAGGCAACTATAAATAAATAATAAATATTATTTCAATTATTCAGATTTATTGACCTAAAGGTATAAATTAAACTAAATTACGCTATTTAATAAAAAAAAATTATAAACAGGCTGATCACATATATATAAGATCATCAGATTCTGATGTATTATCTATAGGAAAATATCATCAGATTCTGATAACTTTTTTATAGGAAAATATCATGAGATTCTGATGACTTTTCTATAGGAAAAGATCATCAGATTCTGATATCTTTCTATAGAAAAAGATCGTCAGGTTCTGATGACTTTTCTATAGGAAAAGATCATCAGATTCTGATGACTTTTCTATAGAAAAATATCATCCGATTCTGATGTCTTTTCTATAGGACAATATCATCAGATTCTGATGTCTTTTCTATAGGAAAAGATCATCAGATTCTGATGTCTTTTCTATAGGAAAATATTATCAGATTCTGATGATGAAAAGGTCAACAAATTCTGATGACTTTTCTATAGGAAAAGATCATCAGATTCTGATGACTTTTCTATAGGAAAAGATCATCAGATTCTGCTGACTTTTCTATAGTAAAAGATCATCAGATTCTGATGACCTTTCTATAGGAAAAGATCATCAGATTCTGATGACCTTTCTATAGGAAAATATCATCAGATTCTGATTACTTTTCTATAGGAAAAGATAATCAGATTCTAATAACTTTTCTATAGAAAAAGATCGTCGGGTTCTGATGACTTTTCTATAGGAAAAGATCATCAGATTCTGATGACTTTTCTATAGGAATAGTTCATCAGATTCTGATGACTTCTCTATAGGAATAGATCATCAGATTCTGAATGTCTTTTCTATAGAAAAATATTATCCGATTCTGATGTCTTTTCTATAGGAAAATATCATCATATCCTAATGTCTTTTCTATAGGAAAAGATCATCAGATTCTGATGTCTTTTCTATAGGAAAAGATTATCAGATTCTGGTGATGAAAAGGTCATCAAATTCTAATGACTTTTCTTTAGGAAAAGATCATCAGATTCTGATGACTTTTCTATAGGAAAAGATCATCAGATCCTGATGACTTTTCTATAGGAAAATATCATCAGATTCTGATGACTTTTCTATAGGAAAAGATCATCACATTGTGATGACTTTTCTAAAGGAAAAGATCATCAGGTTCTGATGACTTTTCTATAGGAAAAGATCATCAGATTCTGATGACTTTTCTATAGGAAAAGATCATCAGATTCTGATGACTTTTCTATAGGAAAAGATCATCACGTTGTGATGACTTTTTTATAGGAAAAGATCATCAGATTCTGATGACTTTTCTATAGGAAAAGATCATCAGGTTCTGATGACTTTTCTATAGGAAAAGAACATCACATTCTGATGACTTTTCTATAGGAAAAGGTCAACAGATTCGGATGACTTTTCTATAGGAAAAGATTATCAGATTCTGATGACTTTTCTGTAGGAAAAGATCATCAGATTCTGATGGCTTTTATTTAAATATATTTATTTAAATTTGTTTTATTTATTTCGCATGTTATATTATTATCATGTGAATTAAATTTTTTTCGTGAACAACATGATTGCTTTTAACATAAGTAGTTTCGGACGACTTGACGATTGGACGATTACAATTATTAGTTCTTAGTTTTTTTATTTTTCTTTAAATTTAAATATTTCAATATAAAGTCCAAACGTTAATAAAATGATAGTCAAACATGTGTTGCATATAAATGTTTAAATTATCTTAATTTTTATAATTTTTGAAAAGAATTTAGGCATAAAGTTTTCAGCACATTATATTAGAGAATTTTGGAGTTTATTTAAATAAATAAAACTTAAATAAATAAGAAAAGGCACAATGAAAAATTAATTAAATAATATGAACTTTAAATTTCATTTCGTCTGAAAAAAATGTTATATAAAGTGTCAAAGTTGATATAAAATATAATGTGGTTTGTTAATTCGACACACAATTAAACAGTAGAGCCGGCAAACATTTTCTGGCTGCAGCCAAGTAAAACTGTTTGAGCATGATGATGAACTACTCGTATTTATACATAAGAGTACATGACAAATAGCAATCATTAATTATCATGAACAGTAAATTTTACATAAAACTTTGTACAAATGAATGAAAGAAAGAAAACATAAAAAATTAAGGACATTTTTCTTTTTCAAATATTTGTTTACTGAAATTGCAGATATTATATAAAATAAATGGGGCATTTTAATATAAGTTGTTGCAATTTAACTTTATATTGATTAAAAAAAGGTGTTACATACACTTAAGAATGTTAGCAGATATATTAATCAGTAGAAATAGATGTAGAAAGTAAGAAGGGGACTACGTTTCTTCAAATCCGAAGAACGTGAGTTCGACCCACAGCTGTGACAAGATTTATTTTTTCTTTTTAATATGTAAATATGTATAAAAATTGTTTCATAAAGCAAGATAACTACATATTTTGCGAAAAGCTTCTTCACAATTTTTTTATTACAGCGTATTGAAATAACAGTTTTCGTTATATTGTCTACATATTAAAATTTAAATTGTATATAAAGAATTTTTACACCACTTTCGCCGAACGTAATGCATGTCACTGTGAACAATGTAATTTTGCGTCAGCAAACACGATTAATCCACGATCATTAACGAATCAACGAAGAACTTGTTGTATAGGATCTGTGAAATTTTGAGAAGTGCCATAGTAAGCACCATTATACATGAGAGCAAAAATGCAAAGTGCTTTATTATTCGTAAATTCAAAGGTGTTCGTAAATGCGAAATACTGCATGTTGTACATCACTGGAAAGGTATTGAAGTCTAGTTTTTTCTTTGTCAAATTTACAAAACATTTTATTATTTACTTTTCTTGTTTTGTATACAAACACTCGGATATATATTTTTTTAACACTTCTATAAATTTTCCAAAAATTACTCGGTGGATAAAGATTCTGGGCGTATAAGTACCGTTAACACCATTGCTTATAAGCTCATACAATATATGTGTTTATATGTTTTCCTTACGCATTTTTGTATTAAGAAATACGTACACTTCTAGCGACGTCTGTTTGAATTTTCTTAATAAAGTGATCTTCTTTGCGTGAGCAATGTAGTTCGATAAAACGAGCCATACACTATCAAAAATTGGATTTCAATTACGTCCACTTACATTTAACGTGACGATATAACTTTATAATTTTTAGTGAAGGGTACAGAAGGGTAACAAATGATATATGTGCCCACCTGTTAATTTATCACATACCTTCGCACATCTTCTTTTCGCTTGCCGTTTTTATTGTATTTTCGTACTTACTTTTTCATTTTCGGTGTGGAATAAAAATTATTGTTTTTGTTTTATATTTTATTTTATTAAATTTTTCTTTTATTATTATTAAACATTTTTGCATTTTTCAATTTATAGCTATTAAAACATTTTTGTTTTTCAAACACTTTGTGCTTTAAAAAAATCATAATCATGTGCTTTAGCTGAGCAAGTGATGCATGAAACCGATTGTGAAAGATGATTATGATGAGTGTTGATTTAATATAATATTAATTTTTTGGATGTTAAATTTTTAAATTTTTATAAATATCTGCAGTTTGTGTATTTCATGCGCTTAAATCGTCTTGACAATTTGTATAGATAACGCATAAAAATAACTTATACGATGTGTTCGCTTGGAATACATAAACAGAGTTTTGAAGAAATTATTTTTTAACAAGTGAAATTAATTGTGTGATTAGAAAAACGAAATTATTATAATTTTTTATTTATTTTTTATTTGAAAAAGTAAAAAGAACTTAAATTAATACACTTGTATTTCAAACGTTAATTTTTAACTAAAATAAAGTTTGAAATGAAATTTCGCGTAAACTACTTTGTATCTGCTCACTTTTTCTGTTCTTTATGTTCACTTAATTTTAACATTAATTGTAATAAAATTATTATTCAAGTGAATCTATCTTATTAAGTGCGAACCGAATGTTGTCAATTAAATACATTGCGCCGAACCTTAGGGCGATTTTCACACTTGCTTTTTTGGTTATAATATCCAACGAAACGTTGGAAAATAATTTTTAAGCTGTTTAAAATTATTAATTTGTAATATTTTCTTATGTTGATGTTCTTTTAAAATTTTTTCTAACGATCTTTCCAGCTAATGTAAAATTCTCATGATCGGATTGTATAGGGAAACCAGCAGAATATATTTTCGTAAGAAGAAAGTTATGTATAAAGGCAGGCTATAGAAAATATGCATGCGTTTTATAAAAATATATATAAGCATCTGACATTCTTATAGAATTCAGAAACTGTGGAATCTCAAAATTTTTTTTAACCTAGAAAAGACATTAGAATTTCCTAATTTCAACAAAGAATTATGTAAGACTATTGCAAAGAAGTAAATCGTAGCCAACAATCTTTTAATCTGAAAATTACGTAAAATCCTTGCAATACGTATTTTAGGAATATGCAGAAAGAAACGATCTTTTAGAAAGCGACATGAGGAATTTGCGAAGATTTCTTTAGGACCATAGCATTTGACAACTTTTACTCTGAGGAACTAACAGTTTTTATATTGAAAATATATTCGATGCCGCCGATTTTTCTTCTCTGAAATAATGGGAGCAAGAATCTTTCATTTCATACATATGAAAGCCGTTTTAGTCGCAGGCTCCTTTTTTCAAATTAAAATGGTAAAATCTGCCGATGTTTTATATAGAAAAGATGGCAAAACCAAAAATCTTTTTGCAAAGAAAGGATGTCGAGAGCAGACGATCTTTTTATAGCAAAATACAGAAAAAAATTAATTCCATTTTCAGAAAAAAAAAATTCAATGAATTAGTAAATATTTGGCCCAGAAACGGACAAACACTTTTCAGTAAACAAATTGTTCAAATCTATAAAAAAATTTGTCTAAAAATGTTTACAAATTCTAAACAAAATAATTTACTGAATCAAACAAAAAATTTACTGCATTTTCTGTTATATGTATATCAAACAATATTTTTGTCTAAATTTGTAAAACATTTTGTCTAAAAATAATGAAAAATTCTAAACCAAATAATTTACTAAATCACACAAAAATATTTACTGGATTTTTTGTAATATTTTAAACAAACTTTTTGTTTCAGTCAGTAAAAATTTTTGGGTTAAATATTTTTAAGTTTTGAATAATAGCATCATCATTCATTAAGCATTTAAGAAATTTCACTATGTGAAATGTGTTCCACGAGATATGAAATGAAATGAATGAGAATTAATGCAACAACATTAACGAATTTATTCAGTCAGAAAGCTGCAGTAAACAAACATAATGCAATGGATTTTATTAATCCATAGTCTTAAATATATACATACAAATACAAAAACGTTTCTTTGAATTCCGACATCGCATTCCTTGCACTAAGAAGAGAAATGATCCGACACATCATTTTTGCTAACATGTAAAAAAGATATAAGAATTAGACGATATTTTCACACATAACGTTAGCATCATATTTCATTTTAAAAAATCGTCAAATGTCAAATATTACCAAAATTATTCTAATATTTTCAACTTCATGAAGGAAAGGGGGCTTATCCCTCCTCAAAAGGGCCTATCTACGACAATGGCTTCACTAAGGGTAAGTTTTGCCAACAAAGAACGTTCCATATCAATAATAAATGTTTTCCACAGAATATCTACAAACTAAAATATTACACAAAAAGTTTCAATATAGCGCCTGATGCACCCATATGGTAACGCAGCAATGTAACGCGTGAAAAGTGGGTGAGATATATATTTTGTAATATGTTGATTTATATCAAAACTAAATATGACTATTCGGTTGTATATTTATAATAAAATATTTTTCGTAAATACAACATTTTTCAACTTTTTTTTAAAGGTTTTTCAAAAGACCCACTAGCTTTCAAACACAAAACACAACTGACTTACAAACAATTTGTAAATGTTAACAGGTGTCTCTATGATGCAATGCAAGTGATTTTTGCATTTGGATTGCTGTGAAGCTTCTGATGTAACGGTCTTTTGCGTTACCTTATGGGTGCGCCCGGACAATTTGGGTTAAAGTGCAGTGATTTGTCTGATATTAAAGAAACCACCAAGGGGCAAGTATATCATGTTTCTGTCTAGATCATATCACAGAGTATCATAATTATGTCTGTTACTAGTCCTTGGGAGAGAGTCACATGACGTGTCTTGTGACAGGTTCTTTCCACTCTAGGGTAATAATATTTTTCTCAAAAAGGCTGACTGTATTAAAAAAAAATTTGTATACTATATTTCGATATTTACACTGAGAAAGAGCATACGGATGAGATGGGTTCATCTTTATGGAAAAGATATCAGAGCTTGAAGTTCTTTAAAAACTTATATTAACTTTAGTATTAACCAAATGAGAATTCTTGCATACATTAATAAACACATTGTTTATACTACAAGTTATGGGCTTAGAGAATATATTAATGTATGTGTGTAATGGAAAACTTTGTTTGTAGTTATTGCGAAGTTGATAGATGACAATAACAAATTGTTTTATGGTGACTAGAACTATATTAGAAACTATTATAATTTGGTTACCATAATAAATTATTGTTTCAAAATATGTTTTGTATTGTGGTACAAAATATGTTTTCTATGCTAACTTTTAATTTAATAACCACTACCAGCTCACAGTGGCTCCAATTGTCTAATAAATCTATATCTTTGAAACTTGTCCTCCTGTATGATTTTTACATACATCGTTTTGTCATCGGACCGCCAATTTCAAAGATACAGATATATTAACCATTTTTTCCACTTGGAGCCACTGTGCAGCTTTCAAAAGCTTATACTGACTGTCAACTGGATTTATTTAACGGATTGCAAAAACTAAAAATTTTAAGAAATTAAAATCGTAAAAAAAACTCAAAAGTTGTTTTGATTTTTTTCAATAATTTACTTTTAATTTTAAATTTGTTTTCATACTTAAATAACTACAAGATCATTTCGTTAAAATTACATAATTTAACTTAAAATAATAAAAAATATATACAAAATAAAATTTAGTTAAAACATAAAATATTCAGTCTTTTTATTTATAAAAACAAAATACTTGAAAAATTTTTTACAAGTTTAGAAAATTAAATAAGAACTTAACAACATAAAATTTTATTTAATGGAAAAAGTTTTTTGAAACGAAAAATCATAAAAGAGGAATTTTCAAAAGAAACTGAAATTGTTGTTGAGTTTATCAAAAATAATTTTGAAAAATTTATACATTCGCCACTGTATGCATTAAAAAATAGTTTGAATTGGAAATCTGTTTGAGAATGAAATTTTCTTAAATTTCTTGTCATTAAATGCATTTCAAAACGTTTTTATCAGGCCTGTTTTGTGTTTCATGCGATATTAAAATGTTCGGAAAATATTAATTTGTAACAACAAGAAATTCCGAGCAATTTTCTTCCTCATGGAATACAGATGAAGCCTGTAAACATTTTTGTTGTAAAACTTATATTTTTGTTTGCTGGGTTATTTAAATATAATTATCTTTTCCTTGATATTTTCTCTATGTTGGTTAAATTTATATATTCTTTGTCTCTTTTGTTGCATATATTTACAAACTTATTTACATTGTGATTTTTAATTTTGTCACAAAATAAAACTAACTAAAAATCTATTTCGTTAACGAAATTTTTGCTCGCAGCTAAATATATTTTGTATAAAGTTCTTCTATTAAGATAATCATACTGTTATGACGTCTGTTAAATCACTTGTAGTTTTTCTTGATACACACGAATCTAATTGGGGCATGGTAATGGCAATATTATCACACATTTTCACCTGCTCTGGCAGCAATAGTAAAGAGGCAGCCACCTCATATGAGGGTGGCAGTAATAAAGCTGATGTTGGTGATGTTGCTGTTGAAGCTTCTAATGTTAAAGATGTTGGCATGGAGGATGTAGACAATGCTGAGGCTGTTGCTGCTTCTGTTTTGTATGATTTGCTGTTATGAGTTTGTGAAGATTTACATTTCGTTGTTACGGAGGCATCAACTACTTTTTCGTCTTTACTTGTTATTTCATATTTTTCCCAGGAGCTGATTAAATTTGAGGCCTGATGATGTACAGCAGCTAAAGTGGGATAAATGAATTTCATGCCAAAGGCAAAATGTTGTTGATTGTTATGTAACGCTTCATCGTAGGTGGGCAATCCGGTAGCAATGGTATAACAAGGTGGTGATTCTACTTGATAATAAGCCGCCTCAGGGTTGGCTGTAGTATCACAAGGCATTAAAGCACCCGGATAAATGTCGTTGTTAAAATGAGCACGAATATCTTTATCTAAAGAAAGATACAGAAAAATAATTAATATTTAGTTAACAAGAGAAGGTAAATAAATCTTAAGTTTTAAAATAAAGTTGGCAAATTTCAAACAAAAAGAAAATTCAAGCATAATTTAAGGGGCAAAAAAAAATAGACGAAAATACCATAAGTATTAAAGTTAAAATAAATAAATAACTCAATACAATTACACAAATAATAAATAGCTTGAAAATTGTTTATATCAGCCATGATGAATTCTTAAAGTAAATCACCAACATTTCAACTAAGAAGTAAGAAGTATGCATACTTTTAGGAGCGGCAAATAACAATTTGGTCTCTTGTAATATGTAGTCGTGATTCTATACCATAATCTATGGCGATATTTTGTATTAAATTATATGAAAAAAATGGCTAAGACTCAGTTCAGTTTTATTGCCCTCAACTTTTGTTCTTTGTTATTTTCTTTATAAAAAATGCAGCACACTTTTAGGAGAAATACATATTTTTTGTGTATATGCCTCGAAATTCTCTTTTCAACCAACTTCAAAAAAGGATGAAGGATTGTTAGTTTTTTCTTGTTTAATGAAATTCTCCGACATTTAAAAAAAAGTTTTTTTATTTGGTGCCGTTTTTACTCATATACGATAAAAGCGGGGGGAGGGGTACCTCCCATACAAAGTAATCGTATATTATCGCATATCTTGAATAATATAACAGTGAGAGCCTTCATACTTGGTGTGAAATACTTTATAATAAATGCATATAGCTCGTAGAAAACTGCTTCGTGTAGGAATGGGAGTAGGGGTACCTCCCATAAAAATTAATCATTAGTTTTCACATATCTAAAATACTACATCAGTAGTATTCAAACTTGGTGTGAATTAATTTGTAGTCAATGTGCGTAGTAGGAAAAGTAGCGGTGTAGGAGCAGGAGAATGGGTACCTCCCATAAAAAGTATATTTGGTCTATTATATCAAAGAAAGTATTTAAACAAAGTCTGAATTACTTTATAGTCAGTATGCGTAATCCAAGAGAATACTGGTGGGTTAGGAGCTGGGGAAGGGCACCTCCCACACAAAGTATGTAATTGTTATTTATCATGCTAAAAGTCTATATAAGTGAACGTCTTCAGTATTAGTGTGAGTTACTTTAAAGACAGCATGCGTAGGAGCATTGTTTTTAAATGTTGTTGTTCGCAGTCTTGTGTATTGAGCGTTAAGCTTTTTTAGTACGCTTCATTAGTCAGTTTAATTTTTAAAGTTGCATTAACAACGTACACTAAATACTTAAAAGTTTTGTGAACTTTATTAAATAGTATTATAATGGAAAACGTTTCATCAATCAGTCACGGTTTATATCCAACAAAATGTAGTGAGTGTTGTCCTTATTCTAAATTTATTTGAAATTTTTTAGTGGATAACTAACTAGTTTATGTTGAAATACATCGAAGATTATACACCTGAATTGTTTTAAATTCAAAATATAGTGTGTGTTCTGAAGAAATATTGAATTCGTATTAACATGTATTGAGCGTTACATAAAAAATTTTTTTAATATAATTTATATATACATTTTAGGACGTTAAAAAAAGTAAAGAACATTTATTTTCACAAAAATCATTTCTAGAACAACCGCGAAAGTAAATGTAACGCTCAATACGCAAAAATGTAAAAATTCGAAATATATAATTTTATTTCATGATCCATTAAATGAGTCGAAAATTTTAATAAGAATGCAATCTTCTCATATTACATTTAGTTACATTCGTAAACAAACAAAAAAAAACACAATATGTACGTTTAGAATGAGAATCACCCATATACAAACTTTTTTGCATACTTTTAGGCATATCTCATTTGTTAATTTTTCAATTTAGAAACTTCTTTTTTCATTATAAGGCTTTATTGCACAATCCAGCAAAAAGAAAGTATACAAATCATAAGTAAAATTAGTGAATAAATGACCTAAAAGTAAATAGTTATATATTTGGTGATTAATCAATTTTACTGCTTTTGCACACCAAGCAAATGTTATGTCTTCGTGACAACTTCCGACTTTTTGTTTGCTGGGCTTGCTTACTTGCATACTTTTGGGAACTTTTTTGTGTAGTTTTTTCAACGTTAGTATCTTATAAAAAAGACATTGGCCCCCATAATCATAGTCAAAACAAAGTATACTTTAGAATTTTACAACCAGTATTTTGTATGGCAACACTGGTTTCAAATTCTTAAAGTATACTTTGTATGAATATGCGCCATTGTTTTAATTTTAGAAAATAGTAATAATATTTGATTAAACAAAATCTTATTTCAATAAAAATACTAATTAATTTTAACTGAATTACATTTTTAATATAGAATTTTGTTTCCATACAAACTTGAAATTTTTATTGAAACAGTTTATTGAAAATATTAGAATATTTGCTTTACTAAATATGAAAAATTTTGCATGCTTTTAGGAATTTAGATTTCATTCGTTTGTGTGCCTTAAAAGTTTTCGTCATTTTAATATTGTGTTTATATAACTATCTCTCAAAAGTTTGTTTAGTTTAGCATACTTTTAGGAACATATTTTTTATAAATATATTGTGTTATATTCATAGTCCTAAACAAAGTATACTTTATTGCCATACAAAATACTGGTTTTAAATTCGTAAAGTATACTTTGCTTAGGACTATGATTATGCGCCATTATTATTATTATTGTTGTATAAAAACTTCATTAAGATAAAATAAAACCAGTAATATTTTTCGTAAATAGTATTGTTGCTTATTTTCCCATTTCCATTACATATTTAAAATATTCAACATTTTATTGCCTTTAATTTCAATAAAATAATATAATTTAAATTGCCTACTTTTAGGTTATCTATTTTTATTTCATTTAAAAATGATATTCAAATATCACCCTCAGTCTATAAAGATATATGAAACCTAATTTAAAATCTCTTGTTTATTTAACAAAACCAAAATAAAAAGCATATTTTTAGGAAAATTTAGCCCTCTAGGCTAAAAGAATATTGCCAGTAAATTTTGCCATAGAAATTACACAAACATTAAAGTAAGAGAAAAGCATGTAATAATTTTTAAAGCAACCATTAAACAAAGCCAATAAAGCTTTTGCAAATTTTATGCTTACAAAAGCACACAATGTTATTGCAGTCATCAAAAATACTTTATTTATTTAGCCAGGGGATATACAACATAAACTTTTTTATGTAGTCACCATATTAAAGTAGGATAAAACAAAAGAAATGGCAAAATACTAAAAGCATAAATTAGAAATTCTTAAAGAAAAAAGTAGAACAAATTCAAAAAAGGGAAATTTTTTGGCTTAAAGGAGAAGATAAGGTGAAAAAATGTAAAATGATAACAGGTGTTTTGTTTGCTATAGTTTATTTTATTAAATTTTAAAATACATCATAATTGATTTATGCTTGTTTTGCTTAAAGTGAAAGAAACTCTCTAAAAGACCTTAACTTCTTTAAAGCATATTAAATGTTTTGCACGGTAATTTAGGCTCCTAATTACTTTTGTTTTTTTTTCTTTTTCTTTAACTGACACTTGTCAGTTAACAAAGTATTTTTTTTTTGCTCTGCTTTCCACCTTCATTATTTAACGAAAATTTATGGCTTTGTAATATTTACTGGCAGTAAATTTGCCATTTATAAATAAATAAACAAGTTGTAGCCTAGTTGAGTTTTTGGCACAAAAAGAAAAAAAAAAGTTCCTTTTATGTTAAACATTTATTAAACTGTCAAATGTTTTTTTGTTGTTGTCTACTTTTAGGCAAACAAACAGGTAGCAAGATTAACGCTTATTTGCAATCAATTAGCTAGTTATTTTTTTGTGGTTTTATTTGTTTCTAAGCCTAAAAGTAGGCTTGGCTATAAAAAATATTGTGTATAAATACAAATGTACGAGTATGTTTTGTTAATGGTATTGTTTTTCACTTTAATTAAGTTGTAAATAATGTTAAGGATGGTTCGTTATGTGTAGCCAGAACGTAAGTTTGGTTAGATACACAAAAAAGAAACAACAAAGAAAAGAACAGAGAAAAATTAAAGTATGAACATTTAAAAAATATATGGTATATAAAATAATAAAGTGTTGTAATAAAGAAATGTAAAGTGCTGCTTTCAAGATTAAATACCGACTTAGAGAGCACCTCTAAGGATTTCCGTATGAGGAAGCTGCTCTCCGAGAAACCTGGCATACCGGGATTCCTAAAGAAATCACATGCAACCTATACTGAAACTAGCGGGGAAGTCTTGGAACTCACCTCCCTGTTGCCAAAGATGGCTCAAACGGACATCCTGTTTTGGAGGTCCTTCCAAGACTAGCTATTCAAAAAAGTGATATGGTACACTCCATTATAGAGCCGGCTTAAGTAGCATAGGCTGTAACTTCTTTTACAGCCTTCAAATCAGAACGTCAGATGACATTTTTCGCGGCACTACTGAAGCAATCGATAAGGGTAATTCTGGTTGATGTCAATTTGTACGAGAACCTTAGAATCTTTGCATATTACCACTGATTACAAAGGGTTAACCGTGGTATTAATTTCAAAAGCAAGAAGGATGAACTACGGTACCGCAAAGCATTATAGATATATATTTTGTTTTTGCTGAAAACACTGGAAGACTTGCTGGCCTAAGTTTACAGAAAGGGAAGTTCTGTGAAACAGTACAGCATGATATTGTAGGAACATTAAAGGACAGCCGTGACAGGAAAGAATATGGCATCGTTTCTGGATATAGAAGCCACATTTAATAATGTTGATGTATCCACGATAATCCTTGCCCTTTGTGAAATATAGATGACATATAGATCACAGACTGGGCAAGGAATAAAGCTCAAAGCCAGGATAATAATTTCAAGTCTCGGTACAAGTACAATGAGGAAGGTGGTTGCAAAAGGCACTCCAAAGGGTGGAGTTCTATTTAAACTCTTATGGAACATTGTCCTAAATAAATTCCTCTTCAACAAACATAGTAGCCTATGCAGATGACGTCGTGCACCTTATCAGAGGTCAATTTCAAACTACTTGAATAAGCGAAGGAAACCGTTCAGGGTAACAGAACTACAGTAGCCGATTGGTACTTTTTACCAAACGAAACAAAATTCCGGAATTCCGACCACCATGTTTTTTCGGGTGCTTTATTCTAAAACTCTTAAAAGAAGCTAAAAGCTTCGCCATAATTCTGGACTCCAAGTTCTCTTTGAAATATAACGGTAAAATCTTCAAAAAGTTGCAATAGAGAAGTGCAAGAAGTCCCCTTAGCGTAGGCAATATATTTTAAACTTAAAGATTATGAGAGGGTATTAAAACCCAAAATATGCTGAAAATAATTGGATATAATTTTTTTTAATTAGAAAGTTTCCTCAAAGCAGGCAACATATTTTTCACTAAATTTTTTCTAAGAACCGCAATTAGCAAAAAATTAATAAGTAAATATTAAATAAGTCCCCTGAAAGTAGGCAATATTTCTTTAGGCCTAAAGATTTTAAGAAACTAATAGAATCGAAATGAGAAGAAATTTTAAAAATATTGAGATATGTTGAAAATAATACGATATAATATTTTAAATACGAAGTGTCCTTAGGGCCAGGCCATACGGCCATTTTCGAAATGCATGTTTCAGCCTTTTTCTAAATAAATTTGGGATTTTCAAACCTTATAAGCTATTTAGAAGAATACTTTCGCTTCCCGCATTCTTCTCTAACTGAAGATATTACTCTATAATAGCATATAATGGTTAAAATGCCTAAACGTTAATTTTTAAAATGCATATGTGGCCTCAGCCTTAGAGTCGGAAGTACATTTCAAGCTAAAAGATTGTGAAAAGCTATCAAAGACCGATCTATAAAAAATATTATGCTACAGAGAAAGGAAGTAAGATATTTTGAAAATTACACAAGTTGACAAAATTTAAGTCAACTTTTTGCCAGTTTTTCTCAGGTAATGTGATCTACTCAATTGCATAATTAAGGGAGTTTCTTGACATATATTAGCATCATTTGGAACGGTCTGTCCGATTTAATCTTCATAATAATATTATAAATGAGAAAGTTTATATGTTTGTTAGTTTCGATGTTTGATCCACTAACACGCGAAACCCGCTTAATTGAAATATAGAGTACTTTTTAAAAGGTAAAAATGGCTAAAAATTGGTACTTTTGGTATGTTTTCTTTTTTTTTGCGTGCGACTGCTCTGGCATTTCAGCAGCACGCTGACGAAAGCACGGGTTAAAGCTAGCTAAAAAATAAATTTAAAATTCCATATTGGAATTTCTTTAAGTTATTATTCTAAGTTTGTGTTCTCAAATATTTAACATTTGAGGCAAAAAACATCATTTATGTAAAATTTAGAAAACGACAGTAATACTGCTATTATCCAACAAGGTTCAACTTACATCATGATGTTTCTGTCGTGGTTGGTGGTGACGCCTAGGCGAAAAAGAGTTCTGATAATGAGATCGTGGTTGCTCTCGAAACATCATGATGTAAGTTCAACCTTCCGTGAAGTCAAACATTTCTCTTCGTCTTTTCAATTGTTAAATGCTTTAAAATCTCGCAATAAATAAAATATTATATAATTATTTTGAGCTTTTTTGCTTATGAATCTAAATCGATTATTAAGAGGCTAAGGTTCGTAATATTATATTTACAAAGAAATGCTAGTGTTTTCATTTGATACACTATACCTCAGTCAGTTTTTATCCGATCGAAGCAAATTTGTCACTGTTCAACGCGTAGTTTAGTAACTTTTCAAAAAAGATGCCAATTTTTTATAGTCTAACCAACCTGTAACTCTGGATGGCGCTTTAAAGAGTAGTATACATCGAGAAACACAAATGTACCGTCGTAATGTGGACAATGATCGAAATTAAATTTTTTTTATTGTTTTTTTCGTATTTATCACATCCTAATTACCCTAAAAAATGGATTAGAAAATTTTAGCTTTCCAAAAATTAAAATATGTCAAGGAGTGTAGCGAGTGGATGAAATTTATCAGATTAAACTTTTTTATGCTAAAAGTTATATTTTCTTTTTTGTGCAAAACACTAAAAAAGAGTTTTGACCTTATCATGTCTTATTTCACTGAGCTATTTGCTTTTGTCTTAAATGAACTTATAGGAATAGTTTTCGCAAAAAAACACCAACTAGAAAATAGTCGTGGCATTGCCCACATGTTTTATAATAATATTGTACTTTCACGAGAACAAATTTTGTGTGCAAAGTTTAACAAAAAATCGGTTAAGTAAAAGTAATTAAAATGAATATTTACTTTTCATAGGCGTGGCACTGCCCACTTTTCTAGCCATAACGTTATTGTTTAACGATAACTAAATGTGTATGCAAAATTTTGTACGAATCGGTTTAGTAGAAGCTGTAAAAAAATTATATTTACTTTGCATGGGCATGGCACTGCCCACTTTTTTCACTTTTTTTGTAAAGATTAATGTGTGTGCAAAGTTTCAAAAGTATTGGTTGAGTAGAAGTAGTTGAAACGAAATGTGTATTTAGTTTGTATGGGCGTGATCCTGCCTACTTTTCAACGAGGCAAATCTGGAAGAACAGCCTTTTAAATAGGAATAAAATCGGAGTTTTGAGGAAATCTACATAAAATATACATGACGAGTTGTTAATTTTTTATTTTTATTTTTTATTTTTGGAGTTGGTTAAACAAAGAATTCGTTGAATATCGATAAACAGGATATAAATTTCTTTGGATTTTTTTAATAACTCTAAAATTTTTTCTCAAATCGGTTTTCTAAATTCGGTATTTTTTTTTTTGAATTTTTAACTGTATCATATACCATATCATATATTTGATTTAGATCTGTTTGCTGTTTCGAGAGATATTGTTGGCAAAATTTTAAAAATTTCAACCGCTTTAAGCTTGATATTAAAGCGATTTTCTAGGAATGACCTGCAAGGTCAACAGTTTTTTTTTATTACTATTTCTGCAATATTTATTTGTGCAGGATTTGAAAAGTTCCTTAAGTAGCTCTAAGCTCTAATATGATATTTCTTTTTCTATAATGTTCATATATTTCAAAAAATTAAATTCATTTCTTTTTAATATTTAGAAAACTTATCGCTGTGGAAGGAAATTTTTCATGCTTACAATTTAATTTAAAACAAAAACAAATTCAAAAATTTTGATTGTAATTATAAGAAATAAACATTTTTTTTTCGACATCGCAGTTAGTTTTTACACACTAAAATTTCTTTCTAACTTTATTAATATTGCTCAAATTTTCTGAAGTTTGTTAATTTGTGAAAATTTTTGTTTTAAATTAAAAATGAAATTTGCCAATTAATTTTTAAATGTAATATCTTAACAAAAAAAGGTATCGTACTTACTGCATTTTTTCCATTCACGAAATTTCCTATAGAAATAACAGCTGAAGAGCACAAATATCACTGTTAAAACAATCAACGAGGTTACAACTCCCACCCACAAATAGTTGATCAGCGAATGCATATCGGTGCCAGCGAAAAATCTTTCTAAACCGGTTAAAGCATTATTTTTCAAATCAGCCAAATTTAAAACGGCACTATTCGAAATTTGCTCGTGTGTAATAGTTTGGCCCATAGAATCAATCAAAACATTAGATTCGTGATGTTGCGAGCCCGATGTTATCGTATCGTAAGCAGTATTGCCCACCTGTTCTAATAAACGCTTAAATTGCATCATATTATCGATATGTTGATTATCATGCTGACTAGGTACGACAAATGAGATTTCCGGATGATCTTTTTGTAACTGAGACATCCACATATCCATCATTGTGGGTGAAGCAGTAATTGCATCTTCCTCCATGGCGGGAGCAATAGTGGAAGCAATTAAATAATCCGGTGTTAAGGTGGTGGTGGGTAATGATGACATATTTTGCTTAATAAGTTTAAAGTATTTGGTTGTTTTTTAATAACTTTGGTTTGATTTTTTCTTTCTTCTTCTAAGAAACACACTTTTTATTTAAAATTTCATTGATAATTTTTTTTTTTGGTGAAGAAAATTTATTTCATTAATTTTTTGTATGTTTGATTTCACGTAATTTCTTTATATTATTTTTTGTATTTAAAATATATATTTTTCAAATAATATTTTTAGTTGCACTAGCGCACGTTTGAAAGCATGACCGTTGTGTTTGATGTCAAGAATGAAACTGTTTTTAAAATTTATTTGATTTTGTTTAGTTTGACATCATGTTAAGCACGTTGCATTTCATTCTAGACTACAGCACAATAATTTCCTTTCTCTTTGATGTGCACAATATATTCAGAGATATTTATTTGTTTAAAGAAAAGAAAATCATACGCACTGTTTTTGTTTGTTTGGTAGTTTTATGCTCAAAAATTAATGCTAAAAGTGGTGTGTTATTTCTATAAAAATCCCAAAACAAAGATAACTACTCTCTGGTTTTATGTTTTCTCTCTTTTTTACACTTCTCAAAAAGTTGGTCTTCCAAACTTCTTTTGTAAAGTTATTTTTTTTGTGAAAATTTCCCTTAACTTCCTTAACAGGTGGAGTCGAATTTTATCACAGTTTTTTGCAACTTTCTCTATCTCTCTTTTGCTCTTTCTTATACTCCTTTTCACTCTCTCTCTCTCTCTATATATATATATTTTTTTTCCTTATTTAAATTTGAGTTTATTTGACTTCCTCTTGTGTAGTTGCTGCCAAATGGTGTTTATTTTTCTTTATCATTGCATTGTTTTCATATCTAAATGGGATTTATTCCTAAAGGATATTTATTTTCTTAAGGATATTCATTTTCATATTGTTGTACTGGTGTTAGTGTATGATGTTATTTTTATTTCAACTGCTTGTTATTTCTATCTAATACTTGTATGTAGTTATTTTAAATTGTAGGAGTTTATTTTTTGTTCTTCTTTTAATTTTCTCTACAATTTTAAGTGTTTTCGCTTGTATTTGCTTAGTTTAAAAACAAGCAAAATAATACTGACCTAGTTTTTGGTCATGACTTGGTTAAATGGAGAAATATTTAAAGCAGCATTTAAAAATTAAAATTAAATGAAATCGTGTAAAATTTTAACTTGAAAAACAAAAAATTTTATGAAATACAGAAATGTATCTTGCTCTAGCTAGAGCTGCGCAAAATTTTTGGTTAGACTAAATATACACCATGAAATATTTCATGAAATTTGTTGTATGAAACTTACTTTATTAGCCAATAGAATGGAAAACAAGTTGAGCTGAAAAAGTTGCGTGTTAATAAATTTCATATAGTTTTGGTAAATTTTCTTTGTGCCATAGAGCAATAGTTAGCTAGCTCTGTATGATGCTCCTTTTGAAAGTCAACACAGAGGATGGAGAAGCCCTTCTAGTATCATCCGAACAAAGAAGCCATGAATTTTAACATTTTAATTTTAGCTACAGTTATTATCAGAATGTGGCAAAAATTGGTATCTGTCTTTAAAATTTAGCACTTTAGCTCTGTTGTAAATGTTGTTTCATTCGGTTGAAGGACATGACTACCTCCCATTTATGACTAAAGTCCACTAAAAATCATTAAATATTTCTTAAATTGTGTGTTTTAGCTGTGTTATAAATTTTGTTTCATTCGGTGCAAGGACATTACTACCTCCCATATATCCTTTTTCGCAATGACTAAATTTTAGCTGCATTTATGAATAGAATGAACTAAAAACTAGTAAATGTTTATAAAATTATGCATTTTAGCTCTGCTCTAAATTTTGTTATATTCGGTGCTAGGATATGACTGCTTCCCATATATCCTTTTTTGAAAGACTAAATTTTAGTTGCATTTATAATTGGAAGCCACTAAAAAATTATTAAATATTTCTTACATTATGCGTGTTAGCTCTGTTATAAATTTTGTTTCATTCGGTGCAAAGACATAAATACCTCCCATATATCCTTTTTCCCAAAAACTAAGTTTTAGCTGCATTTATGAATATAATGAACTAAAAATTACCAAATGTTTCGAAAATTATGCGTCTAAGCTCGGCTCTTAGTTTTGTTTAATTTGGTGGTAGGATATGACTACCTCCCATATATCCTTTTTAGAAAAAACATAATTTTAGATGCATTTGTGATTGGAATGTACTAAAAATTAATAAGCATTTCTAAAACTATGCGTCTTAACTCTGCTGTAAATTTTGTTTAAATCGGTGTAAGGACATGAATACCTCCCACATATTCCTTTTTTTAAACTAAATTTTTATGTTTAGAATGCTCTAAAAGTTAATAAATATTTCTAAAATTATGCGTCTTGGCTCTGCTGCAAATTTTTTTTCATTCAGTGTAAGGACATGACTACTTCCAATATGTCCTTTTTCGCAAAAACAAGAATTTTCCAGCATTTGTAACTAGAATGCACTAAAAATTAATAGCAATTTTTTAAAATGAGCGTTCTAGCTCTGTTATAAATTTTGTTTCATTTGGTTCAAGGATATAACTACCATCCACATATAATTTTTGGCCAAAACTAAATTTTAGCCACATTTATGATTAGAATGCATTAAAAATTAATAAATATTTTTTAAATTGTGCATTTTAGCTCTGTTGTAGATTTTGTTTTATTCGGTGCAAGGACATGACTACCTCCCACATATCCTTTTTCTCAAAAACAAAATTTTAGCTACATTTATGATTAGAATGCGATAAAAATTATAAAATATTTCTTATATTATGTGATTTCGCTCGGTTATAAATTTAGTTTCATTCGGTGCAAGGACACGACTACTGCCCACATATAATTTTTTCTCAAAAAGCTAATTTTTGCTACATTTGTTATTAGAATGCACCAAAATGAATAAATGTTGCTAAAATTATGCGTCTTAGCTCTGCTATAAATTTTGTTTCAGTTGATGGATGGACATGACTAGCTCCCACTATTTTCATTGGAACAATTTTAAAAACCATACAATTTGAAATTTTATTTAAGTTTCAAAGTCGATTTATTCGATATTTTGCTTTTGTGGCTTACCGAGTTATTGCACTAAGCCTCTCAATATTATAATTTGTAGAAAATTATTTTATTTCATTTCTTTAGGAAGTAAATTTACTCTGAACATTTTGTGGAACTAAAAAAGGAAGTAAATGCAACTGGTAAATAAAAGTTTTTATCTTGTAAACTATTGATATTAAGTTTTACCAAATAAAAACATTGAAATGGAAAATCACACACACACACACACAAACAAAATTAATTCTTGCTAAAAGAAACGTATTTAGTGTAAAAAAATTATCAATCAAAGTATTTCAATAAGTGGCATAAACTCAATAGAGCTCATTCAAATAAATCATAACGATATTTAAATGTAATAATATTCTCTACAAAAATACTATTAAAAAACTCTAAAAAATCACTCAATCTTTTACAATTTTGTGCATCCACATCCCACTCATATAAAAACACTCTAAACTAACTCAATATTAACTCACTCTTAACTCAATTCCTTGTATTTTAAACACATTTATTTCCTGCCTGCTAAATGCATTTATTCGATTTTTAGAGAACAAAATTTTCCCTTTTAAAATGGGAAATTTTCTTTCAGAGAGACATTAGCTGGAGAAAAGCGTAAATATTGTGTCAGAGAGTCAGAAAAAGAGTATAATTAAGATTAAAAAAGAGCTAATATTATGTACGTTTATTTCCGTATATTTTCCATAACAGTTAGCATAAGTCAAAACTGCATTTAGTTGCCACTTTGCCATGCCAGGTGAAAGGTCAATGTAGAAAGCAGGCTGATGTGTATAAATGTGTTGCAAGTAAACTTTACCACGTTTTAACGAAATTACGTGAAAAAGAATGTTTGCAAAAGTAGGAAAAGAGATGTTGGTGAAATGATAGTAGCTTTATTTGTACATACTGCAAAATTATTGGAAATATTTTTATATATTGAAGATTAAAAAAACTTTAACCCAATCATTATTTTTTATAAGTATAGTATCAATCGAACACAACTCTTTTCCCAAAAATTGTCCATAGAAAATTAGCTAATATCCCTCCATAATCAATTTCAATATATTTTAATAAAACTTTTAATAGTTTATTAATTAGTAAACTATTAATTTATAAATAAATTCAGTAAAGTGGAATTTTGGCTCGCACATTAAGGATTACACATAGCTATCGTCATATAAAACATAAAACCATGTAACTATAATTTTTTAAATTTTACAGGAGAGGAAAAACAGTTATATTATAATGTAATAGTTATAATGGCTACGTGGTTTTCTTTTTGATGATAACTTCGGCGAGCATGGCAGTAGAAGCCTACAAATATGTAGGGACTTTGAAATTTTTGTCACTTATATGGTTTTACGTCTCATATGACGATATATCCCTTTTCGTTTTTTGCCCTTATTTCATTTTGGCAATTTTTTCGTTTTGCTTTTTCGTTTAATTTTATTTTTTAACATTTTTTTTCTTGTTTCAGCATTTTTTTTTTTTGGTTTTGACGCTTTTTTCATTTATATGTTTTCTTCGTTTTTTACGATTTTTCATTTTTTAATTTTTTGTTTGTTTTTTGCCGATTTTATTAGATATTGCGGCTTTTTGGTTTTGTAGTTTTTTTTTAATTTTTTCTTTCGATTTTGACGATATTTTTAGTTTTAGCGACTTATTTTAGTTTTGCCTTTTTTTCGTTTTTGGTTTGCTTGGCACTTTCTTTCGTTTTGGCAGTTTTTTCGATTTTTTGCGATTTCTTTTTGGTTTTTACGCTTTTTATGGTTATGGTCATATTTTTCTTTTTTTTTGCGATTTTTTCGTTTTTTGACGATATTTTTAGTTTAAGCGTTTTTTTAGGTGTGTTAGTGCTTTTTCCGTTTTGACGGAATTTTTCGGTTTTTGGCGTTTCTTTTTATTTCTTTGGCGATCTTTTTAGATTTGGTTTAAGTTTGCGTTTTAGCGTTTTTTTTAATTTTGGTGCTTTTTTCCTTTAAGTGCTTTTTTTATTTTGGCGATTTTTAGTTTTGACATTTTTTTATTTTGGAATTTTTTTTCAGTTTTAGCGTTTTTTTAAATTCAAGAGTTTGCCCCTGAACAGAATAGCAAATACACAGAAAAAATTATTTAACATAATGGCATTCCTCGATTTAGATTCATTTTTAATTTATTGATTTTTTTCCGAAAATATGTTGATTCAATGTTCGCATGCGTTGTTTCAATGAAATTATTCACTGAAGTTCAATGTAATGTTCATTGAAAGCATTCTTTGTTGTTATTCTTTAACAAAATTAATGAGCCAGTACATTGCTTTAACGTACTAGTACATTAGGTCAAAATTAATGAAATATTCATTGAAACAATGAACTTTTTCCTTGAATCTATGTACCACTTTGGATCAATGTAAGGCTCTAAGCTATAACCAACGAGCCTTAAGTAGCGTTACTGCGTTAATGACAGGACACGGAGATTCAAAATTTTTTTCAAACAAAAAAGATTTCTACTACTCGAGTATTACAAAAAGAGTAACAGCCAAATTTAATTTGGATCATATGGCAATATTATACAGTGCTGCCACCTATTTGCTTACAATTTTACTGCTGCTGTTTTTCTTGTTAATTCATATAACATATTCTTTGCAAAGCTTACTTGTTTTAAAACATTTTTTTTAAGTAGAAGAAATTACTAATTCCTATTTCAAAAACTTAATATAAAAAGGCATAAATATATGTAATAAGTTCTTAAAAGATTTTCTTTATAAATGTAGTCATATTAAAAGTAAAGTTTTATTCTTATTTGTTTGACATTAAACATTTTGTAATCTCCTGTTTGTATTGCTTCTATCCCTTTGGTACATGCCACAATCAGTTGATATATGACACAGTGACATAATAAAATTTTACCTCTCGTCCTGGCAGTTGAAGTTGAATTATTAAAGAAGAAAATATAAACTACAAACATACTCGTACATACATATATCAACCTGTTATCAACGTATAACCAAACAGTATACAGGATAACAAATATTTTTCTATGGATAGTCAAAGGGAAGGGAATCTTAAATAGTCAACTATGTCAGAGAATAATATTCCGATCCAAAGTGGCTTTAATACAGTATAAGTTGCTTCTTCTGAAAAAGTTATGTCTTTTTACCCGATTGCGCGTCGCAAAGAAGGGTATATATTGTGTTTATCAGCCTATGTATGTATGTGTGTATGTGTTTGCGGCACTATATAAACCGAACTCGTGGGCTTATTTTGATGATTCTTACGTCAATAGATTTTTCTTAATCCGGCGAGTGTTACTAAAGATATGACAGTAGTCGAAATTCAATATGGCGGCCAACAGACTGCATTTTGTGAATACGAAAAAAATAAAAAGTCAGCGAACTATATTAAAATGGGTATCATTGGACAGGTATTTGAAAATAATTTTTACGTTTCTCTTATCATTTTGCATTTCGAATGACCATTTAGGATTTGAGACGGTTTAAAGTTGTTTAACAACCAAAAAAACCAATTGCGTAAAAAGTGAACTTTTAACAAAAAAAACTAAAACCAAAATGTCTGTGTACGAAAACTAAAAAGAAAACCAATAAAAAATAAATTTAAAAAAAATCAAAAAAACCCCGACTACATAAAAAACTAAAAGAAACAAAAACAAGTCCACTGTGCGGAACATAGCGACTTTTTCAGTCGGGAAGCATTAAAAATGGAATCTTCAAACCTTCGCAATAATGATTCGAGTATGTAAAAGTCGCTATGTTCCGCACACTGGAATTGTTTCTTTTTTCTTTTAGTTTTTTTACGCAGTCGGGTTTTTTGATTTTTTTTAAATTTATTTTTCATTTCATGGAAATTCTAGCATTAATTTTATTTCAACTTAATTTATTAGTTAGCCGAAATTTCTCCTATCTGATTTAATCCAACACTTACAAGCTTTTATTATTCGCAATTTACTTTAATCAAAAGGAATTGACAAAGATTTTTGCTTGTAGCCTCCCTCGATTACACAAAAACAAGTGCATACTTTCAGGAGCGCCAAATAATTATTTAATGATAAACTTTGCATTTATGTAATTAATAGCTAAGACAACTTTTTGTTAAACATTTTACTCTCACATTATATAGCCGATTTGGACAAATATATACCATTTTAAAGATATTTCTTGACACATGTGCACAATCTTTATTTTGTCAAAATGGGTTCAGTATTTCTAGAGCTATAAACGTTTAAATCTGCTACTTATGCGCTGCAAGTACACATACACATGTAAGCTTAAAGTCAACAAATAAACAAAACGTGCATGTGTGTTTGGATTTTGCTTTTGCAAGAAAATAACAAAACAAAGTTTTTTTCTCTGCTTTGATTTGGTGTTGCTGTAGAAAGGGTAAAATGCTAAAAGGGAAGAGAGTTCAATAAATTGAATTGGTTTATTTGGAGCTATCTATGTATATTAATTTTGTATTTTACCGTTGCTCTTTAATTTCAGTATTGCCAAGATTCTATGTCATTAATTAATTACACAGGTCAACATGAATTTTGTGGCCTTGGGTTTCTCTGTCAATTTTAATTGGTTGATTTACGTGGCTGCCTGTTACGCACAAGCAATCAAGTATAATCACTAAGATTCCGTTTTGACAGACCACTCCACCCAGCTCTCGGATTCGGTATTAGATACTAGATCCAACATACATATTGTACTGATGTTCAATACCTATAAGCTACTTTTTTTAATTGCAAATCCTTTATGAAATATTTTTATTTTGTTTTTTGCTGGTAAATTTAAATACTAATGTTTTCATTCGATTCAATATAACTCAGTAAGTTTTTATCCGCTAAAAGTGAATTAGTTACTGTTCGACACGTAGTTTAGCACCCTTTCAAACGAGATATAAATTTTTCTTAGTCCATCCAACCTGTAGCTATGGATGGCGCTTTAAACAGTAGTATACATCGAAAAACACAAATGTACCGTTATCTGGACAATGGCCTAATTACTCTTAAAAACTGCACTAAATAATTTTAATTTTCCATAAATTAAAATATGTCAAGTAGTGTTGTGGATGATTTTAAAGCAATTTTTTAAAGTTTTTTTTTTCTTAGCTTTATAACTCCAAAAAGGTTGATCTTAAGCAGAAAATGCGTCGGAACATTTTTGTAGGAAATTTTGTCGCAAAATTTTTTGCTCAAAGTTATAATTTCAGACCTATGAGCAAAAAACTAAGAAATATCACCTCAAGGGGCCCTTCTCCCTCTAGCTTACCAGCCAAACACAGAGCCTCGTTAGTTTCTTTAAATATATGTACCAAGGACCAACTGTGACAACTTTCAAAACTTCGAGAATTATTTCCTTCGATTGGCCTTATTATATCTTATTTGGCTGGGCTAAACTTTTTATTGATAAAAAACCTGTGCTGCCTTAATGATAAAAATGCCACTGAAATATGTAACAAGTTAGTGCATTTAAAAGGCTCCCGTTTTACTTTAAAATTTGTTCCTTATTTCTTTTATTTCTGTTTAAGAACCTCTGTTTCTATTACTTTTTGTATTATAGTGGTTTGCAGATAAAATTTTTTATTATTATTCCTTTTTTTCTTTAAAAACATCATATGAAATTTGTCAGAATAGTTTTTTCTAAGTAAATTAAGAATTTATGCAAAGAGGTTTTACTGTAGATTTTTCAAATAAAATATTATTTGCTAGTAACACAGTATTAAAACGTAGTTTGGAATATAGATTTAATAGAGCACAACGGACTGTCCATACTAATCGTGTATGTAAAGGAATAAACTATTAATATATGTGTGGCTTAAAATCTACTAGAGTAATTTTTAGAAAATATTAACTATTCAAATGGAAATAGCTGAGTTTTGGAAATAAGGCTGACTTGACTAGCGACTCTTTTTAAGTTTTTCCAGAATAAATAAACCAACCAATTACAAAAATATGTAGTATTAATTTAAGAGTTTTCAAGTTACAACACAACAGAAGCCTCTTAATTATACAATAACATCCTTTTATTTCTATTAAGTTTCCACTAAGAACATTATCAACTTGATTCGAGTTTGTTTTCACTTTAAATTACTTCAACAAAGATACTCTGACTGCAAGTTACTCGTAGTATATTTATTTAAAATTCAAAACTTAAACCAAACCAAAAGTGAACAAAAAGTCTTAGCTAAATTATACTAGTTATCGCATTTAAACAAAAACACAACAATAGTTTTTCCAACAAAAACAAATGCACATTTAAAACAATTTTTGAATTATGAGTATCAAGGGGGAAGTTGGTTGGTTGGTTGCTTGGTTGGTTGGTCGGTAGCTTGGTTTGTTGCATGAAATGTGAAATATAAAAGAAAAAATTTGATCTTTTTACTAAAAGAAAACTGGGTCAAAGATGATGACGACGTTGATAAGTTTATAAAACTTGCATAAATTTTGCAAAAACTACCACAACAAAATAAAAGTAAAAAGAAAAAGTGTATTAAATTAAAGGAGAGTTTATGAAAAAAATATATATTTATAAGGAAATACTACAACGTTTTGCCAGAGGGAGGAAATGAGATAATAAATGAAAAATGTAGAGGTGTTAGTTTGTAGAAGAAAGAAGTGCATAGTGTTGTTAAATAAATTTTTAATAAAAATTATGCTAAATAATGAGACCTAATTTAGTGGGTATGCTAATAATTACGTTTCAAAGAAACAGAGCATAAACGACAAGAAGAATGCTGACAAAATATGTAAAAACAGCGGAAATGCATTTCATTTTGTTACTCCAACCAAATAATTACTACAGCTACCACAAACAATAGCTAAATTTGTGGTTCTTTGCTTATGGAAAGACATCAGGCTCTTGCGATGGTTCCTTATAGAATAACGTCAGAATATGATAATCATTTCTTATAGAAAATTCGTCAGAATTTGATGATCTTCTCCTATAGATAAATAACGGAATCTGATGATCATTGCTGTGGAAGAGTTATCGGAATCTGATGACCTTTTTTTACAAAAAAATTCACCCTTTCGTAAAGAAAATTAATAAGAATCAGATGGTCACTTCCTATAGAAAAATCGTTAGAATCTGATGATCTTTTCCTTAAGAAAAGTCATCAGAACCGGATAATTTTTCCTGTAGAAGAGTCACATAATCTGATAATCCTTTCTTGTAGAACAGACCTCAGAAACTTTCCTACAGAAAAGTCATCAGCATTTGATGATATTTTTCTATAGAAAACTCATAAGAATCTGATGATCTTTTTCCATAAAAAAGTCATCAGAATCTGATGATCTTTTTCTATAGAAAAGTTATCAGAATCTGATGATCTTTTTCTATAGAAAAGTCATCCGAATCTGATGATCATTTTCTATAGAAAAGTCATCAGAATCTGATGATCTTTTTCTATAGAAAATTCATCAGAATCTGATGATATTTTTCTATAGAAAATTCATCAGAATCTGATGATCTTTTTCTATAGAAAAGTCATCCGAATCTGATGATCTTTTTCTATAGAAAAGTCATTAGAATCTGATGATCTTTTCCTATAGAAAAGTCATCAGAATCTGATGATCTTTTCCTATAGAAAAGTCATCAGAACCTGATGATCTTTTTCTATAGAAAAGTCATCAGAATCTGATGATCTTTTTCTATAGAAAAGTCATCAGAATCTGATGATCTTTTTCTATAGAAAAGTAGTCAGAATCTGATGATCTTTTTCTATAGAAAAGTCATCAGAATCTGATGATCTTTTTCTATATAAAAGTCATCAGAATCTGATGATCATTTTCTATAGAAAAGTCATCAGAATCTGACGATATTGTTCTATAGAAAAGTCATCCGAATTTGATGATCTTTTTCTATACAAAATTAATAGAATCGAATGATCTTACAGAACATCATCATTATCTGATAATCTTCACCTACAGAAAATCATCAGAATCTGATGATCTTTTTCTATAGAAAAGTCATCGGAATCTGATGTTCTTTTCCTATAGAAAAGTCATCAGAATCTGATGATCTTTTTCTATATAAAAGTCATCAGAATCTGATGATCTTTTTCTATAGAAAAGTCATCAGAATCTGACGATATTTTTCTATAGAAAAGTCATCAGAATCTGATAATCTTTTTCTATACAAAATTAATAGAATCGGATGATCTTACAGAACATCATCATTATCTGATAATCTTCACCTACAGAAAATCATCAGAATCTGATGATGTTTTTCTATAGAAAAGTCATCAGAATCGTATGATGAAAAGATGTGGAATATAATTTTTATAGCTAAAATCTTAGTTAGTTTGGTTCAACAAAGTGTTAAAATATCTGATTAAATATCAAATTAAATATATTGTTATAACTTTTTGTAAGATAGCGCAATTAAGTTAAATTTCAATCAGCTCATTAAATATAAATTGATGAATTAGTAATTATTAGTATATATGGTTGCTTTTCATATATCCATAATTATAAATTCATAAATATTTAATCAACAAGATTGTTTATAAGTATTTAATTATATTTGAAATAATTTTTATTATTAAATGACAGTTATAAAGCATTTAAGAAAAATAAGATGTATTTGTTTAATTAAGGCATATGATGAATTAGCAAGAGCGCGTGGATTATGGACTAGTATTTTTAATATGTGCTGTAGGTAAAGGTAAAGTTTTTTTATAAACGCAGCTGATAAGGCTTCTATTATTGTGTGTCTATTTCTTGTTTTAACTTAACTTAACTTAATTTCAATATTAATAGATATCAGGCAATTGGTTATGAAATTTTTTCTAAATGGGAATGGCCTTTGTCTGAAATTTGTTTGCATATGCAAAATTATAATAAAAAATACTTTAGATCTTATTCATAGTGCATACAAAGTAGTTTGAACTATATTAATTTATTGCTTATAGATAACAAAGCCGTTTGATAATTTTTTCTTTGTATTGTACATTATTTATATGTAAATTTTTCAGGTTTAGAAATAGTTTTTTTTAATAAATAGAACTATAATCAACATTTGTCATTAATTTATTGGAGTATTATGGATTGTTCCAATAGTTGTACAAAGTATAAAAAGTCAGAAATAATTACTATGTGAGGAAAATGTAATTGCTAAGGCTGGATTACGTAAATTTAGTTGAAGGCAGTTTATTTCGCCTTATTTCTTTTCTAATAAACAGATATGACTTATACTTTCTTAAAATATAACACAATAGCCTAAACGTACATTTTAAGGGGAATAAAGTCCTTTACACTAATTTAAGTTATCCTTAGAGCAAACATTCTTTCTTTGGGGAAATAAAGTCATTTTCTGATAACTTTCCTATAGAAATGATTTTGAGTATGAAAACAGTCAGAGTTAAAAGCCTTTTCTATTCATCGAAATAATTAATGTGACTTTCGATGGGCTCTTCTCGACAATTTGACTTTTTTGTTCGAATAATTTCCATTCAAAAGATGTTTGAATAATATTTATTAAAATAAGTTTTTCCAATGTTTTTTATTTATGTATTAAAAAAACTTTTATTAGAATTTTTTATTTAAATATGATATTTTATTCGATTAATCTTATTCGAATAAATTATATTCGATAAATTTTATTCAGCTACTTTACTTAAATAATCTGATTCGGATATTTTTTATGAGACACATTTTATTAGAATGTATTTAGTCCGAATAAATTTATTCGGATATTTTTATTTAATATATCATTTTATTCGACTAATTTTATTCGAATATACTTTTTCCGACAAATTTTATTTCAATAATTTCATTTCAATAACTTTATTTCAATAATTTTTAATTCGAATAATTTTATGCGATAATCTTTGAGTCAACAATTTTATTGAAATAATTTTTATTAGCATAATTTTAACAATTGAGTTTTTTTTAAAGAGAAGTAACACAATCAGGCAATTAATGCCTACCAGTTAATTAATTAATGTGTTACATTCGTTGGGAAAGGGATAGTGTATAGAGAACAGGTGGTAAGTGGGAGAGAGATAGAAAGCTTAATTTATTTACAACCCTGCTATTGCGCGTTTTTTGTAGATCAGTATTGCAAGCCCCTCTGGTGTCAAGTAGATTCATTGAGTTGTTTAAACTGTGTAGCCATTTTATTAGTTATTTTACTTCGCCGACGGTTCTACTACAATACAGACGAAGGAAGGTGCTGTGAAGTGCATTAGGATATGTTGGTATTGGTTGGTGGTACTGCCAAGGTGATCAGTGCTATGTCTTCATCACTTTAACAGTCCAACAACAACCAACAGAATAACACACCAATGCACATGAGAAAAATGCATAATTTTGTTGGCTTGGCAGAAATTAGTCTTGAACTCAAGACTTTAGGGTTTGTAGTCAAACGCGCTAACCACTCTGCCAACAGCACCAGCACAGTTATGAATTAATTTGGTCGAACTGTATGCTTTTCATCCAAAGTTATTTAATTAATTTGTCTTAAGTTCGTTTTCAATTTAATCATTCGATTGAAATAGTTTTATTTAAGAAAGAAATTCCAAAGCATGTAAGAATTGAACATTCAAATTAAAAATTTCGTTATACGGAGCGTTGAACATACATACATCAGATGTTTCGAGACCACCTCAGTCTTCTCATCAGAACTCGTTTCCGACTAAATAACCCTGCCAGCGAAGATAGCAACAACCAATGACCTGAAAATCCTATTTACTTTTTACCACTTAACGGCTGAGTCGCCACCTCGTGAATTTTTTCTCAACTATTATCGGAAACAAATGTTAGGAACTTCACTTTGTTTCTTATCAAGTACAATTTTCATTTTCATTGCGAGTTAGCGCCCCGGTTGAGCTAAACTTTTTTTTTTTTTTTTTTAAATAATTTTCGTACATTTCGTAATATGACCAACATTTTTGTAGAACATTTAATCCCCACTCTTCCCCATTTAAGGGGTATTTTTTACGATTTGTTAGAAAAGAGCCAAAAATTACCTGTATGTGGGGGAGTTAGAGGTTTAATATGTTAGAGGTTTAATATGTTGCCTTAATATTTTCTACAAAGTTTCTAAACATACCCTACACCTCAGATGTAAAGAGCACGAACAGGCGCTAAAATAAAATTCCGATGTGAAAAATAGCACACCAGAATTTCTACCAGAATCCCTTGTTAGAACCCCGAAATTTTGAAAGACTTTCGAAATTGTTGTATAGTGTTATACTGAATACCACAGTAAATGACTGGTAGCATTGTAGTCTAGAAGTCTGATGTTTTGTGGATTTAATACTTGCCTAACACTTTCAGTTTTTCCACAAGCATTTCAAAAGGTTTGGCATTTATTTTCATTAGGAAAGATAAATATCTTCATTACTATCATTAGTATGATGTGTAAGTAATTTACTACTTTGTTCTTTTCTTTTTCCAAAAGGATATACATCACACAAAAACCAATCAAATTCGACCCGCATGTATATTTTAAAGGACTATCAGAATACTAAGTTGTTTTTCGTTTATTTTTGAATACGACTAGTAGTACACAATCACCACACGCAATCAGCAGCAACAAAATTAACAAAATAATCAAGGAAAATAACTGAAGGAAATATCCTAGAGGAAAACCTCAACATGATTAAGATGTCATCTTAAAAGAAATATTAAGATACTGTATTATACCAGTATACTATTCATCAACTATTAAAGTAGTTAAATGTGGTCTGCATATGTGCCTCTGTATAAAAATTTATATATTACCCTGCAGACAACATGACTAGTATGTGTTGCGAAATATAAAGGAACCCTATTGTTTTCGCTATGCTGTCCGTCCATCTCTCTGTCTGTCCGTCTGTCACAGGCTGTTTTCTCGACAACCGTAAGAGCTACGGACCTGAAATTTTCACAGAACAAGTAAAGCTTTTTGGCCTCTACAACAGCAAATATATGACAGTTAAAAATTAAAGGGTGTTCTAAAGCGAGCAACGAAAAATGTTAAAATACTAATGTAATATACAGACACTTATATATAGACAGTTTACATTTTCAAAGTTAGTGTTAATTGGTGTAGTCTGTAGAATAGACTACACCAATTAACACCGATATTTAAAACAATAAAAATTAAAGAAGAAAAACACAACACTCAAAAATTACAGGGTTTTCTATCAGTTGATGTAATTTTCACTATGTAATTTAGACAATTAAGAGGTAAAATCTTGAAATTTAAAAAACGCTAAATATAAAAAATTCCAAAATTAAAAAAAATCTAAACGAAAAATCGCCAAAATGAAAAAAGGCCAAAGAAACAAAAACACCAAAATTAAAAAAATGGCTAAAGCGCAAAAAATCACCAAAACTAGAAAGATCGCCAAAAAACTAAAATAACCGTCAAAAGCCGATTAAAGTCATCAAAATGGATAAAAGCACTAAAATTTAAAAAAAAAATCCCCAAAACTAAATATATATATCATCAAAATCGAAAAAAATCGTCAAAAATCGAAAAAAATCACAAAAACGAAAAAACGGCAAAAATAAAGCCAAAACTAAGAGAATCGCCAAAAACCCGAAAATCGCCAAAACGAAGAAAAGTGTCAAAACCAAAAAAAAAAAATCTAAAATTAAAAAAATTACCAAAAACCGAATAAAGTCCCCAAAACCGAAAAAAGCGCCAAAACTTAAATAAATCGCTAAAACTAAAAATATCGCCAAAAAGTGAAAAAAACGTTACAACAAAAAAAACGCCAAAACAAAAAAATCGCCAAAACTTAAAAAATCGTCAAAAAACGAAAAATCGCAAAAAAGGGAAAAAATTAGCAAAATGAAACAAGGCGTTGAAACCAAAAAATTGCCAAAACAACGAAATAAAATTACAAAATAAAAAAGCTAAAATTGAACAAAAAAGCTAAACGGAAAAATTGCCAAAACGAAAAAAAGGGGCAACAACGAAAATGGATATATGTGTATTCGTACGGAACCCTTCGTGTTCGAGCCAAAGTCGTACTTTACTTAATTTATTTGACTAGTATCGTTACAACTATTAATCTGACTGTCCCAAAACGTAGCTAGTTATAAATTTATCTGCAGGGTAAGGACAACAAAGCAATACGTAAAAAACTTTTATATTTATATGTGTGGCCTGTTTAAGAGTGTTGTCCCAGGGGTAAAACTTACGAGGCATTCACTAAACAGACCTGAATTTAAGATTCAAAGCTAATTATTTTCTGCCTTCTAAGGAGTATTCTATTTTTAGATTTTTCATTTTGTTTAATACAAAATGTTCTTTAGAAATAACAAACATTCTCGTATTCTTTTTTTTCGCAAATAATTTGTACATAAGGCATCATACATGTTGGTATTATGTCGTTCATGCTGCAGCTACTACATTATGTTCAACTCGTTCCTAATAAATACACGAAATTTAGCCTCCCTGTATGTATAAAAAATTACTTTGGATGATAATCACGATAATCCAAAATATAGAAGCCGCTGTAAAAATACCCAGATAAAGAAAAATTTAGCTCCATTTGATTTTTAACGGATCTTTCCACACACACCAAGCCTTTTATCAGGCATGCCACGTATGACCTGCAAATAGGCCTTCTAAAGAATGCCTTCAATTAGGCCTGCTTAGTAATGGGTCGAGGAAGTCCTTGGTCCGCAATGACATCGCGTGTAAAAAAGTTATGAATATGCAATTGGAGTTGATTACTATAGACTGCTAAATAAGGCCTTATAAAAGGGCTCTTTACTCCTTCCATTTACCGCTAGGGATTCTGCTAATAATGCAGTTGGTTTTGGTTTTGCCTTTGTCATTGTATATTCAATATCATTTTCATTTTATTTTCTATATTTTTTCTAACTTTTGCACAGTTTTTATTTTTATTGCTTAACAAATTGTGCAATTGTTTGTTTTTCTTTCGTCTTGTGTCTGTTTTCTCAAAGTGATCCTTTTTGCCTGAGGATAAGTTTATCCTTTTTGTTATATCTTCATATGAGTGTGTGTGTCTGTGTGTGTGTGTGTGTTTATATTTTCTTTTCTTGCGTGTTTTAATAAAGACAACAATAGCCTGCCTCACCAGATAAGCCAAGACTCTGTCTGTTTATTTATCTTTATTTTGTAGTTTAGTAACGTATCCTGGCTGGAAGCATTCATTAAGATTTGATTTCCATTTTATGCTGTTTGGTTTATCTTTTGAAGTCATTTTGCTTGCCCGGTTTGTTGTTTTAGCAAATGACTATAAATATAATCTCGAATCAATATAATGATGACAAATTTGTCAAGATTAAATATTGACCAAAAAGAAAAAGAGAAGAAAAATAATGAATGATGATGGTCAGGTTGTCTAATAGAAAATTTGCTTAATAACACTATGCAACAAGAAAAATACCAGCGAGCACCATTGCATTTTTTTATGTATTGTGGTCCTCTAACTACAATAATTCTTGCAAAAAAAAAACGACTACAAAATAGGCGTGGCACCGCCCCAATATTTTATTATCATTTACTTCTACGAGAACTAATTGTGTGTGCGCAATTTCATAAGAATCGGATAAGTAGTTGAAATGATTATTTACTTTTCATGGGCGTGGCACTGCCCACTTTTCTAGCCACAATGTTGTATTGTAACGATAACTGAATGTGTATGCAAAGTTTCATAAGAATCGACTGAGTAGAAGTAGTTAAAATGCTAATTTACTTTTCGTGGGCGTGGCGCTGCCCACTTTTCTAGACATAATGTTATATTGTAACGCTAACTAAAGGTGTATGGTAAGTTTCTTAAGAATCGGTTTAGTACAAATTGCTGAAAAAGAATATTTACTTTGCATGGGCGTGGTACAGCCCACTTTTTTGATCTTGATGTAGTATTTAAACAGAAGCTTAATGTGTGTGTAAAGTTTCATAAGAATCGGTTGAGTAGAAGTACTTGAAAGCCAATGTGTATTTACTTTGTATGGGCGTGAACCGCCCTTTTTTCAACGGGACCAATCTGGAAGTACATCCTTTTCAATAGAGAAAAAAATCCGAAATTGTGTTAGAACTGGCGGAGTTTTGAGGAAACATACATAAAAAAAACTAAAAAATACATGACGAATTGATAATCTTTCTCCTTTTTTTGAAGTCGGTTAAAAACAGTCCAAATTTTAAATTTTTTGGGTAATTGTTTTTCTATTTTTCTATTACTTTAAATGAATTTAACTTTTTTTTAATGATTATTACACCTCATGACAAAAGTTCCATTTTTTTGCATAATGTAAGAAAAATAATTTAATTGTCATCCTTGATAACCAAAAATTTTAACTTAAATTTATTCCATTTTTTGACCTAGTCTGATTTACATCGAGCCTTAGATTTTTTTGTGTATGTGATATTAAAAGTAATTTACATATTTCTTCCTGCCAGTATTAGTCATAACACTAACATCCTCTTAATTATGTGACAAAGAAACGACAAATTGTTGGCACTGAACTGCTAATCACACTGCCGAACATTGACTTAATTAGCAAGAGAGAAGCTGTATAAGCAACAACAGCAATATTATTATAATTATTTCAACAGGATTTGCTTACGCAAAACAGCTTATGATTGTCCTTTAACTTTCAATGCTTGAATAAAATTTAAAGGATGCCAACAAAACACGAAGCCAATGGAAAAGGAGATGGCGTTAATGACAAAAACTTTAACTAATTATAAATGTACCACTTAAGAAAGTTGACAAAAAAATAAATTCAAACTCAGCAAGAAAATTTTTGTTTAAGAGAGCATAAAGAAAAAGTCCACAGGACATTATAATTTTAAATATGGGAATTATGATGGCTTTTAAGTTAAAACTGTTTATGCTGAGTAATACAATATTTTCCTTAAATCCAAAGAAAAATAAAACTGCTTTATTTCGAAGTGATGGTAAGATGCCAGCGTTTAAATGAGTCAAAAATTTTTTTTCTCAGCAAAATTAACGGCAGGAGTTTTAATAAAATATTGGATTAGAAACTGTGAAATTGTATAAGTTTACAAGAAAAGTTATTAAAAGTAATAAAAAGAAAATGTTTTCTTTTAGAAAAAAGCATTAAGATTTAAATTTTTATTAATTGGGAAAACGTTTAAAGTCAAATAAAAAATTAAATAGAAAATTATTCAAAGTAAATTGATATTTTTTAAATGAAAAGAAAATAAGTGCAGCATCAATAATGCAGATTAATTAGTCAAATTAATAAAATTAAATAGAAAATTATTCGAAATAAATTGATATTTTTTAAATGAAAAGATAATAAGTGCAGCATCAATAATGCAGATTAATTGGATTAAACTCTGAGGGTGCTGTTGGATGAGTGGTTAGCGCGTTTGACTCCAAACACTGAGGTCTTGAGTTCGAGAATAGTTTCAGGCAAGCCAACAACATCATGCATTTTTCTCACTTGCATTGGTGTGTTATTGTGTTGGTTGTTGTTGGACTGTTAAAGTGATGAAGGCATAGCACTGATCACCTTGGCAGTACCACCAGCCAATACCAACATATCCTAATGCACTTTACAGCACCTGCCTTCGTCGGTATTGTAACAGAACCGTCGGCGAAGTAAAATAACTAATAAAATGGCAAAACACCTCACACAACTTAATGCCCCTACTTGACACCATTGCAACACTGCTCTACAAAAAACGCGCAATAGCAAAAAAAATTAACATAAAGTATAATACGGCTATGGCTGAATGGTAGATACGTCAGACTATCAGTCAGGAGGTCGCGGTTAAAACCTGCACGCAGCCAATCGCTTTTTTTAGTAAAAACATTTTGTTCAAAAATAATGCGTGTGTAATTTTAGGTCGATAATGATCTGTAAAGTGTTGCCGACTATTATCGACCTAATTTTCAACAAAAGTGTTTTAGAGTGTAACTGTCCAATATTACAAACAAAAAAATATGAGAAGTAAAATGAAAATAGAAACAAACGAAAGTAAGAAAATTTAAATTTAATTTTTGGAACGAAGTTCCTTATGGCACATTGTGCATATGATATGCAGCATATATATGTTGGGAGGTAGAACAAATTTTTTAATGAAAAAATATGCATAAGAAATACAGACATACAGAAATACGCAACAGACATACTGCATACTGGGAAAAAAGGCGAATCTAGCCGCGAAAAAATCATATTTTATAAACTAATAGTCTGCTTCACAAACAATTTTTGGATGAATTATAGGCAAGGATGTAGGCTACAAGGTGTATAAAAAGTTAGGCAGCTATTTTGAAAACATTGGGTGCTATATGTTGTTATATAAGACAATTTTACGGATGAATTCTTTAGTCGTGGGAAAGCTTATATCTTCCAAGCTAATTCTTCCAAGCACAAAACTTTATGGATGAATTATTGGCAGGATAACAAAATTGGATTGTGTAAAAGCAATTTTACCAATAAAATTCTTAAGTTTTCGAACAACACATATCTTCCAAATTAATAGTCTGAATAAATTCTGTAAAAATTAGAAAGCTATTTTTAGCACTGTGGAAGCTATATTTTCTTATATAAGACCAATTTTACTGATAAAACTCTTTAGTCGTCGGAAAGCTCATAGCTTCCAAACTAATAGTCTAATCTACAAAAACGTATGCATAAATTATAGGAAAGGCTATAGGCTATAAGGTGTGTAAAAAATTAGACAGCTATTTTTAACACAATCGCCGCTATTTTAAAAATTCAAAACGCATTCAAGAAATTCAAAATGCATTCAAATTTCAAAATTCATTGGTATTTTAATTTAATAACAAGTGGTTTCGGAAGCAAATTACAACAAAATCATATAGAAATACAAACAAGTAGAAACATTTTAAAAAGGCTTATATGTAGTTGGAAAAATTTATGTAAAAGTTGAATACGCAAGTCTCCGCAGCTAATTTTTGGAGAAATATTACTCTATAATATCTATACTAAGATTCCACAAAAATTTAAGGTATACTCGGGTATACTTTTTTGTATCCCTATTAAGATTTAGAAAATTTTTCAAAACATGATTTTTCTGTATTTACGCTTCTGAAATAGCAAATATGTAAAGTAAATACGTTTAAAATAGCTGATCTACACTCTAAAACCTTACTTCAAATTTAAGATCATATATTGTCTAAATTTATGTTGAAAATTTCTCCTTGTCTAAAATTACATTGATTTTGTAGTTATTTTATTAACGAAAAAAACCTTTCAAATTAAACATATTTAGTCCAAGTGGACAAAATTTAACATAAAGTATATATAATACGGATTTGGCTGAATGGTAGATCCGTCAGACTATCAGTCAGGACGTGACGGTTCAAACCTGCACGCAGCCAATCGCTTTTTTTAGTAAAAACATTTTGTTCAAAAATAATGCGTGTCTAATTTTAGGTCGATAATAATCGGTAAAGTGTTGCCGACTATTATCGACCTAATTTTCAACAAAAGTGCTTTAGAGTGTAAGACTTTATCAAATAAAAAGTTACTTTGTCCGAAAACTCCCATCATTACCGATTCAATACGCCAACAAACTTTATATAAAAATCAATAAAAAATTAAAACCCAATTTTTTCTCAATGTTGGTTAAAAGGGAATATTTTCTGAATCAGGTAATGCTGACTTTAGACGACATGTATTTTACATATGGCTTGTTAGGTGTCTGAGACATATGTAACTTCACACGTACATGTGCAAGTACATCTGACATAACCTCTGAGTGTTCACAACAGCTGAGTTTTTGCAAAATTTTCGTAAATATATAAAGCGCTCTTTCCTTTTTAATGTTTTTTCAGCAAAACCACACTTTTGATAATTTAATACAGCTGATGTCAGATGCCTTGTCAGATGAAAATAGAACACTCTCTAATTGAACATTTTTCACCTGACTTTGCTTCTGTAAATGTCATCTGACAATGTTTCATATGTTTCACACGGCATGTATCATTTTTGCAGTGGGAAATTTGACAAGTCAGATGTAAAATATATGTCTTCGAAGGTCAGCATAAGATAGTGATAAATATATTTTATTTTGAAATATATTGATTTGTCCGATTTAATGCTGCGTTAAAATTTTTTTCAAATTCAACAATTTCTTTTATTTTTTCGCCGCTAGATTGGCTTTTTCCCCTCTGTGGGCAGGTGTGAACGTTTAATTCCGTAAAACCCCAGTATTGCCGCTTTGGTAGTTTGGCGGTTTTCGGTGCTGCCGTTCTTTTCCCGGTGAAGTTTTGGGATTTTTGGGGAGATTTTTGTACTAGTTTTTGAGAATCGGGGGATCTTCACAAATTTTGGGGAGATTTTTGTTTTAGTTTTTGTGAATCCGGTGAACTTCTGGGATTTTGGTGAAATTTTTGTCCAAGTCTTTGGAGTCCATGAACCAGGTTTGTGTCTTGGCTAATGATTTGTGCCTTTGAGAAATGAAGGGGTCTCGGCTAAATTCTTGAGAAGTATCGCTTAAGTTTCGCTTATGTGTCGCCTAAGTATTTTCCAGGCGATAGTTGCTTTTTGTTGACGAATTATGTTCTTTTTGCATTTAGAGGTTAACATTACTATCTTCCTTTAATTGGTGTCATCAAGTTTGGTGAAATTTTTGTTTTTAAATTATAACTTTAAGTTTTTGGTAGCCGGGTCCGGTAACTAGGAGTGTGTCGAAGGGCGATACAGGTGAGGGGGCGTCTGACATAGCGACCAAATGTGGCCGGCCGAAGGTGGCCCATAGAAGGTGGCCTGCCAATGGCCTGAGACTGAAAAAAGGGTAATAAATCTGTATCTTTGAAACTTGCCATCCCATTACAAAACGATGTGCGCAAAAGTCATAGAGGAGGGCCTAAGCTTAAAAAATTTTGATTTTGGGGCACGCTATTGAAATGCATGTTCAGCTTACAGGGTGTCAAAGTTGACTACCTCAGGCATGAAACGCCTTGTCAGCCTCATAACTTTTACAAATATTAAGCGATTTTCATGAATTTAAATTTGATGTTAAGTTTATAAATAGATAAAAAATACAATTTATTTCGTTGAAATATGTTTAACATTTTTAAAGATATTTGGCTTTGAATATAAAAATTTAGCTTTTTGGCATTGACTTTTTTTGTTCTCTTTGCTTCTTTGGCTTTAAGACAGGCCTAGTCATTCATTATACTTTGTTATTAGCTTTCCATACGCACTTTTTTCGAATGAACTATCATCTGTAGAGGATTGACTAGATTATTTTAAGCAGGATAGAATAAATGCACACGTAGTTTATAAATACATTGTTTTACTGTTCATCCTGAGCTTCTGTGTTCTCACGATAGTAAACCGGCTTTTCCTAGCTCCTTAACGACTTTCATAAGAAGGGTTGTACAAAAATTCGATTAATTGATGATCTATAGCACAAATGACTGAATGTAAAATGTGACTACTTTTTGCCATTGGCTCTGAAGAAAACCATAAGGTATTGATGTCCCTGTAAAATTATGAACTTTTTTATTAAACCCTTTTGAATGCAATTAGATACTTTCAACATTTGTTAACCATCAATTAAGCCTAGTAGTAATATTATTATTTTTTTTTTGTATCATTGATGGGTTGATGTGTCATCATCTCATTAACTTGTGTTAAAAAAAGGGCAGTAAAAACACCTCATTAAAGTCACATTAATGACCCAAGTTTCAAATATTTATATAGTCATTTGGCATTTGGGAAAATTATAAAAAATTAAAGAAAAACTAAATGCTTAATCAAACAACAGGATAATTATGTACATAAATATTAGAAGCAAATATTACCCCATAAACTATTAAGAATTTACTTTAACCCTTTTACCTTTGGGTGAAAGGAAGTTGTAAGAAAATTTTATAGTTGTAAATTACTACACTAAGCTACAAAGTATTTAAATTGTATGCCTAAAGACTAGTATAAATGGTTGCATAACTAAACTATTTTTCTATCTTGATCATGAAATCGTTTAGAAATGTTCACCCATAAGCAAACAGTGAAAAAAACGCTTATTAAAAATGTTAATTTTGTTTGTAGTTGTAGGATTACAAAAGACTTAATTTACATAAAATTAAACTTAAGTTTTTTTCCTTCTTTCTACTGTACATTCATTAATAATGGTCAGCTTTTGTTTAAGTTTATTCATTTTAACCCCTTCTTAGCATATGGTGCTATATTTTACAAACAAAATTTTGTTTCGGCTACTTTGTCCTAACATTTGATTATTTACGCTTTAGTGACCACCTAGGAGCGGTTTTTTTTCATAAAAATTGTTTTCTTTTCTTATAATAAATGCGTTGACATCAAGTGCTTTTGTTTAAGTTTTTGTTCATTTTAATTTTCTGTTGTATTTTTTTAAGTCATTAACTAAAAAACAAATGTTATGCATTTTAATTCCTGTTCACATATTTACATAAATTGATTAAATAATTTGATAAGGTGGCTTGATTATTAAAAAAAATAACGAAATATTATCAAAACCAAGGTTTTGGTTGTGAAAATTGTTCAAAAAATACAATATTTGAAATAATTTTTACATGGAAATAAATCTTCTGTTAATGATAAGATTTACTTAAATTTAAAATGATTAATTCACAGAAGTCAAGGTGGAAAGTATACATTTATGTAATAAAATAAAAAGTAATTCAATGCCACTCCCACAATGAAAGTAAGCAACGAAAGTAAGCAGATTTATAGCAGCAGGGCCGAAGAGATATAATACTACAACATACATATATATCTCTAAACAGGAAAAAGTACATTTCAAATGATGACATCCATAGATTTTATCAAAATAGTCCCCCTTATTCCGTAACAATTTGTCGACGTCACGTCAAGACAATACCAAAAAATTTGCACTTGTCTACTCGCTGTCTACAAAAATTTACTACTATAAACAGCCCCTTTCCATTTTCTATGCCTGAAAGAATAATAAGTGGCTGTCAGTAATAGTAAATTGTTGTCGATGACGAGTAGAAATGTGCCAATTTTTTGGTATTGTCTTGACGTGACGTCGACAAATTGTAACGGAATAAGGGGGAATAATTAGACTTCAATCTATCACACAAAAGAAAAATTAAATATGATGACTTCAATTTTGAAAACTGCATATTAAATTACATAGAAAAAAGTAAAATACGATTTCAATTATCAAAACTGCAGATTAAATTAATTCTGTTGTTCAAGTCCAAACTAAAAAGAAAATTGTGTATTCTATTACTAACATTCAAATTTTCAATTACCCAAAATTTTTAATTTTTTTTTTAGAAAACTTTGTTCGATTACATGAGTAATTGATTCAATTATGAAATTAATTGAAACTACTTTAATTTTTAATTAAGTGCATTAATTGAAATTTTTTAGGAATAATTTTTTCAAATACAATAACTGCCGATTCAATTAATTTCGTTGTTGAAGTGCAACCTAAGAAGAAAATTGCATATTTAATAAATAAAATTGAAATTTTTAGTCAGTCAAAAATTTTGAAAATTTTGTTTTTGATCACATGAGTAATTGATGCGATTACTAAATTAATTGAAATCAATTATATTGAAATTTTTTAAAGAACTATTTTTTCTGTGCAATAGTTTGGTACTCTGAAACAAAATAAAATCCGATTACAATTACAACTACAAACTACAGATTCAATTAATTTCATTGTTAAAGTTCAAAACTACAACCAAAATGGCATATTCAATCATTAACATTCAAATTTTCAATTACATATTAAAAATTTTTAAAAATTCTTAGAAAATTATATTTATTTAGTGACATGAGTAATTGATTCAATTACTAAATTAATTGAAATTAATTTTAATTTTTGATCAGCTGCTTTTATTGAAATTTTTTCACATCATTTTTTTTCTGTGCATTAATTTTGTACACGAAAAAAACTAACATACGATTCACAATTACGGAAACAGAAGATTTAAATGAACTCGTTGGTGAAGACGAAAAAAAGGACATTTCACCTCCAATTTCTGAATAACTACGAGAGAGTTGAAAATATAAAAAAATAAATATATAGGTAATTTTATTTTGCATCTCTGGGTATTTTATTTGTTTACTTTTGACAAGCTCTTCTCGAGTTATGTGAATTTAAAATAGCAATAAAATCTTTTTATCCTCATTTAAATAAATCTACTTTTCTAGGGTTCATAAAGTTTCTTTCCATATTACATAGTATCCTGTACAACGTGAATCATAATTTTTTTTATTCCAGTTTAAAACGTGCAAATACTTGAGTTTCATTTATTTGTCAACATTAATAGCCTTTTCGTAAAGAGGATTAAACTATTAAGCCAACAGTTGACATCTGCTTTACTTTTACACTTGTATGGAAATAAAGCAACAAAAAAGAAAAGAAAAAGAGAATAAACGACTTCAAATTTCCTAAACTACATATTCCTGACATATGCTGTTTGCTCTTTTAATGTCAGCACCAACAAATATGTAATCATAATTATTATAACACTCGTAGTCGTATGAACTGCCTGGTTGAGTCATCAAGATATGCAGCCGAAATTGCATTTGGATTTCATTTCATTTAGCGAAAAAAAAGAAAGAATGAATAAAACGTCATATTGCTGTAAGTCTATGGATTTGTGGAAGGTCACGTTTTAGTGAGTTTTTCTATGAGGGACTTTTTTCATTGAAGTTTTTTTCTTGGTTTTGTGTTTTTGGAAAAAATTGGCTTAGGAACTGAATTCTATTGACATTGAATTTTTTTTAACGATTTAATGCCAACCAATTTTATTAGAAAAGTTTTTATATCTTTTTTTTTTTGCTAATGTTTTATTGCAAGTTGTCCTTCAAAATTTAACTTACCATATCCTTAAAAAATACCAAAATGTTTTAGAAAAAAACTATTAAACCTGAAATCTTAGAAATTAATTTCGAAATAAAAGCCAAAATTCTACAATGAAAAAACACCAACAATTTGTCATTAAAATTTTTACAAATTTATTTTTCCGCTTCATACTTTTTCCACACAATGGAAAATACAAGAAACCACAAATTCTCATTAAAATTTTATTTTCAAACTTTAGCATCTAAATTTATAGTATTTGTGGTTTTTTATCCAACAAAAATGGTCGTCACAGAGAAATAAATTTTCTATATGAAATGTTTGACCAAGCAAACGTATGTACTCTGTCATTTTTATACATGTACACTAGGGTGTCCCAAAATATTTTTTTGTCAGAGGCTCAAGCATAATTTGAAAACTTATAGGGTATACTATTTTTGAATTTTTTTTTAGATTTTTAGGAAGAGGTTTAGAGGTCGCGCAAATCAAATCTTTGTTAAAAATCGGGGTTTTCGACCTTTTTTCAAACTTGACTCATAACTTTGTCAATCACCACGTTGATTTAATTTTTTGACCAAATATTTCTAAAGAAAATTTTCCAAACTTTATATCCATATGCAAAAACTTTAAGTTTCGGCAATATTTTAGTCCATTACGATTCCAGATATTAAGTATTTTTGCAATTTTTAACAAATTCTGTAAAAAAACGGTTTATTACTTTTCAAATTTATATGGAAGGTATAAAAACTAGTGAGCCGATTTTGAAAACGGATAAGTTCTAAACAATTAAGAAAAAGAAAAATGGAATTTGGTCCTACAGTTCCCGAGTTACACTATTTTTATAGTTTGTAACTTAAAAATGGTGATACTTTTTTCGTTATAATTTTTGTATATTTCCATAAATTTTTATAGTTGGGTCTTTAAGGAGATTTCTGCGAATAAAAAAAATATTATTTCATTTCAATTTAATCCGCCGTTTAATTGAACTTATCCCAATATCTTCAGGGATTGAATGAATGAAAGATCTGGCATTGGGGTTTTAACTGCCGTTAACTTCTGACATTTATTAATCTAAATCGTTACACGCTATAATATTGTCATTATACGATTTTACATAACATAAATTTTTGAGTTAGCTGCCCGACAAATCAAATAGAGAAGTTCTTTGTATATATAAAAGTTTTCGTCGACGTACCGGTAAGAATTTTTTATTTTATTTTGTTTTTTTTTTGGTTAGTGCAAAAATGTGTAATTTTATTCAAACTAGATATGAATTTTGTGAAAACAAGAAATGTGTGGCTTGTTGGAAAAATGATTGATGCCCTTGATCCCTCGAAACCGCCGACAAAATTGCAAATTTTGCAAAGATTTTTTAAATTACATCTAATCCAAAAATATACTGTCACAAAGAGTGCCAGAATAATAGCAAACAATTTTAAAGATATGTGGGAAACAAGTCAAGAGGTACGTAACATTTCTCGTGAAATCGTAAAATTACACTCGAAGTGGATAGTTTTAAATAAGAGTAAGTCTAGAAAAAACGAAATCGAGAAGAAAAAACGAGGTAATTTTTTGCGCGACATGAAGGGCTTGTTCGGAAAATAATTCAACCTTCCATCTGAGTCTAATCTTTTTGGGTGATAAATCTATGCCCTACCCAACAGTAAAAGCTCCAGGAGCTATCAATCGGGCTCGCTGGATGATGAAAATTATATATTCTTTGAAAATATGCATTTTCCGTAACCAGTTGCAATCTTATATAGACAAATCAACAATTGATGCCTTACTTGAATTTAGTTCATTTATTTTAAGAATATATATAAAATATTGGTACCTCTGCCAGTGCCCTCGATACGCTCCTCTCAATGATCTGAGCCTATTAAAGGAATTGGATAGTTATAAAATTATTAATAAAGCAGTTGCACAAGCCTCGCTTAAAACTTTTCTAGGTCATCAGTGGTACTTAACTCCGAAATTGGCTGCCTTAGCATTTTTTGATGAACGTATCGACACCAAAACTTTGCGTTTAATGACAAAAAAATTGCTGATACTCCATGCAGCGATTATGAAGTAGCAAATGTAACTTTAACAGAAGAAAACTTTAGAAATAAGGAAATTCAACAATTCATTTCAAAAGCCAGTCTAACTTTTTTCGAAGCTTGCAATATTTCAATCGATTTTTTTAAAATAGATCCAGAGAATTGGAAAAGCAACAAGTCATTTCAAGATGCAAAGAAAAAAGTTCAACATTTACAAGTGGTAAATGATGTCGCAGAACGAGGTGTGGCTTTGGCTAATACTTATATTAATGTCACAACTTCTGAAACTGATTTCCAGAATTTATTGCAAGTTGTAGAACTACATCGCAAGAGCCTCAATAAATGATTTTTCACAGAGCAAAACAAAAGTTGGTTTTTTAGTTGATTGGGTATTATTGGTAACTGGCAAACAGCTTATAAAAACATATACTGGGTATAAATATAAAAACGGGCATAACTCAGAAACGGTAAGAGCAAATTTAAAAATTTTTGTATTTATATTAATAAGAATTAATTTGTCTTTCAAACTGCATCATTAGTTTTTTCGCTTTCATTGAAACTTAAAAACTTGTAAAGCGTTATTACAAAATTTTTGAAAAAATTACGAAAAATTGTAATTTAGGGTATCTAAATAAGCAAACTCATCACCAAAACTTATAAGTTTTTCACACAGGAATAAAGCTTGGATACTTTTCTTTAAAACTGTTTCCTCAGGAGTGAAGAAACCCGTGGTTATTAACCAAGTTATGAGTAAAGTTAGAAAAAAGGCCGAAAACTCCGGTTTTTTATGAAAACTCCATTTCCGCGACCTCTAAACCTATTCCGAGAATTCTTTAAAAAAAACCAAAAATACTTTACCCTATAAGCTTTTAAATTTTGATTGAGCACTTATGAAAATCAGAAAAAAACATTTTTGGGACACCCTAATGTACACGTTTGTGTTCAATGTGACCAGTAAGCTTTAGCTTTAAACTCATTCGATCTGCTCTTTATAGAGTAGTACAGTCGTTTGTTGGCTGATAGATTGTGGTTAAGAAACCACTAAACTGCACACATATACATTCAGTTACTCATGAATATTGTTTTATGTATGTAGTTGTTATGACCAGACAATAAAACTAATGACAGCTGTCATTTAATGTTTGAAAAAGAAAAACATGTAAATGATATCCCTTCTTTAGACTTATTTCTTTTTAGAACAAAATAAGTGTGACTTGTTTAATTATTGAAAGAACCATATTGAAATTTAATTTGTTATTAAGCTGTTACTAACCAACTATGTATTGTTCCGTCAAGACTATCTTACACGACATTATCGTCGAAGATTCGTCTACGACTTGTCCTCTATTGATTAGGTTTTCTAATCGAAAATTTAAAAAAAAATCATCGTGAAATATCAAATGCAATAAATACAGCTCTAAGACTAACAGTATAAATTGATTAAAGGTAGATGATATTCAGCTGTTGACTGCAAACAAACGACTTTGGTCGAGTGGTCTAAGCGGTAAAGAACTCTGATGAGATTAGCAAGAGCTATCGAAACGTCAACTCAACCCTCCGCGCAGTCAACATTTTCTTTGTCTACATGCTTCACATTTATCTCTAAATAAAAATATAAATTAATTGATAAATTAAAATAGAACCGAACTCTAGCCAAAAATAATTAAATTTCTTTGAATAAAACAAATTTTTAAATTTTATAAAAAAAAATTTTTTTTTGGTATATCGTTTTGAATAACTCTAAAACCTTTAGGGATATAAAAAATAATTTTAAAATATTTTAAAGATGGCTAAAATAAGAATTTGTTCAATTAATTTTAAACGAAATTGGTTGAGTCTTAAGTTAAAATAAAATCTGAGAAGCGGTCTCTTCAAAACTCGAGTTTTTTTGCACAAATGTGAATAAAATCAATATTTATTAATCGATTTTCATGAAATAAAGCTTATTTTATTTATAGTATATGTACCTTTATGATCAGTGAAAAAAACTTGTTTACTTTTTTTATTTTCGATTTTTTATAGTTTTTTAAATAATAAAAAACTTTCAACTTTGCAAAAAATATATATTTAATCATTGCGGTCAGCATAACTCCAAAACCGTTCGGTATATTTAAAAAAACATTTAAACAGCTTAAGGGTAATTTTATAATAAGTTTTCAAGTGTTTTTTGTATTTAAATTGGACCACCCTTTCCCAAGTTATGATGAAAGCGGTGGAGAAGCCGCTTGAAAACCTCAAAATTTTAGAAAAAAAAATTAAAAAGAAACATCACTAGAATTTTAAATTTCGATTGTTTTCGTTGTTAAGAGACCATAACACATCAGAAAAAATATAGTGGTCATTAAAGGTCCTTGCAAAATTTTTATTTTATTGCATACACTCACAATATTATGACAGTAACGGAAAGTATTTCGTGCAATCCTTTTTAAAAGAGTAAACATTTAATATTCTAAGCAATCTTATTTTTAACTGATTGTAACATTCAATAAAAAAAACTAAGTACACGTAGATAAGGATCCGTTGTTTATGGTATAAGTACTAAACAATAGAAATAACACACACACTTAAATACTCAAAATATTCTGTACGTAAAATTAACTGAAATTGCCATTGAAAATATATAAATACACATTTAAATTCAGTGGTGTAGCGGTTAGTACGTTTGATTATTAAACAAGACGTCACGTGTTCAATTTCAGCTAAGACCATGCGTGTGTTTTTTTTAATTCGTAATCTTAAATGCATACAATTGGAGTATTTTTATGTTGCCTTCGTGCAGCTAATTTACATATTATGCCTTAGCTGAGTGGTTGGTACATTGGATTTCTAACCTGAACGAGCATTGTTCGATTCTCAGTTGAAGTTAACATAACAACCAGTGAGTAAAAATATAAATTTAATAAAATAATAATTAAAGATACGAAATAATAAGCCATTAACAACAAAGCAAAAATCATTTATTTTTACGGAACTTGGTGTTGATTATTTAACAGTAAAAATAGCAGAAACAATTGAAACCTCTTTTATTTTTGCGGAAGCTGCCATTTGTTCTATTGACATTTAAATTGATCCAAACAGAGAAGGAATCATTTATTTTTCATGGTTTTAAGGGCCATTATTACAACTTGACAATAGTTAAAAGCAGGCTTTTTTCGGACGGATAAACAGTTTACTATGACTACAAATTTACTTTAACCTACCAGGTAGGATGCATCTGACTTTAACTTATCGCTCACTTTCATTTAAAGTAAAATTTTAGTAAAGGTAAACCTTTTATTCGTCCGACATAATCCTGCCTTTAGCTATTGCCTAGTTATAATAGTGGCCCTAAGTCTGTTAAATTTTTAACATTTAAATTTCAATAAACTTTTTGTTAAACTTAAATGAAAAATAAGTACAGTGGTTTTTAATTTAGTTTTAATTCATTTTATTTTGCAATTTCAGTTAATTTTAAGTACAGATTATTTTGAGTGTATGTTTGGCATCAGTTTCTTTTGAGAACAATTGGGGTTCATATAAAATAACATCGATATTTTCCCTTTCGTTTAAGTTTTATTGACCAGACATTTAAGCTCATCAGTATGATCTTAGTACACATTTGCAGCATGATGGTATTCTAAAAGTATCCTTGAAAATAGTATCATTGTTGTACGCAATTAAGGATCGGTATGTGTAAAATTGTTCGCATGTTGCCGTGAAACGATTTGGTAAATTTAAGCCAGTATTTTCTCCGCATGTCTTTGAAGGCTCAATACACTCCTCGATGCGTATGCCCTGTTTATATTGTGGCGAATTTACAATTAACATCCAATCCCAATCCTTGTTCTGACCTGACTGCGGATAGATGACCCTGATACGACTTCGGCACAAAAACTCTTCATTGGGAGCATTGCTCATACTCATACGTTGAGTTATATTTGGTTGCAATACCAAATCTTCGCCGATTATTGAATCCCAATTAGGTAACTTTTTTTTAATTAGATTCTCTATATGATCTTTTTCAGGATAATTACGTAGATGACTGCAGAATGACTTATTATTTCTGACCTCATCTTCTTCCAAGCAGTCATAGGCTTCTTCTAGTTCGTTTCTTCCCTTTATTTTATCTGGTTCTTTGGTTCGAGCATTATCCACAGTTGGCAATGAAATTGCAAGCTCATCTTTTTTCAAAGGAAGTCTGTGGGAAAAATGAGTTTGAAGTCCACTTTTGCGGTTTTCCTTACTGGACCCATTGCCATGTTTATTAGTAGATTGGTTTGTTTTATACTTTTCCGCTTTTACTTTTGCATAATCTTCATTATAGACAAGATTCAATTTTTCACCTCCACTTTTTTGAATTTTCAAGAACGTTTTATCACTAGATGATGACGTATATGGTGGTGTGTTTGGTATTGGTTGATCGCCCACCATTTGGTTTTGATTGAAATGTGTTTGATTAACAAATGGAACAGTATTTTTAAATAAATATAAACCAGGACCAAATTTTGTTGAAAACACAGTACGTATTTGTTTGCCCACAATAGAATCGTTAGTTTCCAGCTGACTGGTTTTTGGTGAATTAAGGGCTTGGGTTGATGACTGTTGCTTATAGTGGTGAGTGGTTCCTTTTTTCAAGTGACTTACAGCCGTGTCATCCAAATATTGTGAACGATGTTCGATAGATTCTTTATATGGAACTCTGTCACGTCTTTTGTTATACATTTTACTACTGTTACACACCATCGCACTAAAGACAGTAAAAAGCAAAAGAACTGACAAAAGTTTTAAAAATTGCGCCATATCTCTGCAATTTGTGTTTTTGCTGCTGTCGCTTTTGATTGTTGATGATGATCGTATTTTTTAATTCTAGTTTTGGTTTTTACTAAAATTATATTCTATATTGTAAATTCGGCTTCACCAAAAAGGTTAATATGAGCGGGAACTTCTTCACTTCACCTTTAAAAATGAACTCAAAATTTATTGGTAAGAAATTATCTGAACTACTAAAATATAAAATCCTTACAACAAATCTAAAACTAAATGTCTCCTTAACTAATTACTTATTAATTACGGTAAAGGTATTTAGTCTATGATTTTACCTGCAATAATTATTGCAGACCATTACTGCATACACACAACAGGTGTGAACATATTACCAATGTAAATGTGTTATTAATTAATGCCTTTTCCAGCAATAGTTATAACAAATCTCGATCCCAAATCTTATATTTAATACCTAGCCTTCTGAGCATATTATCAAAGCAATAAAAGCCCAAGTGTTTACAGTATTGGTCGTTTAAAAAGGTCCCATGTACCTTTTTCTCTTTTACTCTCAAACATACGTACTCGCACGCTGGGTTTCCAGTTTTATTTCATACCTTATCCCTAATTTTCGATTTTTCGTCCCCAAAAATCCACAAAATAGCGATTTTCTCATTCCTAAAAATCTGCACGGTAATTTAAAAAGAAAATCATATTATTTCAAAGGAAATTTATGTGTACATTTATTTATTTAATCGAATCCATTTATATTGAATATTTTAAAACTAATTCTAATTCTACATATGTATATAACCAGCGGTAAATAAGGCCTTATTTAGCAGGCTCTAGTACTTGCACTCCCAATGCATATTCATATTTTTTTTACACGCGATGTCATTGCGGACCAAAGCCTTGCTCGACTCATTACTCAGCAGGCCTAATTGAAGGCATTTTTTACCATGCATATTGGCGTGGCATGCCTGATAGAAGGCCTGTTCTGGGAAGGTCTGTTAAAAATCAAATGGAGGTAAATTTTTTTATCTGGGTATTTCTATAGCGCCTTCTATAAGTAATTTTTTATACGTATTTAGTGTATTTATTAAGAAGGAATTGGACATGATAGAGTATGCAAAACCGGAACCGAAAATCGGTTTTTTCTCTTTCTGAAAATAAACCGGTTTCGAATAATTTATGTGTTGATTAACCGGTTTTTTTCACGGAAACTAATTTTCTAGATTTTGATGGGAAAAAAATAAATTTTTTATACTTTATAGCAGCGTAGCGCAAGCCCTATGCGCTTGGTGCTCATTTGGTTTTGTAAAAGCACTTAGCTATAGGCTGTGTGTTTTAATACACACACAGCACTCAGCACTAGCAACCCTGCAGACAAAGTGACTAGTATGTGGTTAGAAATATACTAGTTGCTTTTTTTATTCAGACTAGTTGCCTAACTGTCTTTTTTCCACATATCGAACTATCGATTTTAACATTAGGTTGTCATAGGAGCCCAACTAGTTCATTTGTACATAGTTATATGCTAGTTGAAATACTAGTTATTATAGACTAGTACTAGTTTCGCTCAACCGGGGTATGAACACACAGTTCTCATATTTCAAGGCATGTACTCTATCCACTGAGCCACTTTCTACTTATTATATTTAGAATTAAAATTTTGTTTTATGTATTTACACCTGAAAATATGTAAATTTTTAAAATATAATTTAAATTACTAGTATCTTTACAACTAGTTGTATGACTGTTCCAAAACGTTGTTGTTTGACTAGTATCGCTACTAGCCTCATTACAACTAGTAAGATGACAATCCTTTGTCTACTAGTAACGTTACAACTAGTAATATGACTGTCCCAAAACGTAACTAGTTGTACATTTAGCTGCAGTAAATACGTGTGTTTGGCTGTGTGTTTTAATACACACATACAGCACTCAGCACTAGCAATACGAAATACACAAACAACTTTGTCTTATGTTTTTTTTTGTCGTTCTTGACTGTATACAGGCAAGTGCAAAGCAACAACAAATAAATATATGAAATATTTTTTTTTCTTTGTATGCATTGGTTTTTACAACAAAAAATATTGAAAAAAACTAGTTTTTCTTTAAATGTATTGGTGATTGGTGTTTGCTCTACCATAAGAAACTTTTGGGCACCCCTGCTTTATATATAACAAAGATACCCCAAATGGCATTTTTCCATTTCTTTAACTTTTATTTTAGAGAGCGTTTATTTAGCATCAAGTTTAATGAAAAATATGCAAAAAAATCGGCTGAAATTTCGTCATCCTTTCCCATATATTATTTAAAAACATGGTTAGACGTTATTAAATTCATCAAACCAAATATATACAAAGAACAAATGTGCATTACATGCTTGAAATTATTTCTCTAAAAGTAATTAAAATCTGAATCAATTTTAGTTTTTAAGGCAACTGCGTATTTGCTTTAAAACTAAAACTTTAATTGCTATTGATAACGCATTAAAATTTACCACCACATTTACGAAAAACCTAGCTGCTCGGCCCGGTTTCGCTGTCGGTTCTTCGAGTCGAGATTGATTTTAATGCTATTTTTCCGAGGTGTTTCCGAGGACACTATTTTTAGCACATTAAACTGTGTAGTTAAATTACTTTGAAAACAACTTATTTCAAGGGATATGTAAGGGATAGTATTATAAAGATTTTTGGCAAAAAATTAAGAAAATAAAATATGCACATATTATAAAAACCGGTTTATTTGCAGAAAACCGTATTCAAAACCGGGTTTTTTAAAAATGCCATTTTTCGAATAATTCGAAAACCGGTTTCTTGGATAATTCCTGTTTTTGCATACTCTAATGTAGTAGCTGCAACATAAACGACATAATAGCAGCATGTATGATGCCTCTTGTACGTAAATTTCAGTCTTATATACAAATTATTTGCGAAAAAAAGAATACGAGAATGTTTATTATTTCTAAAGTACATTTTTTATTAAACAAACGAAAAATCTAAAACTAGAGTACTCCTTCCAAAAAAAGGGACAACGAATTTGTAATTCAATTTTGTTGTACATGTTGTTTGTATTAAAGATTTTTAACGTTTAAGAACTGTTTTGAACTGTAATAGAACTGTTTTTATAGTACTATTGTATCAAGGGATTCGGAGCTGTTTTTGTATTTTACTGATTCCCATATGCCTCTTTAAAGAGGTCTAGTAAGCCGCACACCAGACCATCGTTGTTAGATGACTGGTATCTTGAAATGCTTTTGGTGCAGAAAAAATTTATTTCAAATCCCTAAAAAGCCACAGCGAAAGAAGTGATTTTCAACAAAAAATCCCCTGCGGATTTTCACAGAACTGTTATCCCCAATTCCTGAAAAAAATTCCCTATTTGGAGACAAATCCCCAAAACTGGGAAATAAAAGTAAATAAAATCAACCAGTCTCGCATGAGTATTCAAACATTAAGACACGTTGCCAGAGTGAGGGTTGCCAAAAAACTCTATACAAGTGCAAAATATAATAGCTGAGACCGGCCAAGGGAAAACTAAACAAATGAGAAATAATTCGTTGTTTAAGTGTGTTGTTGTTTATTCGATTTGTTGATAGGTAAAACCCACTGTTGTGCTCTTGTTGTTGTTTAAATATTTTGATTGTTTGTGCTGTGTATGTACATGTAAATAGCAAAGAAAGTCGTGGCCGATGACCAAGAATATCATGCCTCCGACTTACATATGTAAATGCAGAGAACAAAAAAGAACGCACAGTGTCAAGGGACCCAAGGTTTTAGCGACCTTCGGTCGACCCCCGTTCCACTGCTACGTCAGACGCCGCATCATCTGTATCGCCCTGACCACCACCAAAAATTAAAATTATAATCCATATATTATATAAAAATGAGGGGTATGTTTGTTTGCAGATTTTTGCAAATAGATATTTGGAGCACAATGAGTATAGGAATTTGGCCCAAGAGTGCATAAAATGGGTCAAAATATCCCCCCACGCAAAGCTCTGTCATTTGTCAACCGATTTTGAAAATTCTTTATTGGTTTGAAAGGGTTTTCTTGCAGCTATGTCCCATATTTTGTTTCCAAAATCGGTGGGGAAATTTGCCTCCTACCATTCTTTAACTATGTCATTTGTGAATTGTTTTTGAATTTTTTTTTTGTTTGAAAGGTTTTGCTTGCAGTTTGATCACATAATTTTTTGGAAAAGCGGAGGGGGGAAATTTGGTCTTTCACGCATAACTCTGTCATTTGTCCACCGATTTTTAAAATTCTTTTTTGGTTTGAAAGTGGTTTCTTGCAGCTTAGTCCCATAATTTTTTGTCGAAAATCGGTTCGGAAATTTGCTGCTCACCCACCGGGCTTAACTCTGGCATTGTAGACCGATTTTCAAAATTATTTTTTGTTGCAAATAGTTTGCCTGAAGTTTAGTCCCATAATTTTTGTTTGCTCCCCCATGATTAACTTTGTCATTTTTGAACCGATTTTCAAAATTATTTTTTTGTTTGAAAGGTTTTGCTTGAAGTTTGGTCCAATAAAAGTGTAAATCGGGACGAAAAAGTGGCAGCCCTATATATTGATTATCGCATAACTTCGCTATTTCTTGACTGATTTAAACGTTTTTATTGGAAAGGACATGAAACGTTTGGTACTATAAAAAGAGGCGGTTTTGTATTCTGTTCAATGGGATTTTTGTATTGAAGTCGGCTTTTTTTTTTGGCAGAGTTATTTCTTCCATATTGCTAGACCAGATAGACAATAAATAATGCATTAAGGACTTCTCCTCAATATGTTTAAAGTCTGTACATCGCTGAGTCGAAAAACCTAGTTTAAAAATAGAAATTTCAGCAACCTTGATGACACTAAGTAAATGAAGATAGTAATTGCAACCCCTGGATGTAAAGAAGAGACAATTCGTCAACAAAAAAGACCACTATCGCCTGAAAGATACTTAGGCGATACTTCTCAAAAATTCAGCCGAGGCACCTGGTCTTTAGCCGAGGCACCAGCCATTAGCCAAGACACAAACCTGATCCAAGTATTCTCAAAAGTTTTAACAAAAATCTCCCCAAAATCCCAGAAATCTCCCGGATTCCCAAAAACTAAAACTAAAATCTCCCGAAAATCCCAACAGTTACCCGTGTTCTCAAAAACTAGGACAAAAATATCCCCAAAATATTAGATCTTCCCCAGAAAGCAACGGCAGCACCGACAACCGTGAAAATATCATGTCATGAACATTGTGTTTTTAAAGAATTTAACCTTTCTTACCAGTATTCGTTACACGTCTTTGTTGCACTTATTTTTTCATTACAAAAAATATATATATTTTACCCCGCAGCATAGAACACATTTATATGCTGCATATCCATATAAACCACCGACGGTCTAAACGGATGAGAACTCTGAAGAGATTAGCGGCAGCTTTCGAAACATGTCAGCTCAACCCTCCGTACAGTAAAATTTTTCTTTGTCTACATGCTTCACATTTATCTCTAAATAAAAATATTATTTAATAGAAAAATGAAATTAAAACCGAACTCAAGCCAAAATAATTAAATTCTTTGGATATAAATCCATACAGTTCGACTAAAACTCATAACTTAATTGTATATTTGACTAATTTAAAAATTTGAAAATGTTCAAGCGCTTTCAACTTGATATTAGCGGAAAGTGCCAGGGATAGCCTGCAAGGTCAAACCCATAGTTTTTTTAATCTAGCTTGTGGCCTCTTTATTTCAAAGAACTTAAATTTCTTCTAGCTTTGAATTTAAACAGATCAATATTTTATAATAAATTTTTCAAAGTCAATAAATTTATAATCTTACCAACTTGAAACAAGGAAAAACTAAGAAAATGTTTAAATATTTACTAAAGCAGAATATCATCAAACTTGATGTCGTTAATATTTTTTTTTCTAACTGGCAAAAGTATTAGCGAAGCCCCGAACTTTTTATTCATAAAAAACTTGGTTTAACTTTAGCTTCAATTTCTCTCTGTTTTAAAATTTGCAAGGTGGATTTTTACAGGTGATATTATACGCACAGCTGTTCTACTTTTTTCCGCTAATTTGAGGCTCGCATGTCAAAATTTGTATATTTTTATATAGGGGTTGAGATGTCAAATGTTATTGTAATGTTGTAATTATTTTAGAATCAACACCACCTGATAAAATTTGTTTGCCTTGAGAATTTGTCTTATTTTAATGTCCTTATCAAAACTTGCTGCATACAAGAAAATATTATATCTCTTTTTTCACTCCTTGTATTTGAGGGCCATCCTAATATGAGCATACTTGTGTAATCTGTTAAAGTTTTTTAAATTATTTTCTACCAAAAGTATTAGAAAAGTAATTTGAATTTTATGTTGAGACTCTATAACATTCAGATAAAACAGAAAGAGTTAAGAAAGAACAAACTACAAGAGTATCTTTAAGATCATAACAAACTTTATGAGATTGAATTTTTTTCTTTTGAACTAAAACACACACAACAAAAACATTTAAGACGTTGTAAACACCACATTAAAAATTTTAACGAGTAAAATAATACAGCCAAAATATCTCAAATTATTGACAGTAGTTGATTGGAAAAAATTGATATCACCCATATCGCTTGGTTGGAAATTTAAGATTTTCAAATTAAATTTTTATTGATTTGGGTAATTTACATATTTTTAAGTTCTTATTTCAGATTTAACAGTTAGTGATTGATTTTAAAAGATTTTTGTTTTTTGTTTTGGATATGAAGGAGTTTTAGATAAAATTAATGATGGAATGTTCTTTGATTAATAGATGGAGATTAGAGGCAATTTGAAGGAGTTTAAATGGAACTTAAGAAAACAGTTTTATGGCAAGAAGCAACAAGTCTGAAAAATAGTATACATGGTCATTTATAAAGTAATAATTAATTTTATCGAAAATATAGCTGGGGGTTATTTTTGGATTATTTATATTTCCAGCTCTCTTCATAAAGAAGAACATTTAAGCATTCCATGCCTGCCAAGGAATTTATAATTAGACTTGAGGCTTTTTATTTGCCATATTTTCCTGTTTTACTTTTAAAAAAGTCTGCTTTTAATATCATTAACATTGTTTTTCGCAAATATTCAGTTACACTATGCAACAAACTGAATTTTTTGTAGCATATCTGATAACACTATACACCACAAAAAAAAAATAACGTCGTTCAAACGATTGAATCCGGCAGAAGGCACCATTTATAAATTTTTTATGTGTATCAGCGTTTTCAAAATTTACATTTAAGATTAATTTTACGGGGAGTTAAAAGTTGCCCACTTTTGCACACAGTTATAGTGACTCGGCATGCAAAATCTTGTAAGCCTTACGTTTATGGTATAAGATATGTTTTGCAGTCTTATGTAAAACAACACCACGAGGAACATCTTTATGGAACATTTTAACGCTCTAACTCTTTGTTGTATGAGTCTTTTTGTCCATTTCTCAAAAATACTGCCCTTCAGCGGCAATATAGCGGCCTAACCTCCAGACTCAACTTGAACGTCAGAAAGCATTCAAAACTTAAAAGGTGTTTAAGGGTTAATTGCATACTTTTGCACAATTAGTATGCGGCATAGGAAATCTTGTGAGTGTTATGTTTAAGGTATAGGATAAGCTTAGCACTTTTGTGTAAGACACCATAACCAAGAGTTTTGGGGAACGGCTTAGCGCTCTAACCGTTCTCTGTGTACGCATTTTTGTCGCTGTCTTAAACAAAAGAGGCAAAAACTCCCTTTCAGCAGTAAAATAGAGGGCTAAAATATTCAAAAAAAACGGTGCTATAAGTCTTTAAAAAAAGTCATTTAGAGCCTTTCCCACGATGTCGACGTCGTTCTCTTATTTATATCGAAAACAAAAACAAGTTAAAATTTTTTATTATTGTTTTCAATATAAATAAGAGAACGACATCGACTTGTCGAGATTGTGGGACAGGCCCTTAAGCTTCAGATTGAACTTGACCGCCAGAACTCGTTCTTTACTACAAATGTGTTTAAGGGTTAGTTTCGTACTTATTCATAATTACACAGAAAAAACTAAATTTCATTTTCTGTAAAGGAATTCAATGAAATAGTAAATATTCTGTCTAGGAACGCACCTACAAACAAATTTGTAAATATAGACAAAAATATCTTAGCAATTTCATTGATTAAAACGTGTTTTTTCAGTGAACAAATTGTTTAAATCTATAAAACAATTTGTCTAAAAATATTTACAAATTTTAAACAAAATAAATCAAACAAAAAGATTTACTGGATTTTCTGAGAAATATCAAACAATATTTTTGTATGAATTTATAAAACAATCATGTGTTGTTTCCACAATGCAAACAGGCACTGCTTGTCTAAAATTTATATGAAAAGCACTCAGTTTTTTGAGTGATTTCCATACAAATTTTAGACAAGCAGTGCTTGTTTGCATTGTGGAAACAGCACATTAGTCCAAAAAATATTAAACAAAATAGTTTACTTAATAAAAAAAATACATATTTTCTGGATTTTTTGTAATATATCAAACACAATTTGTGTCTGGGTCATCATCATCCATTAAGCATTTATGAAATTTCGCTTTGTTAAATGTGTTCAAATGTGAATGTTTATCTAAAGACTCTAAAAAAATGAATGAGAATTAATGCAACGACATTAACGCATTGATTCACTCAAAAATCTTCAGTAAACAAACTTGGTACAATCGCATTCTTTTTGCTATCATGACTGTTGTTGTTATTTGTGTGTATGTTGTCATGGGTGTTGTTTTTTACGACACAGTTTTTCTTGTTGTTTATGGTGTTTGCGCCCTAAATAAGAGTGAAACAAACAATTCATTGATTATGTAAAAAATCATTTACTGAAAATTAAATGTATTTGTAGACAAATTTTTGTTTGAAAATTTTTTTGTGATAATTTTTTCTGTATTAGTACTCGCCATAGGAAATCTTGTACGTTATAAGTAGTGTTTTTCATTCGTGATTTCCCGGGAAAAAATTCCCGGGATCCCGCACATTTTTCGTGAAATAAATCCCGGGAAAATTGTGTGGGAATTCCCGGGATTTTTTAAATATTATTATGATTTTTAGTGCTGTTTTTATTTACAAAAATATGTAAATAAAAGAAAAAATTTCTAGTTTTGAGCACATTTTATTTGTCTCCATTGTTTTTTTCATATTTTTCTAAGAGCAGCACTCATCAAATCATATTTCGTTAAGAAATGAAAATAACTGATTGTCACTAAGTGGGCATAGCGAAAGTGAGCATAATAAAGAAGCACTGCCCCCTATTCTGTAACTCGCTAGAGCTAAATCTTTATCGCTAAATATCTATACGGTCGATTTATCAATTTTCCTCTACGAATACAATTTTGCAACGTGTATTGCTAAATATGGAATGTCTTGAAAATTTAATCCACCGAAATTTTAGTGTTTTATGTCATAGCCAAAAATGTTTAATTTTGTATTTGTTCAGCATTTTAGCGATCCAGATTTAGCTTTAGCGAATTACGGAATAAGGCGGCTGGTCTATATTTTCTGAAAATATCAGATTGTTATTTTAAGCCACACATGAGTTTTTTGAAGCTCAAAATTTCGAATCTTTCAAAAATTAAAAAATTTTTGCAAAAAAAAAATCAAAGCTTTATGTACAACAGGATCACACAGCGTTCAATTAAAAATCGATGCAAAAAAATGTAATTTTCAGGTGGTCACTTTTCCGCCACTTAATTATTTCAATTCAGTTTTGCTTAGCAATATGAAATGCTCATAAGTGTCTTATGAAATAAAGCATAAATCATTGCAATATCTTTTCTACTTAAGAAGCTACGGAAGTCATAAAAAAGTATGAAATTAGTAAATTTTTTTACTAACCAGAAGTTATACAATAAAAAATAACATTTTTTAATTTAAACTAATAAGCATACGGCACGGCGCGGCTCAAATTTTATAATTTTTTTACTTACTTTTAATGCATCCATAACGTTATTTAATAGATCTCGTGAATTGGTATTTGTTTTTGTTCAAATAAATTAAGTGAAATGCTATTTTGTATCGTTTTGTATTGGGCGGCAATTCCCGGGAATTCCCGGGAAATTGAAAAATCAATCCCACTTTCCCGGGAAATGAAAAAGTCCGGGAAAAGAAAAACTCTAGTTATAAGGTAAAAGATGTGTTTAGATTTTTTATGCAAAAGACCAAAAAGAAAAAAAAATTTTTTTTAACATTTCTGGCCGCCATATCGCAGATGAAGGAGAGTTTCTTATCTCTTTTCGGAACGAAGTTCTTTATGGCACTTTGTACATATAATATGCAGCCTATTAGGGCTTCCTTTGCGGGGGGTAAAAAAAATTTTTTATTAAAAAAACGTGTAACAAATACGAGTAACGGATAGTTGCAAGAAATACGTGTAACGAAATGCGTGAAACTACAATATAAAACGAATTCAAAGGCCGAAGCGAAGGTTGAATTCCTTAAAAACTCAGTATTGCCGCTTTGTTATTTTCGCGGTTTTCGGCATTGTCGTTGCTTTCCGGAGAAGTTCTGGGGAATAGTATTTTCATAGTTTTGGGAATCCGGGGAACTTAGGCGATTTTGGAGAGATTTTTTCCTAGTTTTTTTAATCCTTGAAATTTCTGGGATTTTGGGCAGATTTTTGTCCAAGTTTTTTGGGAATTTTCAGACCACGTTTGTGTCTTGGCTAGTGGGTGGTGCCCTAAATGAAGGTATCTCGGCTAAGCACCAGGTGTTTTCGGCTAAATTCTTGAGAAGTATTGCCTAAGTATCTTCTAGGCGTTAGTTGATTTTTTTTGACGAACTAACTTTTTGTTCCATCTAGAGGTTCAAAATAATGCATTCGTTTATGTGGTGTCATCAAGGTAGGTGAAATTTTTGGTTTTAAATAATAAGTTTTATTTTTGTTGGGGTAATGGCGCCGGGTCCAGTGACTAGGCGGAGTGTATCGAAGGGCGCTAAAAATGAGGGGTCGTCTGACATAGCAACCGAAGGTAGCTGGACGAAGGTTGTTGGCCGAAGATAGCCGTCCGAAGGTGGCCTGCCAATGACATCAGACCGAAAATAGTCGCCCAATGGCATAATGCCGAGGTTTTTTTGCCACACAGTGTTATTAATTTATATTCCCTAATTTATAACCTTTTCATTCACCCCACTTAACAACTTTTCTTTATTTGCTTATTTAGCTCTTCAGTTAGAAAAAAAATAAACTTCTTTCGTTTTGTCAAAAACTTTTTTATTTTGATAAGATTAATTTTTAATTTAAATTCATAAAAACAGACAATAAACGAAGTTTGGCAAACAAAACAAATAGACAGACATTCTGCATACCGACAAAACTCTTCAACCAACAATTGTCAAAGTTGTCAAAAGTTTTTTTTTAGTGTGTGAGTTGGATGTGGAGTGTGTTTTTAGAGGAAAATCAGTTTTACCACAAAAACTGTTTAGATAATCCAATAAAGTAAAAAAAACCATAAAAACCAACCCTTTATCATTCATAATGTTCATTCGAGTTAAAACGAAAAATAATATTAAAAGTTGAAAACTTTTTTTGGTTTGCTTATTTAGAAAATGGAACTAAACATCCCTTTTAAATGGATTTGCATACGAAAGGACAGACACAGCGAGACAGACGGAGACGGACATTGAATACATTTAAGCATTTACCTTAAGTTGAAATGTACTTATTTCTGACGCTAAACTGCGGGGCAATTGTTGTTTATTTAAACAATTTGTAAAATGAAGTATTTTTTTATCAGCAGCATATTATGTTCAATTTAACTTTCTTATATTGTTTGCCCATGAAATGGTAGTTAAACAATTTTTTTTTTGTTTAATTTAATTAATTCTAACTTTCGTGTGAAAAGGTGTCTCTTAAATGTTTGAATGCTTATTATTAGGGAAGATAAGGCTGAGTTTTTTGTGTACTTAGAAAAATGTATATCAATATTCTACATCAAAAATAAAACTATGCGAGGGCCATTCCTGTGGTAATAAAAAGGTGTCAAACACTTCCCATTCTTTTAGCTTTTAACAGCTCAAACGATTTTTATTTAAGTGTAAGAATCTTACAAAAAAAAATCTCCTTTATTATTTCGTTTTTAAATCTCATTAAATTTCTGTTGAAATCATTTCCTTTTTTAGTTCAGTGGAATTGTTTTGTTTGTTTGTGTTTTAGCAGGTTTTACACTTCTCTTACGATCTTTTATGCGTTTTAATCCTTTTTCTGTACTTTATGTCACGTTGCTTTTATACCATGATATTAAAACACGTGTTTTAACATGCATTTTTGTTGTAAATTAAAATTAAAAAAATAAACAGCTTTTTGCTGTAATTAAATACGAGCATGCACTTATGTAGCTTTTATAAAATTCACTAACAAGTTTATACACAATGAAAAAAACGAAACGAAAAACGAAATGCCGATATGCAGCTGTAGCGAATTTAAAATACCCTTCATCGATCTAATCTATCTATATAAATAAAAGAGTAACGTTATTGAGCGACTGACTGACTGACTGACTGACTGATTCATCATCGCCCAGCCCAAACCACTAACGTTAGTAATTCGGTAACCTTATATCTCCGGATCTAACTAAGGTAGGCATAAAATTCCAAAAACAGCATAATAAGATAAAAAAAAATAAGCGGACGGGTGTTTGGTAGTTTTTTGAAATTTTTACATTTAGGGGTCGAAAAAGGGTAAACAAATAATTTTGGTACTATTTTGTTAACCGTTTATCTCCTAAAGTAATGAAGATAGAAATTAAATTTAAAATGCATTCTTCTATCCTTACGAAGCCCTCAAAAACAGTTTTGTATTTTGTTTTTACGTTTTGGTACTTTTATGTAATTCGAATATATAAGGGTAAAATTGGTTGCTCTTTTTGGTATTTTTTTTCCATACAACTATTTTTTATGCAAATTGATGTATATAGTGAATGAATATGTTTGTATATTTTCACTAAGAAAGGATTTTTGAAAATTTTAATTTTAAGAGGATTAAAAGGGGTAAAAACGGGTAAAATCGGTAACCTTATATCTTCGAATCTAAGTAAGGTAGACATAAAATTCTAAAAGCATCATAATAAGATAGAAAAATGAGCGGACAGGTGTCTGAAGCTTTTTTAAAATCTGTACATTTAGCGGCCGAAAAAGGGTGAAAATATAATTTTGGTACTTTTTTTTGTTAACAGTTTATCTTCTAAAGTAATGAAGATAGAAATTAAATTTAAAATGGATTCTTCTATCCTTACGAAGCCCTCAAATATGTTTTGGTACTTTTTTGTAATTCGAATATATAAAGGCTAAAATTGGTTGCTCTTTTTGGTATTTTTTTTCCATACAACTATTTTTTATGCAAATTGATGTAAATAGTGAATGAATATGTTTGTATATTTTCACTAAGAAAGGATTTCTGAAAATTTTAATTTTAAGAGGATTAAAAGGGGTAAAAACGGGTAAAATCGGTAACCTTATATCTTCGAATCTAAGTAAGGTAGACATAAAATTCTAAAAGCATCATAATAAGATAGAAAAATGAGCGGACAGGTGTCTGAAGCTTTTTTAAAATCTGTACATTTAGAGGCCGAAAAAGGGTGAAAATATAATTTTGGTACTTTTTTTGTTAACAGTTTATCTCCTAAAGTAATAAAGTTAGAAACTAAACTTGAAATTCATTCTTCTCTCCTTAAAAAGCCCTCAAAAACAGTTTTGTATTTTTTCAAATTTGAATATATAATGGGTAAAATTGGTAGCCTTTTTTGGTACTTTTTTCCATATAACTATTTTTTTATGCACATTGATACACATACTGAATGCATATGTTTGTATATATTCTCCAAGAACGAATTTTTGAAAACACTTAAATTCTAACGGGATTAAAAGGGGTAAAAACGTGTAAGCTCGGTGTTCTTATATCTCCGAATCTAAGCAAGGTAGACATAAAATTCCAAAAGCATCATAATAAGATAGAAAAATGAGTGGATAGGTGTTTTGTACTTTTTTTTTTGAAATTTGTACATTTAGGGGCCGAAAAAGGGTAAAAATATAATGTTGGTACTTTTTTTGTTAACGGTTTATATGTTGAAGTAAAGGTACTTTTTCGAAAACCTACTTTTTTTGAAAATGAAGTTTTAAGAAATGGTGCTTTTTGAGAAATGTTTTTTGGAAAGGGTACTTTTTGAAAATGGTACCCTTTTGAAAATAGTTACTTTTTGAAAGTTACTTCTTGGAAAAGGTTCTTTTTAGGGCTCTGTACACCAAAAGTGTAAATTAAGCTTATTGTTTTTGATACGCTGTCCTTCAGTCCGTCTGTCTTTCTGTCTGTCACAGGCTGTTTTCTCGAGAGCCGTAAGAACTACGGGCTAAAGATCAAGGGGTGTTCTAAAACGAGCAACGAAATATGTTGAAATACTAATGTAATATACAGACACTTTTTTTATATAGACTCTCGAAATTTTTAAAGTCAGTGTTAATTGGTGTAGTCTGTAGAATATTTAACACAAGAAAAATTAAAGGGTGTTCTGAAATGAAAGTTAATGTAATTTTGATTATGTAGTTCAAACAGTTTGCTGTATCTTGGAAAACGTAAGAGGCAAACTCTTGAAATTTTAAAAAACTCTAAAACTAAAAAATTCCAGAATTAAAAAAATCAAAACGAAAAATCGCCAAAATGAAAAAAATCGCTAAAACGCAAAAATTCGCCAAAACTAAAAAGATCGCCAAAAAACTAGGTAATTTTATGGTTATTTTTAAATGAGTTAATTAATTTTTCTATATCTGCACAACAATGTGGTAGCGAAGCACCCCGGGTATAGCTAGTAAGCTATAAAGCTTTTAGTACAATACACGGAAAAATTTTATGATAATATCGTCTAAAGCTAGGTTAGTTTCTACATTTTTCGGTACCGATTTTTCTTCATAGGTATTTAATGTTAATTCAATATGATTTTACATTAACCTTCAAAGAAAATGTTTTCTGAATCTAAATTGATTATTAGGCTAAGGTTCGTAACGTTATATTCAGAAAGAATTGGGTATGATTAATATTCCAAGGAACAATGGAAAAATTAACATCAACTTAATTTTTCAACGTACACAGCAGAACAGAGTAGCGCCACTTTCGGAAGCCGCTACACTTCCATCGTTTTCCTTTTGAAATAACCATATCTCATATTGATTTCACATTTCAGTACAGTTAAAGTATAATTAACTTGATACTCAAAGTGATTTCAAGTTGAAATAACATCAATTTTGTTCAAGAAAATTTATTTCAATTTGTACCAAAGTGAATTTGATATTGCAAAAGCACGAAAAATCATGTTTAATCAAAGTTATTTCAAGTTGAAACAATATGAATTTAATTAAGCCGCTTTAATCATAAAGCCACATATACTAGAAATAACAAAAAACTTATTTCATGAAAATCGATGCATAAATATTAATTTTATTCACAATAAATTGAAATTACCTGATTATTGCAAAAAATCAAGCTTTCAAGAGGCTGATCTACCGATTTTGTCATAGCTTGACAAAGGGGTGACAAATTTTATTGCAAAAACCATTAAAAAACTTTAAAGAAAACTATCTTAACTGCTGGGATACTATTTTTTTTTAAGATTTAATAGTTTATTATTATTTAGTTATTCAGACCGCAATGAAGAAAAATAATTTTTAAGTTATGAATTTAGTCGAATTGTATGAGTTTATATCCGAAGAAATTTAATTATTTTTGGCTTGAGTTCGGTTTTAATTTAATTTTTCAATTAAATTATATTTCTATTTAGAGAAAAATGTGAAGCATGTAGACAAAGAAATTTTTGACTGCGCGGAGGGTTGAACTGAAGTTTCGATAGCTCCCGCTAATCTCATCAGAGTAAAGAACTCTATCGAAACGTCAATTCAACCCTCCGCGCAGTCAAAATTTTCTTTATCTAGATGCTTCACATTTATTGCTAAATAAAAATAAAATTTAATTGAAAAATTAAATTAAAACCAAAAGCCAAAAATAATTAACTTTCTATGGATATAAGCCCATCAGAGTAAAGAACTCTGATGAGATTAGCGGGAGCTATCGAAACGTCAGTTCAATCCTCTGCGCAGTAAAAATTTTCTTTGCCTACATGCTTCACATTTATCTCGACTAAACTCATAGTACAATTGTTAAACTCTAAAGGCACCTAGCAAAAAGGATGTACATGTTCAAATAAACTGAACAAACAAACACTAGTACTTGTAATTATTCATGATAATTCATACTAAAATAGAGAAATAATAAAAAGAAGCTTAACACAAGACAAAAGAAAAAAGTGAATATCAATAACTGTCAAATGAAATAAAGCTCTAAGACTGACAATATGAATTGATTAAAAGTAGATGATATTCAACTTTTGACTGGAAACCACCGACTTTGGTCGAGTGGTGTAAGCGGTAAAGAACTCTGATGAGAGTAGCGGCAGCTATCGAAGCTCCAGTTCAACCCTCGGCGCAGTCAAAATTTTCTTTGTCTACATGCTTCACATTTATCTCTAAATAACAATATAATTTTAATGTAAAATTAAATTGAAACCGAACTCAAGCCAAAAATAATTAAATTTCGATAGAATATGTTTTTCAGCCTTTTTCGTTCAATTAAAAACTCATCAAAATTACTTTTCAATGGCCTCAAGCTTGAAAAATAATTTTGATGAGTTTTTAATAATTAAATTTCTTTAGAAAAATAATTTTTTCAAGGGAAAATTAGAAAATTTTCATTTTTTAAAAAAATTTTAAAAATCGAATATCTTAAAAAATGCACCGTTTTTACTATCCAATCATAAAGCCATGTGTACTGCAAATAAAGTAAGCTTTATTTCATGACAATCGATGGATAAATCATGTTGATTTAAAGTTATTTAAAGTTGAAACAACATGAATTTGGTACTGAACTAATAATGTAACAAAGTAAATTTGATATTGAAATAACACGAAGAATCATATTGAATCGAAATTTTTTTTAATTAAAACAATATTAATATAATGTAGCCATCATAAAAATTTGTATTGCAGTTAGCTGTCCTCAGCCAAGATTTAAGCTTAAGCGAATTTAATATATGTGCAGGGTTTTATAAGAGTCAATTAAGTCGAGGTAGTTGAAGAAAATCTTTACTTTTGATGGGAGTGGCGCCGGGCCCACCTTTCTTATAATTATATTGTATTGTCGCAGACATCAATGTATGTACAAAGTACAATATATAGAAATAGTTAAATAGAAGTATCACAAAAACCGTGGTTAATTTTTATGGGCGCGTCACTGCCCAATTTTGTTTTCACAATGCCATATATCCAAAGACAATCAATGGGGGTGTAAGTTTCGGTTAACTAAAAGTTCATTAAAATCAATGTTCGTACTTTTCTAATCATATTGTTGTATTACCCCGAGAACTTAATATGGATACAAAGTTTTATAAGATTCAGGAAAGTCGGAGAAGTTGAAGGAAACGTTTACTTTGTATAGTAGTGGAACTGCTAATTTTTTGTCATATTGCTCCTACTATCATGGAAACTCAATAACAAGCGATTTCGTAGAAATAGTTAAAAGAGCTGTCATTAGACAGTACAACAAAACAGAATAAGTAGAACTTCGCTGTAACTAAATAGGATGCCAGTAACGAATTATAAGGTAAACATCTTATCTACGACATTTACTATGTCAGCTATCGTTGTGGCATCTGTTGTGGGTTTCATAGAAATCTAAACAAAGTCTATTCAAGTTCATTAAACTGTTTAATATGTAAGGTATTCCATGTGAAGCACACAAGTAAAACATATTATACTTTCCGATTATATTAATATATGACTATTTGAAACTCTTTTTTAAAGTACAAAGAATTGTTTACAATATGTAGGGCTTTGAAAACTTGTCTAGCCAGTAGGAAGGCGCTGATTTGATTAAGTAGTAAAAAGAAAACAAATATCAAAACTTGAAAACATAATAGAATTATACTTAAAAAAATTTAGATAAAAAATTAAACTGTAAAACAAACAAAACAATTGCATGGTCCTAAAGACTGATATAATAAAAGGATATATATGGCTATTTCCACAGGAAAGTCAAATTTTTGGTCACGTGCGACAGCAAGTAATTAAGCTTGTAATTAGGGTATTCACTCGAATAATGATTGCTCGATTAATCGAACAATTAAAGTCAAATAATGTTCGATCAAATAAAAAAGTTCAATTTCGATTAAAAATTTATTCGAGTAATTTAGGTCGATTAATCGAATAACTCGATTAAAAAATTTTATGTAAATTTTCTTTTTTTCAATGAGTTTTTGTAAATTTCTTAATGAAAAGTGGAACATTTTTTTAATTTATATGAAATTTGCCATTCAATTTGAACGATATTTCATACTAATAGACCGCATGATCAAAAAATTAAGTAAATAATGTAGTAACAATAATAGGAAGAAAGAAACCAACTTCAAATGTCTTTTAAAAAAATTTGGAAATATAAACAGCAAACAAAGATTATTTGAAATAAAGAAGATATTTCGAGAGCAACTAGTTAACTAGATGTTTCGTATTAAAATATCGAATGTAATGTTCGGAATTATAAAAGCCTTAAGGTACGGTCACACTTGGCAAATATTTGCCGAAAAAAAACGTAGCCCACAGACAAGTTGAATTCCTTTAATTACAATATTTTCTTTTAAATATGGGCTCGCATTTATTAAAAATAATATAAAAATAGCTTTTTGCAGCATAATTAACCTTATTTTGTGATATAAAAAACAAGTTAAATCAAACTAACTCTGACCAGAAGTAGTGGTTCCGTTTTTTTGAGCAAATATTTCCTAAGTGTAACCGTACCTTTATTGTTACAAGTTAATATTTATAACAACAATAATGCTATGCCAATTCCGATTATTTTTATTATTCATTGAATACAGGACAGGTCGGAATGTTATTAAATATTTATTGGCGCAAAATTTTCTCAAAGCGCAACATTTGAATAGTGAAAAACAAACTATTTTAAAGGATCAATTTATGATCCAATTTATGTAGAAATGTTGTGTTTTCTTTTGTTTTTATTATTAAAATATATAAAAATGCGAAAACTCTTGTTTTGTTTTATTTTTGTCCACAAAACTTACAAAAAACCGATTAAATTCAAACATTTTCCGATTAACTCGAATAATTTTTAGCAGTAAAGCTTATTCGAATAACTCGAACGAAATAAAAGTTTAACTCGATTGCTCAAGTAATTTAAAAACCTCAATTTCGATTAACTGATTAATCGAACAATTGAAAAGTCGATTAAAATGAATACCCTACTTGTAATTCAGAATCACAAGGTTATTTTTTTCTAAACTTTTACTTAATGTAGCGCTACTTACGGCCTAAACAAGTATATAAAGCAGTAAAAAAAAACTTAAGTTTTCTTGCAAAAAAAAAACAAGCATAATTGCTGGGTGTCGCACGTGACAAAAAGTGGACTTTCCTGTGGAAATGCCCATATGTACGGCAAAATGAAACTAAGCTTTCAAAACACCGATAGACGTATAAAATTTGATTTTATTGTATAGTGCTATTACCAAAATCAGACACATAAAAATTTTTACTTGATTACTTTAAATAGAATGCCCCACACGTGACTGCATCATATTATATTGAGGTGTACGCATCAAGTACTTGAAAGTATCTGGCGTAAGTTTTTTTCGTTTGCTCATTTTGATATTGTGGGATTTATATGATTAAGCAAAATAGTTGCTGAAAAGATTTCTTTTTTCATAAAAACGAGATCAGAGTGCTTAAAAAGAATTTAAAAGGTTATACTTACAAGAAAAATATAATAAATATGAAAAAGTTTATTATATCTCATTGCATCAGTAAATACATAAAAGACCAAAGACTCTGATATTGAAATCTTTAGAGGATATTAAAAAGTAACAAAACACATTTTGCTTTTAATAAAACTGATTTTTAATACCTTCAACACATCCTAATAGCCATCGATCACTTCAAAGGACAAATTGTTCTCACAGATATCAACAAGCCCTCAGACGAAGTTGTGATTCGGAGTTGTATCGTAAAAAGTCGTAAACATTTTAAAATATCAAGCTACATAAACATGATCTTTTCTTGTTTTTCGAAATCTGTTTAACAGATTAAGCATAAATTTTATTGACAAAATATGTAAAAATCATTAAATCCATACACATTATTACCAGACATGTTTGAGGTTATGATAACAGAAAAATAAAACACATCTCCATACTAAAAATTAAATACAAATAAAAATAATTTTTATTATTTACATTATTGAGGAACACAACCACAAGTGGACTCTACCAATGTTTATTTTACCCACACACACACGCACATAAAATAAATGAAAATTGCTCTCAAGTAATATGACACTTTTTTTGACTTACTGTAACGTTTTGAATTTTAACACCAATAAGGTGACAAGTGGATATTTCTTTTGTGTGTCTACAGCTCTCAACATTCCAAAAACTAAAACAATTCCAGCAGTCTAAATAAACAAATTTCTTTTTGGCTGCAGTCCAACTGCAAACGCTTATTTTCCACAGACACCTTTGAATTTTGTTCATTAGAAAGGCAGAAAAAAATTCTTTGAATTATGACGCGTCATTAGAAAAAAAATTATTGATGATATTTGTTTCTTGTTTCATAATTTTTATTTCTTTCTTAATAAATAAATATTTAAATTGTAGTATTTTTCATTGAAAAAAAAAACGAAATCATTAGTATTTGTGTGGTCTTTGTTCCGTTTTAAAAATAGCAAGAGAAGTAAAATAAGAATTTAGAAAAATTATTTGGTAGAATTGTAAACAAAAATTTGGAATATGCAATTTTCTACATGACCACAACAATTGCCAGTGGCGTAATAGGGACACATGGTTTTAAGTAGGGGTTGAAAACAACAGCATATTTTTGTGATAGAACAGATGTAGAGCTTAAAAATTCAGTTATTTTTATGGGATATATTTTCATATGCTACCATTTCCACAGATTTTTCTTGAACAAGCATTTTAAAAAACCAACTCCTTGAAGGAAATCTGGTAATAAGAGTTCCAAAATAAATTCAGTAAAGTGCTACTTTAGTTCGCACAAGAAGGGTTTCGTACGAATACACACACTCTGAAACACTTTTGTTGAAAATTAGGTCGATAATAGTCGGCAGCACTTTACAGATTATTATCGACCTAAAATTACACACGCATTATTTTTGAACAAAATGTTTTTACTAAAAAAAATCGATTGGCTGCGTGCAGGTTTTGAACGGCGACCTCCTGCCTGATAGTCTGACGTATCTACCATTCAGCCATAGCCGTATTATACTTTATGTTACATTTTTTCCACTTGGACTAAATGTGTTTAATTTGAAAGGTTTTTTTTTAATAAAATAACTACAAAATCGATGTAATTTTAGACAAGCAGAAATTTTCAACACAATTTTCGACAATATATGATCGTAAATGTTTCTTTTGCACTTTTTTTTCATTTTGAAAATTTTGTCGTTTTGCTTTTACGTTTAATACAATTTTTTATATTTTTTGGTTGATTTAGATATTTTTTTTTTGTTTTGGCGCAATTTTGTTTTTTGCAGATTTTTTTAGTTTTGATAATTTTTTGGTTTTGGCGTTTACTTATTTATTTATTTGTTTTGGTTTAAATGGCTTTTTCGCTTTTTTACAATACTTTTTAGTTTTACTGATTTATTTTAATTTTGGCGTTTTTCAGTTTTGGCGCTTTATACGGTCTTCGGGATTTTTGTTTTTCTGTTACTTTTGTAGTTTAGCGATTTTTTGTTTGTTTTTGGCACTTTTTTCCTTTTTGGCGATTTTTACGGGTTTTGGGGATTTTTTTAGTTTATGCATTTTTTTTGTTTTTGTCCTTCTTTTCGTTTTGGCGGTTTATTTTTTTTTTTTGCTTTTATATCGTTTTTTGACAATATATTTAATTTTAGCGATATTTTTAGGTTTTAGTACTTTTTTCCTTTTGACGACTTTTTTCGGTTTTTGGCGTATTTTGAAAGTTTTTTTGCGATCTATTTAGTTTTGGTGATTTTTTGCATTTCAGCAATTTTTTTTTAAATTTTTGGGCTTATTTTCTTTAAGCGCTTTTTCCATTTTGGCAATTTTTCGTTTTGAAATTTTTTTAATTTTGGAATTTTTTAGTTTTAGCGTTTTTTTTAATTTCAAAAGTGTCTTTTACAGTTTCCAAGATACAGCAAATTGTCTAAATTACATAGTCAAAATTATATTAACTGATAGAACACCCTTTAATGTTTATTGTTTCATATATCATTCTTATAATTGGCATAGTCTATTCTACAGACTGCACCAATTACCACTAACTTTGAAAATTTAAAGTGTCTATATATAATTGTCTGTATATTACATTATTATTTCAATATATTTCGTTGCTCGCTTTAGAGCACCCTTTATTGCTTAGCTGTGATGTATTTGTTGTTGTAGTGGTCAAAGTCTTACATACTCTCTGAAAATTTCAGGTCCGTAGCTCCTACGGCTCCCGCGAAAACAGCCTGTGACAGGCAGGCAGACGGACAGACAGACAGACGGACAGCGAAGTGGAAACAATAGGTTTCCTTTACACTTTTTGTGTACGGAACCCTAAAAAGAAGCTAAAATGTTCCACGAAAATATTTTTGTATCGTTTTGCATAAAAGTGCTGAGCACGCAGAAAAAAAGTCAATGTAAAATTGACATGTCGCAATGTTGATTGAAAATCATATTAAATTTCTGGCAAATTAATATTGTTTCATGGATGATATTCCAGCATTGGTCTTGAAGCAGTGCTCTTCGACGCTAGTGTGTCCTTTGGCAAACCTCATCAGAATTTTTTTCCATGCTGGTGTATTTCCAAAGTGTAGGAAGGTTGCAATGTAAAGCAAATATCCAAAAATGGAGAGGCTAATAGCCCTGAAAATTACCGCCCAACCGCGATTTGTTCTGCACTTGTGAGGTAATCGGTATCCACCAGTTAAGGCGACGCTTAAAGGGTGACTTACTGGCTTTCCTTTCGGAAAATTGGTGCCACTCCATATATCATTACCGGTGATGGCTCTACATACTTTCAAGGCGTTTGATAGAGTGTGTCATGGGGCACTTTTGTCAAAACTTATTGTTTTTGGTGTCGGTGATTAGCATATTTCTCCATTTTTTCGCTACTAAAAACTGGTTAATCCAGTTTTGTATAGCTTTCTATAGGAATAAAATAATTAAAACTCAATTTTCTCAAAATATTGTTTAAGCTAAAAATCACGTTCTGTTCTGCAATACCTCATATATTCTTTTATGATCTCTGCCACAATCAGTCGTTAGAACCATGTTTTTTTTTATTTGTGGTGAACAGTGAAATCGCTAATGGTATAGATGGTTTTCGCAGAAAATAATTTTCATAAGAGGTCCTTTCTCCCCTTAAAAATTTGGCAGTGCCTGCTATATTTTTCAAAATTTTCTCAGGAAAAATAAACAAGAAAATAATTCATTCCATATGCACAAGAATATAAGTAAAATACTGTGAGTACAATGTATGGGAGTTTTTAAATTTGGCCAAAAGCATTTCATAAGCGTACTCGTATCTCTGTGTGTGTGTGTGAGTGTATCTTAAATAAAACCGCTACTGTATCATGTCTGTTTATCTGTCATTGTCTTAACATTTGTTTGTGGTTTTTATATGCATTCAGATTTTGTTGCATTTTTTGGTTTAAATTGTTATTGTTACAGTTTATCTCCGTTCCTGTTTCTTTTCTTTTTTTCATTTGCTATTTCTCTGTATATAAAACCACTTTACTTCCTTGTTTACTCAGTGACTGGCCTAACAGACTGACTATTGGTTTTTGTTGGTATTCTGTTGTGCGGTGGGTCGGTCAACAGTTGGTTGGAATCGTTGTTGATGATGATGATGATGGGCATTTGCTTCCGTACGAGGTTACGTTGTAGTTTCTTCATTTCAGTTGCCCTTAAGGGCGCCCTGTAGTGTTTTAATAAATGATCATGATTATTCTGTCCTACTACTGTGCTCCTTCTACTTACAACTGCTGCTACTTGTATATATGTACGTTGTTGTTAAGCTATTTAACTAAGGAAGCATACTGTGTGCTGTATTTTAATGTTCTCATATTGTACTCCATGTGGGCAGCCAAAGAACATTAAAAAAAATGAGGTGATGTAATCTCTGAGACCTGGAGACTGCCCAAATGGAGTGTTAAATAGAATGATAAATTTGCATTTTTATTTGATGACGTTTGTAGGGTTTGGTTTAAAAATAATTTTTTTTTGGACAAAGGCTATTCGCTGTCATCCTTAAGATTTTTAAATTTAGAATTGACATAAAATATTTTTTAATGAAAATCGTAGTTAATATACTGTTTATACTCTCTTCATACAAAATGACGTGTCCGTAATGCATCCTGCTGATTTTCCACATTAAGAAAATATGAATTTTTCCAAAACCGACATTAAATTTATAACGGCTTTAGAATATTTGCATTTGTTTCTCTTATTAAACACATAAAATTGTTGAAAAATAATAGAAATCATATTTTTTTTAAATAATTGTTGTCCGCAGTTTTGTGTAATGAGTGTTACGCATTTTTAGTACGCTTCATTACTCAGTATAATTACTGAAATTGCATTAACAAATTATACTTAAATAGCAGCGTAGGTTTTTAGTTTTTAAACGTTTTGTGAACTTTGCTAAATAGTATTATATTACAAACTGTTGCATCAATCAATCGGGATTCTTATCCAAAAGAATGTATTGAGTGTTATCCCTATATTTTTTTAAATTTAATTGAATATTTTTAGTGGATAATTAAGGAGTTTATGTTAAAACTCATCGAAGGTTATACATCTTAAATGTTTTAAATTCAAAATATAGTGCGTACTTTGAAAATAATATTTCATTCGTTATAAAATGTATTGAGCGTTACGTTAACAATATTCTTAAATAGAGTTTGGCTATAAATTTTAGGACGTTAAAAAAAGTTAACAGCAACTGAAGGGTAGAAACGATATAAAGAACATTATCTGTTTACGAATTTCTGATTTTCTTTCAAAAAATGTTGCTTCTACAGCATTGTGGGTTATTATATTTTCGAAAAATGTATTAGTTAGGTCGTATTTTGCTACAAATAATTATTTGAAATTGTCATAAATTTTAACATTGTTAGCCGATTTTATTAAAATTAGCCTTATTTCAAAAGAGAGTTAGTTAGCTTTTGTATAAATGTTTTTAAAGTAATATTTTAAAAGATACAATTTGTTTATTTTTTCACGTGAACCCAAGTCAAAATTGAAAAAGTGGTCATAACTTTTAATTTCTTCCTGTGCTTACTATAATTTTTTTATGTTTAGAGAGTAGATTTATAAAGCTTTCAAACCTAATACTCATTTTTTGTGGTGTTTTTTTTTTGCAAAAATCATTCCCGGAACAACCGCGAAGGCAATACACACAAATGTTAATAAATCGGAAAATATAATTTGATTTCTGGCTATATGCCTGCTATAACTTAAAACGGAACGGAACAAAGACATATAAAAACATTCAAATTCGATTGAATTTTGCTAAAGTTACAAGACTTCTAAAGTTTTCAGCGTACTATGTGTTCAGTTTTAGCCCACTGTAGATTCGTTAGTTCATATCCTGCACATTTTCAAAATTTATATTGCGCAAATATACCCAATCATCTGTTGATATGTTAAGTTTGAAATAAAACTGATCTGTACTTTAACAGTTATATATTTTTTACCATTTATATTGTGAGCGCTGGGAACGTTTTGCATGTACTATTTTACATAGAAATTTTGTTTAAAACCATTATAACTTTGCCAATTCTTATCCGATTTTTATAATTAAGAACTCTTTTTATTCGCTCTACGTTATACTTTTTAAGAAAACAAAAACTGTACGGTTTCAAATAAAACGCTGCAAAAAAACCGCTATGTTTGAAAAAAAAATCGAAAATTTTAATAATTTCAATTGTCTTTTGATAATATTTTCACGAAATGTAAATCACAGTAAAGACTTTTTGTATGCACGGAAATCGAAAAACCTCCTCTAATCGAGACCGTTTAAAAATTAAAAATTTTTGAAAAAATAATGTGAATTATTTTTTATCGATAACTTAAGGGTGTATGGAAACTTTTGAAAATGGCAAAATAATCTTCTCAACTAGACCTAAAAGACTCAGTAAGACGAAAAATCAGTTCGCTATGTTATAATAGCATGCTATTAACATTTTTCAGTTATAATATGTATAACATTTTCCTTAAAAATTAAAGTAAAAAACGTTTTTTTACTTTTTTCAAATTTTTTAAAAATATTTTAAAAAACAAAACTTTTACCAATATCCTTAATTTTCTATTTCTTTGCTCTTTTCTCCTAAATCGTTTCAAAATCAACATTGCTCTGTGTTATACAGTTTCCATTCAGAGCTTTCTCTGCGAAACGTTTTAAAAAACGTTAATAAAGAATGCATAATTTTATTTGAGAAAAAAAACTCCTAAGGATTTTGGCTCGTCGAAACGAAAAATAAAAAAACTAAAATATTCTCTTACTAGGGAAATACTTGGAAAACTTTAGAACATAAACGAAAATAGCACCTTGTCAAATTTTCATTAGATTTAATATTACAAATGTTTGTTTGTCATTTATTTAACCCTTGAATTAAATTTTGGTTTTCCACGAGTACATGCCAGTTACGCATTACTTGTACCTCAACACAAAAAAAACATCTGTTTCTATATAAATTATTTTGTTCAAATATAAATAAATTAAGTAATGTGCGACTTTAGCTCACACACCAAGGGTTCCGTACGAATACACATACATAAATGCCTTTTCGTTTTTGCCCTTTTTTTAGTTCGGCAATTTTTCCGTTTAGCTCTTTTGTTTAATTTAAGTTTCTATATTTTTTTTAACTTTTTTTTCGTCGATTTGGCGTTTTATTTTTTTTTTTTTTGGTTTTGGCGCTTTTTTCATTTTGGTTTTTTTTTGTTGGGATTTTTCGTTTTTTTTTTGCAGATTTTTTAAGTTGTGGCGATTTTTTGGTTGTGACGTTTTTTTTTTGTTTTAAAGTTTTTTTTTCTTTTTGATGATTTTTTTAGTTTTAGCTTTTTTTTGTTTTGACTCTTTTTTGTTTTAACGATTTTTTCGGTTTTTTAGGATTTTTTTAGTTTTGTCGTTTTTTGTTTTGACCCTTTTTTGATATTTTTTTAGTTTTAGCGGTTTTTACCCTTTTTTCGTTTTGGCGATTTTTTCGGTTTTTGAGCATTTTTATTAGTTTTGGCGTTTTTTGGCGCTTTTTTCGTTGTGGAAATTTTTTTCCATTTTTGACGACTTTTATGTATTTTGATGATATTTTTAGTTTTAGCGATTATTTAGGATTTAGTGTTTTTTTTTTCGTTTTGATGACTTTTTTCTGTTTTTGGTGGTTATTTTAGTTTCCTGGCGATCTTTTTAGTTTTGGTGATTTTTTGCGTTGTGCGATTTTTTGAATTTTGGTGCTTTTTTCCTTCAAGCTTTTTTTTCATTTTGGCGATTTTACGTTTTGATATTTTTTTTAATTTTGGAATTTTTTAGTTTTAGCGTGTTTTTTTTTTCATTTCATGAGTTTGTCTCTTACTGTTTCCAAGATAAAGCAAATTCTCTAAATTGCATAGTCAAAATTACATTAACTAATAGATCACCATTTAATTTTTATTGTTTTAAATATCAGTGTTAATTGGTGTATTCTACAGACTACACTAATTAACACTAACTTTGGAAATTTAAAGTGTCTATACATAAATGTCTGTATTTTACATTAGTAATTCAACATGTTTCGTTGCTCGCTTTGGAACACCCTATCATTTTTAACTGTGATATATTTTTATTGTTGTAGCGGCAAAATTTTTACATATTGTGTGAAAATTTCAGGTCCGTAGCTCTTACGGTTCCCGAGAAAACAGCCTGTGACAGATATCTGACAGACAGACAGGCAGACGGATGGACAGCGTAGCGAAAACAGTAGAGTTCCTTTATACTTTTGGTGTACGGAACCCTAAAATTGACAACTAGTGAAGTCATGACTCTAGTTAATAAGAAACAAAAAAGACTATACATTTAGTCCAGGTCGACCTTGTGGTATCCTACAATATATAAATAAAAATAGATATTTAGTAAATGTATTCAAGGTTATGGTTGATTCGAGTAAAAATGTAGCAGGAGGGTACAACAGGTGTAATATCATTCCTTCCATGTCCAACCATCGAATTTGAAAAATTCGTTTTTTACATTGGTTACCTTAGTCCTGCATTTGTGCGGGTTGCCGCGTTAGAAAATATTGGATTTCTCATAAAGGATTGAAAACTCGATTAGAAAAATTTTAAAAACTACCGCGTTTAGGAATGCTTTGACTTGCACTTTGAGAAATGCACACATGGAAACTACTGTCTGAGCTTTTTACATGAGGATGAGGTGCATTCAGTGAAGAAATTGCTGTATTCTTTAAAACTTATATTTAGATATAATTGAAAAACAGTTTTATTACTTGAAAATCACAAGACCCTTCCCACTACAGGTGCTGTAGAGCAAACAAAAAGCCGTTTATTTAAAAACAATCCCATTTTTTCAGTTTTACTACTTATTTTAAATACGATTTTAACAAACACATGACATTTCCAAAGAAACTAAAGTAGAATCCTCTAAATACCCATAAAATGTTAAATAAAATAAACAAACATTATTTTTACTATAAAAAAAAACAGTATAGTTTCTGTCTGGTGTCATTTCGTTATGTTAATCAGAAAATGCAGAATAAATACAAAACAAACGAGTAATAAACAAAACAGTAGCCCTTTAGTTAGATGGATAGTTATTATCATGAAGGTGCACCTTTTCATTGAGCAAACATACATGATACTTGTTTTTGCTACATACATGGCAAACAAAATAAATAATTAAGCAAATACTTGAATAAATAAATAAATGAATGAGTAGAAGACAGACACATGAATTTTTTCATACTATTGGTAAAACAGTAGCAGTGACATGGTAGTTTGCTTTAAAATAATACTTTATTCTAAACTAACAAGTTGTTTACAATTGACATGTACACAGAGCCATTCAGACGGTCTGGACTGACTATGATGTCTAGGCATGATTATTACGAAATGCTCTTGTACATGTTAAAAGGGTACCAAATTATTTAAAAGGTATTAATGTGTTAAACAAATCTGCTGTAGCTAAAATAAATATATTCTTATTTATTTAAAATATTATTTTCATATGTTTGAAAATAGTTTGTTTGCTACATGTGTTTAAACAATAACTGATTAGATCTAACAAGGGTTAATTGGTTGAGAGTTTCAGTAAAGAATGCTTAATATAATTAATATTTTACTCGATAAAAATTATACAAATATGTAATTAATTATATTAAATTCCATTAAAGATTTTATATGAAATCGATCATTTTATATGGCAGCTAAATATTTGCTATACCCATTTAGAAATAATTTCTATATTATTATATTTAATTTAAAATTAGTAGCTGCACAGAAAAAAATAGACAAGAATTATGTTCAGTAACACCATGTTAAGGAAAAAATATGAGTTTCAATAACATTTGTCAATAACTTAATACAATATTTCGTTGTATGTATTTCTTTCCCATGTTTCTTATTTCTTTTCTTTTCATACATAAGTACTTAAAACCAGTCGGATCTCATAAAAAACATCTGGTAGATGGCTCAGCTGTAGAGAGCATGCTTTACGACCGAGAAGCCCGGGTTCGTATCCCAAGCATCCCAAATAAAAATTTTCATTTATATATATTTTTTCTTTTGAAATAATTTTGTTATCAATATAGCGGAATTCTTTATCACAGGATATTTGAAAAAAAAATTATTGAATACCGGGTTTTTTGTTATCAAAAACGAAACTTATTTTTTTTCTGTGTGGATATAAATAACTAAGTTTTAAAAAATAATTTATAAGTATACTTATTGAACTTGTATACTAAGTTTAAAAAATTTAAGTATACTTACAACAATTATTTTTAAGGCGTATTAACAATCTTTCCAATAGTCGTGGAGATATCTTTTGATCTTTATAGCTGAATTTGATATTTATAGCAGACAAATTATAATTTTTTTTGCTACACATAACGAGGGCTAGTATTTGATTTACGATAAATTTTATTTTCTAGCGAAAGTCCTGACAGGTTTTGTACTCAAACCACAACCATTTAAAATAAGGCACCGAAAATAATGATTATTGCACAAATTTTTTACCAAAAAATTTATAATGATCCCAGAATATTAGTAACATGTTTGTTGTTGAACAATAAAATTACTATTTTTTGACATGCTTTCCATTTATGCAATAAACTTTTATTTTAAATTTTTACAAAAAAAATCAATTTATAAGAATTATAATTGAGTTTTATTTTTTGATCGTAAAATAATTCATATCTTTAAGTTGTATTTTTTAGCTCAAAAATAACGAATATATTAAATTTATATATTTTGCTCGAAAGTAACGATTATTTCTTGATTTTTATTTTTTGCTTAATAATAATCATTATTTTATGTTTTAATTGTTACTTTGTTGATGTTTTTATTAGTCATATGCAACAAGCCAATTCAATTCACAGTAATTCATAACTACTTTTTTAAATATTGCCTGGAAGATACTTACTTAGGAGATACTTCTCCAGAATTTAGCCAAAAAACCTAGTGTTTAGCCGAGACACCTTCATTAAGAAAGGACACCACCCTTAGACACAACACCGATCAAAAAATTCCCCAAAATTGAGACAAAAATCTCCCCAAAATCCCAGAAGTTTCCCGGACTCCAAAAAGTTTCCCGGACTCCAAAAACTTTTACAAAAATCTCCCCGAAATTCTAGGAGCTCCCCAGATTCCCAAAACCTTTTACAAAAATCTCCCCAAATTCCCAGAAGTTCCCCAGATTCCCAAAAACTTAAAAAAATCTCTCCAAAATACCAGAAGTTCCGCGGGTTCTCAAAAACTTGTACGAAAATCTCCCTTCAGTCCTAGAAGTTCCCCGGATTTTCAAAAATAAATTTATAAATCTCGACAACACTGAAAGCCGCGAAAAAACCAAAACGGCAACACTCTGTAAAGGTGTCTATCAAATTTCAGATAAATCGGTCATATTAGGATAATTAAAAGTCTACAGTAATCGTTATTTGTAAGCAAAAAATACTAAATTAAGTAAAGTACGACTTTGGCTCGCACACGAAGGGTTCCGTACGAATACTCATATATCCCTTTTCGTTTTTGCCCTTTTTTCATTTTGGCAATTAGTCCGTTTAGCTTTTTTTTATTTTAGTTCTTTTATTTGTTAACTTATTTTCGTTCTTTTGACGTTATTTTTTGTGGCGCTTTTTTCATTTTGGTGATTTTTTTCGTTTTTTTCCCCCAATTTTTCGTTTTTTGCCGATTTTTTAAGTTTTGGAAATTTTTAGGCTTTGGCGCTATTTCAACTTTTTTTGCGCTTTTTAGCGATTTTTTTCAGTTTTGGCATGTTTTTTCAGTTTTTGCGCTTTTTTCGGTTTTGTTGATTTTTCCGGTTTTTGGTGATTTTTTTTAAGTTTTATCGTTTTTTTGCACTTTTTTCGTTATGGCGATTTTTTTCGGTTTTTGGCGTTTATTTTTTGTTTTGGCGCTTTTTTCCGTTTTGCTGATTTTTTTCATTTTTGACGATTTTTTTCGATTTTGATGATATTTTTAGTTTTAGCGATTTTTTTTAGGTTTTATTGCTTTTGCTACACATAGCGAGAGTTAGTTCTTGATATACGATCAATTTTATTTTCTAGCGAAAATCCTGGTAAGTTTTGTGCTCAAACCACAATCATTTAAAATTAATGTGCTGTTTATAGAACCCAAGCAATTGAATTGAGTGAACAATTTGTATGAAAAGCACTCAGTTTTTCGAGTGCTTTCGATACAAATTTTCTACTCAAATCGATTGCTTGTGTTCTAGAAACAACACATAATCATAAAACAAACACAAATTTCCAGTGTGAGAATTTCAAAATAAAATAATATTTCACATTCTTTTTAAAAATTGCCAAGGCCCTAAATGTTTAAACAAAAATTAAATAAAACCAAAGGCTGACTCAAATTTCCGCCAATTTATTTAAACAATGCAACAACAGAAATAAAATTTAAACGAAAAACAGCGAAATTTTCCAAACGAATTAATGGTGTGTGAAAATAATTCCCATAAATAGAGCAGAATATTTTCACTTTCAAATAAATGTTTGTCACACAAAAAAAAAAGCAAAAGAAAGAAAAAACGTGACGACTTGCAATTTAATTGTATTAAATTGACCAAATTTTTGTTTTGGGATAAAATTTAAATGCCACTAAATAAATGGTACGTGCCTTTGGCAAAATGTACGCAAAATATTTTATTGATATTCTATATAAATATGATTTCTATTTAAAAGCGTATTTATTGTACAGGAGGAGCAGGACAAAAATAAACGAAATATTTATAAATTGATTAACCCCTAATTGTTGTATGTGTCTGCTTTTGTTAAAGGCTCGAGTGTAAAGAATTTCAATTTTCAAGCATTGTTTTGTGGAAGTTTTGTATAGAAACCGAGCGGAGCGGCGACTACAATTTACAAATAAATAATAACAAATTAATTTGGCATTATTATCGGTCATTGATAGATTGTCGATTTCCGTAACCATGCGGCAATTTTTGAGTTGTGTGAGTTTTTTTATTCACCGTTGATCGTTTTATATGTCATGGCTAATTAGTTGCTTAGTTAAGGGAGAGTGTTTCTTTTTATGTGGTTGGCGATGTTTCTGAGAAAATTTAATATAAATTAAAAAATGTTTATTTAGGGGAAAAAAACTTTTCACAAACAAAGTTCTTAGTAACGCTGTTTTCGTAGATTTTTTATAACTAACTTTTTACTAACTTTTTTGAAAACTAGTTAAAAATGTCTTCAAATATACCATTGTTTTTCATGATGCACTAGTCAAAATAAAATCCATTTTAATTGAACTGCATTGCACACAAAAACCTGCTTAAAAAATACACAATGCAACAAAATGCAACTTTTGTGATCATATTTTTTTGATGTATTATGGTCACCTAACTACAAAAGCAGTACAAATTCAATATTATATATGAGTAGTTCCATTTAGTCGGGTGTGACCACTTTACATATATTTTTTGTTATAAATAAAGAATATAAAATTTTTTACTTAAAAAAAGGTTGCGACTCGCAAGGCCATTAAGCTTAAAGTCGTTAAATAACGGGTAGACACTGAAAGATTACGATTCCTGCTGCAACGGGGTGACCTTACAAATCTTCGTTTTAAAGAATTATGATTTTCAGCATAAATTCTGTAAACTTTTTACTATACGTACACAATAATTTTGGTATAGCTGTCTGTTCAAAATGTTTTTAGCTTTATTACGTATTTACTGTTTGACAAAAAATCTCTTTTCTTAACAAAAAACTATTTTTAAATTGTGACGGGTGTGACCTAATACGAAAATTTAAAAAATTCCGAAGAAATAAAACTTTTTATTGATTTCATTAATATAAATAATATAAAAATAAATCATAAGAAAATAATATCACATTAAATTATTTGCTATCCGTTCTATTATGGACAGCAGAATACTCTAGATGAGTATTTTTTTTAAATTCAATAAAAATCCAAAAAAGTATATTCTTTTCAGAGATAAGGGTTTTTATTAATAATGAGAAAGGGAAGAAAAGAAAATCTGAAATAAATATTAAACATACAAAGAGGGAGAGCAAAATGTTTCTTGCATGATCATTTAAAAGTGCCTCAAATTGCTTAAAAAATATTAAATAATGTATTTTTTTATTTTTTCTATAATTGTCATGCTCTAAAAAGCATCAATTGAGAGATTTTCATTAAAAGTAAGAAAATTATTTGTTCCTTGCATAGGGCCGTTTTACGTGGAATCACTCATGTACGTTTTTTCGAGTTCCGTACACCACCGCTGCCCGTCCGTCTGTATGTCTATCTGTCTGTCTGTCTATCTGTCACAGGCTTATCTATCTCGAAAACGGTAAGACGTACTGAGCGGCAAATTTTCAAAGAATATATGTAACTATAGATGCTGCAACAACTATGTAATACTATAAGTTTATGAAAGTTAAAAACTAAAGGGTGTTCTAAAGCGAGCAATGAAACATGTTGAAATGCTAATGTTATATACAGTCACTTGGCAATTTTAAAGTTAGTGTATTATTACACAGACTACACCAATAAATACTGAAATTTAAACAAAATTAAAATTAAAGGGTATTCAATCAGTTAATGTAATTTTGACAATTAGCTATAGCTTGGAAACCGTAAGAGGCAAACTCTAAGAGTCTTCAAAGCTAGCACAGCATTTTAAAGGCAACAGTAGCGAATGCAAAAAACATAATTTAAAAACTAAAGGGTATTCTAGCAGGTAATGTAATTTTGACACTTGAAAGAAACTAAATTAGTAATTAAAGGTAATTCGACCAAGTAATGTAAGGAACAGGCGGAAAAGTAAATCGCCCAAAAGCCAACAATAACAATCCCAAAATTAAAAAAACGCTGAAACGAATAAGCACCAAAACGAAAAACTAAAACAACTCAAAATTAAAAAAATTGTCCAAACGAAAAATATTGCCAAAATTAAAAAAGCACTGGTTTAAGTGGCTGCCTGGTTTACGTGGCTGCCTGGTTTACGTGGCTGCCTGTTACGCATAAAATTCCGATTTGACACTGGTTGGTTGTAAAAAAAAGCGTTAAAACGAAAAAGCTCCAAAACTAAAAAAGAACCATAATATAAAAAAATTTGCCAAAACTAAAAGAAAATCCAAAATAAAACAGCGTTAAAACGAAAAAGGCCCAAAAACGATCCAAATCACTAAAACAAACAAAAATCGTCAAAGCGAAAAAAAGAGATATACACTCTAAAACACTTTTGTTGAAAATTACGTCAATAATAGCCGGCAACAATTTACCGATTATTATCGACCTAAAATTAGACACGCATTATTTTTGAACAAAATGTTTTTACTAAAAGAAAGCTATTGGCTGCGTGCAGATTTAAACCGGGACCTCCTGACTGATATTCTGACGTATCTACCATTCAGCCATAGACGGTATTATACTTTATGTTAAATTTTTTTCTTTAATAAAATAACTACAAAATCGATGTAATTTTACACAAGTAGACATTTTCAACACATATTTAGACAATATATGATCCTAAATTTGAATTAATGTTTTAGAGTGTAAATATGTGTGTAGTATTCGTACGGAACCCTTTTTTGCACTTTAAATTTATTTTTTTTAGTAATTTTTCTTTTTAAATTGGATATTTTTAAAGTGCCTGCTCTGCCGCTTTTATCATAACTGGGGAATGGTTTGTCTTATTTTATGCAAAGAACGCTTAAAATCTTAAAATAAAATAACCTTTAAGCCGCTTTAAACTCGATTTTTTGCAAAAATCTGGTAATTTCATTTTATTATGAATAAAATCAATATTTAGCATCAATTTTCATAAAATAAAAAGAAATAAAATATAAATAAATTGTTTTTTTTTGGAAATTTTAAGAAAATTATATTTTAAAATTTTGCGTAAAAATTTTTTTTCATTATTTTGTTCTGAATATTTTATAAACCGCAGAGAAAAAAAATTTCGTTTTTGATAACAAAAATCCCAGTATTGAATATTTTTTTTTTAATTTCCTGTGATAAAGAATTCCGCTATATTGATAACAAAATTATTTCAAAAGAAAAATATATTAATAAAAAAAATGCTGACATGCCTGGTATACGAACCCGGGCTTCCCGGACGTAAAGCATGCTCTCTACCTTCGAGCCATGTTCCAGTTTTTTATGAGATAAAACTTGTTTTAATGAAAAGAAAAGAAATAACCAGCATGGGAACGAAATACATACAACGAAATATTTTATTAAGTTAATTACAAATGTTATTGAAATTCTTATGTTTTTCACTAAGATGATGTTATTGAACATAATACTAGTCTATTTTTTTTTCTGTGCGTGTAGTATGTAAGAAAAGTATTTAATAAATTTTAAGGTAATTATGTTTCAAGTTTTGAAATGGTTTCTGTAATAAAATTGGACAACAACATCTTCCCAAGTTATGTGAAAATTATCAAAATTAGATGAAAATTTAACAAACAAATTATCCATAGAATTTAAAAATTCGACTATATTATAGGTTAGGAGACCATGCATAGTAAAATAAGTACTTATTGATGCTCAATATGGAGAACACCAAATTGCTCATCTGTTTTTTTTTGTTCTAAAACTATTTTGTTGCATATATTTATTTCTTTTTCCAGCACTTATTATATTATTTTTCTAGTTCAACAAAGCCATGACTGATACATTCTATCAATGGTTGGCTGAAAAAGAATGTATGCATTTTTAGCTGAATGGAAAAACTATTTATTGTCATAGTTTTGAAAATATCAAACAAATATTACCACCACTGATAGCACTTACAGTCAGTATATATTCATATTAGTAGTGCAGCATGTAACGAACGAGGGGGTTGCTTTAATAACTTTTGAAATAGATCATTAAGCAGAGAATTTGTTCAAAAGATATTTAATATGAGTTTCCCATGAAATCGTAATTGTACCAAAAATAAAACTGTGAAAACAAATAGAGAAATATTTTCTATATATTTTTGTCTTTATTAAGCTTTGGAATATTTTTAAACAAGTTCATATTTTGAAAACAAATAAAATACCATAAAATAAAAGAATTTGAAATAAAATAAAAAGAAAAAAATTGTAAACTAAATTAGAGTAAGTTCGGGTAATGTGCTATACACCTATATTTTATTTAACTATAATTTTCCGAAACTTTATTCGATTAGAATAGATCTTAGCTGGTGTTCTCCTACTACCTCAGGCTTACATTCAGGAAACTAAAAAAGTTTTTGAAGCCAACGTTTCAGATAAATTGTAGAAAAAGTAAAAAAGACATAAACAATTTATTTTGAATATTGGCGGGTAATGTTGGTATAACATTTCTAATAATATAATATATCATAACATCATATAGTCGTCAGCCAATTTTCTAATGTCATCGCTTTTTGACATGTTTATTCTACTTTTATTATTATTTATTGTTCTACTTTAACCGATTTCGCCTGTACCACATTAGCCGACCGCGGGCCTTATTCAAATAATTATTGTATTAAAAGTATACACTCATTCTGTATTCTAAACTTCTGTGACAATAAAAAACTATAACAAAATTGGAATAAATAACAATTTTTTTTAATTTTGGTATTCTGAAAAACAGTATCATGAAAAATTCAAACAAAGTATTAAACGTCTTGTTATAACTAGATGCGATCTCATCCGTTCTCTCTTCCACACATAGGAAAAATGCTTGATAAAATCGTCTAAAACAAGGTAAATTTTACATTTTTCGATTGTGTTTTTGCTTTATAGATATTTGATGTAAATTCAACATGATTTTGAAAATAGCTCTCAAACAAAATTCTGCCCTTTGAAATAACTATATATCATGTTGATTTAATATTACAGTATACTTAGAGCATAAATGAAATTTATAGTGAAATATACGAAGAATCATTTTGAATCAAAATTATTTCAAGTTGAAACAACATGAACTTAACGTAGCCATTTTATTAACTGTTTTACTTTAATAAATCCTAGATGGAAACGCCAATAGAAGTATACATATATTTCTTTGGCGGCTTTTTTATTGGAATATTGTTATTTGAAAAAAATTTGTTTTGTTACACAGTGTAAATATTCGCATATTTTTGCAAAAATCAGGTGATTTCACTTTATTATGAATAAAATCAATATTTATCCAGGTTATTTATTTAGGTGGCTCGGCAAACGTTTTCATGAGAGCATTAGTGATATCGCGAAGTGCAAACTTGAAGATATCAGGGGCTTCATCATGGGAATAAGGTGACTTAATGGCAGATAACTGGGTTGTTTTCTGGGTGCGGGAGGGGTTTTTCATAACGGGTACAAATAGAAGGGAATCACAATGGCACAATATAACACTATCCTTCCTAACCTAGCCTAACCTAGGGGACCATAACACATAAAAACTATAGGGGCATTTTTCTTGTTGTATAGTGTAATCAACGCGTTAACTAACCACTCGGCCAAAACATCGTTAAATATACTTTAAATATACTTTTATATAAATGCCATAATAATTTACATAAACTCCAAGATGATTTAATTGATTATTGGACTTAAAATTTCTTTAACACAAAGTTATAGTCATATTGATTAGAAATGATATGAAACATTGATTTTTTATTGATTCGTTAAAGTACTTCCAACTTTAATTTAACATGATAAACATTTGTTTTACTATAAAACATGATTTAATAGATTCAATATTGAACAATCTTGTGTTAAGAGTGAAAAATATTAAATCTAAAAGATTTAAGGTTAGATAAATAATGTTTAATTTTAAATTAATAAGAAACAGTGATAATTTTAAACAAAGTCTGCACTTTTGCAGAAATTTAATGTAATTTCCAATCAACATGGTGACAAGTTGATTTTAAATTTTTTATTTATTTCTATGTACATGGCTTCAATTGCGCTTCCTTAATAGCAAATACATCCAGAAAAGAGTCATGTACAATAAATCTTAGCTCATCAGATTTCCAGTAATTACACTGTGTGATTTAATTCTGTAGCATTAGCAATATTTCCTTTATTGAATTCTATGTAGTATATATTTAATTACAACTAGTAGTACCTAAGAATATGTCTAACACTTAAGAATATGTATAACATGTCACGTTTCGAAATGATGTACGCAATAATTATGTACCTGTAGTTGTTGGGATATGGTTACAACCATGCAGGATGGAGTTGGGCACTGAGGGCAGGAAGGAAGCTATCAAAAGAAATCCATGAATTGCATTAAGAAATTAACTCAAAATATCTTTATTATATTTTTTTCCAAAAGTTCTTGAAAAACTATCAAATTTAATCAAGTTCTTCTAAATATCACAGCAATAAGAAAAGTCAAACTTTATTAAATGCGATCAAATCTTTTTTAAAGCAAATTTTTATTTCATATTTAGTTCAAAATGAAAACATCAGTTAAAACTCACAACTATCAAAACTGATTTAGAAAATGTCAACTATAGTTGACACACGATCAAAGTTATTGAAATGTTTATAAATCATAGATTTCTATCAAACCAACTCTCAGTATAAAACCTCAATTGATGTGGAATGTGGAATAAAAAAAAATATAACAGAAAACCTAATACGTGAATAAAAGATTTTAATCTATTTATTTCATGCGATTCAATGAATTTGTAGCCACTTTGAAAGGCAACTTAATACAATGAAACCATAAAAAATTATAGCCCTCAATGATGTACAAGAAGAAAAATATAATAAGAATTAGAAACAAAAATATGACAATTGAGGTAACAAGGTGTCATTAAAAGGGGGACAAAACAAAAAGCAAATATTTGACAAGCGGGTTAAAGAAAAGAAAGAAGAAAAAAAAACTTGATGAAGATAAAACTGAAGACAGTTTAAATGAAGACGAAGGAGATTTAATACAATATGACATCACCAATAAATTTTGATGATAAAGGTAATTAATAGGTTTTGACACTTTTGATTTTCTCCCTGGCTTATAAAAAGATTTTGATTTAAGGGAAATTGAGTAGAAACCTAAAAAAGTTTCGTTTTATTTAAAGAAAATAATTAGCTAGAAACTTATAATATAAAAAAGTTGAATTCATATTTTGTTTTAAATAATTTCCAAGAAGTTCAGTTTCTTGAGAAAGCTTAAAATTTTTCTTTGTTTCATATTTGGGGCATTTCATTGTGTTAACAAAATTTTTATTACAAAAATTTTTAATAATCCAATTATGCCTCACGAAGTGTGTTTTATATTCTTAGTAAAATGAAAAAGTTTATAAACAAATTTTTTCAGAAAAACCTGCTGCATTCTGATGTTGCTATTATTTTTCATTTTACATCTCTTTGTTTAAAAAAATATCAATTTGACGTTTGATGTCAAACATCTGTTTGTTTATGAAATTTAAATAAGTTTTTGTTTTTCTTATAAAATCTACTTTAAAGTTATTTTTGTTAGAAGTTTTAATTTCTCTAAGAAAAGAAAAACATTTGTGTGATAAAAGCCAGAAGCTTTTGTTCTTTTCCAACCTCAACATGATGAGCCCCAATTCATCATGATAATTTATTAATGACGTAATAATGAGGGCTCTATTAAAGAGCACTTGAAATTAAATGTTGTTAAAAAGTATTTTTTTTTTCTTTAGTATCTAAACAGATCATTTAAAATGACAAGCCCTAAAAGTATGATGCAATTAGTTGCTTCTAATTTCTAGACAAGTACATGGAATATGGCTGTAAAATCGGAGAAACAATTTTCATACAAACTTTTGTTTAAAATTACAATTATTTTTCTTAAATGCTTTTTTACTGTACCACTTAATTTTTTGTTTGACTTTTGCTTACATAACAAACAGCACATTAAAATTTTTTATCGAAAAGTAATGTTGCAGTTCAACGAGCCTGTACACTCATAGAAAAATGTATCATCGCATTGATGACGCCCTATCATCAGAATTCTGACATCAATGCTATGACAAATGTCATTAATACAACGAAAACTGATATCAATCTAATGACAAACGTCATTATAGAATTTTGTCATAGTTTAAGTGTCATCAATGCTATGATTGGAATGACATCAATACGATGTCACTTATTATATATTATTAAATTGTAAAATATGTACTAGAGAAATATGTAAACAATGTTATAATATTTGTAGCTTGTATTTTAAAACGAATGTTATTGTTTTATTTTTTATTTTCGTGTTTAAACACATTTTTAAAAAAGTTAAAAAACATGACATTGCATTGATGTACACTTATCATCATTACTATGACAGATAAAATACGCAAGACCTTTTAAAAACTAAGCCAGTACAGCATACATACGCAAGAAAAACGTTGAAACAATAGTATGACACCTTTTCATTATATTGATGTCACATAGTCATCACATGTGTCATCAATATCAAATAGAATGAGCGCGAAGAGAGTAAAGTGCGGAAAAACAACAAAAACATACTCTTGACACAAATTAAATAAAAAAAGTTGTGGCAGAAAACTATTCTGTTTGTTTGTTCTAGATCAGTTGTGTTTTTAAAGCTAATTAAATAGTATCGCGTGGTGTTCTTGTGAGTGAAATTTATAAGTATAATTTGCATACATATTTTTAATTATATGTTATAAGTTGATTTGATTACACTTTTTGTTTGTTTTTGAAGTTACTTTGCATTTTTATTTTTGTTGTTATTTGCTGTTGCCTTCCTACTACTTGTGGAGAAAAAGAAAAAAAGTGTAATTATATAAACTTAATAAATAGCAAGGCAAAAGTGGATAGAAAAAATAATAAGTAATATTATAAAAGTGAAAATTTTTTATAACAAATGTTATATGAATAAAATAAATTTTTATTGTAATAAAAACACAATTATATTGTAGTTTTTATTTATTTCGCCATAATATCAATTATAGTTTATCAAAGATGATTAATGACAGGTGATGTAAAAGTTGACATCACAATGATGTAAAGTGTCACTGGGTCAAAAATGAAGACACTTGACATAGTATTGATGTCAAATTACATCAGCGTTACGACGGGGTTTCTATCAGCGACATCATATTGATGACATTTTAACATAAAATTGATGTCAATTCGTCATTTCTCTGATGTCGGTGTGTCACTGCATTGATGATAGATTTGTCATCATTAGTATTGATGACCAGCTGATGTAAAGGTTGACATCACCGTGATGTTAAGTGTCATGGGGTCAAAAATGAAGACACGTGACATAGCCATGATGTCAAATTACATCGGGGTTATGACGCTTTTTCTATCAGTGTAGAAGATAATAAAAGCATTTTTACGAAACGGTCTAAAAAGATAAAATTATGATTTGCAAAAAAGTTATGGCTCGAGAGAAACAAAGCTGGACACTCGCAAAGAAAGGGTAAAACAGTTTCCTCCTAACATAGCTCACGACAACTACAGCAGAACGCATTGTATGACAAGCCTAGTCTAACTGCAAATCTACACAGTGTCCTGTCGCTGCTGCGACGATCCTCGAGATGTCCTTGCGATTTCTGTTAATTGTGTTCAGTTAATTGTGGTGACAACTTGCCGTTATAGGAAGCCCACATCTTCCTAACTACCTTACAGGTGCTCACCTTGCGCCAACTATTTTCAGCTTTTCGAAGATAGTGTTTAAAGATGATGTTTTTACCAAAAGGCATGGTAACTAATTCTGCAATGAAGGCATCTAGAGCAGGGTCAGAACTGGCCAGCTCATCCAATTGTTTGTTGCCAGGCAAGTTACTTTGTGCGTTAGTATTGTAGCAGAAATAATTAAATTTCTTTTGATATAAACTCATACAGTTCGATTAACTCATAACTTAATTGCAAAATAGTTTTCGATATATTTAAAAACTAACTCAACACATTCAGTAAATTTGGCAAAATTATGACAATTTGGATATTTCATAACTTTTAAAATAAACATTTTTAATTTTTTTTCCTTTGACAGAAGTTCGTTACAGGATAAAATAAAACATCTTACCAAATGTCATCAAATCGAAAAGGGTCGTGTCTAACTGTTGGTCGATTTGACATGGAATTACCCATACATTATTTTATAAATGCATCTAAACATATTTTTCCGCTTAATTTATACTTGAAATAGCATTATTTTCGAAAACCAAATATAAAGCCAAGCGTGTTGTTATACACTGAAAGAATTTTGTTCATGAATTCTGTGAATTTTGATATTAATCCAATGAAAAATGGCATGCAAACTTAACCAACGTCACGCTTTGCTGGATTAATGAAACAAGTTTCGTTAAAATTATTTTGATGAAAATTTCATTAAATATATGAAATAATTTCATTGCTCCAATGTAATAACTTCACTAAGCTACTGAACATATTTCACTATGTCAGTAAAATTATTTCATTGTTTTAATGAAATTGTTTCATAATTTTAATGAAATTATTTCATTGTTTTAAAAAAATTTGTCATTATTTTAATGATATACTGTCCTTACGCTAATGAAATTATTTCATTGTTTTAATGAAATTATCTTTTTTGTTGTCTACTTTAATGTATTGACAATTCCATGGTTGGAATACGTACGAAGACGCCACATCAGAAAAATTTTTAATATTGATGACCCCGCTCACAGTATGGAACTCAGACTCTTTCTTGATTCTCGTCATTTGCTTTATAGGCAACGTCACAACTAGTTCAGCCAACAGCACTGTCACAACAATGTCTCTATGAGTGTATAATAATAAGAAAGAGTAGAGCAACAACAAACATATTAAACTATTTTTGTTGTTCGCTTTTGGCTGCCAACTGTTGAAATAAATAAAGGTATGTTTAAAAAAGATATGTAAGTGATTTAATTATTTCATAAATCCAATGAAACTTTTCATTGAATCAATGAAATCCATTTTATTGATATTATGACACTCTAGAACATACACTGTTAATTTTTTTTTAATTTTTTATAGTATATATTTAAAGAATTTTAAGTATCAACTAAAACATTTTGTTCAAACTTGAAGGGTTTGTCATAACACGGCAAAATGTTGCTATCATAAATCCAATAAAATTTTCTAACGAAACTATGAAAGTTAACGAAGCAATTCCAATGAAATTCTTACACAATATTCGTGAAATTTCAGTAGAATTGTGAAATATTTCATTAGAGTTGTGAAAAAAATCCAACGAAATTGATTCATTGGATTTATGAAGCGAAATTCTTTTAGTGTAACTCTATAGAAGTAATGAAAAATTAGTTTCTTTGCTCTTATTGAAAAGAACATACGAAAAATAAAATTTTCTAAACATCATAAACAGTACTTAGGATTCATTGAAAAGATATAACAAAAAAAATTTATCTTCTTGCAATGACAGGCCTATATGACACTGTATAACAAAATTTTGTTAAATTATCAGCAACAGTCCGCTTTAATTAAAACTCTATAAATTATGAAATAAAAGTCAAAAATATTTACATTATCATTAGTAGCAAAGGGATGTTAATTAAAAACAAGCGCCACTAAATAACATCCTTTAAATACAAATTGTAGGATATTTAAAATATTTTATACACATGTTTTCAATAAAATACATTTGCGAAGATAAATGACCTTAAACAAATATAATTAGGAAGCAAGTATGTATTGAAAAAAAAAATATATGAAGAATGTGCTAGAAAAAGGTGTATGACAAACAAACATGTTGCAACCAGGAAGTCAAAGCAGCAACATTTTGTAATAAATGAGCATGAGTTATAAAAACATAAAACATAAATTATGATCCTCAAATAAACATGATATATGATTATTATGAAGATGATCAGCTAGGTAGTATTCGTATGTTAGATTCGCGCTGTTTTTATATGGGAATTTATTAAAAAAAATAAAGTTTTTATAAAAGTGTAATTTACAAAATGATTTACTGCTCTTTTTCGTTTTAATTAACAACTTGAGTTTAACGTATGGAAAGCTAGTAAAATATACACCTGTCCACCACCGAATGAAAGTATGTATTTTCAAAAGATCTAGTGATCTAGAAGTCTTTTAAACACATACATATATTTGTTTTTATATTTCATAAATAAAATATTTTATATTTTTTGTTTTGTTAAATAAGGTGTGACATTGTTTTAATAATATTCTCCCAACTAAAAGTGGGTTAGAATTTAATACTCGTACACACAGAAAAAAAAGGAATGTAAAATCCACATGCCGCAATTTTGATTGGAAATCATATTAAATTTACAAGAAATAATTTGCCGTTTAAGTGTGTTAGTGTTTATTTTCTTTGTTCATTGCAACAATTCACTGTTCTGCTTAGTTGTGTGACTTGTTGTTGTTTATTCTTACATGTGTCGTCTATGTAGACGACAAAAAACGAATTACCAGCGAAAATTTACTGCTGCTGGCTTAAAATTACCATTGTTTCATATTAATTTTAAACGGAAAATTATTAATCTAACCTTAAATCACCGTTAAAACAATTTTGTTATAAACGTTAAGTTTTATTTTCAATCGACATGACTATAACTTTAATTTCAAATAAGTTTTATGTTAAATAATCATTTAAATCATGTTGAATTAAAATGAAATGCATTTTACATACGATGGTATTTATTTAGTGTATAAGTAAAGAAAAGTTTGAAGCTGTTGTGGCTGCAGTGGTTAGCGCGTGGACTATCATGCAGGCGGCACGAGTTCAAATCTTGGCTGGGGCAGTCAGCTACAACACAAAGTTTTCTGATGACTATCACGTAAGTAAAATAATTAATAAAATAGCTACATTAAATTCATGTTGTTTCAGCTTGATATAACTTTAATTCAACATGATTCTTCGTATTGCTCCAATATCAAATTCACGTCGTTTCAACTTGAAATAGCTCTGATTCAATATGATTCTTCGTGTTGTTCCAATATCAAATTCACGTTGTTTCAACTCGAAATTACTTTGATTCAATATGATTTTTCGTATTATTTCAGTATCAACTTCATTTTGATCTAACTGTACTGGAATATCAAATCAACATGAAATATAGTTAATTCAAAAGGAAAAATATTCTTTCAAGATTATTGTAAATCATGGTGATTTAACATGAAACACCTATGAAGTAAAATCACTACCGAAAAATGTTCAATTAACCTGGTTTTCGACGATTTTACATGGAAATTTTTCTGTGTGTATGTAACTTTTTTCACTTTTCTATTTCGGTGTTTTTTCTAACCCACCGCGAGTGCAGTTGCTACCATTAAACTTTATTAACCGTATCAACTAGAATTTTGAATACAAAGGAAAATAAATAATAAATTTTGACATGTTCCAAAAACACCTTTTAAGTTGGACTCTCCAACTAATACGTTGAGCTAAGCTGCCAAAATATACAAGGTCTGGTTTGGATGGAAAAATCCCTTGGACATTTATTTTAGTTTATTTTATTTAATTTTATTTTGAATTTTTCTTCTTAAATGCTTTTTCTGAATAAAAATCATTACTTCCCTAAAATGTTAAAATTTCAACAGTCTATTAAAGAACTTTATTAATTACAAATTATAGACTGACAATTGAAATGTAACATTTTAATTACACTCAAGAAGACTCCACAAGAGAAATTGAGGAAGAAAAAACTTTTTAACATTAAAAATCAAGAGAAAACTTGGACAAGTATTTATCGTAATAACATGACTAAGTAGCTAATTAGTAGATAAAAAGAAATAAAAAACCAAAATATAAACAAAATGCTCAGATATGTAATGTTAAACTATAGCGTAAACAGATGCCGTTGTCTGGGAAATATTGTAAAACAATGAAATAGAACAAAAAGTTGCATTTAAATAAAATAAAATAAAATAAAATAAGTAAAGTGTGACTTTAGCTCGCTCGCACACGAAGGGTTCCGTACGAATACACATATATCCCTTTTCGCTTTTGCCCTTTTTTCATTTTGGCAATTTTTTCGTTTTGCTTCTTCGTTTGATTTGAGTTTTCTTATAAGTTTTTTTTTTGGGTTTTGGGGCTTTTTTCATGTTGGTGATTTTTTGTTTTTTTTTTGGGATTTTTTTTTGCATTTTTTGCCAATTTTTTTAGTTTCGAAAATTTTTTGGTTTTGGCGTTTTTTTTTTGTTTTAACGTTTTCTATTCGATTCTTGACGATATATTTAGCTTAAGCGATGTAATTTAGCTTTGACGCTTTTTTCAGTTTTGCCGCTTTTTTAGACTTTTTGCTGATTTTTTTAGTTTAAGTGATTTTTTTGTTTTTACACTTTTTTTCGTTTTGGCGATTTTTTAGGGTTTTGTTTAGTTTTGGCGCTTTGTTTTGGAGTTTTCTTTCGTTTTGGTGATTTTTTCCATTTTTGGAATTTTTTTTCGTTTGTTGACGATATTTTTAGTTTTAGCGATCTTTTAAGTTTAAGTGCTTTTTTCGTTCTGACGACTTTTTTCGGTTTTTGCGTTGTTTTTTAGTTTTTTTGGTGATCTTTTTAGTTTTGGTGCATTTTTTGTGTTTTAGTGATTTCTTTTAATTTTGGTGCTTTTTTCCTTTAAGCGCTTTTTTTATTTTGGCGATCTTTCGTTTTGAATTTTTTTTAATTTTAGAATTTTTTAGTTTTAACCTTTTCTAAAATATCAAGAGTTGGCCTCTTACGGTTTCCAAGATACAGCAAATTGTCTAAAATATATACTCAAAATTACATTAACTGATAGAACACCCTTTAATCTTTATTGTTCTAAATATCAGTCTGTAGAATAGACTACACCAATTAACACTAACTTTGAAAATTTTAAGTACCTATTTATAAGTGTCTGTATATTACATTAGTAATGCAACGTGTTTCATTGCTCGCTTTAGAGCACCCTTTAATCTTTAACTGTCATATATTTGTTGTTGTAGCGGCCAAATTTTTACATATTCTCTGAAAATTTCAGGTCCGTAGCTCTTACGGTTCCCGAAAAAACAGCCTGTGACAGACATCCAGACACAGTCAGACAGACAGACAGACAGACAGACAGACAGACAGATGAACAGGCAGATGAACAGACAGATGGACAGACAGACGGACAGCGTAGCGAAAACCATAGGGTCCCTTTACACTTTTGGTGTACGGAACCCTAAAAACAATGAAGGCAAAAATAAATACATAAATTTGTTATTTTATTACTAAAGTCTTCGCCCGAAATAGTTGTTACTTAGAAGGAATAAAAATTTTTAAAAAACATGAACTCAATGCGTATGCAAATTTGCGTAAGAAACAGTTAAGTTTAGAAGTACTTTAAAAATAATAAAAGTTTTTCGTGGGCGTGGCACTGACCACTTTTCTAATCATATGAATCAGATAAGTAAAATTAGTTGAATAAAATATTTTTACTTTATAGGGACGCTTTTCTAATCATAAAATTTTATTGTCAACTAAACTTAATGTTTCTACAAAATTTCATAATAATCGGCCTAGTAGAGGGACTTCAAAAACTATATTCAATATGTATGGGCGTGGCACTGCCCGTTTTTCTAATAGTTAGACCACATTGTCAGAGGATCTCAGTTTGTGTAAAAACTTTCACAAAAATCATCAAGTAGAAGTAGTTGACAAGAATATTTACTTTTTAGTGGGGGGCCCTGCCCACTGTTTGTAATCATAAAATTTTATTGTCTCGTCAATCAATTTTCTTACGAAGTTTCATAATAATCCTTATTGTAGCGATAGTCCAAAAGGAATATTTACTTTGTAAGGGCGGGGCACTTCCCTTTTTTTAATTGTTATATTACAGTATCATGGGAACTCACATCGAGTACAAATAATCATAAGAATGCGATAGCTAAAAGGGATTTAAAAGAAAATAAACTTTGAAGAGGCGTGGTACCACCCACTCTACCAATCATAAAATTTTATTGTCACGAAAATTCAATGTATGTGCAAAGTTGAATAAGAACCGACTCAACAGAAGTATTTCAAAGCAAATATATGCTTTATATGGGCGTGAAACTGCCCATTCTTAGTTAAATTCAGTGTTAATAATCGGCTAAGCAAAATTATTTGAAAAGAAATATTGACTCAGTAAGACATGGCTCAGCCATTTCACTATTAATACAATTCATTGGTCACGGGAACTTATTTCTAACACCCGACCGAAAAAGAGTGGTGTTATAAATTTGTAGACGAATGGACGATAAGTCCAAAATAAAAAGTTTCAAAAGTAAATGTTCCAAATCGGGATATATATAAAGTCTGATAAAAAAATGCAGTCCACTGAGTCTTTGCAAGTACTTTTTTCAAATTTCACTTTAATTCGTGTTAATCCTTTAATAAATGTATTCCATAATCTCCTTGAATAGATTTCTAAAGATTTTTAATTACTGTGTCGGTTCAAACAGAAGTTCAATGTTCAAGTTCATGAACTTTGTGGCTGCTCTTGTGGCAGATTGTTTGGACTTTCGGTTGTTACATAAAAGAAGCAAGAAGTAGAATAATATACACATATACAACTAACACTTGATGTCTTAGCAACTGCCTACTTGGTGCTGGCAGTAGATCAGATAGAATATAATGCAAGAAAGACGGCCGGGCCGGCCTGACTTGTCAACACGCTTTCCACAACAACTAAATAATTTTTGTTTTGTGTCTAGCAAACACTTGAAACGCAAATAATCCGAAATGTAATGAAACGACGAAAAACACACAATTAAGAATTTTGTTTGAAATGTAAATAAATGTTACATTTCAAAAGATATTTTTCTCAATTTTTATTTTTTAACACAAAGCATGAAACATTAATTGTGTGGTTTTAAATAAAAGACAAACACTATAATTTTTCCGATTCTTTGCTTAATTTCTTGTTCTAACAAGGTTTTCGTATGTAAACACAGACAGAAAGTTAAATGTTAAACGAGAGCTACTACACCTTCTAGAGAATAGACCAGACAAAAATATTTTTTTAAATACACCGACAAAAAGTGAGAATGATTGCTTTGCTAACATTTTCCAAACCAGATGTTGTAAAATCTGGGCAAACGAATCGCTGGTGTGACAGAAGTGTTCAAGGTTAACGTCCGTTCCTGCTTGTAGTAGACTTGGGTCCAACTAGTTCGAACTCGTTCAACAGCTCGTTTTAGACACAAACCAATGATCAAACCCATTTAAATTACATGGGTTTGATCATAGGTTTGTGTCTAAAATGAGCTGCTGAACGAGTTCGAACGAGTTGGTCCCAACTCTAGCTTGTAGGGCTAAATGTGTGTAATTGAGCGTTCACCTCCGCCTTGAGTGAACCTCGAAGCCACCTCTGTGACATGTAAAGAGCACACATGTTGCAACTTCTTGTTCATGGACCACCCAACCATGAATAAACACCTTGCTAAAGTATTTCAGCTATCTAATCTAAGACTACAAATTTCAATCACAGCCACCACGTGTACTCTCGAAAGAGACCTTAAACAACAACCTATCCATGGCGAACTCCGCCAGGATAGCCATTCCGTGTAAAATAGAGTATACCGTCGCGGAGAGCATCACCTCTTTAACCTTCAACAAGGAATGTCATGTGTGGGGTTAGCGGTTCCCTTGGTACTGGTTGGGCCTCTAAAGAAATCCCGTAGAGGTGAATGTTCCATCAACTTTGATTCGGGGGAGACATTAGATATCGCTTCACCTTCTACCAGACTACTACTTCCTACTTCCTTTGTATACTTATATGCATCGTTGCTCTGTTATTTCAGATATTGGGTAGTGTCTTATAAAACCGAATTGAAATTTTCTCCAGAAAGCAGAGCACCAAGGTATCACTCACTAGTCATTAGGATGAAGTACTGCACAATGTACTTATGGTTCAAATGGCGGTAATAGCTATTCTAGCGTGGTAAAACCAACCGCAAAACCGACACCTGCAGATTTAATATATCTTGATGATTTTTAATGGAATGGACGCGACTTAGATAAAGGACAGTCATGTCATGATGGTTCTCTGTGACATCACCGTAAGAGATTTGAAGTCATGTACACATCATACACTAGCTTGATGAAAGCTGTGACAGCAATGTTGACGAGGATTTTGAGGTTCCTTCTCATGGGCAGCCTATTATATTCTACTACTATTACTCAAACTGACTCCCAAATACTTAATTTATGGTGGTTGTGCATTGTTCACTAGTTTGATTTAAGCTGTGATAACAATAATACCGGAGGAGTTGGTGGTTCCTCGCTACCGGCCAGCCAATTATATCGTATTTTTTCAACTATTTTATAGCTCTCATTTGAAAACAAACAAGCAGATGCCAAAATTTTTAATTTTCTCAGGCTACGCATCGTAGGCTAGTTCAATAGAACAGGTGAGAGCAATGTTTACGTAGAAGTTCTAGGTTCCTCCACACTAGGCAGCCGATTCAACTATCCATTAGCTTTCACTTGGCAACTGGGAGCCGCAACTACACAATATACAAAAATTATTAAATTTTCGCTAGTAACGTATCTATCGTGCGCTAGTTTAATTGAAGCAGAACCAACAATGTAAATGAAAGATTTTGGAGCTCCTCTTTATTTCGAAGTCGATGATATTGTCTGCGTTTAATTATCCCTTAGCTTTTAATTGGCCACTGAGTCTTAATTCAATGAGTATAATGGAAACAGAAACCACAATGTTGACGGCGGAGTCCGAGGTCCCTCCTCACTTAATAGGCGCTTATATTGTTACCATCGTAACGCAAACTGGCCCAAAACTAATCGATTTTTTCTGGCTTGGCATCGTACGTTACGTTAGTTAAGTGATATCAGTGACAACAATGTTAACGGACTAGTTTAAGGTTCATCGTGACTTGGAAGCCTATTATATTCTTTTCATCAAACTGTCCTTTAGCTTTTGTTTGGCAACTGGAGGTGTAACTGAACCAGACTTCAAACTGATCAATATTCTCTGGTTACGTACAGTATGCTGGTTTAATGAAAGCTGTGACAATAACGTTAACAGAAGTATCTGAGGTACCTCCTCTCTTGGCAGTTGATTATATTAGCATTCTTTAAATATCCTTTACCTTTTAATTGGGAACTGAGGGGGGAACTCAACCAGCCTCAAAAATTTCCTATTTTCGCTGGCTATGATATCAGTGAAAACAATGTTGATAGAGGAGTTTAAGATTGCTCGTCACTTCGCAGCCGATTACATTGTCTTCCGTCAACTATTCCTTAGCTTTTATTTGGCAAAATTCTTAGTTTTCGCTGGCTATGCATAAAAAAACTCATCCGAACTTCTGAATTGTCAATTAACATTGCTTATGCATCGTACATTAGTTTGATGAAAGCCGTGACGGCAATCTCGATGGAGGAGTTTGAGGTCCCTCCTTACTTTGAGGTCCCTCCCTACTAAAGCCTATTATATCTTCCTTCAACTATTTCTTAAATTTTATTGGGCAACTGAAAGTCGTAATACAACCCGTTATCAAAATTTTTAGTTTTCCCTGATTACGCATTATACGCAAATTTAATATAAGCAGTTATAACAATGTTGATGGTTGAGTCTGAGGTAGCTATTTCCTTGATATGCGATTTTAACGTCGTGCGAATCATAACTCAACCACATACAAAAATGCTCAATTGTCGTAGGCTAGTTTAATGAAATTATTGCCAGCAATGTTGCCAGAGGATTTTAAGGTTCCTCGTTACTTGACACCCGATTACACTGTCTTCCTTTAACTATCACTTAGCTGTTAATGGACAACTGGGTGTCGTAGGTCAAGCAGATGTCAAAAATTATAAATCCTCGCTAGCTATCTATCGCGCACATGTCGACGAAAGAATCTGTGGCCTCTCCCTACAATTTAGCAGATTATATTGCCTTCCTATAACTATTCCTTGGATTCAAATTCCAAAATTATCATTTTTCGCTATCTATGTGTTGCAGCAAGGGGAGTAAGGACTGCTTAAGCCAAAGTAGTTAAAACGATTCCTTATAAGTCTTAGAACGTCTATGTTGAGCCAAGGGCAAGGTATTCCTATGATGACTAATAAGCACAGGCAAGTCGACTGATAGATCAGCATGCTGATCCCGTTGCATCCGCGATGATCTTCCCGCGGTACTACCTGGGGACCACCTGATAAGTCAAAAGATGGCAGCGAGTTTTAGCGGTTGTTTATGACTACTGACTATACACTAAGACTGACTGGAGGAAAAGTTGTCAGCCCTAGCACCAGTCTAGGATGCATTTGACTAATCATCTACTCATCCGAATATAATACGATTACTGAAACCAATGGCCCTATGTTCCTCTAAGAATTAAAGGGCTCAATATACATATTGCGTCGCACACTATGATGGAATACGGGGTTCCTCCTCATGTGACAGCCAGCCGGCTACATCAACATTCTTCAACTTTCTATTATAGTTTATTTTTCAACTCATTTTTCTCTCACTGCATTACAAGTTTAACTCTTATATTGTATCACCAGTATCTTCAAACAAACTCAAATCTTTTTGTTATCCCCATAAAATATCTGTATCTGTAAGTTAAACATATTGGGTGTTTTTTATTGAGGTATAGAACTTTAAGTTGGCATCACTTTTTTAACTGGCGGCCATTTTGTCAGCTGTCAAGTGATTAATATTTAGTTTGGTTTGCCATTTCATCATGAACAGGTTGACAAAAGAACAACGCTTGCAAATCGTGCAAATCGTGCAATCGTGCAGTTCGCGAAGTTTACCGCAAGCTCCGTCCATTTTATGGTCGACATAATCGTCCATCAGAGCAATTAATTCGGTTAACCATGGATCGTTTTCGCACTACGTTTACTCTATGTGATAATACGCATCCGCAGAGACGTCGAACAGTGCGCACCGAAGAAACAATTGCCGCTGTAGAGCAAAGTGTTGAAGAGGACCCGAATGAATCGATTCGCCACCGTGCACAGCAATTGGAGCTTTGTCCATCAACTTTATGGAAGATTTTGCGCAAAGATCTTGGCTTGCGACCTTACAAGATCCAGCTTGTGCAAGAATTAAAGCCGCGAGACCATGCAATGCGTCGTGATTTTGGTGTATGGGCCGAAAATGAGATTGATCTCGATGCTGATTTTCATCGCAAAATTTTGTTCAGTGATGAGGCTCATTTTTGGTTGAATGGCTACGTCAACAAGCAAAATTGCCGCATTTGGAGTGAAGAGAATCCACATGAGACCCTTGAGACGCCATTACATCCACAAAAACTGACTGTTTGGTGTGCTCTATGGGCTGGTGGAGTCATTGGGCCATACTTCTTCCGAAATAATGCTGGAGAGTCAGTTACCGTTAATGGAGACCGGTATAGAGCCATGATAACCGACTATTTTGTTCCCGAATTGGATGGCATGAATGTGGATGAGTTGTGGTTCCAACAAGACGGCGCTACATGCCACACAGCGCACGTCACAATCGATTTATTGAAGGAAACATTCGATGAGCGCATAATTTCGCGGAATGGACCTGTCAATTGGCCACCAAGATCGTGTGATTTGACACCATTGGATTATTTTCTTTAGGGATATGTGAAGTCGCTCGTCTACGCCAACAAACCAGAAACGTTAGGGGACTTGGAAGCCAACATTCGTGGCGTTATTGCCAACATACGGCCCCATATGCTCGAAAAAGTGGTTGAAAATTGGACCTGTAGAATTGGCTTTATTCGAGCCAGCCGCGGCGGCCACATGCCCGAAATCATATTTAAACATTAATGGCATAAAATTATTTTTCCAATAAAGCCAAATTGATGGACATTAAAACGATTTTCTTGTGTTTTATTTCAATTCAAAGTTCTATACCTCTAAAAAAAACACCCTGTACTTTATCTTTTACTGTCTGTAGTTAAGTTTACAATTGTTTAAAGAATATTTGTTTTTTTTGCTCTCAAATATAATAATACTTATTTATCATATGTATACTTTTATTAAATAAATCTTAAGATTTTTCTTTTTCATATTGTTTAACATTAAATTTACCTCAATGTTTTACTTTTAAATATCATTTAACAAAGAATCAAATAAAGGAAAGCGAGTTTCTACATAAGAAAAAAAATATCTATTTGTTCAACGGATTTAAAAGATTTTCATTTTTATTATTTTGTGTTTCTATTTAAGCAATAGTATTTATTAACAAATACTTTAAAGCAAGACATTAAATTACTGGGAAATCTCTAAACCATGTTAATCTTTTTTTTTTCAAATAAAAACTGATTTGTTAAAAGCTTTTCAAAGCAAATATTGTCGCACTAACAGAGATTGCAGCAAATCATTTGAGCTGTTATTTAATGATGCAATCAGATAAAGGTGGAAATGATTTACGAAAGAAATAAAATTTAAGTGAATTTAGATGAAATTTTTTAAATGTAGAAAATTGTTTTTTTAGGGATTTTCTTGGGTAAAATATTTTAAAAAGCAGGTATCTGTGGAAGTTGATGATATAAGACCATAGCCAAATTAATGACTCTACGTTAAACGAAACTCAAAGATAATGTTTTCTGCAGATTATTTTATAATGATCCGAATTTAGTCAAAGCAACAATGTATCGCGACATTCGGACTCCACGTATTTAGAATAAAACTGTACAACAAAAAAAAAATAACATGGTTCTAACGATTGATTCTGACAGAGGGCACCAAAAAAAAAATTATACGTGTATCGACGTTTTGAAAATTTACATCTGTAATAGTTATAGTGACCTCGGCATAGAAAATCTTGTAAGCCATACGTTTAAGGTATAAGATGTGTTTAGCACATTTAGGGGCTGTTCACATATTACATAACCCTCCATTGTGGGGGGCTTAAAGACTTGCTACGGAATAGATCATTTATAGTGGAAGCTTTGTAAAACCATTACGAATTGGGGGGTGGGGGATCACTGGGAGTATAAAAACTCCGAAAATAGCGCTACGTAATATGTGAACAGCACCTTATGTAAACCACCACGAAAAACATTTTTGTGCAACATTTTAACCCTCTTACTCTTTGAGTGTTGTGTTTTTCTTCCGAAGGGGTTTTTTTTTAATTTGGAACGATTTTCCGTCATCCCACGTCAAATTTGGTTTGTAAACAGACTCTTACTCTTTGTTGTATGGGTCTTTTTGTCCCTATCTTAAAAATGTAAGGAAAAACTTCCATTCAGTGGCGATAGAGCGGTCTAGCATATTCTACAAAACATTTTCTTTAAAATTCTATAATAGTACTTCAAAGATACCCAATGTCTATAGTCAACTTGTAAGCCCGAAATCATTCAATACTTAAAATGTGTTGACGGGTTGATTTCATACTGATTCGCAATTAATACTCGGCATAGAAAATCACCAGCCTTACGTCTAAGGTATTAATGTGTATGTTACTTTTATGTAAAACACCACAACGCACATTTTTGTGGAACATTTTAGCCCGCTATATGACCGTTTAAAGAGAGTTTTTCTCCCCTTTTTCAAGAAAGGGTCAAAAAGATAATTACAACGAATAGTTAGAGCGTTAAAATGTTTCACAAAAATATTCCTCATGATGTTTTACATAAACACCATGAGCAAAATTACACCTTACATGTAGAGACTGGAATACAGAAAGATGTAGTCCAAAGATCATCACTGCGACATTAAGTGGATCTTTTGTGCCATAGATCTATGAATTAAATCAAGCCATGTTAACTCTCCCTATCAAAGTTAGCACAGAAGTTGGAAAAACCCGCCCAATATCATCCGAGCACAGAAACTCAGAATGAAAAACATGCCTCCTACTATTGCATAAGACAATATACTTACATAGAATGTAAGTATATTGTAAGCATAAACGACAATAGCGTGAATGAAGTTCCTTCCTTTTCCACAGAGGATAGTTCAATCAAAAGTGATCAGAGAGAAAACAAGTAACAAGCCGAAACTCATTGTTGTTGAAGTTCAGGATGCCTTCTTAAAAAAATGGCTGTATAAATGCATTGGTCTGCCTTAAATCGGCAGAATCCAGCCACACTTCCTTTGTGGTCCTCTGATTAGAGATGTGACAGTCGACCAGTTTATAACACAAAAGGCACAAGGCTCCGGGACCATAAGAGGATTATCATAGGCCCTCCTGGCCAATTAATTCGCTTCCTCGTTACCCGAATGACAGCTGTTGTTAGGTATCCAGTAAATGGAAACCTTTTTCCCTATCGATAGCTTCTGTAGTAAGTCAAAGTACTCTAAAACAATCTCGGAACGGAATTCCCATGAAAGATGGGATTTAAGAGCTGCTTGACTATCGGAAAAGATAGTTATATCCGCGCCTTTAATGCCCCTACTTAAATTAATATGAACACACTTGGTGATCGCCAGTATTTCCGCCTCAAATACTGTACACCATTTGCCCATGGCCACAGATATTTTCAAGTTGGGTCCGCAGACTACAGCGCCAGCTTCATCTTCCATTTAGATCCTTCCGTCTACCAATATAAACTTCCTCCCACGTGGCCCTAAGCGGAATTGAGACATTACATCTCCTGTCGAACCTCAGTTCACAGTTCATCCTGTCACTAGGCATTCCTAGCATCCCTCTGCAGAGCATTGTACTCAGCGAGTCCGTTGCCGACACAACGGGCGGAATTCCCAAGACAATCCAATGATAATCCAATGAAGTTCTCAATGGCCAAGGTTGGACATGACCTCATTGCGCCTGTAGTAAGAAGACACACCAATCTCTGAACCTTGCACAGTATGGAGTCTGCTGCCACCATATAAACGCGCCGTACACATTGGTTGGCCTAACAATCATGGTATATATGCACATGAGCATTTTTGGGCTCTTGTACCAGGTGTACCCGGCACAAGCGTTCGCCGCCCAGACTGTCTTAGTTACCTATTCAACATGTCGATTCCAAGTCATCTCGCTATCAAGAGTAATACCCAAGTATTTGGCATGGGTCGAATAAGGTATATTGCACCCATTCAACGAGATTCTCTCTTGACCAAATTTTCTTCCAAGAGAGAAAGGTACCAGCTTTGCTTTGCCAGAGTTGATCGACAGGCCTGTTCTCCCACACCATGACATAACAGTAAACAAATCATCGTTCATGACGTCTGAGAGAACGTTGCTAAATTTGCCAGTTGTCATCACAACCAGATCATCGGCGTAGCCTATTATTCATGTCTTTGTTCATTAAGAGTGAGGAGAAGTTCATCAATCACCACTGATCGAAGGAGTGGTAATAAAACGCCGCCTTGCGGACACCCTACATTAATATTAGCCATGTGGCTACCTATAGAAGTAGTTATGTCCCAACTCTCAAGTATAGACCTAATCCCTCTTACAGAAGCTTGGTCAAGACTAAAGAGCTGCATGAGCAAAAAAAGTAAGGTTTGAAGATGATCAGTCTATTTTTTGGATAATACCCGACTCTGTTCATTGTATTGAAGCAAAGATGAGTAAACATATATGAAATATAAACACTAGCGAGCAAGTTTAAGATTAAACATGAACATAAACTAGCATGCGTGTTTATGAGAATGAACTAGACTTGAGCCAAACTCGTTCGAACTCGTTGATGAGTTCGATTTAGACACAAACCTATGATCAAACCCATGTCATTTAAATGGGTTTGATCATTGGTTTGTGTCTAAAACGAGCTTCTGAACGAGTTCGAACTAGTTGAACCCCAGTCTAATGCACTAGACTTAAGTCAAACTTGTTCGAACTCGCTCAGCAGCTCGTTTTAGAGACAAACCTATGATCAAAACCCATTTAAATTGCATGTGTTTGATCATAGGTTTGTGTCTAAAATGAACTGCTGAATGAGTTTGAACCAGTTGGACCCTAGTCTAGTTCATGCAGTTGAACACAATCATAATAACTATGGGCAAATACAAACACGATGACATATTCGAAGAATCAAATACAAATACGGGAAATTAAGGATTTTTTTATTAACAAAACGAAAACATTCTCTTCACTTTTTTAATTGTACCGTATAGGTTGAAAGGCGGCATATACATCAATGAAATGTAAAAAAAAGAATATAAATCCATAATTTATTTCATATGCAATAACTTCAAAAATTCTTAGTTCGAACATAACCATATACCCACAAACATAGGCACATACTCATGAGCACAAAATCACATTCAATTAATAAGAAACAGAGTTCATGCGTTGATGGTATGAACAAACTTTTGCTTACTGATGTCGCAGTTCATTCAAACATGTGGTCAGTAAGTTATATTGTGTTCGAACATAGGAATTTTATAATGAACACATGAGTATGCTCATGTATAAAACTAGATCATACAGCTCTTTAGGCAAGACCTTCTTATTTAATAAAGCAATTTATTGAATCATATTTTGTGTTATCAAATGTGACATTAACATCTAAAATGGCACACAATACTATTTCTCTCGACCCTTGAGCCTTCTCAATCTTGGTTACAAAATGTTCTGAAGCATGCTCAGTCTGTTTGCCCTTGGCATTGATTTACAACATGCAAGGGGATGGTATTCAAAACGATGGATCTAATGTGCAGATCAATTAGTCTTTCCATCGGTTTCAGCAAAAAGGATGTTGACCTAATTGGTCTGTATGATTTGGCCAAGTTTTATGACATGTTGCAGGTATAAAAACAACGTTAAATTTTCTCCACAAAAGGGCAGCAAGGGCACGAAGCAGTGTATTAATGCACCTTTGCAAAAGTGCTGGAAATATACCATCTCCGCTACGAGCTTTAAAATGATAAAAAGAGGCAATAGCTTATTTTAGCCTATCCGTATTGAAACCTACTTTTGACAATTTAAAATCTCCTCTGTACAGAAACAGTTCCAGTGTTTCTCTTCGGTTCTTTGTATATATACCATCAGTCTTCTTTAGTCGGCCCACCTTACATGCAAGGCTTACAGGATATTCTATGTCGAATCACAATCATTCGTTAGAGCCATGTTATTTTGAAAATTACATTTTGTTGTACAAAGACCACAAAGAGGCGGGAAAAATTACACAATTGGTTTGTGTTCACTCCTTTCAAGTTTTTCCTTTTTCACCTTGTCCTCTTATTTCTAATTAATCATTATTTCCAAATACATAAAACCTTAACCCAACCCAGAAGCAATAACATACCACGTTGACAAATGAATGATGAATTGCAAGTAGTAATAGCCCCACAAGTAGCACTCCAGCACAAAAGTGAAACCAACCCCCTCAGGAAAAAGAAATTGCAATTGTGGAAACATTTCTTATCAAATAAGGATGAAAAAAAACAGCTAAATACACATGATTTTTATCCAAAGAATATGAAATTATTAATAAATAAAACCAAAATGAAAACCATAACTAAAGTGCAATGAACCTTTAAGATAAATATGCTAGAAATCACAAGGAGTGCAACCCCATAAAAGTCTTAATATTACTAGCGGATAACGACTAATATTTGCACTTGTTATTTTTGTGGCAGTTACAGCACATATTTTCCAATTAAAGATATTTCGAATTATATTTCGATTTCAAGAATTTTTTTTGCATCAAAGGAAAAAAATCAACCACCTTTAATTTAAGCACGAAACTAAAGCAAATTAACATTTTTATAGCAAAACTTTTATTATCGGTATTAATAAATGTGCTAATACTTACGAAAACTGTAAGCTAAATATATGCACAGCTATTTAATAATTCAAGTAATATATACTTTTTTTAAGCACAACCATAATTTGTTTATGAAACTATTGTTTTTATTACCAGCTTAACGTGACTGACTGCTTTTCCCCTTGTAAATGATATAAATTATGTATTTGTTAAACATTTGTAATTTAAAACTGATTTATGTGTTAATGTCCTTAAGGAAATTGTTCTAAGACTTCCTTTTAATAAAAATATGCCATAAAAAACTAACATATAATTTTATATGTGTTTCGATTTTTAAAAGCAGTCGCTGGTAATTCCTTGTTACTTTTAAGTTTTCATATTTTTTTATTTGAAAACAAATTTTTATATGACCATTTCCTTTTTGTGTTCTCAAGTAGTTGCCATAAATTTATGTTTCCAACATATGGATGTTGTCCTTTTCATTTGTTTGCATTTTCATGCTCTTTATTGTAGCAAAAATTTGCTTATTGTAGTTTTTTTTTCTTCATGAACAAGAAAACTTTATATGAAAATTAAGAAAATTGTCGTTAGCCTTTATAATATATTGAGGCTATAAAAATATATTTTTTTTGAAAAGACTTTTAAATAAAATAAACACTAAAAGAAATTAAATTGGGAGTAATGTGAGAAAAATGTTGTTAATAATTTGGAAAATTATATGTGATGATGATCCTTTACAGAAAAAATTATCACCAAAAAATTTTCAAACAAAAGTTTGCCTAAAAATAACCTTCATTTTCAGTAAATGTTCTTTACATACTTAATGAATTGTTTGTTTGACTCTTATTTAAGACTCAGACACTAAAAGCAACAAGAAAACCACACAAATAACAACAACATGATAGCAAAAGAAATGCTATCATGTTCAGACTTGAACACATTTTACAAAGTGAAATTTCACAAATGCGTAATGGATGATGATGAACCAGACAAAAATTTTGTTTTACATATTACAAAAAATCCGGTAAATATTTTTGTTTAATTAAGTAAACTATTTGTTTAAAATTTGTTAGTATTTTTAGACTAATTGTTTTATAAATTCAGACAAAAATATTGTTTGATATTTTTTCAAAAAATACAGTAAATCTTTTTGTTTGATTTAGTAAATTGGTTTGTTTACAATCTGTAAATATTTTTAGACAAATCGTTTTATTGTTTTAAACAATTTTTTTACTGAAAAAAAACTTTTTTCAATGAAATTGTTGAGATATTTTTGTTTGTATTTAAAAATTTTTTTTGTAGGTCCGTTCCTAGACGAAATACTTAATATTTTATTGTATTCCTTTACAGAAAATGAAATTTAGTTTTTTCTGTATGATGAACAGGGGCCTTATGGAAAACTGAGTTAGCTGCATAGATAATATTAGTTTTAGCCAAAACGTATGTTGAAGTACACTTTGCGGTGCTCATACGTGAAAACTAATGATTTTACAAAAACATTTTACAACATTAGTTGTAAGAAATTTTCTTTAATTATTTTTATCATAAAATGATTCGGAAAAAAGATATTGTCAAAAAGCTGCTATTAAACGGCATTTTTCCAATGTGGCGGCGCGAGCAGCAAAGATAATCGGTGATAAAGTTGAAATTCACAAGGAGCATACCGAAATCTATATGGCAACCAATTTTCAAAACTCCCGGAAAGCTTTGAAAGTAATACTACGGATTGATTGTACTACCCACTTCATAAGTCATTTTTTTCAAAAATCAGGTCATTTTACTTTATTGTCCATAAAATCAATATTTATGCATCGATAATCATGAAACAAAGCTTATTTTTTGTATTATATGTGGCTTTTCACTTCATAAAAATGGTTACTTTTTGCCATTGTCCATTTTTTAAATTAATTTTTAAAAAATAGATTTTTTTTTCAATTTTGCTTAAGAAAATATTTTTCATCCTTGCGGTCTAAATAATTAAGAAACCGTTCATCAGTATATATAAAAAATACTTTAATGGCTTAAAAGTTAATTCTATTTCAAGTTTTCTAGTGATTGTTGTAATAAAATAGGACAACCCATTTCCAAGTTATGCGGAAATCGGGAAAAACAGTCTTTGAAGAATATTTTAAGTTTCGACTGTTTTTGTAGTTAGGAGACCATAACAAATCAAAAAATTTTTTGTGGTTATCAAAAGTTTTGTTGCATAGTGTAATTTAAAAAAAAAGTTTACTTATTTTGGCTTGATTTCGCTTTTAATTTCATTTTTCAATTAAATAATTTTTTTTACAGATAAATGTGAAGCATGTAGAAAAAGAAAAATTTGATTGCGCGCAGGTTTGAACTGGCATATTTCGAGACCTCACGGTCTTCTAGTCAGAGTTCCATCTAAGCGGTAAAAAACTCTGACGACAAGACCGGGAGGTCTAGAAATATGTCAGTTCAACCCTCCGCGCAGTCATATTTTTCTTTGTCTACATGCTTCATATAAAGGGTCCGCCATATAACGTTTTTTTTTTTCAACTATTGCTTATTTCATGAATGGTAACACTTAGCTCATGTCTGATTTGACAGATAATTAGTTTTATCCTTCCGCTGAACGAATATGGTTCAGTATACGCTTGCGAATATGGTTGTGTATGGGCCTCCGATCGACTTACAGAAGATGCCGATTTTGCCAAAAAAAAAATCATCTTTTCAGATGAAGCTCATTTTGATCTTGGCGGGTATGTAAACAAGCAAAATTGTCGCATTCGGGGCACAGAAAACCCGCACGCATACATTGAAAAGCCGATGTAATCAAAACGAGTCACTGTTTGGTGCGGATTTTGGTCCAGAGGCATAATTGGGCCATTTTTCTTCGAAAATGAGGAAGGAGTGGCCGTTACAGTCAATGGCGATCGTTATCGAGCCATGTTGAACGAATTTTTGTTCACAAAAATTGAAGAGGAGGATATTGGCAACATTTGGTTTCAACAGGACGGCGCTACGTGCCACACAGCCGAAGCTACACTCGATGTTTTGCGCCGTGTTTTTGAAGATCGCATTATCAGCCGCAGAGCTGATGTCGTTTGGCCACCTCGGAGCTGCGATTTGACACCGTTGGACTATTATTTGTGGGGTGCCGTCAAATATAAGTGTTACGCCGACAAGCCAGAGACAATTGACGCTTTAAAGGACAATATTCGTGAAGCCATTGGTGAAATGCAGCTGCACACAATCGATAATGTGCTTAAAATTTGGACCGATCGTGTAGGCTACTGCATGGCCAGCCGAGGCAGCCATTTGAATGAAATTATTTTTCATTATTAACCGGAACGATTGTACTTTCAAATAAAAAAAGAAATTTGAGAAAATATTCAGTAGTTTTTTTTTATAGCAATTAAAACCGAACTAAAGCCAAAATAAATAAATATCTTTGGAATTAAAACCCATACAGTTCCACGAAGAATTCATAACTTAATTTAAAAAAATTCACTTAAAATAAATTTTACATGAAACAAACTTTTGTTTGAAAGTTTCGTGTAAATAATTTTTCCTGTGTAACAACAACAGTGGACACATTTCCAAAACCAGAAAGTAAGCGCAACCCAAAAATGTCTTTCTCTGCAAACAAATTTTTTATAATAATTTTTGCATTTTTCTGCATATAATTCATACTTTAACTGCAATGCACATATTCTTTTAAAATGATTTACTTTTATTTATACTCAAAATTCTATTTGTTTGTAATGTCATTTATATGGGTGTTAATATTTATGGAGAAGAGCACTCTGCATATTTGTACGTCTATATGATACTCGTATATGCAACTGTCTGCTAGTTATGCTGTATACAATCCATCCTTTCTAAGAGTGGCCTTTCCATTAATCAAAAACAATACTATTTCCATTTTTATGCTGATGATGATCAACATTTTTACATGCAGATTTTATGAATGATAGTTTACCAGCCAGGGAGTGTATAAAAGAATTGTTTTTACTCAAAACCATAAATCCTAAAGAAGATTTTTTTTAAATATTTTCCTTGTTTTTTACGAGTTTATTTTATAATTTATGATGAATTCAACATTAAGTGGTTAAATAATTGGGTATTAAAGAAAATCTACGATTATGATTAAAATAAGAAAAGTTATGTGTTTGCTGGAAAACTTGAGAAAATTTAAATAAACAAAAAAAAACCTGTTATAAAAGTTATTTGAATTTATGATGATACTAAAAATATTTTAATATGGGCCCAAAATTTATTTGTGCTTTCTTTCTATACACTTCCTATATTTTCTCCAGGTGAACGTACTTTAAGCTTTTTGTGAAACCTTCATGTTTATACCTTTCGATTTGCTTTTTAGTACCTGCCCAAATATTCTTTAAAAGTGTTTGCTGTATTTTATGTTAATTTCTCCCCAACATAAAATCAATTTTATGTTACACAGCTGTCAATTATGTGCACTTGATGTAGTGCATGTTTTACATGTCATTATTACATTAGTTACATGACGTCGATGCATTTACTTAAATATATATACTCGTATGTTTTGACATATTGTCCATGAAATTTTACATACATACATATTTATTGTTAATATTTTCATAACTTTCGTTTTTGGAACTAGAATCTTTTTCAATATTTTCCTAGAATAGAATAAGGAAAACGCAATGGGACTTTCTTTCATACTTGTCTTTCGGAGTAGTTTTATGTGGCTTTAAAACAAGATCCATCATATACTTTATGATGAATTTATAATAAATAAACATTAACAGTTTCTCCGATTGGTACTGAAAAGTTTCAATAGTAAATTGTAAACCGAGTGCAGAAAATTTCCACTTCAATACTTTTCGGAATAGATTTTTAAACAAAATGAAGTGGCAGGAAATTATTACTATAAAATTTGCAACGAATTTGCAAGTTTTTTGTATATAGAAAGTATAAAACTTATTTGAGTTTATTTTTTATACATTGTTCACAGTGTTCAAGAGTCCATAGTAAAATTGTTACACATATTCAGAATAAAATTTAATTAAGATTTTCAAAAAGTTCGAAAATATCATTGAAAATTTTGCTATTAATTCAAGCAAACTTTTATAGAAAATTCTTTACGGGATCGGAGTAGAGTAAAATTTTATTTAACATTTTTGGCGACTATTTTAAAACAAAATTTTGCAAAGTTTTCGCAAATTCGGGAAAAAGTGTTTATACAAAATTTTGGCGAAAAATTCGGAGTAAGTTACAAAATGTTTGCAAATTCTCAGAATATTTGTTTTTGAATTCGGAATAAATTTGTATATACTCTTCTCTGCAAAAATATTTATATTTTTTTGTGACTTCGGAGTAAATTTGTATTGATTATTTTTCGAGTTTGGAGTAAATATATATAAAATACTAAAAGAAAACAGTTTTAATACAAAATTTTGAAAGAATTCGGAGTATATTTTTATGTTTTTCTTTTTAATTTGGAGTATATTTGTATAGAAAAGTTTTTTTTTCCCCAAATAAAAAAAACTGTTTTCTATAGATTTTTTTTCCAAATTTGATGAAAAATTTTTTAAAAACTTTATTTGGCAATTCGGAGTAAATTTTTATTGAAATTGGAAATTCTGAATGCTTTTATTAATAGTGATTTATTGGGAATAATATCTAATAAAAATTTCGATGATATCGAGGCTACAAAGTTAAAAAACGGACAAAAATGTCTAGTTAAGTTTATGAGAATTCCGATAAAATTTTATAGAGACGTTTCTGCGAATTCGGATAAAACTTCTTTAGAAAAGTGTATGCGAATTCGCATCAAGCTTTTTAGAGAATTTATGGTAATTCGAATAAAACTTTTTTGGAAAAGTTTGTGCGTATTCGGATAAAAGTTTTTGAAAAGTTTGTGCGAATTCGGATAAAATTTTTAGAAAAGTTTGTGCGAATTCGGATAAACTTTTTAGAAAAGTTTGTGCGAATTCGGATAAGACTTTTTTGAAAAAGTTTATGCGAATTCGGATAAAACTTTTTAAGAATGTTAATGCGAATTCGGAAAACTTTTTAGAAAAGTTTTTCCGAATTAGGATAAAACTTTTTTAGTAAAGTTTATGCGAATTCGGATAAAACTTTTTAGAAAAGTTTGCGCGAATTCACATAAATATTTTTAGAAAAGTTTGTGTGAATTTGGATAAATCTTTTTAGAAAAGTTTATGTGAATTCGAATAAAATGTTCTAGAAAAGTTTATGCGAATTCGGATAAATATTTCTAGAAAAGTTTATGCAAATTCGGATAACATTTTCTAGAGAAGTTTATGCGAATTCGGATGAAATTTTCTAGAAAAGTTAATCGGATTCGGATGAAGTTTTCTAGAAAAGTTTATCGGAATTCGGATAAAATTTTCTAGAAAAGTTTATGCGAATTCGGATAAAATTTTCTAGAAAATTTTATGTGAATTCGGATAAAATTTTCTAGAAAAGTTTAAACGAATTCGGATAAAACTTTTTAAAACAATTTGTGCGAATTCGGATAAAACTTTCTAGAAAAGTTTATAAGAATTCAGATAAAATTTTCCACATAAAAATTTATAGAAAAAATTTTTCGTATTGAAATTTTATAAAAAAGTTTTTGCGAAAAAAGACTGGCAAAAAAAATTCTGGAAACGTTTATGCAAATTCGGGTAAAAATTTTAAAGTCGGATGCAATATTCGAAAAAGTTTTTAAGAATTTGCATAGAAAAGTTTTTGCGAATTCGAAAAAAATTTTCTAGAAAATTGCCTTTGCGAATTGGCAAAAAAAAAATTCTAGAAAAGTCTGCGAATTCGCGAAAAAAAGTCTAGAAGTCTGCGAATTTCCAAAAAAAAAAAAATTCTAGAATAAACTTTAAAAATTTGCAAAAAAGATTTTAGAAAAGTCTTTGCGAATTCCCAAAAAGTTTTAAAGAAAAGTGTGCGAACTCGCAAAAATTTTTTTAAAAAAGTCTGCGAATTCGAAAAAAAATGTTCTAGGAAAGTCTGCGAGTTCGCACAAAATTTTCTAGAAAGGTCTGCGAATTCGCAAAACATTTTCAAGAAAAGTCTGCGGACTCGCAAAAGATTTTCTTTAAAAGCTTTTGCGTATTTGTATAAATTTTTATACAAATTTTATAGAAAGTTTTTGGCGCATTCGCAATATACGATATACTTAATGTCATATCTTTACATATCGCTCATTAACTTTTTTATATAGCTTCATAACTCAAATAACGCGATTTTTGAGTTAATAATGCAGAATTAATCGGCTATCGTTATATTTCTTCTATACGCACCTCTAGAGAGAAGAATGCACTTTTATTTTTCCATTAAGTTGTATGTAAAATAAAAACTTTAAAGTCGTTTTCTGCAAAAGTAATTTTTTTGCGTTATGACACTATTGAATTAAATGAGCGATATGTTGTCTTACAAATTCGGAGTAGATGGCTAGATTTTATTCTCCTCTTTTTTAATAAAATAAAATTAGTTTCTTAATTTTCACAGCGTTTCTCATCTAATGATTTAAAAAAAAACCACAGTTTACAACTGCAACAATATTGTTCCAACACTTCTCTTTAATAACAATATGTTGCGACTATCAACACACAAACATTAATACACGTACTTTATCATGAAAAGCAAACAATGCTTTATTTTCTATTGACACTCAATTGACAACATGTTGTTGTCAGTTGTTAAACGAGTGTAGTGGCAAGCATATCAGCCAGCAACTATTGTCGACAACATTATTTTCATCATCGACATTTTGAACAACATTATTGAACATTAAACAGCAAAATAATTTATTGGAAAAATGAAGGAGACTCAAAATGAGTTTGTTTTTCTTCCACTTTGCATGCCATGAAAAAGACAAGTGCAACAACGTCAACATGTTTAGTTTAATGACAAGTGAATATGTCAGTCAGTCAGCCCGTCCGTCCGTCACTCTATCATTAAGTCAAAAAATTGTTTTTATTGCCAGCCAATGGCTTCATTCAACAGCATGAAAAAAATTAAAAACTTGTTTAAATTTATGTAAATTTTAACACACAAACACCAGCAGCAGATATATTTTCACAAAATTTACTTGAAATCAGTCGAATGTTCATTTTTTTGCAGCCAACAAACAATAAAAGTTTTTCACAGCTTTTGTGTTGCACAAGTATTTTTAGTCCAAAAGGGGTTCATTCCATTGTGTCATGATGGCAATTTCCCATTCAAGTGTCATACAAATTTGTATTTTAGTTTTAGCGTTAAAACTGTAAAAAAATATGAGCAATTACTTTGCAAAAATAATGGCGAAAAGTCCACAACTAAAAGTTGAACTTCAACCATAGACATGCTGTCAGTGTTGTTGTTTTTGTATTGTAAATCATTGTGGTTTATGCTCCCCGTTGTCAAAGTAAAATGACATATAATGAGTCATAATTATTGCATAAATGACAACTAAATAGGGAACTTAATTTGTGGAAAATGTCCATTTGTGTCAAAGTGTTAATAAATTGGAGCGATTAGGGCGTTTGTGTACAAAAATATTAGAAATGGAGTATAAAATGTGTTTGAATTCATCCATGATAGATTAATGTTTTTAGTCGTAATATTTCATTTCTTATGTCACCTCTCGGTCATAAGAAGCCATGAATATTTAAAAAAAAATTGTTAAACAATAATTCTGAAACAATAATATTATATGGGATCCTTTTCACAATGTACGATTAAAAGTTAACGTGGACTTTAACGGTTAGTTTTGTATGCCGAACATGCCGTTAAAGTCTACGTTAAGTTTTAATCGCACTTTGTAAAAAGATCCTATAGTCATAATAGATTCAGTTTTTTCATGTGTAAAAAGTATGACAAAGAAGCAATAAAACTATAGTCGTTTTTTATCTACCTTGTCTTCTTTTATGATATTATGTTCACGTGGTACCATATTTAATCATGGACTGATTAATTTGCATAATATACATATAGTGGCAGAAAAATTTGCAAGGAACTTGATTCTAAATTGTTAGAGAAAATTTTGCAACAAATTCGGAGTGAATATTAAGAAAAAACTTTGGACAAATTTAGGGAAAATTTTTATATAAAATCTTTCAGTGAAAAACAGGTAAAACTTTATACAAATTTGTTCGATGCATTCGAAATAAATTTTTATAGTAAATTGTAAAATATATTCGGAGTAAAGTTTTTTGAAAAAAATTTTTCGCCGATTCGGAGTAAATTTGCATATTATATCTCGCGACTAGTTTTAACCAAAGCTTTGTAAAAAAAATTCGGAGCAAATTTTTATATCTTGCTATCAGTTCGGAGGAAATTTTTATAAAAAATTTCGTGAAGAGTTAAGTGTCATCTTTATAGAAAATTTATTGTAAACAATTAAAGTTAATTTTTATAGAAGATTTTTTACGCATTCAGAGTTATTTTAGAACATTTTCTGACGGAACCCGTATAAAGTATTATTGAAAATTTTAATGAAATTTGTAATTTGAGATATTTTCTAAATTTGATTTTGTTGTGGGTTAAGTTTATCCATATGCAGGCATATAACAAACGCAATTTAAGTATATTTTCTAGAAACTTTTCCAACTAATTCGGAGTAAATGTAGAAAGTTTCGTAACGAATGCAAAGTAAATGTTTATAAAAAATTTCGCGTTGACCTTGGAGTAAGTTTTAATAGAAAATTTCGCATCGGATTCGGAGTAAACTTGTATAGATAATTTCGCCCCAAATTCGGAGCACATTAATAAACATTTTGCTTCGTATTCTGAGTAAATTTTTACAGATTTTTGAGTAGATTTGGAGTAAAAAATTTTTAAAGAACATTATTCACAAAATTTGCAGTAATTTTCTATAGAAAGTCTTGGAACGAGATCCAAAAAGAAATTATAAATGTTTACTATGTTGAGCTCGGAATAAATTTTTATCAAACAATTTCTGACAGACTCGAAATAATTTTTAATTGAAAATTTTTGACAGAAAAAAATTTTTTTTAGTGATTCAAAAGAAATATTTGACAGATTCGGAATACGAACACAAAAGAAATTGTTATAGAATTTTTTCGGAATAAATTTTAATGCAAAATGGTTTACGGACTCGAAATGAATGTTTATGGAAAATTGTTTACGGTTTCCAAATAAATTTTTATAGAAAAGTTTTTACGAATTCGAAATAAATTTTTATAAAAAATTTTTACAGATTTATTTATTATAAATTTTTATAGAAAAATTTGCAGATTCAGAATAAATTTTTAATGAAAACATATTACAGATTCGAAATAAATTTCTAGCGAAAATTTTTTACGAATTCGGAATACATTTTATAGAACATTTTTTACTAATTCAGAAGAAACTTTTATATTAAATGTTTACGGATTCGGAATGCGTTTTTAAAGAAAATTTTTACGCATAAAAGCATTACCGATTCGGAATAAATATCTGGCAAAATTTTTTTACGGATTCGGAATACATTTTTATGGAACATTTTTTACGAATTCTGAAAAAACTTGTTTACGGACTCGGAATAAATTTGTATAAAAAATCTTTTACGCATTCGGAATAGCTTTTTATAGAAACATTTTTACGGACACGGGATAAATTTTTATAGAGAATTTTTTACGGATCCGGAATAAATTTGTATAGAATTTTTTGGCGGATTGGGAATAAATGTTTATAAAAAATTTTATACGGACTCGGAATAAATTTTTATAGGAAATTTTTTACAGATTCGGAATAAATTTTTATAGAAAACGTTTTACAGATTCGGAATAAATTTTTATAGAAAATTTTATGCGGATTCGTAATAAATTTTCATAGAAAATTTTTAACGGACTCGGAATAAATTTTTATAAAAAAAATGTTCTCGGTTTCGGAATAAAGTTTTATAGAAAATTTTTTACGATTTCAGAATAAATTTTTATAGAAAAATGTTCACGGATTCGGAATAAACTTTTATAGAAAATTTTTTATCGATTCGGAATAAATTTTTATAGAAAATTTTTTACGGATTCGGAATAAATTTTTATAGAAAATCTTTTACGGATTCGGAATAAATTTTTATAGAAAATCTTTTACGGAGTTGGTATAAATTTTTTTGTAGCTTTTTTACACATTCGGAATAAGTTTTTATTGAAATTTTTTTACGGACTCGGAATAAATTTTTATAGAACATTTTTAGCGTATTCGAAATAAATTTTGAATAGAAAATTCTTTGCGGATTCGGAATAAATTTTTATAGAAAGCTTTTTACGGTTTCGGAATAAAGTTTTATAGGAAATTTTTTAAGTATTCGGAATAAAGTTTTATAGAAAAATGTTTACAGATTCGAAATAACGTTTTATAGAATTTTTTTACGGATTCGAAATAAAGATTTTAAAAAAATTTTTTATACGGATTCGGAATAAAGTTTTATAGAAAAATTTTTACGGATTCGGAACAAATTTTTATATCAAATTTTTACGACTCGGAATACATTTTTATAGAAAATTTTTTCACAGACATAAAAAAAGTGTTTGTGGAAAATTTGTAATGGTTTGAAATAAAAAAAATATACATATATGTTTTCATAGTAAATTTTTATAGCAAATCTAATACGGAAACGAAATATATTTTATAGGATTTTTAGTCATAAAAATTAAGAAAAAAAAACTTTCGGAGTAATTTTTCCAAAAAATTCAAGCGACTTCAGAATAACATTTTTGAAAAATTTGCCGAATTAGGAGTTTTTTTTTACACAAAGTTTTGGAAAAAATTCGAGGTAAATTCTTACAGGAAATTTTACAATGAGTTGGGGGTAAATTATTGTATAAAACTAATTGACAAATTCGGAGTAAATTGTTCAAGATTATAGAAAATCTGGAAAAATTATGGCTGAACTCGAAGCAGTTCTTTAGAGAAAGTCTTCAGATGAATTCGGACTAAAGTTTTGTGTAAAATTTTGCAATAAAAGCGAAGTAAATATATATGTATGTAAAAAACTTTACAATGAAAACTTGCGCCAAGTTCTGAGTAAATTTTTATTGGAGATCGGAATAAGTTTTTAAAGTAAATTTAATTTAAAGAATAAAACATTTTTCGAAGTAAATTTTGTAAAAAATGGACGCAAAATTTGGAGTTCTTGCACAATTTGCTTTTATATTATGGCTGTAAGTAACATCAAGTTTATTATACAAATTCTCTTATAAATTAACGAAGCTGATTATAATTGTTTTAACTTTTTTTTATAAATATTTTGGTGAGTTGCATTTCCATAGTGGTTTAATTACATGACACGTGTCCTACAATATAACTGCAACGTTACTTTTTAAGCTCTAGTCACGTGATTTGCCAGCAATTATTTCATTTCCAATTGAAGTGTGTATTCAATTGCATACCCTGTATGTAACTGCAAAATTTTAAAACGTTTTCTTTTATAAGTATCTGTTACGTGAAACTCATTTTTAAATTATCAAACATCCTCCCACTCATATGTTCGATTGTTTTCTAATTAGTATTTTTGTTTTTTTATATATATTATTTTTGTGTATCACAAACAAATTATTATAATTAACTTGACAATTCACATGAATTGGCTTTTAGGTTTTAATTACTTGAGTGGTGGTGCGGAAAAGTATTATTCGCTGCTAGTGAGTGAATTAAAAATATGTTTTGTAGTGTACAATATTGCACAGTGGGGTGATAAGAAAAGTAAGTATAATTATTTTGAAATAAAAATATTGAAATTGCGGTAGAATTTTTCTAGGATTCTTAGTTTTCTTTAATAAAAATGGGGCGCTGTCATTCAATAATGTTATAACATCGATACTATATGCCATGACTTTCTTGAATGTTATAACGCATTTGAAAGTGTAAGAGATCCTACTGACTGTATGAATATTTTAATAACGTGATTTAGTACAAAATACAAATAACACACCAGACCCAACAAATATATGAAAATGATTGCAGGCATGAATTTAAAAGTCAAATCTTAAGGCTCGTATGCCACACTGTGCAATTGTTTGCTGTATTGCATAAAAAGATTAAGCATTTCATATTTTACATATTCAACCTGTAGCAGCACTAATTTGATTCTTTGTATATTTTTTTATTTACAAATAGTATATGCAATTTATCGATGTTGCACTTCAGTAAACATCTGCCTGTTGGATGGCGTTACCGTGAACGTGTTAAAACACTCAATGATGCTTTAAATGTGATTACAACAGTGTTGCCAATACAATTTTGTTTTGTTTTATTTACATACACAGAAAAAAGTACATATTTAACAACGGTAATTTTCGAAAATAGCATGAAATTCAATAAAACCTGTATTTGATTCAAATATAATGTTTGTTAAAAGTAAATTTTTTTTAAATATCATTAGAGAAAAATATAAATATTTTCAACAATTTTTTTTATCAAATATAGAAAAAATCTTCATCACGGAAAATTCAAAAACTTTTTTTATTGAATCAACACATTTCCATAGAACAATATACAGAAATCTTTATTACAGAAAATTCAACAATTTTCTTCTGTGTAATCAACCAATCAAGTGGCCAACCCACCAGCCAGCCAGCCACCCACTCTCTCAATACAATTATGTAAAGGACCTTATGTATATCTTATGTCTCTAAAGAGCTGTTGGGTTTTGGTACTGTCGTCTGCTTGCATCATGCATGCATTATGCATGCATTACATTTATTAAATATACATATTTGCCATTAAAACAACAACAATTTATGTTTGTTAAACATGGTTGACATCCGTATCCGCCTGTTGTCATTAAATGCCGCTGTGTGCGTTAAAGTTTTTTATTGATTGTGGTGATTTTGCTAGTGGGCGGTAGTGGGGAAGAGGCGACTTGGTGTATAAATAAATTATACTTGATTTTAGTCTGCACAACTAAAATTTCGGCATTTATTTAAAAGAAAAACTGTATTCTGCCGTTCAATATTGAATGTAAAATATTTTTTAAATTTATCCGTGCTTACTTACATGCATCCATACTTTCAAGAGAAAAATATATTCAAAGTAATCGACTGAAATGAAACGAAAAAAAGTTTTATTAAAATAATAGTTTTTCAGTTTATGTTAAAGAAAACAAAGTCAAATACTACATAAACAAAAGTTAGAATATAAATAGTATGGAAGGATAAGAAAAATAAGGAAAACTGTTAAACCCACAGATCATATCTGCAACTTCTTGCTGCTTTCAGGATTAAAGCTCTCGAAAATCTAGTTTTTTTTGTTTTTTTTTTTGCTTTAGAGTAATTCCACGTAAAACGGCCCTATGCAAGGAAAAAATAATTTTCTTATTTTTAATAAAAAATCTCTCAATTGATGTTGTTTAGAGCATGAAAATTATAGAAAAATTAAAAAAATACATTACATATTTAATATTTGTTAAGCAATTTGAGGCAGTTTTAAATGATCATCCACGAAACATTTTGCTCTCCCTCTTTGTATGTTTAATATTTATTTCAGATTTTCTTTTCTTCCCTATCTCATTATTAATAAAAACCTTTATTTCTGAAAAGAATATACTTTTTTCGATTTTTATTGAATATAAAAAAATATTCAGCTGTCTATAATATAATGGCTAGCAAATAATTTAATGTGTTATTATTCTCTTATGATTTATTTTTATATTATTTATATTAATGAAATCAATAAAAAGTTTTATTTCTTCGAATTTTTTAAATTTTCGTATTAGGTCACACCCATCGGTCACACCCGTCACGTTTTAAAAATAGTTCTTTGTTAAGAAAACAGATTTTTTGTGAAACAGTAAATACGTAATACAGCTAAAAACACTTTGAACAGACATCTATACCAAAATTATTGTGTACGTTATAGTAAACATTTTACAGAATTTATTCTTAAAGTCATAATTCTTTTAAACTGAGATTTGTAAGGTTACACCTGTCGCAGCTTTCTGACGACCATTCTGAGCAGTAATGGTGTTCTTTCAGTGTCTACAGGTTATTCAACGACTTTAAGCTTAATGGCCTTGCGAGTCGCAATCTTTTTTTGAGTTAAACATTTTATATTCTTTATTTATAACAAAAAATATGTGTAAAGTTGTCACACCCGGCTAAATGGAATTACTCTTTAGCATTTTTTTTTGTTTTCGTGCTTTTTTACGTTTTAGCGCTTTTTTCATTTTGGTGATTTTTTTTTCTTTTTTGAAATATTTTTAAATTTGAGTTTTTTTTTAATTTTGGCGCTTTTTTGCTTTTGTTCTTGTTTTTTGCAATTTTTTAGTTTCGGCGATTTTTTTCCCCTTTGGGACTTATTTTGGTTTCAGCACTTTTACACAAACTTTGAAAATGTCAAGTGTCTGTATAACAAGTGTCTGTATATATTACATTAGAATTTCAAGATGTTTCGTTGCTCGCTTTAGACCACCCTTTAATTGTTAGTGTTCATAAACGTTTAGTATTTGTTGTTGTAGCGGCCATAGTGATACATATTCTGAAAAATTGCAGTGCCGTACCTCTTACGCTTCTCCAGATCGAAGGCTGTGATAGACTGACTGTCCGTCCGTCCGACAGACCGACGGACAGCGTAGCGAAAACAATAGGCTTCCTTTTCAGCTTTGGTGACGGAACCCTAAAAATGAAGGACTCTTTAGAAAGAAGGGAGAGTAACGTTCAATACAGAAAACTGGTTATTTAGTGTTAAGAAAATCAAAAATTTCAGGATCGTCTGAATGTAGAAAAACTAGAATATTTATTTTATTTTATTTAAATGTTAATACATATAAACCCTAAACCTAAAATAAGAATTACGCTAATAAAAATTTATCGTATATATTCTTCCTCAGAAGGATATTATGAAATTTAAATAAATCGATTCTTTGGCGTTTCTGATTGACCTCATCAGCAACAACATTATGAGGTGGTACAGTTTTCTGTCATGGAAATTGGGCTTCAGCAATATTAATTAAAAAATAGAATATATGTATGTATAAATGTCTTTAATATAATTTGTCATTAAGTAAATTTAAATCAAACCTAGCCCACTACAAAAACTCTATCAAGGTGTGTTTTACATATTCTTTTAAATGTAACTTTTTCCTAAAACCACAGTTTGCTTTAAAAAAAAATCACCAAATGCTTATTTTACTGACAATTTGCGTGTCTTTAATGTTGCCATCATAAAACTGTCACTAAATCAGCAAAGAAAAAAAACGTATTTCTTTTAACATTGGAAAATAAAGTAAAACAAAGCTTAACTAAACCAAACCAAAACCAACAAAATTTTCCATGCCACTACAGAAGAGGTGTGTTCCATACGAAAACAATTTGGCTTATTTAAAGCCAAAGAACTAAAGCAAAAATAAAAACCTTAAAGGACAATCGAGCACAAAAATTAAATTCCAAAAATGTTTGTTTGTTTGTTTAGTTTTATAAAACTAAAGATTTCAATTTGATGTTGAGGTTTCTGTTGGCCACAAAAAAAAGCCATAAAAATAACCACTTATACTTTTAGCCAGCAAAACAAGAGAAAGATATTATACGAGTAATACGAAAATAAATGTGTTTTGTTAAGCACGAGTATTAAATGAAAGAGATATTAAATGACTGAATTACTTGAGAAGGAAATTTAATATTCAGTTTTGCTTATGGCTGTCATGTTGTATGTACAAGGAGAATATTTATGTTATGTTACCAGCATTATTTTGAATTGATCTACCGGTTAGACATAACAAGAATTCCTAAAAAAACGACTTCCAAAAAGAGACAGACAGATCAAGCAATTGAACCCATCTGACAGTATTCACTCTTTTCCCTGAAGAAGCCACTCAACTGTATGCCGAAATATTGAAAGTATATTATACCCAGGAAAAACTTTGCTTACTGGTAGGCAAAAAAATATATGAGGATTTAAGTCGTAACTACTTACAATTAGACTGGATAACTACTTATTTTTGTTTGAGAAGTCCAAAAAATAAAGGATACCCCTTACAAATGTATTTACATTGTCACAGCAATTAACTAGTTATTATTTGGCTTACTTGTAGCTAAAAAATAAGTAGTCAAATAAACAAATTAAAATAAAAGAAATCTTATACACATTATGTTTTATTTATATTTTTTTCAATTTTTATTTTTAGTTTTTTATTTTAATTTGTTTTTTCTGACCCAGCTGGGATACGAACCTGTACTCGTTCAGATATGAACACATGTTGACTTAAAAAGTAGTTGTCTACTTATTTTATTAGTACATATCAACAAATTGTAAGTACTTTCAGATAATGATAAAAATACGTACTGATTTTAATAAAAACTAAGCATTAGTTCTAATTGAAAGCATAGTAATAATATAAATAAGTACCACTCATTACTTTGTAGCCCATTAATAAAGTACTACCGATTACAAAAGTGACAAAAGTTTTTACTGGGTATTTTTTATTTAAAAAAAAATAGATCTCAAACTTAAAAATAATTATTGAATTACAATTAAGAGGCTAAGAAATGTTTTTCGGTCATGACACATGCAAACAAAAAATAAAAGGAATGTAAAATCCACATGACGCAATTTTGGTTGGAAATCATAATAATTGTCGTTTAGAGTGTTACTGTTTATTTGCGTTGCTCATTGCTATAACTCACTTTTGTAATCAGTTGTGTGACTTGTTGTTGTTTTGTTGTTGTTTATTCTAATATAGCCGATTAATAGCCGACGAAAATCGAATTACCAGCGAAAATTTACTGCTGCTGGCTTAAAATTACCATCGTTTCATATTAATTTTAAGCGAAAAATAATTAATGTAACCTTAAATCTCTTTGATTTCAAAATTTGTCATTGTTTACATAACTTTGTTATAAACGTTACATTGCATTTTAAATCAACATGACTATAACTTTAATTTCAAATAAGTTTAATGTTAAATAATCAATTAAATATAGTTTAATTAAAATTTAATTCATTTTACATACGATGGCATTTATTTAGTTTGTAGCTAAAGTAAAGTTTGAAGCTGTTGTGTGCGGTTGCAGTGGTTAGCACGGCGACTATCATGCAAATGGCACGAGTTCAAATCTTGGCTGGGGCAGCCAACTGCAACACAAAGTTTTCTGATGCCTATGCTAATACACATCACGTAAGTAAAATAATTAAGAAAATATCTACATTAAAGTCATGTTGTTTCAACTTGATATAACTATAATTCAAAATGATTCTTCGTGTTGTTTAAATATCAAATTAACGTTGTTTCAACTTGATATAACTTTCATTCAATATTATTCTTTGTGTTGCTCCAATATCACATTCACGTTATTTCAACTCGAAATAAAATTGATTCAACTGGATTCTTCGTATTATTTTAGTATCAACTTCATTTTGAGTTAACTGTACTGGAATATTAAATCAACATGAAATATAGTTATATCAAAACATAAAATTTTCTTTCAATATTATTGTAAATCATGTTCAATTAACATGAAATGCCTATGAAGCAAAATCAATACCGAAAAATGTTAAATTAACCTGGTTTTCGATGATTTTACATTGAAACTTTTCTGTGTATGGTGGCACTTTGAAAAGCTTATATCTCTGAAGATACTGAGCCGATTTTAATCACATATAGATTGTGCATATTTGCAAATAAATGCATATAAAATTGTAAAATTTTTTTCTAAATCAGTGGGATAGAGTGAATATAAAAGTAATAACGAAAAATCGTCTTGCCTCTTATGACCACCTTTTTCTCAAAGTGTGCACTTAAACAGACATGACTAACGACTCATTACTGCGATTGTGTCTTCTGTTTATTGCAAGAAATTTTTATTCTTGTACTTTTGTGGTTTCAGTATTAAATAAATTTGGTTAAAACTTAAATCAGAAAAATTTTGTTTAGTAAAAAAACTGAAATTTTTGTTCTGGTTTCATTTAAAAGTTGTAGAGCTAAAAAAAAAATTAATGATAAATTTGCATGTTAATTTTTGCTTTTTTTTATCTTCTTGGTATGTAGCAATTTTATATTTTAACAAGTAGTTGTGGTTATTTTTTAGTTTTTTTTTGAATTTCATGTAAAACAGCAGGTTGCCATGTTTAACTTTATAAAACATTTGTTGCTATTTTTATATAAAATTTTTTTTTAAATGTTTTGTTTATTTTTTAAACAAATTATTGCAGTTATTATTAACACTGCAGGTGGTATAAACTAAAAGGTATTTATTTATTTTCTCTAAAAAATAAATACAACTTTAAAAAGAGCTTATAATAAAATACAACAATTAATTTTAAGAGCTGGTAAAACCACAAGTTTTTTTTCTATAAAATTAATGTTCTGGTAGCTTGTGAAAGAGTTTGCTAAGAGAAAACAATGGACTTTAGCAAAATTTCCAATTTGTTACTTTTTGTTTAAAAAATTAAAACAGAAGCTGTAGCTATTATTATTACTCTTTTTTAGATAGATCTGTAAAACATTGTCTTACATATTTATTACAGAGAACAGCTGGTATATGGCTGATTCTCATTCTAAATGTACATTTTGTGATTTTGTGTTTTTTTTTTTGTAATGAAACATGAGTAGAAGGGATTTTTATTGTAGTTTTCGCCTCATTGAATGGATCCTGAAATAAAATTATATTTTCAGATTTTTTTTACAATTTTTCTGTATAGAGCGTTACATTCGTTTTCGCGGTTGTTTTGGGAATGATTTTTGCGAAAAAATACAGCACTAAAAATGAGTATAGGGTTTGAAAGCAGTATACCTTTAATATCTAAAAACAAAAATATTATAATAATCGTAAAACGAAATTAAAAGTTATGAACACTTTTTCAATTTTGAGTTGGGTTCACATGGAAAAATAAAAGAATTTTATCTTGTAAAATAATTCTTTACAAACATTTATACATGAACGAAAAGTGGGCTCACTCTTCTTTCAAATAAGCCTCAATTTGATAAAATCGAGTAACAATGTTAACAGTTATAGCAATTTCAAATAATTATTCGTAGCAAAATACACACTACCTAATACATTTTTCGATAATATAACAAACAACCCACAGTGCGGTAGAAGCAAAATTTTTTCAAAGAAAATCCGAAATATGTAAACGGTTAATGTTCTTTATATCTTTTCTACCCTTCAGCTGCTGTTAATTTTTTTATCGTCCTAAAATTTATGGATAAATTATATATAAAAATTTTTTTTATGTAACGCTCAATACATTTCTATACAAATTCAATATTTTTTCAGAGCACACACTATATTTTTAATCTTAAAAAAATCAGATACATAGTCTTTAATGTTTTTTAATATAAACTCCGTATTTAGTCACTAAAAAATTTCAATTAAATTAAAGAGATATGTATAACACTCAATATTTTTTTTCTGAATACAAACAATGATTGACTGATGAAACGTTTTGCAATATAATACTATTTAACAAAGCTCACAAAACTTTTAAATATTCAAACGTATAAACTAACGCTGTTATTTTTGTGTATATTGTTAATGTCATTTTAATAATTAAACTGAGTAATGAAACGTACTAAAAAAGCGTAACGCTCAATACACAAGACTGCGGACAACAACAATTTAAAAATATATATATATTTTCTAATATTTTTCAAAAATTTTATGTGTGAAATAAAAGAAGCAAATGCAAATATTCTAGAGCCCTTATAAATTTAATCTAGTTTTTGGACCAATTCATTGTTTTCTTAATGTGGAAAATCAACAGCATGCATTACAGACACGCCATTTTGTATGAAGAGAGGAAAAACAGAATTTTTGCTTTTCGTTTTTAGCACATAATGGACAGTCTTGCACAGAAAAAAACGTATGTACGTTTGTGAATCCAAATTAATTATTAGGCTAAAGTTCGTAACGTTATATTCAGAAAGAATTGGGCATGATTAATATTCTAAGGAACAAGGAAAAAATTAGCATCAACTTAATTTTTCAGCGTACACACAGAGAGCGAAGCCGATTGGCTCACAGCGGCGGCTCAGCCTCAGCCGATAATTTTATTGCTTTTCATCCGCCGCCGACTTGAGCGGCTAATTTTGACTAAAGTTGTTAGCCGACTATATCGACTAAGAGTTGTTAAGCCGACTATCTCGGTACAATTTCTCTATAAAAAATAATTTTTGTACTGCAAAATTAAAAAAAGACTAATATTAAATATAATTTGTATAAATAGTTCTAAAAATGTTATCTGGTCAGCATGTACCGCTGTCAGATTATGCGATTTATGACCACAAAAAGTATCGGGGATATGACGGTTTTTACATTTACATTATATACCCATTGTTGGAGTTTTACGCCTAACTTTTGTCGACAAAAATAGGGCCAGTAATATATTCAAAGGATAGTCGGCTCCAGCCGGCTAACAGCCGCCGCCGACTGATTTTTTGCTCATCCGCCACCGCCGACTATTATATATCGGATTCGCTCTCTGCGTACACAGCAGAACAGAGTAGCGCCACTTTTGGAAGCCGCTACATTCCATCGTCAGTGCTCACGTGAAAGTGGCGCTACTCTCTTCTGCTGTGTACGTTGAAAAATTAAGTTGATGTTAATTTTTCCCTGTTTCCTTGGAATATTAATCATGCCCAATTCTTTATGTACGTTTATTTCACTTTTTTTTTTACTTGCCACACAGCTAACGAAACAATGGCTCTTTTGCGCGACAAATTCAATGACCGTGTTATCTCACGTAGTGGCGATGTCAACTGGCCACCAAGATCATGTGATCTGGCACCGTTGGAATTCTTTCTTTGGGGTTATTTGAAAGAAAAGGTGTACGTCGATAAGCCAGCAACAATTCAAGAGCTAAAGGATGAGATAATTCGGCACATTAAGGGCATATAACCTCAATTATGGCTCAGCGTCATCGAAAATTTGGACCATCGGATGGAGGTGTGCCGTCGAGGTTGCGGCGGCCATTTGGCCGATATTTTGTTCCATACATAATTGAACCATACCATATTATCATAATAAAAAGAAATGGCAATAATTTCCTAAATAATTTGTGTTCTATTCAAAATCAACATCGGCCCTTAAAATTTAACCACCCTTTATATCAAGAAGATAACTTAGCTGAGATGGTAAAAGCGTTTGGTTTATCAACATGAGAAAATGAAACCTAAGTTCAAGACCAAAAAATGTTTTTAAAAAAAAATTTTTTTAACAAACACACTTACTGCTTAAGCCTTGGCAGGCATTGAACCTGCGAATTTCCGGTTAGTGATACAGCCCATTTTCTCTTTTAATCATAAACATGTATTGGCTTGCAATATAGCAATTCAAGTACATAATAGAAGGAGTAAATGTAAATATTTGACATTTTCTTTTAAAATTTGAGAACTTTACTTTTACTTCCCCTTTTCATGTTCAACTTATTGTCATTCCGGATTTTACTTTACAATTATTTTCCAATCTAACGATCTGTTATAAAAATAAATTGCTATAAGAACATAAATATCTTTGGTTTTTGTTTCAATTTCATCAAAATGCAGCAATAAAAGTCTAGAAAATCGTAAAACATTAAAACTTCTAACAAGATGAAAAAAATAAACAAATTAAATGAAAGAAAAATTATAAACTCCCTGCAAAATAATTTCTCAGATGAGATTTTTAAACCAATCAAACAGACAGACCCTCTTTTTTATTACGAATTTCAAATGTAACCCGATCTTTAGGGGATCGTTTAAGCGCACAATCATTGCGATCGAAATATAAAGTGGTAACATCTCTCACATCATAAACATAATGATTTTTTGACATAATTACGAGTAAAAAAGAAGGGGAGAATGTTGTGCCACAAAAGGGCCAGAAAGCTTCACCACAAAGGGAGGGGGAAATAATATACATACATACTCGTATGTTGTCAAAATTACTTTGCCAGATACTATTGTATCTTTTCTTTTAATTAAACGCACGGGACAGACTTCACTGTCGTTATAATTCATATTTTTTATTTGTGAAACTTTTGCTTTTTTTTTGTGTGTGACAACTTTTCAAGGAAATTAAAGAAAATAAATTCGAAATAAACATGATCAAGATGTAAATTTTTATGAAATATTTTTGTCTCATGTTTGGGGATTTTTGTGGCAAGATTTATGTCTTATTATGTGGTATTTAAGTTATCAACGTAGGATCTGTTTGTTGTTATAAATTTTATGGTTTTTTAAAATATTGAGTATTGTTTGAAATTTTAATCAGGAGGATTATTCTTTCAACTGGAGGTAGAGTGTTTACACTAGCTGTGAATAAAAGGCAAGGAAGAAAGGTGATAATTTGAGAATGTGCATCCCTGAATTGGAAAACTTTCATATATTAACCTTTCATATATTTTTTGCTTCCCAATCAGTTGGCTCAATACATATTAGAGGTGAGGTCAACTTTAGTGTTTTACTCAGAATTATATACGCTCTCGAGCAAAAAATTTTAGTTTCAAATAAAAGATATAGACTGCTTAAACATCAAAAATTTTTGCATGTATAAATTTAAAATCAGTCGAGATTTGCGAAAGTTACAAGACGCAAAATTTTGTTCACAGTTTAGTTCGAGTACTCTGGGCTTAACGCATACCATATTCCAAAAACTAGCTCTACATGTATTTATACATCAAGTTTCAAATAAACTTTAACAGAAGTTGTATATATCCAATTTATACTGCAGAGGGAGTGTATGACTATTTGATATTAAAACTTATTCTAAAATACTTTTAATTAATAAAAAATATTTTTGGTTTATAAAAGGATTATGAAAATGAAAAATTGTTTTATTGACTTGTTATAAATTGAAAATACTTTTTATGAATAAGACCATTTTAATTTATTAATTTAACTTTAACTTCTATAAAGTTTATCAAAAAAAACCTTTTGTTCGCATGCCCTTAAGTTACTAATCATTTCCCAACTACTTTATGGATGCCAGCGTAGGAAAGATAAGCTATTTTTGAGGCAAGCAATTTGGTGCCCAACGTGGGGCCAGAATTTGACTGACCAAAATAGTATAAACAATAACAATGCTACCTGATTTCAATGGTGGCTGAAGTGAAGTGTTGTTTAAAAAATTAAGAGAGAAAGAGAGAGAGAGAGAGAGAGAACTAATAAAACTCATTCGTCTTTGGAAAAGTCGAACGTGGAAGGAGTTCCGCTCCGGGATAATAGACAGTAGTCAGACTGCAGAAGATAATATATTATGATCCAGTCTCTTATATGCAGTTGATTCAAATATAAGACTATTCTATCACTGAGATAGTGGAAAAAACGTTGCAGCTGCTGATAGAGTAGCTAGTTAGGGAAGGCAGGAAAGAGCTAGGACGTTGGAGTAAAATGTGCACTACATGAATGATATGATATTCTACTAGATAAGATCGGGAGATATAGAGCGAAACCAACAATTAAGACTATACAGAAGCAAACCCATTCAAGCTGTTCAGCACAGCATCGCTTCTTGCGAATACTTTGAAGAAAGTGCTAGTGATCTACATGCAGAACAACACTGAAATGTATAGGATGTTCAGTAGATGCCAGTACGGCTATGAAACAGCATAACTCCTACTCGATTAAGGTTTGTAAACGAAAAAAAATAATATCTTTGTATTCTCTCATCAATATAAAGCGGAAACTTACTTGGGAGTAGAGTGGTACTCCTGTGGTCTGGTATAATTTACGAAAAATTCAATAACAGAAATTAAAGTTGGCACAGACACCTTTAAGCCGAACTTAAGGATAATCTGTGGAAAAACGTCTGCAGTATTTCCGACGGAAATTTTCCACGTGTGATTTCTTTAGAAGTAAGGCACCCCCCCTTAAACTCCTCCTTTAATGGGAATTTCATTCCAGATTTGTTGTAGAGCCTTTTGACTAATTCCAGAATCTGGTTATAGGAAATGAGGTTTTTTTAAATTGAATATCTAGCTACGGTGACCATCAAGGTAACGAAATAAAGTACGAAGAGGTTTGGTGGGTCTCCAATACTCTCTGCATTGATCCAGAGCCTATTTTAAAGGGAGCTGGGCATATTTTTCCCTACATGAGTCAGTGTAAATCAATCATAGAATCTTTCGCATAAATTCTATAGTTTTGGAGTTCAATAGGAATGATGTACGTACGAATTGCTACTGAATATTTGTCCAATTATTTTCAGTTGGTTTCTCCTCAATGGTGGAGTAGCCAAACTCGTTCATGTGCCTGGAAGAGGTTTTCATAACAGCACACTTTCTTTCCGTATAGTAGCGACATAAAGGATGAAGAGGCTAGGTGGGACTCCACTACTATCTTTATTGATGCAAAGGCTTTTTGTAAAGGGGCCTTGGCTAGCTCTCCGGCTAAACAATTTACAGAAGTTTTTTTTCGTAAAATATTATCTTGAGGTTAAATGTGTACAACTTGTTATTGGTGACTGCACACTTCGCACTGACCTATCCACTACTCTATTTATTGGTCCAAAGCCATTTGATAAATGTTTCTAGGCATGTTTTTCCGTTTGTTAGTCATTTCAAATCATTTATATAAGCTTTCGCATTTAGGGTCTTGGAGCTCAGTAGGATTAATGTACGAATTGTTATTGATTTTTTTTTTGTCCGGCCATTTGCGACTAATCTCTGCTATGTGGTGCCGTATTCTTTGCCAATAGTAGAAGAAGTGTTTTAATCCTGACCTTCTTTGTTCAGACCATATTAAGACGACTTCAGCAAAGATTTTTTAAATTTTGCAGTGTCAGTCGCTACATCGAATCGATTCTACTGTTATTATTTTCTCTTGAAGAACTTAAGATCTGTCTGTTCATATGTTTTTTCGAAAGCAAACCTGTCCTAAAGTCGCTCATTATATGTGTGGAAGCTTTTATCCGGACTTGTTGTATAGTAGGTTTTCACATATTGGATATCATGCCACAGTGATCATCAAGGTAACGATAAAGGGATGAAGAGGTTAAGCGGGCCTCCATTACACTCTCCCTCTCTCTCTCTATTGATACAAAAACTTTGTGTAATGAGAGATGGCCATTCTTATAAATCAGTCCTTTCTCTGTGGTGCAGTACTCAAACCCGTTTATCTTTGTGTATTTTATACCAATAGCACAATTTCCTTGCGAATAGTAGAAAGTTTTTTTTTAATTTTGATATTCTGTGTTCGTATAATATTTTTAAGGCGTCGCATTGTCAGGCATTGCACCAAATCGAGATTCGATTTTTCTCGTGAAGGTTTTCTTCGAAATCAAAACTGCGCTAAAATACCTTCTTATATAAGAGTTTTAGCCTAAAGTGCTTTGAGTCATTGAAAAAAATCTCAAAGTTTTTATTTAATAGAAATCTAGCCACATGGATTATCAAGGTATCAAGATGAAGGATAAAGAGGGAAAGTGGGCCTCCACTACTCTCTTTAATGATCCGAAGGCTTTTTGTAAAGAGAGTTTGGCTGGCTTCTTCAGTTGTTAGGAGTCAGTCTAAATTACTTACAAATGCTTTTTCGTAAAATATCATCTTAGAGTTTATGATGTACGACTTGTCAATTATTCTCTGTCCATTCATTTTCGGCTGACCTATTTTTTTTATTTGTTGTGGAGTACTAAAATTTTTTCACTTCGTAGCTTTTATGCCTGGAAGGAGATAAAGCAGCAGCACCCACTTTTTGCAAATGGATGAAGACGTGGCTTCAATTGTGAATTGCTTTCTTAGCAAAATATTATGCAGATATCTACTATTTCTATGCTGATTTTCATTAGGAGCATTCTACAAAGCTCTGATTAGTTGATGATCTATGAATGAGAGATTTTTAGAGCAAGTAGTAGTCATTATAACAAATCAATTCTAGTATTATCTTCTAACGAAGATTGTAAGACCTGTTCAAATAATTGCCAGGTGAGTTTTTTTCGACAGCAAAGCTGCCCTAAGAACCGTCATTATAAGATAGTTTTAGTTCGGAATTTTTCTAGAGCGTGTCGACTAACTCCGAAAAATCATAATGGGAACAAAGGTTTCCAAGGATTTTGGATTTCAAGCCACAGTAACCATAGCGGTAAAGAGATAAAGGGTAAAGAGGCTAGCTGGGCCTCCAATATTTTTACCTCTTTGACACAACGTCTTTTTATAAAAAAAAGATGGACAAGTTTCTCCGCTTATAAGTCAGTGTAAGTCGTTTATGCAAGCTTTCGCATAATATATAATTTTAGAGATTAATAAGAATAACGCAGCAAGTGCTTCTGTTTTTTAAACGACTTCAAAAAAAAAGACGAGATTATTAATTCATGAGTATTTCTTACTTTTTTTTTGTGCTTGTACACGCATAACTCTATCATCCGAGAACCCATTTTCAAAATTATTGCTTTTATTATTTTTTTTAAGGAAATTTATTTGCTGCAGTTTAAGCATTGTCTATATGCAGCATTTCATCGTCAGTAGACTGTAAACACAATTTTCCACAGTTACAAACCCCTATTCTTATTGTATAAGTTTCAGAGCCAACTATGCTTGTTTTTGAAAATCATTTATATATTTGTAAGTTCTCAAATGGTTTTTTGAAAGTCTGTACATAAGAATAAGGGTTTGTAACTGTTCAAAATTGTGTTTGAAGTCTACTGACGATTTGGTAAAGCACCAATGAAATGCTGCATATAGACAATGCTTAAACTCCAGCAAATAAATTTCATTTAAAATTAAATTATGACAATATGTCAAATAATAAATTTCTTAAAATATAATTTTTTTGTTAGAAAGGGTTTGCTTGCAGTTTGCTCCCATCGTTTTGTTTTTGAAAATCATACAGTCGATTGGCCTACCCGAAGTAGTGATTATCGTGTAATTTCGCCATTTTTTGTAGGAAAAGGTTTGCTTGCAATTTGGTCCCATAATTTTTTTTCTCGAAAATCGGAAAGTACTTTGCCCGCCCGAAATATTTATTTATTATCGCATAACTTCACTATTATGGACCGATTGGTAAAATTTTTCGTTTAAAAGGCCACGAAACGTTTGGTAATATGAAAATTTTCGGTTTGACTTTTTGTATTGAAGTTGGTCTTTTGTCAGAATTATTTATTTACAGTTCTTTACCAAAGGACCATGTTGCCAGCGTAAACAACTTATTTGCTGTTTACTAAAGTTTATTCTTTCAGTTTTTGTTTTATTCCAATTGATTTAAGACATTTTGCGTGTTGTTATTTTAAACATTTTATTTAAATTATTTAAATGCCTTTCACACAGCCCAGCGGGTTTGCATTGAGCAACAATGACTCCAGTACTGCTGCAATGCATCAGCCACACCAACAAAAAAAAAGGCATAAAAATGCAACCCATATCACATATGTTGAATGTCTACGAGCGTTCATGTGAGTGAGTGAGTGTGTATGATTGGAAGATGAAGTGCTGATTTTTTTTTGGTTTCTGTTTTTTTTTAAGGGAAACCATGTGCATTTTCTGTAGGTGTTTCCCTGATGTAACCAAAAATATATGAAGGCTCGTTTTTTATGAAATGATTTTTTTTTGTGGGGATGTTTGAAGTATTCGTACAATTTAGAGTTAAAGTGATGTAAAGTAGATTTATGTGAATTAAAGTTTTTTTCTGTGTTAATGTTTTGTTTATAAAACTCTGATATTTTAAATGCATGTAAATCACCTGCCGTGTTTCTTTTTTTGTTTCGAACAATTTCCACAATATTTATTAACGACTCTTGTTTTTGGATAACTGTATTTATTGTTATAGTTTCATAATACAGTGTATAAATAAATGTTTTAAACAAGACTAGAGTAGGGAGATTCTTTCTTTTTTTTTGTATTGAGAGTTTGATGCATAATTTTGTTTTGTTCTTCTTTTTTTAATGATTTCTTATTTTTCAGATTGTTGCATGAACGACAGCGGCATGTTTTTAATTGTAACGGTTTAAGCAGCAACCCTGCTGTTTTTAAAAGGGTCCTTAAACTTTAACAACTGACTGTTTGAAAGTTTTTTATTTTATGTCTTCTTTTTTGCTGGAGGTAATTAATAGGGCCATAAAATTTTATTCATTGTTTTTAATAAAAAAAAAACTGAAATATATATAAACAAATGCAAAGCATGTTAAAGCACAATGAAGTGAATAATGGAGAAATTTTATATAAAAAAATAGATTTTTATACATACAAATAAAAATTAAAATAACAAACAAAATCAATTTAGTTTATAAATAAATAAAATGAAATGTGTGAAAAATATAGCAATATGATTGATTAAGATGTGACACTATAAAAATTATTAAAAAGTTTAAATTTTGCTTACGAGAGGAGTCTGGGTACTCCCAAATGAAGATCCTTCACAAATTGCCGAAATGCCTTTGAACCAAATATGCCCTGTATTAGATATGCTTCAAAAAATATAGCAAACTATGAGAACATTACATGATGGCGCATCCATATTACTGCCTTTGTCAATCCAGCAAAATATGTTGCACCAGTTGAATGAATACTTTACTGCTCATATTTCCAATACAACACATAATTTTCATTTAAAAATCAAAATTATAATAAATTATATAAAATTTTTAATTTATTAATGTAATTTTAACGAGCATAAATCCTGTAGAAATTCTTTCAAATAATTTCCAGCACCAATAAAACCACCCTCTTGTCATGGCCTTTGGCCAAAATAAAACAGTAAAATCAATTAATAAACAATACAAAGCCATATACAGCCATTAAAAACAACGATTCAAATTAAAAATTATTTAAATTTCTCAGTAATACTCACAGACAACAAACATTTTTAAAATCGTAAAAACAACAAATTAAATTCAATGATAATTTAAAATTTGTTCAAATCAAAATCAATTATACGAGTATAATAAAATACTTTAAAATGAATGAAGCGCGGAAGAGCATTCAAATTGTGAGCCATAAAATGAAAAGAAAAGAATAATTTTGAAAAAAAGAAATTGTTTTTCAAATAAAAACAAACAATTTAAAAAAAATTAAATAAAATCTTGTCTGAAGATGCGGGCCTGTTTAGCCAAAGTGTGCCACATATTTTAAAATAAAATCAATTGAATTGATTCATGATAAAGCACACCAGCAAAATGTTTAATGAAAAATATGGTGTTGAAAGTTAAAATTAAAAGAGCACAAAACGTCAGTTTGTCTCTAACTAATTTCACTGGGTTGTCTTCAAACCATTTGATCTCATTCATACAAAAACTTACATGCCTGTATTTAAACTATTTCAACTGTCATATATATAAATGTTAATTGAAATTCTCATAAAATAACCAATAACCAAGCGATGGCCTTTTGCAGCCATTTAAATAAATCCTCAAACACAAGTTATTTTAGTTTATAAAAATATAAATTAAATATAATTTTTTATTTAGAAAATTCAAGAAACCGCAGGGTTATCAAGGTTATCATTGTCTCTTAATTTCCTTAATATTTCAGTTTCTGGAGCTCCGAAGATCACGCTAGGGCAACTGAAAACAGGCTTCCACCCAGCAAAAAAATATCATGTTTCTGGAAGCAGTAAAAAACTTTCATACCTTCCACATGCGATCTTTTGAAGCGCTTCCGAGGATGCTCAAAAAGAAGGCAGAGATCTCTCAGTGTTCATAATGTTTAAATTACGAAGTTAGTCAGCACCTTAGATTTCTTCAACACAAACTCCAAAATAAACAAAATCATATTCAGTAGCACTGTAGCTTTCAACAATATAGGTTCTAAAGAATTGTCGCACGCATTGTTTCAAATAAACACTAACAAATTTGAAAACTCAAAACCCATTTAAAGTATGCTGTCTTTCTACATTTCCAACCTATTGCATGAAAGAGAGAAATTTATAATAAAACACGATTTGTTTTGTCTCTAGTTTACTGATGATAAAAGGAGACATGCTTTTAGAGCATTTTCGATGCTTCGAAAGAAGCGCTATTTTATATCAAAAACAAGAGCTCCAAAGTGAGACATCGCAAACATAAATCATGCATGTTCGAAGCGCTTTTCGTAGCGCAGTAGAAACCTGCTTCGACCGAAGCAGTAGTTTTTGCTGGGTAGAAAGTTCGTCGCAAAACTATTGAGGAGCAGAAATGAAACTATTTGATATATCAATGTAATCTGTTATGTACACTCTAAAACATTACTTCAAATTTACGATCATCTATTGTCTAAATTTGTGTTGAAAGTTTCTCCTTGTCTAAAATTACATCGATTTTGTAGTAATTTTATTAAAGAAAAAACCTTTCAAGTTAAACATATTTAGTCCAAGTGGAAAAAATTTAACATAAAGTATAATACGGCTATGGCTGAATGGTAGATACGTCAGACTATCAGTGAGGAGGTCGCGGCTCAAACCTGCACGCAGCCAAACGGTTTTTTTAGTAAAAATATTTTGTTCAAAAATAATGCATGTGTAATTTTAGGTCGATAATAATCGGTAAAGTGTTTCCGACTATTATCGACCTAATTTTCAACAAAAGTGTTTTAGAGTGTAATAGCATACTCCAAGGTTTGCACACCTCTCGAACTCTAGGTTAAGGCACGTTTCCGCAGACAACGTAATCGTCGAAACGAAACTCGAAACATTAGCAACGAAAAAAAGCTCTGAAACGAACTGTTTTTCGTTGCTCATATATGGAATTTCGTTTTCGTCGACGATTTCGTTGTCTGCGGAAACGCACTTTTACTAGTTGCGGAGAAAGCTTTACCGCGACCCACGTTCGCCAACATAAAGGTCTATCGAAAATGATAACGAGAGAAACATCTCACCAAAGATATTTACGCAGACGTTAATCTCTTAATTAACTTGATTAAAATAAGCTCTAATCCTGACCAATTACAAAAGGGATAAAGTCCTTGGTCGGACTCTCTGCAGCCTCGGAGTCAGCCTCCACAGATAATTAAGAAAGGTGAAATTGGTTAGTTGTACTAGAATATAGCCTGAGACTCAACAGGTGAGCCTGGGTAAAAGATTTTACACTGATGTGGGTGAAGGAATACAGAAATGAAATAGGACATGAAACAGCATAGAAACTTGCGAATAATAGTTCTGCTGTGGCAAGTCTCCTTTGGTACTCCTTTGGAGTACCCCCAAAGATTAACAGGCTGGCACACTCATATTGTCTACCAGACGCCAGAATTTCGCTTAAGGGTGCAATGATTAAAGCTAAGATCTTAAATTAGCTAAACGCCATAGACTTTATAAGGTGCTCAAATACAAAAAAAATGGTTTTTAGCTCAGGTTCACTCTCATAAACCTAATCTACTAAACCACCATGTATCTGCCTTTTGGATTTAAATTAACTTAAGTGTTACTTATAACGTAGACACATTCACATCCACCATGTGCAATTCCATAGGAGATTCCAACTGATAGCCGGTTACGGAATGATCCTTTACCTTGGGTGTAAGATGAAGTTCGACTAAGTAGCTCTTCCATGGCAACTTCCGGGGCACCAAAATATGGTCACTGATAAAGCTCTATAGAAAACCCCGAGATATTATCTTTCTATCGACTTTAGGTCCCATTACCAGACTAGCGTAGACGACCCTGCTTGCTTCTGATACTTATATACATGCCAGTTTTCTTGTTATTTCAGAAATAGTAAAATATACGTTTTTACAAGTCATCGGCAATAGGTCAAAGTTTGGAAAACCTGAGTTGACGTTTTCGTAGCAAGCACAGCACAGGTGCAAATCTTTATAGTGCAGAAATGTGGCTCTCAGCCATAAGCTGAATCAAATCTGAAAAAAGCAGCTCTGCTGAGTAGCAACAGCACCCAAAGATATCTATTGGTTTGTCGAAGTCTTTTACTAGTGCAAACATCAACAATTAAATAATTATATAAAAAACTTTTTCCCACGAGTTGGGTTTGACCTGCAGCCGTTACGTGACGCCTGAAAGGTCCCCACTAAAAATAGTCCATTACAAAGTCTCAAAGTTGATGAGACTCAAGCGGAAACGTGAGTAGCTGAGACGAAAGAGGAGTACACAAGAATCTAGTATGACTCGAGGGAAGACAAGGAGATTGACAACGGCACTTTGTAAGGTGGAACGAAGCCTTTCTCTGTGTTAACTAAATCTGCTTTGGAGGGATTACAACTAAATGTAGAACGACGACTTTCACTGGGTCAACGAACCCAGCAGTTTCTATATCAATCGGAAATACTAAGAGGTGGGACTAAGGAAGAACAGAGGAATTGATATATTTCGACTTGTGATAACACAAGTTTATAGATAATGGTACTTTACACTGACGCAACGAAGCTAGTTTTTGTGAGCTAACGCATAACTATAGTGGCTACAGAGACACAAACAATAGCACTTTGCAATCGAGTGATAAAATTAGTCCATGTGTCATCTTCAGTCCAGATTACTCGGAGTTGAAGCGGAACGTAAAGCATCAAGACAAAATGGGAACCAATGCAAGGATAATAAGACTTTCAAGTAAATTTCAATGTTTGAGCAATGGCACGACACTAGAACTTGAAGATCCAATAAAAACATTTAATATCGATAGCTCTAGAGCCTCTGAGCCGGTTCCCGTTCTTTCGCCATGTTGACTGGTAGACAACCTTCGCCGGTATTTGAGAAACACATAACGGAAAAGGCAAGGAGAGAAGCGGATGAAACCAAGAGCCTGGAATTTCGTAAGACGTTTTATGAACCAAAAGCAGGAGTTGCACTGGAATCGGGATCGTTGTAGCGTTTTCTTGCTACGGTTGGACCCCATGAACCTAAAAAGTCTCAATGGGCAACACGTGAGACACAAGCTTGAATGATGACCAAGTATCCTTGAGGCAGGACAGCGATGGAGTTACTCGAAACACCGTAAGCAGTTAATGGCAGGACAAGGAAAATTTAAATAGCATCTAACAGAGATGAGAATCTATAAAGATTATGTTTGCAGACCATAATTGGAACTAGGATGCAGTGCATGTTATATGTAAATGTCCAACCCTAATCATCATTTCCGTGGGAAACACTTGCCAACATATTATACATGTGATGACCTCGTCATGAAGAGTATGCTAGAGACTACTAGGTACTGTGTGATGAGAATGATTTTGGATAAATATAATGGTTTAATGGTCTACTTACTGGGAACAGAAGCTAATCCAAAAGGAACCCAGGGAATTGGTGGGCTGCTTCGGTATGAGCTCTACATGTAAATAAATAAATAATGGGACTCTAGTAGTCAGAAGTCACCTCAATACATTTCCCTTGAGGGAATTGGAACAACAGTCTTAAAGTTAGATGCTATTAAAGTTAGATGCTATGTTGGATATTACCAAATGTTGGTCGAAATATTATTTCAAAAAGTGACTGATTTTACTTTAATAAAGATTGAGTCCAGTCGAGAATTATAGCTTCCAAAGTTTACATTTAAATTTCTGAATGTTGCCAGTTTAACTTATTGCGAAGAGAAAAATATCCACCAACAGATACTTTGAAATCAATGTATAAGTAGTTGCTTTAAAATTATTTCCACTTCATTTTTGTGGGTGTAGATGAGTTTCTTTGTCTTACTACAAAGTTACTTTATGAATTTAAGTATATATAGTAGTCCCACTAAAACTTCTTAAATACTTAAGTGACCTTAACAACTTGTTAACGATTCATTTGCCTCAAATATAAACTTTTCCCTACTGAAAATCACTTAAACATTAATGAAAAAGTTCTCATAACATATATTACTTAATGTCATAATCATGGTAGATATGTACGTATAATAAAAAAACATGCATAGCTTCTTTTTCATTTCCCTTGCATACTTTCATTATGCTTTAGTACAATACCGTTGTATAGTGTAAACCGTGTAAACGTGTAAAGGAAGTGCGTGTTACGGTACAGTTATATGGTTAAACAAACACAAATACAGTCAACCACTCACACAAATGCATACGTAAAGAGATAAGATGGTGTGCTCGTAACTGGTTACTTAAACTACTTAGAATCGTGAGTGTTTGGTTTAATGCGAGGGTAGGTTCGAAAGTGTTCTTTCACACTAATAATCGTCATCAACATTCTCGAATAAAAGGACATTATAGAAAAGAGTGGATGCCTAGTGAAACTTGGCGAGCAATCCAACGAATAAAGCAGATCTAGGCCGACAAGCAGTTAAGTGCTGCCCGCCACGATATAAGCGAGAGTGGAATCACGACATCGGCAGGGAAGTCCAATTCGCTGCCGAAACGCACCGGACCAGCGATAAGCACAGGTCCTTGAGGAAACTCACAAATACGACGGCTCAAAGGCCATTGAGAAGACAGAACCGTGAAGTTGCGACATCTACGGTAGGTCAGTTAGATGCCTGGGCAGACTTCTACAATGGCATTAAACAAAAAAATCGTCAAACACGAAAAAAGCGCCAAAACTAAAAAAAGACACCAAAAACGCAAAAGGAATATATGCATGTATATGGTATTCGTACGGAACCCTTCATGTGCGAGTCAAAGTCGCACTTTACTGAATTTATTTTAAAACATACTTTGAATATAAAAAAAATTAAGCGAGCTAATCTAGGCTTCCAAAAAGCTGGGAACTTCAGCCCTGTACTGCTACACATTTCGTTTCATCATTGTTTCTGTCATGTTTTTTTTTCGGATTTCACTCATTAGGGCTTTCTCAAACAGCCTTCGTAGTTACAAATAAACGTAAACGAGCAGTCCATACTTTAACACGTGCTTGCTTAACGTTTCACAAGCATTATGACAGGCATTCATCACGCAAACCCACATGCAAACATACTCTTATAATGTCTTTATGCTTAACAAACTCCAAAACAATCATTTACGCTACTCGTACAAATCAACTTTCACATCCTTTTCATTAGCACGTATACAAAATAATATAGAGTAACAAAATAGACGAGAATATTAAAACCAACTTATCGACTTTGAAATCTCTATTGAAAAAATATTTCAAATAAAACCAAACAATGTTTTTTTCCATAAATGACGTGAGTTTTCGACGTCGATTGTGACACTTTACCTGATTATTATCTTGTTTGCTTTGGAAAGGACCAAAAAAGTGGAATTTAAAAATGTTTAAAAATTTCGCGTAAATGTTCTTTCACTGTTTCGGTCTGAATGACTCCGACACTGTTGGTTATTTAAATTTTTTTTAACCTGCTGAAAGTTAAAAATTTCTTATCCTACACAGAAAAAACTAAATTTCATTTTCTGCAAAGGAATTCAATGAAATAGTATATGAAATAGTAAGGAACGGACCTACTAACAAATTTGTAACTATAGACAAAAATATCTCAGCAATTTTATTGAAAAAAAAATCGTGCTTTTTTTCAGTAAACAAATTGTTTAAAACTATAAAATAATTTGTCTAAAAATTTTAATAAATTCTAAACAAAACAATTTACTAAATCAAACAAAAAGATTTAATGGATTTTCTGAAAAATATCAAACAATATTTTTGTATGAATTTATAAATCAATTAGTCTAAAAATACTAACATATATTAAACAAAATATTTACTGGATTTTTTGTAATATATCAAACAAAATCTTTGTCTGGGTCATCTTCATCTATTAAGCATTTATGAAATTTTACGTTGTTAAATGTGTTCAAGTCTGAATGTTTATCTAAAGACTTTAAAAAAATGAATGAGAATTAATGCATTGACATTAACGAATTGATTCACTCGAAAATCTTCAGTAAACAAACTTGGTACAATCGCATTCCTTTTGATATCATTGCTGTTGTTGTTATTTGTGTGTATGTCGTCATCGGGGTTGATTTTTTAAGACACAGTTTTTCTTGTTGTTTTTTTTCTGGTATTTGCGTCCTAAGTAAGAGTCAAACAAACAATTCATTGATTATGTAAAGAACATTTACTGAAAATGAAATTTATTTTTAGACAAACTTTTGTTTGAAAATTTTTGGTGATAATTATTTCTGTGTATATTTGACGAAATGAGTGAGTGGCCAGTCTGATTAATCTAAAAAGTAGTTATTTTAAAGCACTTTATATTCTCTTAGATTCTTGAGTTTTTGGTGTAAAATTCCTTTTCATATAAGACGGTCATATGATTTCTCTTAATAACACACCTCATTTATCAAATTAAACTTTTCCTAAGTGTAAAATAAAAATTCCTTTTCTTCCCTCTTCGTTTTTAGCAACATAATTAGTTTTCGGCCTCAGCCTAGCAGTATATATTATTGTAAAAAATTTTATTGCTCTTTTCTTTCTAATGAGCCTCAAACACGCAATTGACTGTTTTTGTGTGAAAGTATTTTTTTAGTTTATCTAAAATCCAAAACAACAAGGAAATTTGTTTAAAATAAAAACAACATTTGTCCATTCCATACTTAAGTAAATTTGTCATTTTTATTAAGAGTGTTTTTAAATCGTACAATTATTCTATTTTTCATATTAAAGTGCGTATGTTATCTTTCGAAGTGAGTTTGGAATAAATTATTTCAATTTATAATTTTTGAAAATATAAAAAAGGAACAAACAGGAAACGCACGCTTTTCCATTGTTGATGTAGAAAAATTATATTTAATCGTGTCCATAATTATTGCTGGCACAAGTTAAAAGATTTTATTTGTTTTATGACAGCCGACATATTAAAGTTATTAATAAATGTTTCGTTATTGAAAAACTTACTTTTGATTAACAGCTAATATTTAGAGGAAGTGTATTTTAAAAATATTTCTAATGCAAAGCAGCATTAAGATTTAAAAACGTGTATGAGTTATCAAATTATAAAATAAATATGAGTATTAATTACTTTCCTTGCAATATCTAGCTAAAGGGTTTGATACCGAGTAGATTACTGCAGTTTGTTACAAAATAGTTTGGGGACTACTTATTCCGAAAATAAATCGTTAGCTTCTGAGCGTGGTGGAAGAAACTGAGGTGCAATTCCTAAGTTAAAGACTGAGTATGGAACACGTTTCACGGCAAGTCCATAGCTTCTAGTCTGTCAATGATTACGAAGGACGACGTCCGATCAACTTGAAACTTTGCACAAATGTTAGGTTTCCATTACAATACAGTCTCATGGATATAAAAATGGACAGTGCTCACCCACGCCTATACTAAGTAAATATATCATATCACAAAAGCTATAGCAGTCGGAGTATTCATATAGTATGTGCTATTTTTAGAGCAAAATGCGAAGTGTGTCGAAAAATTGGCAATATACGGCCGAGCGAAGTGGTACTCCCCATACAAAGCAATTAATAACAATGTGCTATCTGGAAAGCTATAAAAGTATGAATCTTAAAATTTGGTATCAGCTAATTTGAATTAAATATACAAAGTTAGGTTAGGAGAGGAAAGGGGTACTCCCCATACAAAGTAATCAATAATTACTTCGTAACTCAAGAAAAATAACAATAAGAGTTTTCAATTTTGGTACGAACTAATTTGAAGACATGCTACGAAGTAAGGTAAAAAAAAACTGACAGGGTAAGTGTTAGGGAAGGGTACTCCACATACAAATTAATTAATAAATTACCTGCTATCTGGAAAGCTATAGTAGTAAGTGTCTTCGAATTTGGTATGAGTTAATCTGAAGACAAGATACGAAGTTATGTAAAAAACTGGTGGTGTATGTGCGAGGAAAGGCGTACTCCCCACACAAAGTAATCAATAATTACTTGCAAACTGGAGAGATATTATGTAAGAGTCTTCAAATGTGGAATGAACTAATGCAAGATACAAAGTTGGGGGAAAAACAGACGGGGTAGGTGTGAGGGAAGAGGTACTCCCCATACAAACTAGTCAATAATTACCTGCTAACTCGAAATATATAACAGTAAGAGACATCAAATTTGGTATGAACTAATTTGAAGACATGGTACAAAGTAAGGTAAACAAATTATGGGGTAGGCGTGGGGGAAGGAGTACTCCCCATACAAAGTAATTAATAATTACCTGCTAGCTAGAAAGCTATAACAGGAAGAGTCTTCAAATTTAGTATATGTCTTCAAGACAAGGTACAAAGTTATTTTAACATTTAGTATATGTCTTCAAGACAAGGTACAAAGTTATTTTAACAAACAGACGGGTTAGGTATGAGGGAAGGGGTACTCCCCATAAAAAGTAATCCATAATTACCCACTAACTCGAAATATATAACAGTAAGAGTCATCAAATTAGAAACTAATATGAAGACATGGTGCAAAGTAAGGTAATAAAGTGACAGCGTATGTGCGAGGAAAACGATGCTCTCCATACAAAATTATCAATAACTAACTCGATATATATAGCAGGAAGAGTCTTCAAATTTACTGCGCATTAATTTAAAGACATGATACAAAGTAAGGTAAAAAAACTGGTGGGGTATGTGCGAGGGAAAAGGTACTCCCCATACAAAGTAATCAATAATTACCTGCTAACTTGATATATATAATGTAAGAGTTTTCAAATGTGGTATGAACTTATTTGAAGACATGATACAAATTAAGGCAAAAAACTTACGAGATAGGTGTGAGGAAAAAGGTACTCCCCATATAAATTAATTAATAATTAACTGCTAACTCGAAATATATAGCAGTAAGAGTCTTAAGATTTGGTATGAAGTAATTTGAAGACATGATGCGCAGTAAGGTAAACAACTGAGGGATAGCTCCGAGGGAAGGGATACTCCCCATACAAAGTAATCAATAATTACCTGCTAGCTCGGAAGATATAACGTAAGAGTCTTCGAATGTGGTATAAACTAATTTTAATACAAGATTAAAAGTTGGGGGAAAACAGACGGTGTAGGTGCAATTGAAGTGGTGCTTCCCACCCAGACGTGGATCTAAGTGAGGAGAAAAATTTATATATTCCCCTCCAAAATAAATAAAATATATCTCATTTTTATGGAGTTACTAAAAGAAATTTTACAAAATGATACGTTTGATTTAAAAGGTTCTCTCCCAAAAGCTTAGTCTGGATCCGCTCCTGTCCCCACCTTTTATATCTTTGCAATTGAATGATTTATTGGACTACAGTTTTTACGCATTATCTGTCCTAACCTGAGCCTAAGTATTAATAAAATGTTTTTTTTTATCCACATATGGCATTTTTAAGTAAATAAAATGGTTCAAACATGTAAAAAACACACATTTTTTTTTAATGTTAAAAAAAATTTCAAAGTTCAACTTTGGGCCTGAATTTCTCAACAGCTGCTGAGCCGATTTTAATCAAAACAAAAGCTGCCAAAAGTTTAAGGAGTTATCTGTCCGTTAAAAAAATATTTAAATATGCCAAAAAGTTAGAGAATTTTGGCCAACGAAAAACAATTATGAGCCACTGTGTGGCGGTGTTTTATATAAAAGTGCTAAATATGTCTCATGTCTTAAGCGTAAGACTAACAAGATTTCCTATACTCAGTTGCTACAAAGGGGGAAGCTTAACTCTCCCTAACAAGAATTGTAGATATAAACTCTCAAAACGCTAACAAACGTATAAATTATTTGATTCCATCTGCCAAAATCAGTTGTTAAAGCCTTGTATTGTTTTTTTTTTAATTTCTTCTAGCTGATGGTTGATTAAATATAAAAAATATAATAATATCCTCTATTCATTCCAGTTACCAATTAACTTATAAATCATATCAGTTAAGAAACTCCTACTTAAGGAATTTAGAAAAAACTAATACTCGTAGTTAAGTGAAAATTCCCAAAATTAATGTTATTTTACTAAATAATTTATATTTACCAGATAAAAAATCAAGCAATTTGTTAGCCAAACGGCAGTTTAAAAATACTAATTTGTAACATACAAAATTTAAAGTTAAAAAATAAACCAAGCCTGTGTGTACTCGTATAACAAATGAAGGTAATAAGTCAAAAAAAAAGGTTCACACCTATAATTTCATAATTACAAAAAAATAATATAAAAATGATGTAAGCAAACTAAAAAAGAAAACCTGGAAAATTTTTCAGTTGAGAGCACTTAAATTTTAATTAGCAGCACAACTAAACTTATAACAAGGGTCAATCATTAAATAAATTGATTTGTTTTTTCAGCTTTAAAAAAAAAATAAAAATAAATTCTCATAAAATATGAGCCACAGTAATTCTAGTTAAATGTTATGTGTAACAGTAGAATACAAGGAATTAAGGGATTAAAGCAAAATACAGGCATAAAGTACTTCTTACCTTTTTTGGGCTTAACTGGCTGACTTTTTCTTGAAAATGTAACAATAAATAAATGTAGTATATTTAATAGACATGCTATTGAAGCATCATGAAAACTACCTTTTTGACTTATAGAGTCATCATATATTTTGATTCAAATAATTATTATATAAAATACTAATAATAATACCAGCTAACTGGGAAATAGTCAGCAGCTGAGATTGAAAGCTGCTTTACTTTTATGTAAAAAAAGAAAGAACCTAAAAAGATTTCTTTCTTAATTGTACAAATTGACTACAAATGACTAGAAAGTTTTAATTGAAAAAAGTAGAATAAAGAGGACATGAAATAATATCAAAATCAAAATTAACAGTGTGTTATAATAATTCAAACGGAAATGAAAAATTTGTTCTAGACTGCACAACTTCCGCTGACTTGAATAAAAAGATTTTGAAAGTACCATGCAATACTCTATAAAATGTTACAGACAATAAATTGCTGCCTCATAATCAGAGGCAAATGTAACAAACAACACCACGATTAATAACAAACCTTAACTAATTTTTTCAAATTTCTTTTAAACAAGACCTTTTAACGTTCGAATAAAAATCAACAATAATTTAAAATGCACAGGTACATACTCGTACATGTGTTTGATTTTTATGCTTTATGTTTGCGCTAAACACACTCAAGAGGTCAAAGTTAAATTAGACCACAAAGAAACGTTTGTGTTTAATATTTGTCTGTGCAGATATGTAAACAAAGGATATTAGTTACACTAAAAAGGATAAGCTAATTATCAACATACTGTTAGATGACCGTAGGGAAGAAATTAAAAAACGAGTGTATATGTAGTTAACAAAAAGGACTTAACAGGTAAGCGGCTTTATCAAATAGTTATGAACGGAAATTGAATTATATAGCGTACTAAATTCATTTGAGCATCTAAAGGAACAACTTTGACCAAAAGGAAAATAGTATAAAGATATTTTTAATATGAAATGTTGTATAATATTACCCAGTACAACACGAAAACCGATTCTGGTAAAGGAGGCAAACCAAAATTACGTGTGTTGGCGTTTTGCAAGATCACATCGGAATTTTAATTTAGGGGGGGCGAGGGAAACTTTAAGTTTCCCCCTTTTGTCCTGATCGTGCAGCATATCGGTACCTGAAAATATGTGTTCTTTGTATCTTAGGTGTAGGATATGTTCAGCAATTTTGTAGAAAATGTTAGCGCAAATATTTTTGTCCAACATATTAACCCTCTAACTCCCCCACATAACGGACATTTTAGGCTCTTTTCTAACAAATCGTAAAAAACACCCCTTAAAAATGGGAGTGCGGGGATAAAATGTTTTACAAAAATGTTGATAATAAAATTCTACTATAGATCTTTAAAGACAACCAAGCATGATACTCAACTTGTACACCAGAAATCATTGAAAACTTAAACTATGTTTAAAGGTTAACTTCATACTTATCACAATTAATACTCGGCTTAGGAAATTTTGTAAGTCTTACGTTTAAGGTATAAGATGTGTTCAGCACTTTTATGTAAAACATCACAAACAAAATTTTGCTAGAATATTTTAAGCCTCTAACTCTTCGCTTTATGGGTCTTTTTGTACATTTTTGCAAAAATGGGCGAAAACTCCCCTTCAGCGGCGATATAGGGGGCTTAAATATTCTGCAAAAATATTTGCCATAAAATTCTACTATGGGTCTTCAAAGAGACCCAAGTTACAGACTTAACTGGGACGCAAGAAATCCTTGAAAACTTAAAATGTGTTTAAGGGTTAATTTTGTACTTATGCACAATTCGTACTCGGCATAAAAAATCTTTTAAGTCTTACGTTTAAGGTATAACATGTGTTCAGCTTTTTATGTACAAGACCACTAGGAACATTTTTGTAAAAGATTTTTTTCTGCTATATCGTGTTCTGCTAAAATGTGTTTAAGGGTTAATTTTGTACTTATGCACAATTCGTACTCGGCATAAAAAATCTTTTAAGTCTTACGTTTAAGGTATAACATGTGTTCAGCTTTTTATGTACAAGACCACTAGGAACATTTTTGTAAAAGATTTTTTTCTGCTATATCGCCGCTAAAGGGGAGTTTTATGTCCCATTTTTTAAGAAATATACAAAAAGAGCCATAAAACGAAGAGTTAGAGGGTTAAAATGTTCCACAAAAATGTTTGCCCTAATAATTTCTACAAAGCTTCTTAGCATATCCCTGCGGAAAATTTGGTGACAAACGTCCAAAAGTATTCGTCCTATGACTTGAGAAAAATCGTACCAAACTGGTACCAAAAATAAGGAGTAGTTAATGGTGAAAAAAGACATATCGTGTAAATGGACACATATTAACCATTTTCAGACAATTTAGTTGGTACTCCATAATTGTCTGCCTTCAATGAGACTGCCATGCCACTCAGGAACATGTTCCGTAACTATATTCAGATATTAACTCCAGCTTAACTGGTATTTATAACATTGAAATATAAGTTCCCCTGTGGAGGAGTGGGTAGTGTACTAGCCTGTCATGCCGAAGGTTGTCGGTTCGAATCCTATCAAAGACACCGCTTAAAAATAAAATACAATTTCTGCTTGGATTTTTAACAATGAAAAAATAAATTAATCGATAATTACAGCTGAGTTTTGAAATAATGTTTATATATAATCTATATTATTCTACAGCGATTAGGACTTCTTAAGATAGTTCAGAGACAAGTTACAAGGTGCATACAAAGTATCAATTAACCCCATCCTAGGCCATCCCCATTTAAAAGTGGCTGGCCCGCTTCATAGGAAGTGTTACAACTCGGACTGTTTTGTGTCAGTTCCATTTACCGTAGGAACCCTACACCTCAGATGTAAGATCACATCTTTTCATGTACCGATATGCTGCACGATCAGGGCAAAAGGGGGGAAACTTTAACCATCCCTAAAACAAAATTCCTATGTGATCTTGCAAATGCCGACAGACGTATATTTTTTTGTCTCCTCTACCAGAATCGGTTTACAGAACACCGACATTTTTAAAAAGTTCGAAATTGTTGTATAGTGTTATTAGCAATTTTAACGTTTATATCCTGGAAAATATTGAACCGAACTTAATAAAGACATAATTTGTTCAAATCTGCACATAAATATCTATTAAATGATATACACTCTGAAACATTACCACAAATTTACGATCATGTATTGCCTAAATTTGTGTTGAAAATGTCTCCTTGTCTAAAATTACATCGATTTTGTAGTTATTTTATTAAAGAAAAAACCTTTCAAATTAAACATATTTAGTCCAAGTGGAAAAAATGTAACATAAAGTATAATACGGCTTTGGCTGAATGGTAGATACGTCAGACTACCAGTCAGGAGGTCGCGGTTCAAACCTGCACATTTTGTTCAAAAATAATGCGTGTGTAATTTTAGGTCGGTAATAATCTGTAAAGTGTTGCCGACTATTATCGACCTAATTTTCAACAAAAGTGTTTTAGAGTGTATATCAAAAGTAATAGTAAAACGGCTTAAAGGTAATTTTATTTCAAGCTTTTTAGTGATTTTTATAATAAAATTGGACAACCCCTTTTCAAGTTATGACAAAATCATTGCAGCAGAGCAGCCCATTCAAAAATCCCAAATTTTAGAGAAAAAAAGTTTAAAAAAAATTATCCATAGATTTTAAATTTCGACTGTTTTTCTACGAATGGGACTATAACACATCAAAAAAAATAAAAATATAGTGGTACTCCTTGGTATATTTTTTGTTGTTGTTGCATAGTGTTATTAAAGTCTATAAAATCACCTTTTGTTGGAAATTTTAATTATTAATCCTTCGTTCAGGTGATTAGGCATTTGAGATGTTGAAGAGGCAAAGGCTTTTTATATACCGCAATAAAATTTCTTAGCATGCTTTTTGTGCCTTGGAGAAATCGAAGGTATGCATTTTTTTACAGTTCCTTGCATATATAGTTGGCCAATTCAAAAGCTGTTGTAAGTGTTGTAGATCGTATAAATGTTGTTGGTAATTTCCAAGTGAACATTTGTTTAGGCACATGTTTATGTGAAAATTACCAACAACATTTTTACGATCTACAACACTTACAACAGGTTGTGAATTGAGCAAATGTGTTTTGTTTCATACTGTTACAATCATGAAGGACTCTATTTGCAATGCTTAAATTAAGTACCATAAACGAACACTTCTCTATGATGACTTATGTAAGTAATGTTTGAAATTTTTTAAACTTAAGCCCGTTTTTTCAAGAGCAATTAATATTCGTGCAGAAAACATAATCTGGTTGTCGTATTTATTCCTTAAAATTTTTTTTTGTTCCACCAAATCTCTTTGGTTTAATCCTTTTTTCTAAATATCTAATAAACAATGCAACGCATTTGTTTTATTAACTCCAGTTTTGTACTGGCCATTTAAACATTCACAACAACATCTGCCACATTTTTCTTCATTTATTTTTTTGTTTTAGTTTGTACTGCAATTTGTGGTCAGTTTTATTTAATTTATGTCCCTACTAAAATACATTTTCCCCCATTTAATGACACAATTTTTGAAATATGAGCAGAAAATTCAAAGGAAGTGTAGTGCCTGCAGTCATGTAAATACTCGCAAGCGAATAAATGTTTTTGATGATTTTAATGACGTTTATACGATTCATAACGTTGATGTTCATGACGTGGTACTTTTTGATAATAATAAAAAAAGGTCAAAGTGTTATTAATGACTTGTTATAGTGAAATTTATTGCTTCATTTGTTTTTTTTTTTTTTGTTGTGTTTTGTTTTAAGTTAATTTTTGTGCGTTTGAAAGTTTAATTTATTAATGAATTACAAATAGTTTAATGAGTTTAACATGAAAATTTTTAATGTTGTTTAAGTAATTATGAAAAATGATTCAATAAAGCTAAAATTATATAAAGAGGATTTAAGAAAAATTTATCTTGAAATATAAGTATATCACACGAACTGATAGCATCCATCCACTTTTCTTGAAGTCGGTTGGAAAGAAAGCTAGCATTGAGACTAACAATTAGCCGTAACTCATGGAGTCATAGCGATTATTTTCTCTTTGTACTCCAAATTCGTTTATCCCAAGAGACCGTCAGTTCTCTCAATGCCAGTCTCCCTTACCTGAAGAAATTTATATATGTACGACTAACTCCAGGAAGAAGGAGATTTATAGAACTGGAACTTTTCTCAGGCATTTCACGTAAATACATCAAACTGAAGAATAGTTCCTAGGGTCAGATGGAGTTTGCTCGCCATTGAATATAATCTTTCAGTAAACTAAATAAAAGTTTGCAAGTCTTAAAATAATTATTTACAAACATTTATACATAAGCAAAAAGTAGGCTAACTTTTCTTTCAAATAATACTTAATTTAATAAAATCGACATAAAAGCAAAATACGACCTAACTAATACATTCTTCGAAAATATAGCAACCCACAGTGCAAAAGAAGCAAAATTTTTTCAAAGAAAACCATAAATTTGTAAACAGATAATGATCTTTATATCGTTTCTACCCTTCAGCTGCTGTTAACTTTTTTTAACGTCCTAAAATTTATAGATAAATTATATTTAACATATTTTTTTTCGTAACACTCAATACATTTTTACACCAATTCAATATTTTTTCCAGAACACACACTATATTTTGAATTTAAAAAAATCAGATGTATAGTCTTTGATGTATTTTAACATAAACTTCGTAGCTAGTCACTAAAAATTTCAATTAAATTGAAAAAAAAAATATGGATAATACTCCATAAATTTTTTTTGGATACAAGCGATGATTGATTGATGAAACCTTTTGCAATATTATACTATTAAACAAAATTCACAAAACTTTTAAATATTTAGAAGTACAAACCTACTCAGTTATTTTAGAGTATGTTATTAATGCAATTTTAATAATTAGACTGAGTAATAAAACGCACTAAAAATGCGTAACGCTCAATACACAAGGCGGCGCACAACAATAATTAAAAAAAATTATTATTCTAATATTTAAAAAAAGAGAAGCAACTGCAAATATTCTAAAATCGTTATAAATTTGATCTCGTTTTTGGAAAAATTCATAGTTTCTTAATGTGGAAAATCAACAGCATGTATTACGAACACGCTATTTTGTACGAAGGAGGAAAACAGTATTTTTGTTTTTCGTTTTTAACACATAATGGGCAGTCTTACACAAAAAAGCTTATGTACATTTATTTATAGTCTATTAAATCATACTAAAGAAGTTTTCATTTTAAAATTTAGGCGTTTATTTTATGAAATATTTCACTATACTTTGAGCGGACATGGGAAAAGCATTTGAAATGAGAATGAATTATATAAAACTTTTTTCAATTTATTTAATGTTATTACTTTGAGAAATCTCCCAATTTGTATTGTAGAACATGTACTGAACGTTACCTGCTAAAAATGTTTATTTATAACTAATGAATTTTCGTAAAACTGAGCGAAGATTTTCCTTTTCAACTGTAGACAAATCAACTTGTAGTGTAAATTTGAAAAAATTATGAAACTTATACAAAAATTTATTGAACGTTACTTTGAAAATTTCTAAATATACGGCTTGGATTTTTGATATGACGTGTACTGGCGTTTTTGAAAGTCTACATCTTTTTTTTAACAAACACAACCCGCGAAGCGATTAGCTTGTCTGCGGAAAACACCCAGGGTCTATGACGGGAATCGAACCCACGACCTCAGGACTGGCAGGATAGCGACACCACAGCGACACCAGCGAAAATATAGAGAAAATCTGAAACTGGATAAAGCCCATCATAACGTACTTATTTCTAGTTAAAGAAAAAGACAGTTAGTTATGTATTTTTTAAATGAAATTTTCAGTATTCGTATAAAAAAACTAAAATTTCGTGTAGGATATTATATTGAAAACAAGAAAAATGTTTAATAAATTTATTATTTGAGATATTCTCCTAATTTTGTTTTAAAAACAATTTGTCGTATAATATTTTTGTATCAAACATAAATTCTTACCGGAATTTTTTGTTTCCATTTTATAAAAAGAGGAAGTTTTGAAAGAGAAAAGCACAAGTTTTATCAATGAAAACTAAAGGCATTAGGGCAACTTTCAACACACAAGATTAGTTTTATTTTTGACTTAGCATTAAAAAATCAAAAATTTCAGGATCCAAAATGAGATACACAAAAATCAAAAATAATAGCTAATTATATCTGATAACACTACATCACAATAACACTGTTGCGCTGTTTTCGAAGGCCGCTATACAATCTGCTTAGAAGAAAAAACTTTACAACCCATAGAATTATTTCTTGAAGACGGTATTTTCTTAAGAATCCCTTTTCAAACTAAATATTATTAAGTAAAATATGACTTTCTGACAAAAAGTAATTTTAAATAAATTTAAGCTTCCATTAAACAGACAATCAATTAATCCAGCTCGTATTTGTTGTATGCATCTGATGCATCTTACAACCCCATATGTTTAATGAAGAGGAATAGAAGCGAATAACCTTTTTTGTATTTTATACAATTTGTTAAAGAAAAATTTTCATTATTTGTAACCTGTAATAAATTTCTTTTAAATGAAGCATAGAAACTGATTTGGCAGCCAAAATAACCAAAATCAACTTTGGTGGTACAAGACATTGATAACAAAGAAACACAAAAGAAATTTAAGCCGCCACATCAGAGCAGCACTTCTGTTTAAGGATGAGTTAAAACAAAAGCATTAAAAAGACGACCCGACCCCTTAAATGTTTTTATGAAATGAAACACTAGAAAAAAACAATAGAGAATAATAAAAGGTGGAGTGTGTAAAAAAGATATGGGCCATATAAGTACGAATATAACGAGTTTTTGGTGAAAAATTCACTATATTTATATTTTTATAATAATTTTAGGAGATAAAAGAAATTTCAAGTCAATTTGCTTTGCCTTCCCATAAAAATCAACATTATCAACAACATTCTGTTACTGATGCTGATGCTGCTGCAGTTGCCTCATCATCAAGATGATGAGCAATGATTCTACACATGATGGGTGTGCTTTACCTTTTAGAGAATTTTCATTTAAAGATGTTTTTTGTTTTTTGGCATCAATTTCTTTTATTTTTCTTTTAAATTGTTAGGAAAATTTAACAAACAACAAGTGCAAAAATGTGGTAATATTTTTAAAAGAAGGTTTTTAATTTTCTTTTGTTAGTTTTATTATTCACAGCTGCGTTTTTTTTTTTTTAGAGAAGTTATTGGAAAATATAGTTTTGAGGGGCTAGAGAAGTTATGCAGACCCTGAAGACAGCAGTCATCAAAAGAATGCTGTTAAAGTTTTTATTAATTTGATTAATTACACTATGCAACAAAATGAAAATATGTTTTAAAGCCGGAAAAGCACTTTAACTTTTTAGAGTTATGCTCTTAATGGCGCGGTAGGAGGCTAGAAAATTTATTTCGTAACAAAAATTAAGATTACACTATTACAGTTATAAATTAATTTTTTTTGATTTACTTTTTAATTGTTGTTATTGTTTGATAGAAAACGAAAGTGTAACTTGTAATGGTGAGTTGGTGCAGGTCACTGAAACTAATTTTTAACTAAAATTCTCGTTTTTTAGCTGTTATCTCCAATATAATCAATTGGATCAAAAAAATGTAAATGCCAAATTTGTTGAGAACTTAATTTCCTAAAAAAATGTGACATAGACTAAATCGCTTATATTAATATTTCTTGCGATTTTAAACTTTAAATTATGGGTAGTATAAAATTTTAACGTTTATACTAGTCATAAGTTTATGTTTAAAATCTCAAGAAATATTAATTTAAGTAAGATGGTCTATATAACATTTCTGTCGAAAATTAGGTCTTTAACAAACTTTCCATTTACATTATTTTGCTACAGTTGATTATTTCGGAGATAACACCAAAAAAAAGGAATTTTAAGTAAAAATTAACTTCAGTGACCTGTATCAACTCACCACCACTACAAGTTACACTTTCGTCGCCTTGTGGATTTCTGAAGCCCGCTTTGTTCCGAGTAAATCAAGGTCAAATACGATGTAATTGCTTAAAGTGCAACTGAGTTATAGAATTTTTAAGAAAAACACAATATTTTAAGTGTATTTTGTATGGAAAATTTTTTATGGCAAATTTTCTACTACTCATATCTCAAGAAATATTGGTCTATATAATATATTTGGTCCACATAATATGTTTGTGTAAAAAGTTTCCAATATTTTCTAACATAATTTTTTCGTAGTTTATTATTTCGGATATAACAGCAAAAAAGCGAGAATTTTAGGTAAAAATCAAATTCAGTGACCCGTACCAACTCACCACTGCAAGTTACACTTTAGTCACCAGATGCATTTTTGAGGCCCGTTTTGTTCCGAGTAAATCAAGGTCAAGTACAATGCAATAACATAAAATGCGGTTGAGTATTAGAATTTTTAATAGAAACACATTATTTTTACTTGTATTTTGTATCGAAAATCTTCCCGCGCTTTAGGAAAGTACTTAAAATTAATATTGAGGGCTGTAACTTTTAGGGTACTTGTTTTTAAACATTTTTCTCCTCAGTCATACCATAGATGTGACTTATTGTACGCAATACTTTGCCATCAACAAGTGATTTTCCTCAAAATCGAATATAGAAGCTTTTGAATATAGTCCGTCGATAGTAAAATAATTCATAAAATAAACGCATAAATTTTTAAATAAAACTGTTTTAGTATGATTTAATAGATTATGAATAAATGCACATAAGTTTTTTTGTCTAAGACTGCCCATTATGTGCTAAAAACGAAAACCAAAAATATGGGATTTCCTCTCTTCATACAAAATGGCGTGTCTGTAATTCATGCTGTTGATTTTCCACATTAAGAAACTATGAATTTTTCCCATAATGAGATTAAATTTATAGCGGTTTTAGAATATTTGCATTTGCTTCTCTTATTTCACAGATAAAATTTTTGCATAATATTAGAATTTTTTAAAATTGTTGTTGTCTGGAGTCTTGTGTATTGAGCGTTACGATTTCTTAGTACGCTTCATAAGTCAGTTTTATTTTTTTTTAATTATTGCTGTGCGCCGCCTTGTGTATTGAGCGTTACCCATTTTTAGTGCGCTTTATTGCTCAGTCTAATTATTAAAATTGTATTAATAACATACTCTAAAATAACAGAGTAGGTTTGTACTTCTAAATATTTAAAAGTTTTGTGAATTTTGTTTAATAGTATAATATTGCAAAAGGTTTCATCAATCAATCATCGCTTGTATCCGAAAAAAATTTATGGAGTATTATCCATATTTTTTTTCAATTTAATTGAAATTTTTAGTGACTAGCTACGAAGTTTATGTTAAAATACATCAAAGACTATACATCTGATTTTTTTTAATTCAAAATATAGTGTGTGTTCTGGAAAAAATATTGAATTGGTGTAAAAATGTATTGAGTGTTACGAAAAAAAATTTTTTAAATATAATTTATCTATAAATTTTAGGACGTTAAAAAAAGTTAACAGCAGCTGAAGGGTAGAAACGATATAAAGATCATTATCTGTTTACAAATTTCTGGTTTTCTTTGCAAAAATTTTGCTTCTTTTGCACTGTGGGTTGCTATATTTTCGAAGAATGTATTAGTTAGGTCGTATTTTGCTTTTTTTGTCGATTTTATTAAATTAAGTTTTATTTGAAGGAAGAGTTAGCCTACTTTTTGCTTATGTATAAATGTTTGTAAATAATTATTTTAAAACTTGCAAACTTTAATTTTTCCATGTGAATCCAAGTCAAAATTGAAAAAGTGGTCATAACCTTTAATTTCGTTCTGCGATTATTATAATTTTTTGTTTTTAGAGAGTAGATGTATAGTGCTTTGAAACCCTATACTCATTTCTTGAGATTTTTCGTAAAAATCATTCCTGGAATAACAGCGAAAGCAAATGTAATGCTGCATTTAGACTACTGCCGAAGTTGGCAATTTTTTTGTCAGTTCTTGGCAGTAAAAGTATGCAATTTTTATTGCATTATAAAATGCCATTTGAAATGACAGTTGGTAATGCCACAAAAACTGTCATCGTGTAAACACCCTAAATTTGCATGTTTGCAGTTTAGGCGAAAAAATGAAAATTTTCATTTTAAACTGACAAGCTTGGCAGCACAAAAGGCGTTTTTTGCAAAATGGAAATGTAAGTTTTACTTTATTTATATTATGTATAATTATTAACTGTTACATTTACTGTAGCAGTTTATTTGTTTAAACAAACAATAAAATATTTTATTTAATAATTATTATAAAATTCCACTTTTGCCAAAATCGATCGGCAATCTCTTCCCATTCAGTAGGCGTGTTTGGGATCTGATAAAAATAATTCGTTTATATTATACCTTAATATTAAATATTGGAATATGAGAACATGTAATTATGTACTTACTTTCAAAAATTCATTTTTCAATGTTGCAAATAGTGCATCGAAACAATCAGAAACGATTTGGCAAATAACTGCTTTCGATCTTTTAAAAAGAAACATTAGACTGCTATAGCTGTCTCCTGTAGCTAAATACCGCAGTGTTATAGCCATATAGCCAGTCTTTCACCGGCAGGAATTGCTTGTCTCATCACTGTGTCTTTTTTAGTTATTAGTGGCGAAACCTTTTCCAATAAATATTCGAAGTCATCTGCTGTCATACGTACAAATGACTTAAATAATTCGGGATCTTGCGCCGCTAGCTTATTGCGAAATGAATGATAAAAACCACTTCCTTCTAAAAACAGTGGGCGCATCCACTGTGAACGCCGTTTTCTCGATCGCTTCTGGTTCGCAGCTTCTTCCTCTTCTAAGAGGAGTAGGGCACCAGCACAAATGATAATATCGTCTTCACAATCCATTACATAAGCAATTATTAAATTTATTAATAAGCACATAACAATCAAAATAAACTTTGTGAATAATTTTTGTGATAGCTGCTGTCAGTTGTGTAAACAGGGTTGGCAGTACACTTGTCAAAAAAAAAACAGCTGTTCTATAAAATTACTGCCACCTACTGACAATTAAATTTGATGTCATTTTCTACAACGTGTAAACACTTGGCAGTATTGCAATGGCAATTAACTGACAAACCTGTCAGTAGCCGGCAGTAGTCTAAACGCAACTTAACGCTCAAGAAAAAAAAAGAACACAAAATGTAGGTTTAAAATGATAATCAGCCATATTTACTGCCGTGCTCATAAAAATATGTCAAAGTAACGTTCAATACATTCTTTATAAATTTATATATTTATACATTCTGTATAAAATTATATATATATATATATATATATATATATATATATATATATATATATATATAATACAGAATGTATTATTTATATAATTTTATACATTATTATAAATTTATATATATAAATTTATATATATAAATTTATATATATAAGTTTATATATATAAATTTATATATATATAAATTTATATATATAAATTTATATATATATTTTGATCGTTTGACAAAATCGTCGTCAATGTATGGATATTTGTGAAATTCACACAACTTTTATATATTTAGGGCTAATAAATCAGTGCAAGTTAATGTCTCTTTTTGGTTTACAATGTGCTTAAGCCAGCAAATCTATAAATCAGTAAACATATAAAGCATATATTAAACGCATAAAATTGGACGTTTAAACTACCAATACAAGCCATATGTTTTTGATCGATATCCCACCACAAAACCAGCTATTTTTGACATTCATCGTGGTGCTGCCACATTACTATTATTTAAACTTGGGATAATACATGCGGAAGTGATTTGCTGTTGCTGAGCTTAAACTACATTTAAATTTTAGTTTAGTTTAACAAAACTAGCTTTTAAACGTTAACTGGTTTATTAGCCATTACTGCCATATTCTTAAACAAACTTATTTGAAAGGTATTGAAAAGAAAGAGTATTTTATGAGTTTGCCCATTTGTGTATGCAAATCAAACAGTAGATGTTGTTTTATTTATACGTCAAAAAATCTCTCCTAATGAGTGACATACGTTCGCTTTAAATAGTGAAAGTTAACAAAGAGTGAGTTATCCAAAAAAAAAAATGGTAACACCCTCTTTTTAAAGGAAAAAAAATGTATCGTTGCTTTTTGATATTTAGTTTTTTTTAATATATATTTTATAAGGGTATGCGAGCAGCAAACTGCAAATAAATTTAACAGCTAAAATATTTTCACATGGACTGTTTTTTTTTTACCCACTTTATTTAGTGAAAGCGGTGACAATTATTAAAATTCACTTATGCCATCCCAGCATTAAATTTGATAGAAATAAAAAATAATAATAATAAATTAAATAACAATTTTGCACATAACTCGTATGTATCCTAGTGATCTTTGGCATGAGGTTTTGAATTATTTGTATAAATTACTCTATGCAACCACAAAAATATTTTTGATGAAGAAAAACAAGTTACACTGGACAACAAAATAATTTTTTTTAATTACCTGGTTCTAATGACTGATTTTGGGGGAGTTTAAACTATCCCTATTCCCCCACCGATTGAAAGAAAAATATTGGGCCGAAATGCAAGCAAAACTTTTCAAACAAAAAAATTATTTTGAAAATCGACAAATTTCCCCACCGACTTTCGAGAAAAAAAATTATGGGACCAAACTGCAAGCAAACCCTTTCAAACAAAAACAAATTTTTAAAATCGGTTTACAAATGACAGAGTTTTACGTAGATTTAGAACAAAATGTATATCATTTCTCTGGAAAATAAAAAGAATTCGTAAACTTGGACAATATTTCGTCAGAATTTATAAGTTCTTTCTTAATCCCACATTCAATAAAACTAGTGCGTAATTGCTCTTGTATATATTGATCGTGTTTTGCAAAATTTAAATAAGTCAACAACTAAACAGCAGTGCAAATAGATTTAAACTAATTTTATATAACTTTTTATTTATTTTTTATTGATATATTTGTATTCTTATGCTTGTGCAGAAACAATTGAATAAATATAAATACTTTTGACTAAATTTTAAGAAAAGTCTGCCGTAAATAGTTCAACCTTTATAATAAAGTATTTGTTAAAGTATTTGTTAATTAAGAGCAGAACTCTTTTCCTTTGTTATAAATAAGCTGCTTCAATAATATTCAAGCACATTAACTCTTGATCTATCGATTCCAGTTATTCGTTCCTATTGTTGAAATTTTAATATGAAATTTATTTATTTTCTCTGCGTTGCTGTCGTACTGGCAGTATTTATTCAACTTCCTGCATCCTCAGAGGTAATTTAATGTATACTTTTAATATTTTACCTATTTTGTCAAACTATTATACCGGTTTAATTGAATGTTATTATTAAGGCTTGTGTACGATACTTGAATTTGTTTGATAAATTAAAAAAAAATTTGCTAGTGTTGTAAAAATTAATATAAAGAAGTCACAATCCTTCGATTCCTTCTACATGCGCTCTAAAACATTACTTCAAATTTACGATCATATATTGTCTAAATTTGTGTTGTCTAAAATTACATCGATTTTGTAGTTATTTTATTAAAGAAAAAACCTTTCAAACTAAACATATTTAGTCCAAGTGGAAAAAATTTAGCATAAAGTATAATACGGCTATGGATGAATGGTAGATACGTCAAGCTATCAGTCAGGAGGTCGCGGTTCAAAAATGCACGCAGCCAATCGCTTTTTTTTTGTAAAAACATTTTGTTAAAAAATAATGCGTGTGTAATTTTAGGTCGATAATATTCTGTAAAGTGTTGCCGACTATTATCGACCTAATTTTCAACAAAAATGTTTTAGAGTGTGCATAATTCGATTAAATAGTTCATATTTCCTCTGAAAAGCATATTTAAGCGATCTCGAAAATATTACACTATATAACACGAAAAAAATTAAGTGATTCTGGAAGAGGGGAGAAAAAAATAATAATACACTTGTGTCAACGTTTAGAAAGATCACATCGGAATTTTATTTTAGGGGGATCAAAGCGTCCACCCTTTCGCCTGTTCGTGCAGTATAACAGTACATGAAACTACGTATTCTTTACATGTGAGGTATAGAGTATGATTAGCAACATTTTTGAAATTTTTACGGCAAATATTGTTGTGGAACATATTAACCCTCTAGCTCCCCCACATAAAGGTCATTATTAGCTCTTTTCTAACAAATCGTAAAAAAACACCCCTAAAAACGTGGTGAGCGGGGATAAAATGTTCTCCAAAAATGATAGTCATAAAATTTTATGTTAGGTCCTTAAAGACAACCAAGCTCCAGACTCAACTTGTACGCCAGAAATCATTGAAAACTTAAACTATGTTTAAGGGTATAAGTATTCACAATTAGTACTCGGCATAAAAAATATTGTAAATCTTACGTTTAAGCTATAAATTTGTTCAGCGAGGAACATTTTTTTTTTGAACATTTTAACCCTCAAACTCTTCGTTGTATGCGTCTTTTTGCCCTTGTCTTAAAAAAGCGGCAAAAACCTGCCCCTCAGCGGTGATGTAGTGGACTGAAATGTTCTAGAAAAATATTTGCCATCAAATTTTACTATAGGTCTTTAAAAACACCCAAGCTCCTGACTTAACTTGGACGCTAGAGATCATTCCAAACTTAAAATGTGTTATAGGGTTAATTTCGTACTTATTCACTTATCGTACTCAGCATATGACATCGTGTAAGCGTTATGTATAAGATGTGTTGGGTATAAGATATGTTGGGCACTTTTATATAAAAACACACTATATCGCCCTCAAAGAGAAGTTTTTTTCCCCTCTTTTTAAAAAAAATTACAAATAGACCCATGTAATAAAGAGATAGAGTATTAAAATGTTCCAAAAAACTGTTTCTTGTGGTGTTTTACATAAAAACGCTGAACACATTTTATACCTTAACTTAAACCTAAGACTTACAAGATTTTTTATCCTGAGTAGTAATTCACAGTGGGGGGACTTCTGCAAAATAAATGGTAATAAATCTGGAACTTCTAAGCTACTGACTGGATTTATCTGGAACTTCGAAAATCTTTAGACAAGGAGTTAGGCTTTACAACGCGGGTCTGGTTAGCCTTCTGATTCTAGTAGCAGCGGAGTTACACTGAGCCAAACTTGACTTCTTGGGACTCAAAAAAACTTCTGAGGCTTGTAACTTAAATGTAATCCGCTTTTAAAAATTTCAAGCGCTTTGAGTTAAGCTAAGAAAAAAAACCGAACAATTTATACACGTGTTTCCTTATCTCTTTAAACAAAAAAATTTTGTTTTGTCTTGACTTTTTTAAGTATTTCATCAATAACTTTTTAGTTTACAGTTGGATTTTAAATTAATAGCCAGCATTCGATTCTTGACAAAATGTTGAGTAATATAATGGAAAAAGTTTTTTATTATCTGCATTCTGGAAGTCGGAAAAGGGCTAAAAAATCAAAATTTTTAAATTCACCGCAAAAAAACATGTTTTTCACAAAAAGTATCTTCATTATTTCCAATTTTGTTCAAGATATTCACTCTTTAATCACATATCGTAAAAGGCAATGCATTGACAATGACTTTAGCAGCAATAATTTTGTAGAGTGTTGTGTTTTTCTTCCGACGGGGTTTTTTTGAATTTGGAACGATTTTCCGTCATCCCACGTCAAATTTGGTTTGTAAACAGACCGGTTTCGGCTATGTGCCATCTTCAGTGTTCTATTGAATACTAACACTGAAGATGGCATATAGCCGAAACCGGTCTGTTTACAAACCAAATTTGACGTGGGATGACGGAAAATCGTTCCAAATAATTTTGTACTTTGGACATGTACCCTACATTCAGCAATGACCGAAAATCGTCAATTTTAAAAATATGTTTTGTGTTTAGGTCCAACAACAGCGCTTTATAATGTAGATAGTTGTAAGAATTTTGGCAAAAATTGAAGAGAGCCTGTCCATAATTGTGGATATACGCGCAGGTTTTCGGAAAAAAGCCAAAATTTAGGAAAATAAAGTTTTGTACCATAAAAAAATATAAAATATAAAAAACATAAAAAAATATTAAAATAGCTTTATTTTTTCCAAATGACATTTTTGACTTCTATATGAATTTCTTTACACACCTAAAAAAATTATTCGATTATCTTTAACTGATCTCTAGATATGCCGATTGTAGGGTATGCAATTCAAAGAATATAAAGAGTTCTCTTCACTTCTTTCCTTTTGTTTACACAACAGCTATAATTTCTAAAACTCCACCTACCTTCCGACTTCCAGAAAGCAGGTAATAAGAAAATTGTTCTCTCAATTTTACTTAGAATTTTATGAAGAATCGAATGCTGACTTTTAATTTAAAATCCAACTGAAAACTAAACAGTTATTGGCGAAATACCAAAAAAAAAGTCCAAGTAGTAGCGTAGAAGTTCCAGATTTATTACCATTTATTTTGTCAAAGTGAATAAGGATGAAATTGACCCTTAAACTTAGTTTAAGCTTTCAATGATATCTAGCGTAAAAAGTTGAGCCTGCAGCTTGGTTATTTTTAAAGACCTATAGATAAATTTTATAGACAACATTTTTATAAAACATGTTATCCCACACCACCCCATTTTTAGGGGTGTTTTTGACGATTTGTTAGAAAAAGCCACAAATTGGCATTATGTGGGGGAGTTAGAGGGTTAATATGTTCCATAAAAATTTTTTCCGTAATATTTTCTACAAAGAAGCTGAACATACCCTACACCTCAGATGTAAAAAACACATAGTTTCACATAGCGCTGTGCTGCACGAATTGTTATATAGTGTTATTGCTTTACTAGCACTCTTCAATAATTCTTTCTTTCTTTCTTCTTAATATTCCTTTCTTAATAAAAAAAAAAGCCTGAGTAAGAACTTTCATTTAAGCCAAGTTTATTTTTTCTTCTAGTTAAATAAAAATATTTGAATAAATGAATTTTTATTATTTTCTCTTAATGCTTACTTATTTAATCCTTCTTTAAGGCATTTGCTGAAGGGATATGTCCAGCTACTTACACATACAGAGGAGGCTTTTGTATCACGGACGAAGAAGATAATTATGTAGAAGATGATACATCTAAAACTGAACATGTGACATATACACCGTGCTATTGAATTAAGAAATAAGATATTTCCTCAATCCACAATCTGTTGTAAGTGTAGATCGTAAAAATGTTGTTGGTAATTTTCACATAAACATGTTGCTAAACAAATGTTTATTTGGAAATTACCAACAACATTTATACGATCTACAACACATACAACAGGTTGTGAATTGGCCAAATTGGTCAATTATTAATTAAAACTTTTTTTGTTTATTAAAAAATATATAACAAATATGTAACATTTCTTTGAATCTTACTTTTAAGTTTTATAAATGCTCTGATGGACTCTGATGGGCAAACATTATGCTGCATATGGTTTGCACAGCGATTATAATCGTAATCAAAATCGCAATTAATCGCACTGTTTAATCATAATCGTAATCAAAGTAATTAATCGCTCGATTACGGTTAAATATTTAAGATTCATTTAAACTGTTTCAATTTGCATACAGGGCAAGTTTAACTTATAAAAACTTTAAATTGAAATTTTAAATATAAATAAATTTATATATTTTCTAAAAAGTTTTATTTGTTGTAGAATGCATTTCATTGGTGCTTAACAAATCATCCGTAGACTTGAACCATACTTTTGAAAAGTTTCAAACCTCTTATCTTATGGACAGACTTTCAAAAATCATTTTATAATTTGCAAATGATTTTCTAAAATCACAATAAATTAAGCATAGCAGGCATAGAAACGTATACAAAACCCAACAAACAATTTATATTCGATATGAATCTATTTTATTTTTCTAAACCTTTACACAATTAGTCACCCAGTGAGTGACAATAAAAGTATTTATAAAGCAAAATGAATAATAAAATCCAAGTTAAGCATTTATTAAAATTTGTCTCCCATTTTTATTTCAAAAAAAGGTTTAATTTGTTGCTTAACCCTTAACAAATAAAACTTTTTGAAATAAAATTGGGAGAATATCTCAAATAATTAATTTGGTAAATCTAACCAATTTCATAGGTTAGAATTTGCGAAAACCCATAAAATACAGTAAAAATCAACCAGTGGAATTGTAGTTTAGTTGATAGTGTGTAAAACTACTAAACGGAAGGTGTCAGGTTCGATGCCTGCCAAGGCTTAAGCAGTAAGTGTGTTTGTTAAAAAATATATATTTTCTTTTGTAATTTTTCGGTCTTGAACTTAGGTTTTCACAAGTTTACTCATGTTTATAAACCGGCCGCATTTACCATCTCTGCTAAGTCATCTTGTTAAATAACGATAGCTCAAAGTATATATAGATATGTGGCGACTTGCTTGACTTAAGTATAGTAATTTTTGAAAAATAACTATTTTCGTTGTTATTATTTTAAATTCGTAATTGTTACCACAAAAACTGGTAATTTTAAGCACAAATATTACTAAAAATAATTGAGTTATGAATTTTTAAAACTCTAAGGGGACTTAGCTGAAACATGAATGTATACTGTTCCAAAAACTTGGGCAAAATAAACATTCAAAAAATCTCAGCATTGAGAATATCGATGATATTCCACGCTGGTAAACCGAAATGAAAAAAGCTTAAAATAGCTGAGCATGCTAAGAAAAGACAGTTAGTGAAGTTCCGAACATTTAGAAAAAGTTCATTAATAGATTAAATTAAAAATGAACTTAAGCCAAACTAATTAAATAACTTTATTTAAAAATAATTTTAATTTTTAAACGTCGTTTTTCCCAAATTTCTATTTCAAAATTCAGTAAAATGAATTATTAATTGGTGGACCTTTTTATTATAAGTGTTTGTATTTTTGTTTGGTAAAATGTAATATTTCATGTCAGCATAGACATGAAATATCTTACAACTTTAAAAAGTTATTTTAACCAATTACAATTGTTATTTCATAAAAGTTGTAACAACAATTTACATTAACAGTAGATTAACTATTTAAATTGGTTAGATTTACCTATCATTTTATTTTGAGTGTATTGTCTAAAAGTTCAGAATATATTGCAATCAAAATAAACTGCTAATAGTCTAAGATCGCAAACAAGAACAAGTTCCACCATCTGCAAGCCGCGTAAACCATCGTTTGTAGCACTTCACAGACTATCCTTAATTGTCTCCAACTTGTTTTTAAGTTTGCACTCATTTGGTAACCAAAAAAAAAGAGTCCACAAGAAATGAAAATAACGTTGGTTTGCCCATTTTTCCAACCACTTTTAAAACGTTTCCATATTTTATATTTTCTCAGTTGCTCATTCGCTCATTTGCTGGAACGCCGTAATATCTCAAAAATTTCATTACGATTGATAAAAATATATTTCATTCGGTTGACAGATAGGTACACTTTGTCTTATCTTGGATCCTTGCATTATTACAAAAAATATCGATATATAAAAAAGTGTACATAATGGAATGGATAAATATACAAAATCAAATAAAAAATAAACTAAGGAAAACAAGACTTTCACTCTTGATAGAAATATATTTCGTTCTAGAAAAAGTTTCCTATCAACAGAGAGATTTCCTATAGTATTGTTTTTACATGCTTCACAATTTTCTCTAAATAAAAATATAATTTACGGCCCTTTTCACAATGTACACTCTAAAACATTACTTAAAATTTAACATCATATATTGTCTAAATTTGTGTTGAAAATTTCTCCTTGTCTAAAATTACATCGATTTTGTAGTTATTTTGTTAAAGAAAAAACCTTTCAAATTAAACATATTTAGTCCAAGTGCAAAAAAATTTAACATAAAGTATAATACGGCTATGGCTAAATGGTAGATACGTCAGACTGTCAGTTAGGAGGCCGCGGTTCAAACCTGCACTCAGCCAATCGTTTTTTTTTTTAGTAAACACATTTTGTTCAAAAATAATGCGTGTCTAATTTTAGGTCGATAATAATCGGTAAAGTGTTGCCGACTATTATCGACCTAATTTTCAACAAAAGTGTTTTAGATAGTATAATTAAAAATTAACGTGGACTTTAATGGAAAGTTTTGTCTGTCGAACTTGCCGTTAAAGTCAATGTTATCTTTTAATGCTAAAAAGGGCGTTAATTGAAAAATTAAATTTAAGCCCGAACTCAAATCAAAATAATTAAATTTCTTTGGATTAAACCCATATAGTTCGACTAAAACTCATAACGTAATTTACACAGAAAAAAATGTCATCAAATAGCCACTAACAAATCAAGTCATTAATATTTAATTTAAATGCAAAAATATATTTAATGAATATAACAAATTAAGCTGTTGATAAAAAAATTTTGAAAAAATCAACAATCATCATTGTTGATTTTACAAATTAAAATTTTTCTAATCAATTAATTTACTCAATAAAATGATTTGCTAAATTATATCATAACGGAATGCACACACGTAGAAAAAATATAAGAAATCACGTTTTGTTTGTATTTATTATTTGCTTAACTATTAATGAGTTGCTCTCTCTAGGTGAGAGGTAAGTACGACAGTATATTAGTCCAGAGGTAGCCGGTTCGATTCCATCCAAAGATACGAGCATTTGGTGTTTTTCGCAGACAAGCAAAAAATCCCTTCGAGGGTTGTGATTGTATATAGTATAAAAAAATATTGTTGATATAACAATTATGTGTAATAATAAATAATAAAATTTGGTTCGAAAATTTAACAAATCCCATTGTTAATATAACAACAATTTCAACTGATATAATTTTAAAATCTAACAAATAAATTTAAAAAAAATTGCATACAACACACATACTGCGAAAGCTTTCTTCTTTTTTTTTGCTTTTTTGCAGAAACACCCTTGGCAGGAATCGAACCTGGGACCTTCCGGTTAATAGCCTGGCACACTAGCCAGTACACAAATAGAAAACTTCTTCTTATCATCCTAAAAATCAAAGCCGTAACATTTTTAAAAATTTTCAAAGTAACGTTCAATACATTTTTGTATAAGTTTCCTAATTGTTCCAAATTTACACTACAAGTTGAGTTCACTACAGTTGAAATAATGAGTTTTAGAAAAAAGTTTAATTATAAACACAAGTTTTTGATAGGCAACGTTCAATACATTTTCTATAATACCGCTTGGTGAAAACTTTTTCAGTGTAATAATATTTAACAAATTCACAAAAGTCTTCTACATTTACTGCCGTGTTCTAGAAAATATGTCAAAGTAACGCTCAATACATTATCTATAATTTTCACCATCCTAAAATGAGTCCCAGATGTAAACTTTCAAAATGCCGATATCTATATAATTAAAAGAGTAACGTTATTGAGTGACTGACTGAATGATTGATTCATCATCCCAAACCACTAAAGCTAGAAAGTAGCAATTTTGTATGTGGGGGAGCCCACATAGACGGGGTTTAGAGAAATTCAAATGCTAAGGGGGTAAAAACGGGTAAAACCGGTAACCTTATATCTCCGGATCTAACTAAGGTACACATAAAATTCCAAAAACAGCATAATTAGATCAAAAAATAAGCGGCCGGGTGTTTGGTACTTTATTTTAAATTTCTACATTTAGGGGCCGAAAAACGGTAAAAATATAATTTTGGTACTTTTTTTGTTAGCCGTTTATCTCCTAAAGTAATGAAGATAGGAATTAAATTTAAAATGCATTCTTCTATCCTTACGAAGCCCTCAAACATGTTATGGTACTTTTATGCAATTCGAATATATAAAGGGTAAAATTGGTTTCTCTATTTGGTACTTTTTTTTCCATACAACTATTTTTTATGCAAATTGATATACATAATGAATGAGTATGTTTGTATATTTTCACTAAAAAAGGATTTTTGAAATTTTTAATTCTAAGGGGATTAAAAGCGGAAAAACGGGTAAAATCGGTAACCTTATATCTTCCAATCTAAGTAAGGTAGACATAAAAAAATGAGCGGAAAGGTGTCTGAAACTTTTTTTAAATCTGTACATTTTGGGGCCGAAAAAGGGTGAAAATATAATTTTAGTACTTTTTTTGTTAACAGTTTATCTCCTAAAGTAATAAAGTTAGAAACTAAACTTGAATTTCATTCTTCTCTCCTTAAAAAGCCCTCAAAAACAGTTTTGCATTTTTTGCAAATTTGAATATATAATGGGTAAAATTGGTAGCCCTTTTTGGTACTTTTTTCCATGCAACTATTTTTATGCACATTGATACACATACTGAATGCATATATTTGTATATATTCTCTAAGAACGAGTTTTTGACAACTTAAATTCTAACGGGATGAAAAGGGGTAAAAACGGGTAAACTCGGTGTTCTTATGTCTCCGAATCTAAGTAAGGTAGACATAAAATTCCAAAAGCGTCACAATAAGGTAGAAAAATGAGATAGAAAAATTAGTGGACATTTAGGGGCCGAAAAAGGGTAAAAATATAGTTTTGGTACTTTTTTTTTGTTAACCGTTTATATTTTAAAGTAAAGGTACTTTTTCGAAGAACTACTTTTTTGAAAATATAGTTTTAAGAAATGGTACTTTTTGAAAAATGTGTTTTGGAAAGGGTACTTTTTGAAAAAGGTACTCTTTTATAAATAGCTACTTTTTGAAATAGGTTCTTTTTAGGGCTCTGTACACCAAAAGTGTAAATTAATCTTATTGTTTTCGATACGCTGTCCGTCAGTCCGTCTGTCTTTCTTTCTATCACAGGCTGTTTTCTCGAGAGCCGTAAGAACTACGGGCTAAAGATTAAAGGGTGTTCTAAAGCGAGCCACGAAACATGTTGAAATATTAATGTAATATACAGACATTTTATACATAGACTCTCGAAATTTTCAAAGTTAGTGTTAATTGGTGTAGTCTGTAGAATATTTAACATAACAAAAATTAAAGGGTGTTCTGATAGTTAATGTAATTTTGGCTACGTAGTTTAAACAGTTTGCTGTATCTTAGAAACCGTAAGAGGCAAACTCTTGAAATTTAAAAATAACTCTAAAACTAAAAAATTCCAGAATTAAAGTCAAAACGAAAAATCGCTAAAATGAAAAAATCGCTAAAACGCAAAAATTCACCAAAACTAAAAAGATCGCCAAAAAAGTAACCAATTTTATGGCTATTTTTAAATGTCTATATCTGCACAACAATGGGGTAGCGAAGCATGCCGGGTATAGCTAGTATTTATATATTTGTTTGGTACCTTCTGGCAGAATCAGTCGTTAAAACCGTATAATTTTGTACAGTGTTATTTGTGCCAACGTTGCTACACATGGATTGACTTAACTCCAACTGTACAGGTAGCTCACGATAATAACTGAACTAAAATGTAAATAAATAAATTTCAATTGCGATTTATGATTTTAGCTTCAGTGTATGATTGGTTGTTCATAAAATTATAATTAAAGCAATTAAGGAGTTTTAGCCTATATTTGCTTAGTCTAGTCTACGTTTGTTGCTGAATATCAACCCACAAAATTAAACAATAGCAACTGTTTACATATACATAAGCAGAGCTGTGGACTAAATTATTTCCTTTCTAATTTCGTGTCATTCAACCAATGCGTGATTTTGAAAAATAATACAAAAAAAATTAAGAAATATTTTTTTTATGTAGCAGAAATGCGAAGGCATCGTTATATAATTTTTTTTTATTGCGCACTTACTGATTATTAACAATTTGAAGTAAAAATTTTGCCAAATTTCACATATTTACATAATTGCGCTACACCAAAAAAAAAGTTCAGTCACACGTACTTAAATTGAGCCATAGCTTTGCGATAGCTTGTATGAAATTTTTCTGTTTAAGTTCTTTATCGACATTAAAAACAGCTACAACTACAAAAACTGACTACAAACAGGAGTAGCTGTGATCACTTTTTTCTATCAAATTGTTGTATTTTCACCAGAACTAATTCTAACTCTTTGTGTGGGTATTTTTGTCCCTTTGTTGAAAACGAAAAAAAATTATTAAACCCTACTGAACAGGTTTTATATCTACACTGAAAGAATTTTATTCATAAATCCCGTGAATTTCGACATTAATCTAATAAAAAACTTTAATAAAATTTCAGTTTCGTTAAAATCGTTTTAATAACAATTTCAGCAAAATTAAAACATTGGAACCTATGTAATAATTTCTAGAGACTAATGAAAATATTTCATTATTTTGACAAAATTAATACATAACTTTAGTGAAATTATTTCATTATTTTAATGAAATTATTCTATTTAAAATTATTTGTTAATAATTAGTCCAGCCACTGCTATATAAAATATTAGGATTCAACGGCTGCTTATGCCTTACGTCTTTCGTGTTCAGCTGAGAGCAAGAGTGTCTCCTATTCTCAGCCGACAATGCCCTTTAAAATTAATGAATTTTTATTTAAAATACATATTTATTTGTTGGAGTTTAAGCAATGTCTACATGCATTTCATTGATGCTTTACCAAGTCATCAGTAGACTTCACCCATACTTTTGAAAAGTTTCAAACCTCTTATTTTATGTGCACAGACTTTTTAAAACCATTTGAATAATTACAAAAAATAATTTTTTGTATAGAAATGATTTTGTTTTTATGAGATTATTTCATTGTTTTAATGAAATTATTGCATTATTGAATAGGCTCATTAACTTAAACTGTTTTATTGATTATTTTAATCTATTGACAATTCCATGCTACAATACGTACCGTAGACACTAATGCACATCGGAAAATTTTATAATATTGATGACTACTGCTCACAGTATCGAACTCAGATTCTTGATTTTTATCAATTGCTTTATAGGCAACGCATGCTCTATGAATGTATAACAAAATGAAAGACTACAACAACAACAACAACAAACACAAATAAACATCTTTGTTGTTCGCTTTTGGGAATTTGAAATTGAAATTGAAATTTTTCTAAATTCTACATATTTTGTTGGAACGTAAGTTCCTTTTGGCGCGCCATGCACATCAATGCTTTGAATAACGAACATCAATGCTGGGTGGGTAAAACAAAAATTTTTTGAAATTGAAAAATTACTGGTGCTGTCGCTGCCGACGTTTTGAATTTTCAGTGTTGTCGTAATTTCCGGGAAATTGCCGTTATATTGGGGATTTTTGACGAAAATTTAGGGAATCTCCAATATGGTTTGTATTTTTGCTCAATGGTTTTTGGCGGTGATAGCTTAAGGCCTATCTCTCCTAATTATATCAATTCTTGTAAATGATATGAAGTTTTTGATTCACATGGAACTTCTGGGATTTTGGGGATTTTCGGCCTAGCTTTTGGAAATTTACAATACGGTGTATATCTTTGCTAAATGACTTGGCTAAGTGGTTCGTGGGAGTGATATATGAAGGTGTCTCTGCTAACTATTGGCGATAAGTATCGTCTTACTATCTTCCAAGTGATAGTTGGTTTAGGTGCTGACGCCTTTTCAAATTGTCTCCTTTTATCATCGGAATTTCTAATTATTATCTTTCTACTGATTTATGTTATTAATTAGTCATTGGCGTCTAAGATCAGCTGCTGCTGCTGCTATTGGATGTACAGCTGCTTCAACTTTTATTAGCTGTTTCTCGTCCTGCTGATGCGCCTGATTGATTGTTTAGTGCTGCTGGAACGTCACCTAATGTATGTACAGATGATAATGGTATGGCTTAGGAAGTGCTCAATGGCACTGATTCATATTTCAGTGCTGTGGCCTCTGGTAGGAGGAATTATCGGCTAAAGAAACACTTGGCCGCTAGTGTCGGTGAAGTTAATGATTGTGGTCAATCCATAATAGAGCTGAAAAAGGTCACTGAGCAAGGTGTTACCAGCTGATGAGGTAGATAGACTGCTGGCTCGCTAGGTGCCTCTTATTTCGGTTGAGCATAAGGCTCTCTTGAAGAATCTTATCGGTGCAGCTAATGTTGCTGTCTTTAGGGTGCAAAATGCTGATCCAGAGGTGACGCCTACAGTTATCCACGTGGTTGCTTTCAAACCGGTTGAGAACGTAAAGAACTACGTTTCTACGCGGTGTCCCATGACATCGTACGTTCTTCTTTTTTACCAAAAATTAGCCTAGGCTGTCTTCATTATACTGTAAAAATTTGATAGTGGGTTCTCCATCAGTTTAAAAGTTATGCAAATTTCTTTACATGTCCCCACCTTTTGCTCATTGTTATAGAGAATCTGTATAATGTATTAGGTGTACTCAGCTTTCTTATATAAAGATCCACGAGAAATAGTTTCATGGAACATTTTAACCCTCTAGCGCTTCGCTGTATGGGTGTTTTTTTACCCTTTCTTCAAAAGGGCCAAAAAAACTCCCCTTTCACGGAGAGATAGCGGGCTAAAATATCATACAAAAAAATCCTCATAAAATGTTATTATAAGTCTTAGAAGACAATAAGTTTCTAAACTCCACTGGAACGTTAAAAATCAGTGAAAACTTAAAATGTGGTTGAGGGTTAATTTCGTACATAATGTTTTTAATGATTTCTGGCTCTCCAATTTACTATAACAATGTGCACATTGGGAGGGGGAGGACTTTAACTCCCCCTTTACTTTAATCCCAGACATAAACTTCTAAAACGGCGATATGTATATTATGTTGGCCCCTCTACTAGAATCAGTCCTTAGAGCCTTGTTATTTTAAAAAAATGCCTGAGAGTAATTAATACGTTCAGAAAAGAACTCCCGACAACAGCAGAGCTGTGGCAACAACAACAAATGTAAAGCATTTCTTTCGCAATAAAAAAAATTGTAAATTTAGACAATATTTCATCAGAATTTATAACTCCCTTCATATTTCCGCATTCAATAAAACTAACGCGCAATTTTTTCTCTACAAATGCTACTCGTATTTGGCAAAATTTAGGTAAGTCAACAACTAAACTAAACAGTAGTGCAAATACATTTAAAACAGTTTTATTTAATAATTTTCATTATATTGGGCTTTCAATGTTTTTTTTAAGTTTTTATCTTTATTGATATATTTGTATTATTGTGTTTCTACTAGGGATGTAACGAATACCGATACCGATACCGATATATCGGCGATACTTCAGATTTTCCGATACATCGGTATCGGCGATATTTTACTGCCGATACGACGATACTTTTAAACATTTTTTCAGAGTTTTTTTAACAAATAATTTATTTTTGTTAGATTTTACCATGAATTAAATACACTTCGTTATTTTTTAAATCTTATTAATATCAATTTTAAAAATTAATAATATTTTATGCTGTTATTTTGTAAAAAAATTATTTATTTTTTGTTAATTTTACCATGAATTCAAATTCAAGTCGTTGTTTTTTAAATCTTATTTGAGCAAAAAAAAAGATACTCCAAAGAAGTCATGAAAATGTAGAATTCGCGATCTGAAAGTATTGCAAATTTGGATAATTTCTAATTAGTTTTACATATCCTTGCCATTGCAAGAAGTTCTGTTTTTCGATTACCAATCACCGAATTGGAAGCGATGCTAGGACAAATTTCTTTTTCGGTATTCTATAATGATTTTTCCTTGAGGAAAAAGTATAAAAAAGTACCCATTTTCAAAATTTTTTATGCGAATTTAAACTCAGAACTGTATTTTCATGTAAATTTAAGTGAATAAATATAAACTTAAAAGTCTTTTAATAATTAAGCTATTAAGTTATTTAGATGAATATTAGTTGATAAATGTCCTTTAAAAAATCGATTTATTAAAAAGCATGGCGAGTATTTTTTTAAATTATAAAGGAATTAAACAATTTTTCTTGCTTTTCTACTAATTATCTGCATATTTTTAATATAGATTTGTTGGAAGCAAAGAAAATGTAGCTCCTTAAAAATTACTTCCAATGTTTTATCAATTTTAAATATTCTCTCTTATAATGTAATTTTGTATAATAAAAAATTGCACTTGAGTTTTGTTAATCTAAACTTGAACTCAATTTCAATATTCGTATCGGTATCGGAATCGGTATCGGCGATATTTATTTTTAAATATCGGTATCGGTATCGGATCGGCAAAACGGCGTATCGTTACATCCCTAGTTTCTACCTAGTTTTGACTAAATACTAAGAAAAGTCTGCTGTAAATAGGCCAACCTTTATAATAAAGTATGTATTTGTTAATGATGTTGATGATTAAAAGCAGAACTTTTTTTGTTTCCTTATAAATAAGCTGCTTCAATGCTATTTACGAACATTAACACTTGATCACTCGATTCCAGTTACGTATCTATCCCCTCAAATTGTTGAAATTTTAATATGAAACTTATAAATTTTTTCTGCGTTGCTACTGTCGTAATGGCAGTATTTATTCAACTTCCTGCATCCTCAGAGGTAATTTAATGTATATTTTTATTACATATTTTATTTATTTTGTCAAACTATTATACTGGTTTAATTGAAAGTTATTATTAAGGCTTCTTCTGTTCGCTACTTGAATTTGTTTGATAAATTTTTAAAAATTAATATAAAGAAATTATAATCCTTGGAATCCTTCTACTTGCATTATTAGGATTAAATAGTTCATATTCCATTTGGAAAACATACTGGTATGTGATGGAAATCGATAGATTTAAATCGGCGCCGATTTCAGAAAAAAATTCTACTGTAAGATGAGTTATTTACGCTTTTTATTGTTTTGTATCGAGAAAAAATATTCGAATAAAACATTCGCAGCTTTGAAAACAATAAAAGGGGTAAATAGGTCGTCTTTCAGAAGAATTTGTTTTTGAAATCGGCACCAATTTAAATCGAACGATTTCCGTCACATACCAGATAGTAATAATTAAGTGATCTCGAAAACATTACATTGTACAATACGAAAAAAATTACGGGGTTTGGATAAGGACACAAAAAAAATGGTTGGCTCTTTTCTAACAAATCGTAAAAGACACCTTTAAAAAGGGGGAGGGCTATAATGAAATGCTTTACAAAAATGTTGTCCATAAAATTTTACTGAAAGCTTTTAAGGACAAGCAAGCTCCATACTCAACTTTTATGCCAAAAATCATTGAAAAGTTAAACTATGTTTAAGGGTTAACTTCATACTTGTTCACAATTAGTACTCGGCATAAAAAATATTGTTAGTCTTACGTTTAAAGTATAAAATGTCTGAAGCAGTTTTATATAAAATACCACAAGAAGCATTTTTTTTTGAAACATTTTAACCCTCTAACTCTTCGTTATCTGAGTCTTGCAGATCGTCAGGGAACCTTTACCCAAAAATCTTATTGAAAAACTAAAGATATTGTAGCAAACTTTTATTTAAATATGGGAAATAGTGTGATTTTAAATGAAAAAACTAAAAAATTTTAGCAATTCCCAATAAAAATTAATTTTCCGCAATATGTTCTACAAAGTTGCTGAGCATACCCTTCACCGCAGTTGTAAAGAGCACATAGTTTCATATACCGATATGCTGAACGAACTGGCACGGGGGGGAAGGGAGAACTATAGCCGCTGGTTTGATATTTAATAACGCCGACACAAGTATATTTTTTTTGTCTCCTCTACCACGATTATTTTTTAGAACCTCGTAATTTTGAAAAAAAGTTGAGAGTTCTTATATCGCTTTACTGTTCTGCTACTGTTCTTCAATAATCCTTTCTATCTTTTTGATATTCCTTTCCTAATTAAAAAAAAACCGAATAAGAGCTTTCATTTAAGACAAGTTATTTTTTTATTTTAATACATACATTTTTATTATTTTTTCTTATTGCTTAATCGTTTTTTCAGACAGCTATTATTGGTAGTGGGCAATGTGCAGCTTCTTACACATTCAGATTTGGCATTTGTATCAAGATAAGCGATTATGAAGATGAAGAATATGGAAAAGATTATGTATTATATGACAATGATATGATAATGAGCTATTCGTATTAATGAATTAAGCAATAAGATATTTTTATTAAACCTTTTTTACCTTATTCAAAATAATTACACACAGACATTTGTTTGAATCTTAATTTTAAATTTTATAAATACACTAATAGATCGTGTAATCGTTGTCTTGCCACAGATCACACTGAAAAAAATAAACCTTCTTTTAAAATATGTTACATAGAAAAGTATCCCTGAGCTGGATTGTTTGTAAATTTATTGCTTCATTTTATAAAAATATTTATTTACATTTATGAATTCGGTTACACTGTATAACACTTATTATATTAAAGGAAACAAAAACATAAAAAGAATTTTTTTGGAACATTTTAAAGGGGCAAAGACTTCCCTTAAACAGCGATATAGCAGGCTGAAATGTTCTACAAAAATGTTTGTTATAAAATTCGATAAAGACACCAAAGCTGAAAATCCAACTAGAACATATTTTTGTTAAAATTAAAATAGGTTTCCGTACACCAGAGTTGAAAAGGAACCCCCAATTGTTTTCGCTACGCTGTCCGTCCGTCCGTTTGTCTGTGTGTCATAGTCTTCTATCTCGAGAACGGTAAGAGGTACTGACCTGAAATTTTCATCGAATAATAAAATTGTATTAAAGTTCAAAATTAAAAGCTGCTCTAAAGCGAGCAGCGAAACATATTGATTGAATCCTAATGTAATGTACAGCCATGTCATGTATAGACACTTGATTATTTTCAAAGTTTATGTATTATTATACAGAATACACCAATTTTAAAAAAATAAAAATTAACGGGTATTCTATCAGTTAATGTAATTTTGACGATTAGCTGTATCGTGGAAATTGTAAACGGCAACCATTCACATATTACGTAACGCTTCAGGGGAAGGGAGATTTGTTACGAATTAGATACTTTATACTGAAAATTTTTTAAAAAGCGTCACGAAGGAGGGGGAAGGGGGGTATAAAACCACCGAAAAACCGTTACGTAATATGTGAATGGGCCCTAATTAGACATTTTAAAGAAACCATATTAATAATTAAAGGCTAAATTAATAATCAAATAATACAAGAATAAAGCCGAAAATTAAATCGCCAAAACGAAAAAAAAAATCGCCAAAACAAAAAAACCCCAAAATTAAAAAAATCGCCAAAACGGAAAAATCGCCAAATCGAATAAAGTCGTCAAAAGAAAAAAACCGCCAGAGCTGAAAAAATCGTAAAAAATTGTCAGACCAAAAACACGCTAACAATAAAAAACCAAAATTCCAAAAATTGCCAAAACGACAAAAGCCGCAAAAATAAAAAAAACTAAAACGAACAAAAACCCCAAAACGAAAAAAAATCGCTAAAACAAAAATAAAACTCCAAAACTTAAAACATTCCAAATTAATACAAAAAAAATAGCCAAAAGGAAAAAAAATCACCTAAATGAAAAAAGCACTAAAACGAAAAACACTAAGACGATAAAAATCGCTATAACGGAAAAAATTTTAAAAAAATCGCTAAACGAAAAAAATCGCTAAAAATTAAAAAAATGCTCAAATGAAAATAAGGGCTACTAAAACAAAAAAAGCAACAAAACGACAAACATCGCTAGAATTTAAATTGCAAGAAAACAAAAAAAAAACGTGAAAACAAATAAACTTTAAAATAAAAAATACGCTAAAACTAAAAAGTCCCCAAGAACAAACAGAAATTGCCAAACGAAAATAGGAATATGGTTGATTCTCATTTAAATTGCTTTTTTCGTATCTCTTGAAAGTATAGTAAATATGTATTTCATAAAATAAACGCATAAATTTTAAAATGAAAACTGCTTTAGCATGATTTAACAGATTGCAAATAAATGTACATAGTTTTTTTTTTGTGTAAGAATGCCCATTATGTGGTAAAAACGAAAAACAAAAATACTGGTTTACCTCTCTGTATACAAAATGGCGTGTCCGTAATGCATGCTGCTGATTTTTCACATTAAGAAGCTATAAATTTTTCCAAAAACGAGATTAAATTTATAACGGTTGTAGAATATTTGTATTTGCTTCTGTTATTTCACCCATAAAATTTTTTTCAAATATTAGAAATTATATATTTTTTTAATTGTTGTTGTCCGCAGTCTTCTGTATTAAGCGTTACGCTTTTTTAGTACGCTTCATTACATCACACTACTAATTTGAAATGAGTATTCATATATGTATTTTAAATTGCAATTGCTGCTGATTTTACGCACAGAATATTTTGAGTATTTGTGTGTATGTGTGTGTTGTGTTTGTGTGTGTTATTTATATGCATGCACTTTTTTGGTTATTATAACATAAACAACGGACAATATTGAAAGCAACCGAAAATCCCTATTAATGTATACTTAGTTTTTTATGGAATGTTAGAATCAGTCAAAAATAAGATTGCTTAGAGTTTTAAATGTTTATTCATTTAAAAATAACTGCACGGAATACTTCTTGAATAAAGTACATTCCGTTACTGTAATAATATTAGGCGTGTAAAGTTAAAGTGGACCCGTAGTCCTTTATTTATTTGGTAAGTATTTAAATTCATTTAACTTAACAAAAAAAAAAACTATTTTTTAATAAAGTAACTCAAGTTCATCTAATGTGGACTACTTAAAGTTCTTTATTGCACACTACTGGTCCATATTAACTGACTAAAAACTGTGTATTTTTCTTTCAAGATTTTGTTAATAACAATACCAAAAAAGAAATTCGTAAATGAGAACCAGGGCTCAGGCTAAAGAAATGAACATAATGGGAATGTAGGACAGTAGTCCACGTTGCCCGTAAATTTTTTTAATGCTACCTTTTTGTGCTCCTTACAGTAATCACACATAAAATATTTATTCTTTAAAGCATACAGTGTTTAACTATACTCTATTGTGCAAAAATTTTGGAAAGTACACAACAATAGTCCACATTACTCCCAACTTACTCTACTTGCTTTTCTTTGGTTTGTATAAGCTGTCTCAAAAGTCTCACATAATCTTGTATACGCTTAACCAGATATCAGAGGTCAAAGGTCAGAGAAATGGGTTTTTTGTGAATATCTCGCTGTTTGCATGGACTACGACTTTTGATGTTATAATAAAGTTTTAGAGTATAAAATTTCCTATAAAATGTATATACAGTTTTTCAGATTGAGCGCAGAGTGGAAATAAATCACTTAAGATTTGAGGATTCGTAAGTTGATCTTGGAAAATCACTGTACTAGCTAAGCCAACAAAAAGCTAGGATACCAATTTCAAGGGAATTCCCATAAAATAAACTAATCTTTAATTGGAGAGATGTAACAAAAGTTTGTCCTTTCACATGAAATAGGAATTTTCAGCGTTGGCTCAAAAACACGGAGTTCTGAAAGAAAAAATTTTTAAATATACAAAAGAATTGATAATATTCTCCTTTTAAAGCCGGTTAAAAACTATTTTTCGTTTCGCATGACATATAGAACATGTCTAAATTATTACTTTCACACAAAAATTATACAGATTATACAATAGATAACTCCCTGATTATTTCATTTAGTGAATCATCATCTAACACATTTTAAAAACTTCCTTAATTTTCTTACATTTTTCTCAAACAAATTATTTGAGAAATTTATGAAAAATTTAAAAATGACTTTAATATCTAAACAAATATTTGTACAATGTACAAATTGTCAGCTTGTAGATCAGATGTGTGTGTGTGTGTGTGTGTGAAAAAAAAGGAAAAAATATATGAAATTATTTTTACGTTTTAGGAATTTCACATAGAAATTCAATAGTACTTGAGTTTGAAATGGAACAAGAAGAAAACAAAAATACAATTTTATTTTACTGCAGTGATTTAATTTTCCCCCATTTCTCCAACGTATATCTGGCTGACTGTTTGTCACTCTCATAAGTCATATGAAATCCCAATCATACCATTCAAATGTTTCAATTGTTCAATTCACAAGCTCAGTCGTATGTCTTATCGTTTAAAAAAAAGACGACACTTGTTTATGTGCTTGTGAACAGACAAATTTGTTGTATCGTTATTTTGTCGTATCTTAAATGTCAATTTAATTATTGCCAAGGCAAGGCGAATTAATGCCAGGTGGCCTCGAGAGATCAGGTGACTAAGAAAATGTTTCTATATTTGAACTATCAACAGTGTTAATATATCAGCTTTTTGACATTCCAAATATAAATTCGCCGTGCAGAATTTATATTTGGACTATCAAAAAAGCCGATAAATTAACACAGTTGGCAGTTCAAATATGGTAAATAATTCGTAGTCACCTGATCTCTCGAGGTCACCTGTTATTAATTCACCTTGATTTGATACCATGAAATGAAACCAGGCATGGGAGTTTTAATTTGACGCCAAATAGAATCACTTCTTTCGCGACAAGCAATTTTGATTAAAATAGTTTGAAAATTAAATTGAAATGAATCAATTATATATTTATTATTAAGAAGAACGTATTTACTAGTGTTACTTATCACATATATTAAAGATTTTTAAAAATTAATCGAACAAATGGAGTATTCCCAGACCTGGCCTAAATACAACTATTTGAAGAACATATGAAATTCAATCGTATAATTATAACGCACTTTTGTATGAAAATTACTAACAACAAAAATACAATATTGTATAATTAGACGATTACACAACACATACGACGTTAATACGAGCTTGTGAATTGAACAAATATATCATATTCGATGTCTTTGAATAAATTGTACGAATTCTCTTTAATAAGATGATGATGTAGTGCGAGGGTGGTGGCAGAAATTACTAAATCAAACAATTGCATTAATTAAAATATTAATATTAGATTTCATAACACTATACAATACAAAAAAATTACAGGCTTTTGACAATTTATTCTGGAAGAGGAGACCAAAAAAAAAAATTAACGTGTATTAGAGTTTTGAAAGATCACACCGGAATTTTATTTTAGGGGGTTAAAATTTCCCCCTTTTAGCCTGTAACAGCACAAAGTAAATATGAACATAAAATTTCTCTGAGAGCATTTGAGAGAGAGTTGAATTTATTTGTGAACTAAAGTCACATTTTTGGTTTTACAGTATTGCAGCGTTGCCAGAATGATGATTTTATCATATTTTTGATGATTTTTAAACCAGAATATGATTTGATGATATTTTTCCTTAAATGATGATTTATTTTCTCGCAAATTATGATTTTTTTTTTTAACTTTTCATGTGTATATCGTCACAGAAAATGAAAAGGCCCCATTTCACATTTTAAAAGTTTTACAGGAGAAGAATGAATCTTGTTTAAATGAAAAATATATTTACAACTACTGCAAAATTTTACAATATAAGTAAAAAAGACCCAACAAATGTATATATTTATTGTGAAATTTTTATGCTTCTCCTGTAAAACGTTTAAAATGTTATATAGGGCTTTCTGCATTTTCTGTGATGATATATAAAGAGTTATTGAAAGATATCATGCATTACGTTTTGTAGTTGCTTGGACCAATGAATAAAAGTCTTTAACATAAAAGTTTATGGCGGTGCATTGTATTAACTGGGTGAACTTTCTCTTAATAAAGTATTTTGAATTTCGAACTCTATTTCCCTGTTTTCAATTTTGGTAGTTCGATAGCGGGGTACTGCTATCGAACTTGAGTGGCAGTCGGAAATTCATCAGCTTTGAAAGATAGTTTTGAATGACAACAATGTCAATCATGTTGGATGTTAAAAAATTTTGTGGAATACACAAAGTTTAATGTGCCGAATTCAACTCCGTTTTTGGTCTTTTTCTATCATGTACAGATTCCTTAAATGGGTATGACTAATATTTCCAATGGTACCCTAATTCGAGAACAGACTATCCGATTAGAATAAATAAGCCACCAAAAGATGCGTATTCAAATTTCCTTAAGTCAGAAATATTAATATTCAATATTTCCAACTATTTCGGAGTTATTCAGAAATAACCGGCGAATTTTTTTTTTTGGAAAAATTAATTTTATTGTTTTCAAAAACTCATAAAAGAAATTAAAACTGCTAACATTTAAAATTTTTATCATTAGTCTGACAGCTAACTAGGCATAAAAAATTCTATGGGCAAATGTTGAGTTTATTCACAATTAAGTGAAGGAGCTGAATTTATAAAAATCATAATTTCCCTACAACAGAAAAAATTTCAATTTATGTGTGTTTATGTGCATTAGCTCGCTTATAATATTCCTAATATATAGTTAGCTTCCCTCTTAATTTTTTTCATGACTTTTTCAAAACGAAAAAGATTCATTTTGCATGAAACACAATTTTTTCGCCACTAATTTCTCAATAACTCCGGAACAGTAGGAAATAAAAATAAATAAATATTAATGACTTAAAGGTAATTTTATTCTGTATATTGTGGTGCATTATTTATTCAATTTGGACAAACCATTCTCGAGTTATGGTAAAATATACTGATGTACCTAGTGAAAATATCAGTCATGCCAAGTAAAAAATCTGTACGTGATAGGAAATATACTGAGCACGGATTTGTGGATTAAAGTTTGTATATTCCGCAGATTTTTATTTCAAGGCACGAAAAATGTATAGTTGAGTTTTCTGAGTTTTTTTTCGCGGTGGAAGTTATTTTGTCACATTTTTATATGTTCTTACAGTCATTGCGATATTTTATATGCTTCGCTGATTGTTCCTGACTTTCAAACCTTTTCACAAATGTTTACTATTACATACAATTTTAAAATGTGCAAGAATCTCTTTAATATTGGTTGCCAAAAATGTAATAACTCTTCTATCTAGAAGATAACGTGAAGGAAATCATATCATATTAAAGAAGTCGTTTTTATTTTAGTTTGCTATAAACGTCTCATTGCTCAACTTAGGAATACGAATTTGTGATGATTTTTTATATCAAAATATGATTTTTATTTCGTCATATGATGATTTTCTTCGAAAAGCTTCTGGCAACGCTGCAGTATTGTAATGGTACATAATTATTGTGAATGTGATAATGCGACAGTTAAGTCATAATTTTGAATTTGCAATGTTCTACCGCTATTGGATTACTATGAACGCAACATTGGGAAATTGAAGTCACATTTTTGTGTATATAGTCCTATGGTGGTATACAACTTATAGGAGAGTCGTAATTTTGTATTTACAGTGTTGTGGAGGTACATATTTTTTGCTCAATACATTTTCTTAGGAATAATTTTTTTTTCAGAACACTAACTATATTTTGAATTTAAAACATAAACTCCTTAATTATGCACTAGAAAATTTCAATTAAATTAAAAAAATATGCATAACAATCAATACATTTTTTCTTTGTGAAACGTTTTGCGATATAATACTATTTAACAAAGATCACAAAACTTTTAAATATTTAGAATTACAGACCTATGCGGTTATTTTAGTGTATGTTGTTAATGCAATTTTAATACTTAAAGTGAGTAATGAAGCGTAGTAAAAAAGCGAACGTTCAATACACAAGACTGTGGACAATAACAATTTAAAAAAAAATTATAATTTCTAATATTTTTCCAAAAATTTTATGTATGAAATAAGAGAATCAAATGCAAGAATACTAAAACCGTTATAAATTTAGTCTCGTTTTTGAAAAATTGCATACTTTGTTAATGTGGAAAATCAACAGCATGCATTACGGACATGCCATTTTGTATGAAGAGAGTATAAACAGTATAGATAAACTTATGTACATTTATTTATGATATATTAAGTCATGCTAAAATAGTGTTCATTTTAAAATTTATGCGTTTATTTTATGAAAAAGTTTACTATACTTTCAGCAGACACGAAAAAAGCATTTGAAATGAGAATCACCCATGTATATTTTCGTGACTTATACCAGAATCATTCCTTAGAACCTTGTTATTTCGATTTTGTTCCAAAGTGCTATTTCGGCAACACAAGCAGAATGGAATAGCAAGCTATTTAGAGAGGCCGCAACTTATCAATGTTCATGTGCATTTCATTCTTTAAGCATTATGGGTTTCTGTGAAAACTAGCTAAAATCATTTAATTGAATTTAAAAAAAAACTAATTTTTTACAATCAAAGCTGTTAATAGAATTATTTAAATCAGATGTGTTCGATTTAATATTTTCCATCTTCCAAGAATAACTTTTAAACGGCTCTCGTATATTCTTTCTGAGTGTGAGATACTTAATGTATCTTTATTTTTCCTTCTTTTTTTTTTTGCTGTATACAGTTGGCATTGTTGCTGTCCCATTGGAGTTTATTTTTAAGATATTTTTAAGTCCTCACTGTCTTAATGTAGATTTTGCTACACTATACCCTACAGTAGTTAGCAGGGGATACATACATATGATGGAGTTCACTTTCTAATATAAATCATACTCATAGTAATACTTAAGATTTTAGTTCTCCTCAGGAAAATAGTTTGCTTGGCAAAAGAATTAGATATTTGGATAGTTTTCGGCTGCACAATTTCAAAACCTAGTAAGTTACAATTTATTCGAAATCGATTTTTTGTATTTTTAGGTCCTGTAGAGTCTCGTGCATATGATTCGGTGTAAATTTTATGAAAATTAAATCTTTTTCATACAACATTTGCCTAATTCCTATTGAAATTTCCATATAGTGATGCTGTAAAAAAAATTTGTTTTATTCGTTTCCTACACTCTAAAACACTTTTGTTGAAAATTAGGTCGATAATAGTCAGACACACTTTACATATTATTATCGACCTAAAATTACACACGCATTATTTTTGAACAAAATGTTTTTACAAAAAAAAAGCGATTGGCTGAGTGCAGGTTTGAACCGCGACCTCCTGACTGATAGTCTGACGTATCTACCATTCAGCCATAGCCGTATTATACTTTATGTTACATTTTTTCCACTTGGACTAAATATGTTTAATTTTATAAGTTTTTTATTTAATCAAATAACTACAAAATCGATGTAATTTTAGACAAGGAGAAATTTTCAACACAAATTTAGAAAATATATGATCTTTAGTTTGAAGTAATGTTTTAGGGTGTAAACAATTTTATTTTTGGCTGTTACTTTGTTTTGAAATTGTGCAGCCGTTTTGTACTGAGTTTGTACATGAACTATTGGCCTTTAATTAAAACTTATGAAATCTGGCTTGAGTTTGTTAATTTAAATCAATAATTCAAATTCTTTTTATGAAAAAGAAAAACAGAAACAGCTTTTAAAGTGTGACAACTCTAAAGGAGAAAGCAATAGCTTACTAACAGTCTGAGTCATGGAATAATCATAGTATTTTCTCACAACATATATTTGTTTAAATTTTTACAAAAAGAAGGTGCTTCCAATTCGGCTTTAGGCCATATATAGCTATATAGCTCTCTTGTATGCTTTCTTTATTTTATTTTTTATCATGTAAAATATTTTGGCCGAAAAAAAGTGTTAAGAATTTCTTTCCAAAAGTATTGCAGGAATTTTCATGGTGTAAATACAATGATGAGCACTGCCAGCATCTTCTGGGTGTCTGCGGCACAATGCACTGCACTATCCCTGAACGTTGGTTGGAGTATTTGCGCAAAAAATACTTTACAAATTCTCTTACAAATTTTTCAATGTTTAAGTTTTTTTTTGCTTTCTTCATACAATATTTAGTGTGAAAGTTGTCTATAATTTTCTGTATATTTTCTATTTTTTCATACTTTACTTTTAGTTGCAGTAAATTTAAGAGTTCTTTATACAGATTCGTTAGAGTTGTGTTAAACACAACTGTGGGAATTTTGAGCAAGTTGTATTCATTTAAAAAAAACTATTCATTTGTTGCTGACGAGAAATAAAGTAACAGGAGACTTTCTTAAAAATAATTAGCAGTTATTTTAAAACAGTCACAATTTATTGGTTTAAGAAAAAAATATCTCTTAAATTGAAAATGAAGCACATACCCAGTAAAAAATTTTCATGTTTCTTCAAGCACTACAGATATAAAGCGCTTCATAATTCGCTTTAAAAGATGAGCTTGTTCAGAAACTGATTTCATAGTGTCACAACAATGCAGCTTTTGAAGCGAGAAAAGTATTTGCTTTTTACTTATACAAAAGCTTCGTACACAAGCTGTGCAAAAAAGCTGATTTTATAGTGCTTATCCAAAGCAGGTTTTTAAGCGAGAATGAAGAGTAAGTTTATTTGAGTTTCTTGGTGCCGTTTTGCAACAGTGTTTTTGGTCGAGTGATTGGTACGTTGGACTTCAAACCTGGAGGTTCTTAGTTCGATACTAGTTGAAGTTAATATAACAAACATTGAGTAAAAATATGAAATTAATAAAAATAAATAAAGAAACGAAATAAGAAAAATTCAAAATCACATCGAACCATTTTTTTTTTCATATATTTTCAGTTCTAGTGCTGAAAATGTTGATGATTTTCAGCGCTTCAAAAGCGCTTTTGTGAGCAAAAATGTAGTACTCCAATCCGGGAACTCGCCATACAAAAATCAGCAGCGATATCAGCAGGTTTGTCAGCGCTACTTTTATTCCATAATAGTAGAAACCTGCTTTATTGGAAGCAACTTTTTTACTGGTTATTTTTGCAGTATTGATTTAAATTGAATTTTATTTAGACTTGAGTTCGATATGTGAATTTTTGTGATAAAGTCAAATTATCTTTTTAAAGAAAGAAATATTAGAAAATGTACAGAAGGGTTATAACTTTTTTTGTTTTTGCTTCCTTCAGTGTAAAAAAATAAAGAACAGTGATTCCACTTTTTTGCGATCGTAAAAAAAGTTTATAAGAATTCAAAAATAAAAGTAAAAGAAAATCGTTTGGCTCATCCAGGGTACGAACTCATATTCTTCATATTTTAAAGCCACTAACCCACTTTCTAATCATTCTGTAACAGCTCAAAGTTTGTTTTATGTACTTACAACTGAAAAATATGTCAATTTAAACCAAAAACTAATTTTTTTTTCGTAAAATTATTAAGTTATTGCTTAAACGTTTTTTTTGCGTAATATATACGAAAGTTTTGTATAATTTTACAAAGAAATTTCTTTCGCAAAATATTGAAAGGATTATCTTCAATGTAAGTACGTATACCTTACAACTCTAAAAAAAAATAACAAGGTTCTAACGACTGATTCGGTCAGAGGTTACGACAGGCCTTTATTTAGGGTGGGTTGAATTTCCCACCTTTTGCAGATTGTAACAATTTTGAGTTGTGGTGAAGGCATATAAAAGAGCCATACAACCAGGATTTACAGGCTTAAAATGTTCCACCAAAAACTTCCGCGTAGCGTTTTACATAAAATGTATGAGAATGACATATATTCAAAATATAATTTTAGATGTAATGCACAATTTTTTGTCTATTTAAATAATACATTCTGCTAAAATTTAGTTTTTAAAATAAAGGATATATGGAAGGTACGCACATCCTTGCAGCAATTTCAATGAAACTACCCATAAATCCTATTATTATAATTTTACAAATAGTAATACATTTTCGCTTTATTCTGATGGTAGTTGTAGCTAAAAAAAAACATTTTTTTAATAAAAATATAATACACGTAAGCATGTCCTTCACGGATTTAACAACAATTTACGAGAAATCTTTAAAGCATAGTTTTTGGCAAAATATTCTATTTTTCCGGGATTCTGACCATCACTTCAGGTAAAATAAAATTTTTTAAAATAAAGGATATATGGCAGGTAGGCATATACTTGCGATGATTTCAGTGAAAGTTTGCACGAAGCTTGACAACATGATACTAGAAATAGTTGCCAAGTTTTGATGCACTCTGCGCACAATTGCAAACCATATAATTTTTTTCCTAAATAAAGGATATACATATGACAGATTAGTATATACTTGCACTGATTGAAACTAAATTTACCACAAAGCTTCAAAACATAACTTTTGGACTATATGAAATTTTTCAATGCCTTTTAATCATAATTTCAAATAAAATTTAATTTTCAAAATAAAGGATATATGGAAAGCAAGCATAACCTTGCACTTATTAGCTATCGAGAGAGCCTAAGAGATGTATTTCTTTTATTATGATCATAATTAGTGCTAAAATTTGAATTTTTCAAATAAAGGATATATGGGAGGAAGGCATGTTCTTGCAGCGATTTCAATGAAACTAAGCTCGAAGCTTAACAGCATAGTCTTAGAAATAGCTACTAGATTTTATTTTATTATGACTATAACTGTGGCTCGAATTTTCTTTTTTTTATTAAGGACGATTGTATGGTCAGCATGTGCTTGCTCCGATTAAAATAAAATTTGTCATAAAGCTTAACAGCGGGATTCTATGATCATTTGCCAAGTTTTGTCGCATTTTGGTCATTATTGCTGTTAAAGTTTAACTGTCAAAATAAAGGATATATGGATGGTAGGCATATCCCTTAAGCGATTTTAATCAAATTTATCACAAATATTAAAGTTATAATTTCAGAATTGTAACCAAAATGTATTTGCTTTTGCACCAATTTCAATGAAACTCCCCATAGAGCCTATTAACATAATTTTAGGAATAGTAATCCATTTTCGCTTTATTCTGATGGTAGTTGTAACTAAAATTTATTTTATATTTAACAGAAATTTACGAGAAATCTTTAAAACATAGTTTCTGTAAATTTTTTTAATTTTTACGTTATTCAAGCAAAATTTAATTTTTAAAATAAAGGATATATGGCAAGTAGACATATGCTTGCACCGAATTCAATGCAACTTTTCACAAAGATTCACAGCGTGATGCTAGAAACTGTTACTTTATTTTGCTACACTCTGAGCACAATTGCAATCTATATTAATATTTTTAAATAAAAGATATATGACAGATTAGTATGTATATTTATGCACTGATTGAAACTAAATTTACCGCAACACTCCAAAATATAATTTTGGTACTATATGGCAATTATCGATGCATTTTAATCATAGTTTCAGATAAAATATAGTTTTCAAAATAAAGGATATATGGAAAGCAAGCATATCCTTCCACCGAAATGTATTTGCTGCTTTCTGATCATAATTAGTGATAAAATTTTAATTTTCAAATAAAGGATATAAAGAGGTAGGCATGTTCTTTCAGCAAATTTAACACAATTAAGTTCTAAGCTGCGAAGCTTAACAGCAGAGTTTTAGAAATAGTTACTAGATTTTATTTCATTTTGATTATAAATGTGGCTCGAATCTGTTTTTTTAATTAAGGGCGATTGTATGGTCAGCATGTGCTTGCACCGATTAAAGTAAAATTTATCATAAAGCTTAACAACAGGATTCTAAAAACATTTGCCAGGATTTTTCGAATTTTGATCATAAATTTCGCTTAAGATTTAAATTTCATAATAAAGGATATATGACAGGTAGTCATATCCCTTGAGCGATTTTAATAAAATTTACCACAACGATTAACGGTATAATTCTAGAAACATTTGTCAAATTTTGCTTCATTCTAATGACAATTGTAGCAAAATTTTATTTTCTATAAATAAAGGATATATGACAGATTGAAATGAAATTTTGTACGAAGCTTAACAACATAATTGTACGTGTTGTTACAGATTTTTTAGACATTTGAATAGTTACTCTAGACTAAATGTAATTTTTCAAATTTATGATCTATGGAATCCTCTCACCTTTTCTCCAAAAACTTCAAACATGATTTTGTTTTCATATCAAGAACCATTTCATAAATCATTATATACATATCTTCTACAATTCCTTTAATAATCCAGTTCACTAATATGTGTAGAACAGAATGTGTATTGTGTGGTTCTGTGCTATTGCCTATATGAAAATTTTACTTGTTAAAAGTGATATGTAAATGATTCGCTTTGTCGCAAACGTTGTGTAGCGTCTATCCTAGCGAACACTCATTTTGCTTATCAACTTTTATCATTTTGACGTGGTGATCAATGACGGCAAGAAATTTAGGTTTTGCAAACTAAAAAAATCCCTGGTCTTAATTCCCAGCCTTTTATTTTTAGAAACAAAACGAACACAAATCATTTTGTTCTCTTATGGGGGTATTTAAAGAAACATTACGGATTCTTGCACAATTATTATGAAATATGTATGACTCAATTATATGATTTTTAATAAAACGCTAAATACGCATACGCTTTATAATTTTTTTTTAATGAAAAGTGGTAATATGATGCTTCATATTTCTACTTCACATTTAAATCTGTACATACAAGCATATCAAATCATAAGGGTCTTTATTTATTATGTTTGGCAACAAAACATTAGATCAAATTACTAACCAACCCACCTCTAAAGTTTTCCCATTAAGCAGCTCGCTCTCAAGCACTCACAATATTTATAAATAGAAATATTTCAAAAAAGGATTTATTCAACTGGCAACAGAAAATATTTAATAAATTGTTTGAGTAAATATTTTCAAATTCAATTAATTCTGCGTTACACTGAATAAAATTCCCAGCTTAACAAAAGAAATTCTTATTCTATTTATAAAAAAAAACAAAATCATTATTAAAACTCACGTGAGGGAAAACATGCTGCCTGGAGATGAGCTGCAAGAAAAGTATTTAAAATACTTTGGTTGTTTACATTGTGTGCTACTAGATACTTGCAACCCTTAAGGACTTTTAATTTTATCTTGTACCTCAAGTATTGTACAATAAATATCTTGTTTGATTTTTTCCCATATTTATGCCTGTAGGAAGGGTAAATATACACTCTTTCTTCGCTTCATTATTATCAAGTACCATTCATTGTCCTCATATGCGTACGAGTGGCAAGTACGAGTACTTTAAGCTTAAATCGAATTATTATAAATAATGTTAAACAATTATTTTTTTTTATTTTCATTATATTTTTTCTCTTAAGAGAGAGAGAGAAGCTCATCCTTCTTTTTTTCTGATTTTTTTTGCAATATGCTCTGCAAAAAATATTTTTTATTATTAACATTTCCTAAAGGATAATTAACCACTTAAATATAGATTGCACAGTAAACAATTCTGATGACAGAGTGTCAAACTAAATTGTTTTCTAACCAAAGAAGAAAACATTTTTAAATATAGAGCAAGTTCAGGTTTGTGGTATACTTTAGTTTTGAAACGAAGTTTCTTACGGTACGTTGTGCATATTTCTATGGAGAATGGGCTAAAAAAAATTTTTTTTTATGAAAAATACATGTAACAAATACTGGGTAAGAAATACGTGTAACGAATACTGGTAAGAAATATGTACGTGTAACGACAATTCAAAACGAAGCCGAGAGGCTGGGGCAAAGGTTACATTTTTTTAAGAACTCAGTGCTGCCTCTTTGGTGTTTTCGCGGTTTTCGCTGTTGCCATTATTTTCCGGGGAAGTTCTGGGATTTTGGGGACATTTTTGTCTTAGTTTCTGGAAATCTGGGGATCTTCTATGATCTTGGGGAGATGTTTGCCCTTCTGGGATTTTGAGGGGATTTTTGTCTAAGTTTTTGGGAATCCTTGGACCATGTTTCTGTCTTAGCTTTGCTTGTTGATGCCCTTGCTAAATGAAGGTGACTCGGCTAAATTTTTGAGAAGTATCGCCCAAGTATCGCTTAAGTATCGCCTAAGTATCTTATGGGCGATAGTTGCTTTTTGTCGACGAATTATCTTCTTTTTTTCATCTAGAGGTTGAAATTACTATCTTCGTTTACTCAGTCGATCTAGGTAGGTGAAATTTTTGTTTTCAAATCATAACTTTAATTTTTGGTGGTCCGGTGACCATGCGGAGTGTTTCGAAGGGTGATAAAGATGAGAACGCGCCTGACATACAAACCGAACATGTCGAGCCAAAGTTTGTCGCCCGAAAGCGGCCAACCAAAGGTGGCCTGCAAAAGGCCGAAAGTGGCCTCCCGATAGCATAACGCAGAAAATAGCAGGCCGCAAACGCACAATGGTTCAAATTGGAAAAAAGGGTAATAAAATAATGAAAGAGCAAATCAATGGCGTTAACACAATGTAAAATATGTGGCGTTCAGATGAAACATTCTCGAATAACTGAATAAAAAATAGAATTTTATGACAAAAATTTTTTGTAGAACGGTCTATCCCGCTTTTTAACTCTATTTTGCCAATTTACTATAACAGTATGCAAACGGGGGAACTTTAGCTCCCCATAAAATGAGTCCAAGATGTAAACTTTTAAAATGCCGGAGCGAGTAAATGTTTGCGCCCTTTACAAGAATTAATCCTTAGAACCATGTTTTTTTGTATGTACAGTATTATAGTTTGTTTTATCTTATTAAACATTTTTTACTATTTTCTCGCTCCACTGTACTGCTTACACGTTCAACGTAATTCTATTTTAAATGCCTTCAACTGCATTTTAATTTTCATGAACGTCGTTGTCTGCCATGGTGGTTGGTTGGCTTAAGATAAAAACAATAAAGGATATTTCTTTTTATCATTTTTTCCGCCAATATAATCATAAATTGTACATGCAAACAGACAACAAAACACACAACATGCTACATAAATATTTACACATTTTACATGATTTTTTAATGTGAGAAATTGTTCACAAAAAAAAAGAAGTTCAAGAACACTGAATAATGAAATATTCATCTCCTTTCGCTTAAAGATGTTAAAATGCGGGCTTTATGTTTATTATCCTTCCATATATTTTGCCTCTGAACTTTGATATGTGGCGGCATATTATGATAAAAATGCAATTATTTTAATTGAAAATAATTAAAAATAAACAAACAACAGCAACAAATATTTGTTGTTATTTTTCAAAGAATTGCGCAATTTTCTTTCATGTCAAAAACTGTTTTTAATGTAAGATAAACAACCAACAGCATTTTATATCCTTTCTTTCTTATTTTAACTATAATTACCTCAAACAGGGGTTTGGTTGGTTAACAACTAATTACAGTTGGTTTTATGTACAACAGCACTAGTATTTCGTTTAGGAAAATATAAATTAAAGTTTTCTTGAAGTGTTACACTCAAGCAGTCAGTTGTAGTAAGCGAAAAATGTGTTGTTTAGTTTAAACGTGACTCCTTGTTAAATAATAACCTTAAAGATAAGAATGCAGAGGGAATTTATTTAGAGACCCAGTAAAAAAGTTGCTTCCAATAAAGCAGGTTTCTACTATTATGGAATAAAACTAGCGCTGACAAACCTGCTGATATCGCGGCTGATTTTTGTATGGCGAGTTCCCGGATTGGAGTACTACATTTTTGCTCACAAAAGCGCTTTTGAAGCGCTGAAAATCATAAACATTTTCAGCACTAGAAAATGGTTCGATGTGGATTGGCGTCGTTAACGCCATTTTGAATTTTTCTTATTTCTTTTCTTTATTTATTTTTATTAATTTCATATTTTTACTCAATGTATGTTATTTTAACTTCAACTAGTATCGAACTAAGAACCTTCAACATACCAACCACTCGACCAAAAACACTGTTGCAAAACGGCACAAAGAAACTCAAATAAACTTACTCTTCAATCTCGCTTATAAACCCACTTTGGATCAGCGCTATAAAATCAGCTTTTTTGTATAGCTTGTGTACAAAACTTGCATTGTTGTGACGCTATGAAATCAGCTTATGAACAAGCTCATATTTTAAAGGGAATTATGAAGTGCTTTATGGCTTTAGTGCTTCAAAAAAAACGAAAATTTTTTACTGGGGAGTATTTTTAATTGTGCTAGAGAATATAAAATGGTTGAATTTATAAAAGGTGTCAGAAATATCTTTAAGAAGTTATTTGAATAAAAACTAAATATTGTACCCAGCAAATAACTTTTGGCTCAACAATGAATACAAGGACAATATGAGCGTCAGTGTCTTAAATTTTGTCCTCAACACAGCTTTTTTGAGGACAATATGAGCGTCAATATCTTACGTTTAGTCTTCAGTAACATTATGAAGGACAAGATGAGTGACAATGTCTTAAATTTTGTCCTCAACACAACTTTTTTGAGGACAATATGAGCGTCAATATCTTACGTTTTGTCTTTAGTAACATTATGAAGGACAAGATGAGTGACAATGTCTTAATGTTTGTCTTCAATCCAACTTTGTTGAGGAAAATATGAACGGCAATGTCTACCATTTTGTCTTCAGTAACATTGTGAAGGACAAGATGAGTGACAATGTCTTAATTTTTATATTCAATCCATGTTTGTTTAGGACAGTGTGAGCGGCAAGATCTTACATTTTGTCTACAGTAACATTGTGAAGGACAATATGAGTGACAATGTCTTAATTTGTATACCCAATCCGACTTTGTTGAGGACAATGTGAGCGGCAAGATCTTACATTTTGCCTTCAGTAACATTGTGAAGGACGAGATGATCGACAATGTCTTAATTTTTTTCCTTAATCCAACTTTGTTGAGGACAATATGAGCATCAATATCTTACGTTTTGTCTTCAGTAACATTGTGAAGGACAAGATGAGTGACAATGTCTTAATTTTTGTCTTCAATCCAACTTTGGTGAGGACAATATGAGCGACAATATCCTCCATGTTGTCTTTAGTAACATTGTGAAGGACAAGATGAGTGACAATGTCTTAATTTTTATAATTCAATCCAAGTTTGTTGAGGACAATGTGAGCGACAATGTCCTCCATTTTGTCTTCATTTTTATAATTCAAACCAAGTTTGTTGAGGACAATGTGAGCGAAAATGTCCTCCATTTTGTCTTCAGTAACATTGCGAAGGAGAAGATGAGCGATAATGTTTTAATTTTTGTTGTCAATCCAACTTTGCTCATGACAATATGAGCGTCAATGTCTTAATTTTTGTCCTCAATCCAACTTTCTGAGGACAATATGAGGGACAATGTCTTACATTTTGTCTTCAGTAACATTGTGAAGGACAAGAGGGGTGACAATGTCTTAATTTTTGTCCTCAATCCAAATTTGTTGAGGACAATATAAACGATATTGTCTTACATGTTGTCCTTAATCCAATTTTGATTTTTGTCTCAATCCAATTTTGTTGGGGATAATATGAGTGACATTGTCTTACGTTTTGTCTTCAGTAAAGTTATGGAGGACAAGATTAACGACATTGGCCCTCAATTTGTCGCCAGTCCAACTTTTTTAGGGACAAGATGACTGACATCGTTTTACATTTAGTCTTCAATTAAACAAATTAATATGTTGGCTTCTTCTTGTCGATGTTTTAGGTGATGCTGCAGCAAGGAGGTGAGCGCGAAAAATTTTTTTTTATTTCATCATTGACGACAAGATAGAAGACATTGTCGATTATATAATCATTGACGACAAGATAGAAGACATTGTCGCTTATGTAATTATTGACGAGAAGACAATCGTCATTGTCACTTTTATAATCATCGCCGACAAGATAGGCGACAATGTCGCCCACGTATTAACTTTAGTATCATCATTGAAACGTACTCGATTTTCGCTGCACTTGATCGAAAACTATTGTCGTACACCCATCATTGCTGATGTCTTCAAGCCGTGGCCAACTGGGTAATGTTCATGTGTGTATGTACTAGTAGCAATTTTAAACGCTTGCAGCTTCCAAACTACTTAGCCGATTTCAATGAAATATAGATTGTGCACATCAGCAAGTAAATACCTTTGCAATGGCTAATTGTTTGCCTAAATATGTTAAGTAATAAGAGCATAAAGAGGATAACAAAAAATATTATTGTAATAAATAATGAAGTAATATTGCTTTGCATTTAAGAAACATTTCAGATCCATTATGCTCGAAATATGTTTACACTAATGAAGAAGATGACAAAAATCAAGCAATTTGACTTTAAGAATACAAAAACGACATAAGTCGACTTAAACTATTATTCGAAAAATTCACTGGTTTGACCAAAATAAGGATGCTCACTAAAAACAACAGTGTAATTAATAACAGTGTAATTAAGGTTTAATAAACAATTTAAAACTAAAAGTGCTTTATTTCTTTAACCCAACCATCATGATCTTTCCTTCTTAATTCTGTAGCAAAACTTTTTAAATAAAAATCTTCAACTATTGAACAAAACAAATAAATAACAATCAACTAACTTTTTCTATTATTTCCAATTAATCACTTAATTGCAAAATTAGACTAGCAGAGCTAAAGAAAAACAAACCAAACTCAAAAACAATTTATTAAAAAACCCCCCTAGAAATAGAAAAAATGTTCTTTCTTTAGCCCACAGAATTGCTACAGATAATAAATTAAAGACGATGAATATAAAATAAGGGTATTATGGTCAGTTAAGGCTTAAACTATAAAGCAAATAGCCCTCATTTCACAGCTCACAAACTCAAACTTGACCATTGAGGTTTAAAAGAGAGATTAATAATAAAATTCACATTAAAACTCGATGATGCACAATAAAAAGTTTGTGAAATAAAATTGTTTGTTTAACTTGCCTGCCACAAAAACTACACACTTGAGTGGCACACATTTAGAAGTTGCCTTGAAAGATAATGGCAACATGACAAACTTTGAACATATAGACAAATATCAATCACTTAAAAAGTGATTCATTACCAAGAAGGAAAAAATAGAAGAAAATAGAAAGGCATTTTTGCTTAATTTCTTTGTTAAAGTAATAAAATTTGTTTTGTCAGTTTATGTTTTTATATTCTTCCTTTAATGCTGTCTTAAGTGCTCTCATTTTGTTTTGTTTTTTTTTTTTGTTAGCAGACTCTTTAGGGATATCATATCCTTCGCACGCAATAGTCATTTTAGTTGATTAACTTATATGGCCTTAATGTGGGTTGTGGTCAATGTTCTTTAGCAAAATAGTTTTGTAGTCGGTGGTACTCTATATTTGGCATATTTTATTCGTACTTAGAAATAGGAAATAATGCTAAGAATGTACAAAAATAATACATTAATATTTAATTTATGATAAGGATCTTGTATATGAAAAAATCAATTAGAACAGAAATTCAACAAATAGTTGAAACAATTAAAAATATTTTTAATCATTGAAAAAAAAACTTCCGAAGAAGTTAACTAGAAAAATAACACTATGCAACAAAAAAGACTTTTTTATACAAAACTAAAAAATTTTAATTATTAAAAAATGTATAAAAAATCGAAATCGGCAAAAACTTATCAATTTTATTAACTGATCATACAACCGCATATATTGCAAATAAAATGAGCTTTAGTTAATAAAAATCGAAATATTGATTTCATTCATAATAAATTGAAGCCACTTAATTTTTGCAAAAGTTATGAATATTTACACTGTACAACAAAATCAATTTTTTTTAAATAACAAGTTTTCTACAACTGATTCTGGTAGACGTCACCAAAATAATTCACACGTGTATCGGCGTTTTTAAAATTAGCATCTGGGACTTATTTTAGGGGGAGTTTTTTTGCCCCTTATTTATTTATGGATCGAACAGACCCATACCCCGAAGAGGTAGAGGGTTAAAATTAGGGATGTAACGATACGCCGTTTTGCCGATCCGATACCGATACCGATATTTAAAAATAAATATCGTCGATACCGATACGAATATTGCAATTGAGTTCAAGTTTAGATTAACAAAACTCAAGTGCAATTTTTTTTTTCTTATACAAAATTACAATGTAAGAGATCATTAATATTTAAAATTGATATTAACCCAGTATAAAAAATTGGAAGTAATTTTTAAGGAGCTACATTTTCTTTGCTTCCAAAAAATCTGTATTAAAAATATGCTGATAATTAGTAAAAAAGCAAGAAAAAATTTTTAATTCCTTTATAATTTTAAACAATAATCTCCATGCTTTTTAAAAAATCGATTTTTAAACGACATTTATCAACTAATAGTCTTCTAAATAACTTAATATATTAATTATTAAAAGTGTTCTAAAAGTTTATATTTATTCACTTAAATTTACATGAAAATACAGTTTTCAATTTGAATTCGCATTAAAAAAAAATTTTTGAAAATGGGTAATTTTTTATCCTTTTTCCTTGAGGAAAAATCATTATAGAACACGGAAAAAGAAATTTATCCTAGCATCGCTTCCAATTGGGTGATTGGTAATCGAAAAACAGAACTTCTTGCAATGGCAAGGATATGTAAAACTAATTAGAAATTGTCCAAATTCGCAAAACTTTGGGATCGCGAATTCTACATTTTTATGACTTCTTTGGAGTGTCTTTTTTTTTGCTGGAATAAGATTTAAAAAACAACGAAGTGAATTTGAATTTATGGTAAAATTAACGAAAAATAAATAATTTCCGGATCGCGAACTCTACATTTTCATGACTTCTTTGCAGTGTCTTTTTTTTCCTGGAATAAGATTTAAAAAACAACGAATTGAATTTGAATTCATGGTAAAATTAACAAAACTAAATAATTTTTTTACAAAATATCAGCATAAAATATTATTAATTTTTAAAATTGATATTAATAAGATTTAAAAAATAACGAAATGAATTTAGTTCATGGTAAAATTAACAAAAGATAAATAATTTGTCAGAAAAAAACTCTGAAATTTTTTTTAAAAGTATCGTCGTATCGACAGTAAAATATCGCCGATACCGATGTATCGGAAAATCTGAAGTATCGCCGATATATCGGTATCGGTATCGGTATTCGTTACATCCCTAGTTAAAATGTTCTACAAAAATTTTAGCCGTGCTATTTTACATGGAAATGCTCATCACATCTTATACGTTAAAAGTAAGGCCTACATGGCATAGTATATGCAGAGTCAGTATAAATATGTGCAAAAGGCGGAAAATTTAACTCCCCATTAAATAAATCCCAGATGTAAACTTTCAAAACGCCGATACACGTATGTATTTTTTTGGTGCCTTCTACCATTTTTGGAACTTGCTTCGTAATGAAATAACTCCCACACAAAAAATGAAATAAGTCCTAATGCAATAAAGCCCAAAAAATATGAAATAAGTCCAGAATTCTTAATGGGCTTATGATATAAAATTTTTTTTAGCGAATCTTTAGTGACCGTAGACTGTTTTCTAAATAGCCCAGAGGACAAATTTCTTAAGCCCGGCCAAAGGCGGGCAATTCACGAAGACGGGCTTAAGAGTTTTCTGCTCTGTATTCTCGCATTTTCTACTCTGAGGTATTTCCAAAGGCGGCTTCGCTTAATTAGGGTTTTTGCGCTGCCAGTCTTCAACCTTGCTTAAGAATTTTCTCATTTAAGGTAATTCAAAAACCTGTTTCACTTACTGAGTGTTGTCTGCATTACCGGCCTTGGGCTGGGCTTAAGAATTTTCTCCTCTTCTCAACTGAGGTATTTCAAAACCAACTTCAAAATTTTGTATGGGTTCGTGAGATGTAACAAAATTTTTTTTCAGAAATTCTTTAGTGAGCGTAGCCGGTTTTCTAAATACATACCTCAGGAAAAATTCCTTAACTCGGACGAAAGCCAGCAATGTAGAAAACCTCTTGTAATCGAAGGCGGTTTTCTAAATACCTCAGAGGAGAAAGTCCTTAAGCCCGGCCAAAAGCTGGCAATTCACACAGCCCTTAGTAATCGAAGCCGCACTTGGAAATATCTCAGGGAAGAGAATATTTCTTCCCTGAACATAAATGTATTGCCGGCCATCGGCCTGGCGCAAGGATTTACTGTTTTGCGGTATTTAGAAAAATGTGTTCGCTTAGTGAGGTTTTTCTGCATTGGCGTCCTTCGGCCGGTCTTAACGATTTTCTCCTCTGAGGTATTTACAAAACCTGTTTCACTTACTGAGGGTTGTCTGCAGACCTTGTTATTTGAAAAATAGTTTTGTTGTACAGTGTAAATATTTGGAATTTTAGCAAAAATCAGTTGATTTCACTTTATTATGAATAAAATCAATATTTATCCTCGATTTTCATGAAATGCTTATTTTATTTGTAGTCCCCCTTATCCCGTAACTATTTGTCGACGTCACGTGAAGACAATACCAAAAAAAGGGTACATTTATACTTGTCATCGACAACACTTTACTATTACTGACAGCCACTTACTAATCTCTAAGGCATAGAAAATAGGAAGTGCCAATTTTTTGGTATTGTCTTGACGTGACGTCAACAGATAGTTACGGAGTACGGGGGAGTATAAGTGGCTTTATGAAAAAAAAAATGATTTTAAAAAAGTTTTCCATAGAACTTAAAATTTCGACTGTTTTTGCATTTAGAGGCCTATAGAACATCAAAAAATATAGTGGTACTCCCCGCCATTTTCCTTGTTGCATAGTGTAATTGAAGCAATTAAAAACTGCATCAAACTTGAATAAACAATCAAACAATATTTCATTGGAAAAAAGAACCTAAGTTTTCGTAACTGAAGTAAGGTGTCGCAGAATGGTGCCTACCCGCTTAAAACTTCTTATTTATTTCAACTTTTATCAAATTATTCTTATTCCAATAGCAAATTTTTCATTAACCACAAAAACATGGAAAAACAAAATACATTAAGGTGGCCACTGGCCAGCAATGGCGTGGTACACATGATTTGTAACCATTTGGGGAATTTTGTATTAATGTAAAATATATTGAGGCACGTGTAATTTTCAGACACACAGCACAAGACAATTTGAAAGTAAATTAATACATTAACGGCCCTTTTCACAATGTATGACTAGAATTTAACCTGGACTTTAACGGCAACTTCGGCACACAAAACGTGCCGTTATAGTACATGCTAACTTCTAATCATACATTGTGAAAAGGGCCGTAAGAGAAGTAAAATTAATTAAATTTGAAGATGGCTGTATTGTATGTATTAATTAGAAAATAAAGAAATTAAATTCATTATTTCTAAAAAAAACATCTTTTTATTCTTAAGGTTTCAAATTTATTCAATTTCGGTTTTAATTTGTTAACTAATTGGTAGAACTCATTTCATTACAATGATTTAATTTATTTGTTTATTGTTAAATATCTTATTTATTGTCAAATAATTGATTATTTATTAAATTGTCCATAAAATGACTTTATTACTTGACTGAAATCATTGTCATCATCATAATTAACAATATTCAGTGTCGTCAACAAAATTTTATTAATATTCAATCATCAGAAACATCAGTATCATCCCAGAAGGAAGCCAGGGGCCAAGTGTCTCCAAGTCACCACTTTTGTTGACTTTTTGGTGACATTGTCAACGAATCGTTAACATTTTTTATTTTACCTTTAATGGGGAGAGAAGTTTTTGACAGCTACAAAACTATTTTTTTATTGTCTCATTTTCAATACACGAGTAATTTCATTTAGCCGGGTGTGACCTCTTTACACGTATTTTTTGCTATAAATAAAGAATATAATATTTTTTAATTAAAAAAAGGTTTCGACTCGCAAGGCGGGTAGATACTGATAGAAAACGATTTCTGCTCAGAATGGTCGTCAGAAAGCTGCAACGGGTATGAAAATTCGTAGTTTTAAAGAATTATGATTTTCAGCATAAATTCTGTAAAATTTTTATTATAACGTTCAGAATAATTTTGGTATAGCGGTCTGTTCAAAGTGTTTTAGCTGTATTACGTATTTACTGTTTGACTAAAACCAGTTTTCTAAAAACTATTTTTAAAATGTGACGGGTGTGACCGACGGGTGTGACCTAATACGAAAATTTTAAAAATTCGAAGAAATAAAACTTTTTATTGATTTCATAAATATAACTAATATAAAAATAAATCATAAGAATATAATAACACATTAAATTATTTGCTATCGAAGAAATTCGAAGAAATAAAACTTTTTATTGATTTCATAAATATAACTAATATAAAAATAAATCATAAGAATATAATAACACATTAAATTATTTGCTATCCGTTCTATTATAGACAGCAGAATACTCTTGCTGAGTATTTTTTTTATTTAATAAAAAGCGAAAAAAGTATATTGTTTTAAGAGCTAAGGGTTTTTATTAATAATGAGAAAGGGAACAAAAGAAAATCTGAAATCAGTGCAGTTTTATTATCGACATTTCCTTCAGGGATCATTTTCAATACACATACATATGTACGTACTTATTTACATCCATACAGCAAGTATTTAGTTGTAGTATAATTTCAAGCAATTATTTTAAATCGCACTATTTCCTTCATGGCGATGTTGCACAGTGCCTCGTATGTGAGATAACTTTGGGTAAAATAAAGCTATTTTTTTTTAAAGTATTTTTTTCAAAGGTACTATTTTAAAGATGTATTTTTCTAAAAAAAGTACTTTTTAAAAGAGATACCTTTTAAAAAGTGGTACTTTTTTAAAAGGGTACTTTTTAAATGGTTTTATTTAGCTTGCCGTGTTTGTGGAGTTTAGTTCACATTTAATTATTGAAAATTTACGCCCTTCCTGTTCAAAGATTCATCTGAAATTTGGTGACCATCTGTACTTTTGATGACAATTTAATGATATGATTAGAAGAGAGGGATGCGCCACGCCCACAAAAAGTTATATTTATTTTTAGCCCCTTCCTGTTCATCGATTGATCTGAGACTTGGTAAACATCTTTATTTACGATGACTATACAATTTTGTAATTAAGAAAGTGGGCGGCGTCACACCCTTAAAAGGTAATATTTACTTTTACCACCTTCCTCTTGACCGAGTGAGAAGAAATTTTATAAACATCATTACTTTTGATTACTATAATTTCGAGATTATAAAAGTGGGCTGCGCCACGCCCATAAAAAGTAATATTAACCTTTACTCCCTTCCTATTGACCGCTTGATTTGAAAGTTTGTAACCATCTATACTTTTCATTGCAATACAATTAATTGTTGGAAAAAATTGGCTGCGCCACGCCCATACAAAGTAATATTTAGTTCTACCCACTTCCTGTTGACCGATTGATCTGAAATTTGGTGAACACATGTAATTTTCATGAGCACTTGATCTGATAACGTTAAGATTATGTGTATTCGGTATTATTGTAAATCAAAAATTGCCGCCGCCCCAAAATGGCGAATTAGTTATTTGTTTACAAACACCTCAATATGGATATCAAATGAAAGGCTTTGACTAGTATAATACAGTACGCAGTGAAAAACTTGCAATTACAAAGTGGAGGGCTGTACAAAGTTGGGGATTGCATACACAATGTCAGCCCCCTCAATATGGATATTAAATGAAAGCGCTTGACTACTAGAATGCAACACACCATGAAAAATAGTCTCAATCTCCACAATCTACCACACCACTCACTCTCCTCACCAACATAGGGCATTGATCGGACTAAAATAAAAGCCTGGTGCGCGTCAAATTGCCGTTATCTATAGTCAACAACGCCCCGCGATATCAAGAGGAACATTTTATGGAGTATTTTAACCCTCTAAGTCTTCGTTTTATGGGTCTTTTTAAGCCTTTCTTCAAAATGGGGCGAAAAATTCCCTTTAAGTGGCGATATTGCGATCTGAAATGTTTTATACAAATATTTTCCATAAAATTCTACTGCAGGTTCTTAAACACAATTAAGCTCCAGAATCAATTTGAATAGCAGAAATCATTCAAAACTTAAACTTAAGGGTTAATTTCATACTTATTCACAATTATTACTCGGCAAGTCTGTTGTAAGTCTTACGTTTAAGATAAAAGACATGCTCAGCACTTTTATGTAAAACACCATGAGGAACATTTTTGCAGAACATTTCTGCCTGCTATATCAACGGTGAAAGGACAGTTTTTTGCCTTTTCTTTTAAGAAAGTTTAAAAAGACCCATATAACGAAGAGTTAGAGGGTTAAGATGTTTCACAAAAATGTTTCTCGTGGTGTTTTGCATACAAAAACTCAGCACATTTTATACCTTAAATGTAAGGCTTACAAGATATCCTATATCGAGTTACTATACACAGAAAAAGCTAAATTTCATTTTCTGTAAAGGAATTCAATGAAATAGTAAATATTTTGTCTACGAACGGACCTACAAACGAATTTGTAAATATAGACAAAAATACCTCAAGAATTTCATTGAAAAAAACGTGTTTTTTTAGTAAACAAATTATTTAAATCTATAAAATAGTTTGTCTAAAAATATTTACAAATTGTAGACAAAACAATTAACTAAATCAAACAAAAATATTTACTGGATTTTCTGAAAAATATCAAACAATATTTCTGTCTGAACTTAATAAACAATTAGTCTAAAAAGGCTAATAAATATTAAGCAAAATAATTTACTTAATCAAACAAAAATGCAAACAAAATTTTTGTCTGTGTCATCATCATCATCATCCATTAAGCATTTATGAGATTTCACTTTGTTAAATGTGTTCAAGTCTGAATGTTTATCTAAATACTCTAAAAATATGAATGAGAATTAAAGCAACGACATTAACTAATCGATTCACTTAAAAATCTTTTGTAAACAAACTTGGTACAATTGCATTCCTCTTGCTATGATTGTTGTTGTTGTTGTTATTTGTATGTATGTCGTCATCGGGGTGGTTTTTTACGACACAGTTCTTAGGGTTTGCGTTCTAAATAAAAGTCAAACAAACAATTCATAAATTATGGACAGAACATTTACTGAAAATTAAATTTATTTTGAGACAAACTTTTGTTTGAAAAATTTTTGGTGATAGTTTTTTCTGTGTAGCTATGTGCAAAATGGGAGGAAATTTAACTCCATCTAAAATGAATCCCAGGCGTAAACTTTCTAAACGCCGATACACCTACATCCATATATTTTTTTTTTGTGTCCTATACCAGAATCAATTGTTAGAAGTTCTAACTTAGAACTTTTGATTCTGTTGTACATTAAATTCATTAATTAGGTTTTCATAAATCTCTTCGTTCCTTTACACTCCACTGTGCATACCCTTTATTTGGCGCAAGAAAAAAATCAAGATTGAAATATTCTATGATTAAAATCTGTCATAATAAATTTTAATCATTTCAAAAGACAAATTATTCTTAGAGTTCGACTACCACCAGTCAGACTCAAACATTTAACACATACCCAGTGACATACAGACCCAGGCAATTACAGACACAGACACAGTATTTAATAAACAATTTTTCAAATAAATCAACAATTTGTTGTATATAAATAAAATCAAACAATTGTTACAGATTTAAATAAAACAACCTCGGAAAAAACGAACAATAATCGCACCAATAAGCCCCGATAAATGCTCATCATGTTTAATTAATATTACTTACTTTACCATTTATGCATTCTACATGAACCCCATAATCCCTTTAGATGTAGTGAATAAATAATGAATGAATCGCTGACTGAATTTGAATTTAACGGAGGCTTACACAAACAAAAGGGATAAAAATCTCAACCAAAATTAACTTTCAATTAATCACCACAAAAGAAATAAATAAATAATACTTGCAACCAAAACAGCAGAAACATCAGCTTTATTTAACATGATGATGGTCATCGTACATAAAAAAAAATTTACACATGAATGACAAGACTGTATGACCAAGACTGTCTACGAGCACACTGACGTCCCTGCATGTCTTTCAAACAAACGTTACGTTTAATTGATTTGCCTGAGTGAAATTAATTTATTGGAAATTTACATGATTTAGCAATAAATCAATTCGTTTAATGAAGATTTTCTATTTGTTTCTGGTGTTTTTGTAAAAAACTGTTTACGAAATGTCTGCAATTATACTAGACGCCTCGTCTAGCATTTGAAGCTATTGCCCTTATTTGTTGAAGCCCTAAAGGGGTCATCTTAAAGAGGAGATTTTTGTTGTTGTTGTAATTAACGATTTTATTTTCTAGCTAAATAATTGTTTAACAGCAAGCATCGTTTCATAATTAGTTTAATAATTTTTGAAACTATGTATTTAAAATGATTTCAAAAGATTTATGAGGGAGTATTGAAAAGAGAAAGACAACTATTTTATATTTCATTTTTAGATGGAGCAGAAAATATAAGAATTTAAATTGAACCATCGCGATGATTGATAAGAAAAAACAATAAACAAAATTCTAAAGATATTTCCTTCCCCTCATCACTTAACTCTTTGACCACACACAGAACCTCCAGCAAGAAAACATGATTCAGTATACTAACAAAAATTTGGTGTAAGAATCACCTTCTTCATTCAGTCTCCTAAATTGGTGTTTTATTCTCCAATAACATAAACGACTAATCGCCTAAAGCTTCGCCGAATATCGAATGCAGGTATTCGATAATTTAATATGCATTGAAGAATTAATGGCCTTATTTTCCATGACGCTTTTACTCTAAGGAGGCGAAGGATGCGATGACGTCTCCAATAGCTTCTTCAAGCACAGGACACTAAACGCTTTAATTCCTATGAAACAGTACGCTACGATCCTCGTCAAGATATCCTTAATGGAACTGGCTGCATTCAATTCGATTATACTCCACTGGCTCCCCCTGGCGTGATATAAATACAACCACTACCACTGCAATTAATGTGCATTTTATGCCTCTCTCTTTCCTTTTTGCTCCATCTCTTTGCTTTCCTTTAGAGGTATTGAACAAAGTTACAATCGTATTTTTTTTCTTTCTTCCCAACAGAAATTGTGAATTGTTTCTCTCGTATCCATAGAAGCACACAGAATCATTGGCGAAAAGCAAACTCCCAATCATCGGACTAATACTCTAGAATACTATCTACTGCTTGAGGTACTCCAACCGTCACCTCCGTTCTGCGGAACCAAAGTCCTTTTTGTGGATGGTTGATAACTGTTTCGTAATACACGCTTCTTCAGCATATTTTGAGTAATTTGTTGTGGATCTCCGCCATGCATTTGTACAATTTAGTGGAGTCCGATTTGTAAACTTTAAGGTTCTTAACTATGGATGCAGCTTTGCAAAAGCTAAGAATCACAATCTGGTTCGCATGACCATATATTAAATTCGGGTAACGTGATATACCTATTTTGTATTTAGCTATAGTTTTTCGAAACTTGATTCGATTAGAACAGAAATCAGCAGCTGTTCCACTACAAGTCTTCTTATTAGGTTTATACTCGGGAAAGTAAAAAAAATTTTGAAAATTGGAGAAAACTCTAATACACTAACGCGATCTCGTTAGTCTTAGAGAAAAGCAGGTATACCTATTACCTGCCTATACCACATTACCCGAACTTACTCTAAATTTTATCCGTTTCCTTTGTTCGGCAGAATGAAATGGATGTTGTTTACTGCTTAAATATAATATGTAGGTGAGAAATATGAAATCAGGCCATTACTGGTACCGTGTTCTTTTTCGAACACTTACATGCGTCTATTATTGTTGGCACAGTAAACCTTTATGCCGACCAAGCACTCAATTACTGACACGAATCAGTACAAGCTTCTGATTTAGACTTTAGAGATTTCTGACATATAACTGATATTTATCGAGATCCCTTCTCATCACTGAGTCTTGAATAATCGCCTGCAATTACTGAGCCTAAGGACTTTACCTTCAAAATATAACAAAATGTCATTCTAAGTTAACTAATAGTTTCCTTCAGGCACTCACAGTATGCATGCAAACATCATCTTTTTTTATTTTATTTCAATGACATGTTTTTAACGCCAGTTATTCCTCCAGGAACTGTTTTCAAACATCATCTTTATCGATTTTATATTTCTATCAGATTATGTTCGAAGTTTCTGCGTCCTATCATTAACGATACTCACGTCGGTTGATCCTTTGTCTAAGCTCCTCAGTTATGCATGTGTCCTCATCAACTACAAGTCAACGGCGCAAGAGTCATTCCTGACTGAAGTTTGGAGATTATCATCTCCTCTCTGATTTTACACCAAACGTTTTTGCATACCTCTCTCTCCTTTCAGTCAAAAATGATTTCAAACGCTCTCTCTCGTTTCATTTCCCTACATTCATGTGTGATATACGTCAACTTTTTGTCGTCATCACAGGACTTATTAGCATATCTTGACTAAAAAGCCGTGAAAGCTCTCCACAAGGATGCATGGCATCTGAACGAGGAAGTTCCTGTTCTTCTGTGGAAACCAGGAAAGAGGTATTAACATTTTCCCTCCCTGAGGTATATCGTTGTCCATTCCATGTTCTTGGCACTATTTGGTCAGCACAAACTGACGTTAAGCCAGGAACTAACATCTTTTTACGGTACATTGTTCTCTATGTCATATTGCAAATAGCACACTCTAAGACATTACTTCAAATTTACGATCATATATTGTCTAAATTTGTGTTGAAAATTTCTCCTTGTTTAAAATTAGATCGATTTTGTAGTTATTTTATTAAAGAAAAAAACTTGTAATTAAACATATTTAGTCCAAGTGGAAAAAATTTAACATAAAGTATAATACATCTATGGCTGAATGGTAGATACGTGAGACTATCAGTCAGGAGGTCGCGGTTCGAACCTGCACGCAGCCAATAGCTTTTTTTAGTAAAAACATTTTGTTCAAAAATAATGCGTGTGTAATTTTAGGTCGAAAGTAGTCTGTAAAGTCGACCTAATTGTCAACAAAAGTGTTTTAGAGTGCCGTCACTTGTCACATGATCTTTTTTATCAGCTCTCTCGACTCTCATTAATCTTCCGATACGTACGTTAGGTCCTGTTTCGCTTTAGCTTTTCATGTGTCCAAATCAACTCTAAATCGTCGGTGCCAGTGTCATTCCTGACTGAAAATAAGCATCTTCTACTGAGTTTCCTCCTTCCTTTCAATTCCTCAAGTTTATGAAGTGATATGCCTCAACTCCGGGTTTTCGTCTCAGGACTTAACGGTATGTTTTGGCTAAAAAACTTTTAAAGATTGTCCGCAAAGATGCACAGCATCTGAATGAGGAAGTTTCTGCTCTCTTTTGGAGGCGCTACTTCGATCGTCCTTATCTCTAGCTGAATGGCCTACTTTTCAGTTGTCACGACGAGCAGAAGCAGGATGCCCTCTTGACAATATACCCATTTTTAAGCCGTAATGCTATGCCCCACATGTGAATGGGTATCTAGCAGCTCTCAGCCTGTACTGCTGCAAACTTTATCAGCATTATTTAAGTTATTTATTTTTTGTTTCGCCTTCTACTATTGCCATCTTTTGAGGCTGGTTTTGCTAATACCGGGTATTTGGATCAGCTAAGATTATCTAAAGATGTAGGCGCTGAATTTGATGTTGTGACTATGTCATCGTAAGAAGGTATCACAACAGGAACGTCTAGTCTTAATCAAATTAGCTTTATTCCAATAGCAGCTCGAAGGACCATGGAAAAGTCTGCAATAATGAAGATCATCTATTGTATCTCTTTGGCGGAACTAAATCGGAGTTTGGCGACTCTAAAGAGTTAGTACAACAGGAACATTTAGCTGCTATATTCGAATATCAGCTCAAATGACCATAAAAATTACTGCAATCATAAACATAATCTAGTGTCTCTGTTTATCGGAACAAGATCATAGTTTGAGTACTGTAGACAAATAGCACAGCAGACACGTTTAACCGAACTCAAAAGATCCCTATCCCAATAGCAGCTCGAACGACCGGCAATAATGTAATCGTAAACAGTCTCAGATTGGCACAACTAAATTACTGCAACTCGAAGGACCCTAAGAAAGATTTCAATCGAAATTAGGATTTACTCCTTCTGTTTGGAGCGTTATGAACAGGTATCACAGCAGATACGTTTAATCCAATCCAAATTATCTGAATCCTTTATTCTGAAATAGCCTAATGTTAAAGTAAAGAGCCGAAGCTCGCTGGTGATAGAGCATAGTATAGCTATGGGCTGTTAGTAATATGATAAACTTTGCAAATATTGATTAGATTCTAACCTATTATTAAACCTCTTCAAAGACTGTATTAATTATCCGCCCTCTCACATGTATCCAGATTACATTTTCGAAGAAATACCTTTACGGCAGTTACCAGAATGAGGGAAGGGAAGAAAGTGGAAAGCTCTCCGATGTAAAGAATCCCAATAAAAAGGAAATAACTTTCAATGAAGTCAAAAAGAACCAGAGTTTTTGTTACGCAATTAGCTCCAATTCAGATCACCTAAAATAAATTTATGTTATCATTCCAGAAAATATCCTCCCTTTTGACGCCTATTCATTGCCGTTTTTTTTAATTAGTTAAATATAACCAATTTTTATTGCTTCTATTTAAGTAATGGCCCTTTTCACAATGTACGATTAAGAGTTAGCGTGGACTTTAACGGCAAGCTCGGCATACAAAACTTGCCGTTATAGTCCATGTTAACTTTTAATCGTATATTGGGAAAAGGGCCGTATATATGTAATTTTCCAATGAACTAAGTGGAGGTATTATTTCAAAGATAGACTGATTTTCTTGTACAGAAACTATACAGAAAAAACTAAATTTAATTTTCTGTAAAGGAATTCAATGAAATAGTAAATATTTTGTCTAGGAACGGACCTACAAACAAATTTATAAATTTAGACAAAAATATCTCAACAATTTCATTGGAAAAAACATGTTTTTTTTAGTAAACAAATTGTTTAACTCTATAAAATAATTTGTCTAAAAATATTTAGAAATTGTAAACAAAATAAATTACTAAATCAAACAAAGAGATTTACTGGTTTTTCTGAAAAATATCAAACAATATTTTTGTCTCAATTTATAAAACAAATTAGTCTAAAAATACTAACAAATATTAAACAAAATAGGTTACTGAATCAAACAAAAATATTTACTGGATTTTTTGTAATATAAAAAAAAATTTTTGTCTGCGTCATCATCATCATCCATTCATTAGGCATTTACGAAATTTCACTTTGTTAAATGTGTTCAAGTCTGAATGTTTATCTAAAGACTGCAAAAAAAATGAATGAGAATTAATGCAACGACATTAACGAATTGATTCACTCAAAAATCTTCAGTAAACAAACTTTGTACAATCGCATTCCTTTTGCTATCATTGTTGTTGTTGTTATTTGTATGTATGTCGTCATCGGGGTTGTTTTTTTACGACACATTTTTCTTGTTGTGTTTGGTGTTTGCGTGCTAAATAAGAGTTAAACAAACAATTCATTGATTATGTAAAGAACATTTACTGAAAATGAAATTTATTTTTAGGCAAAATTTTGTTTGAAAATCTTTTTTCGATAATATAACCTTCGAGTTGGTGTAAAACTTTTCCAGCTTGTAGGAACTGTTGACCAAAATACGTATGGTAATTGCAAGATTAACTAAATGAGAATTCTATCATACAAAACAGAAATACAATTCTTCCAGGTTCCGTAATAAGGACCTAAATGAATGAGCATATGCAATCTAACCTGAACTGGGGTCAAAATTCAACTCATATCCCTTTTAATCTCTTGTTGCGTGTAACAGTAATATATCACTTGTAAAAACAACTTAAATATGCCTTATCAATTCCAACTAACTACAACCATATGTTTAACATTTTGATTTCCAAAAACCTCAATACAAAAAAGTCCAGCATTTAAATCATTTAATATGATGGATTTATATTAACATGAATACCAAATGACTTTGGCATATGTTTTCCCAACTCCATGTACTAGTAATCAAAGGAAGAAAAAACAAAAAAGGAATGTAAAATACATGAAAAGTACTCGTAACAAATTAATTCCATTTGTTATCAAAATTACGTGCAAACAAAAGATTAAATTAAGTAAAACGAATAAGAAGAAATGAAAAATGTTTGGAAAATAAAATTGGACAAATAAAAAACTAAATAAAAATATTTGAAAGTAGCAGCTTAAGGCAACAAGCAGGCAGGCAAGGCAGCACAAATAATTTGCAAGTTAATCTCTATTACAGTCATTACAGATATTGTACTCGTATACATGAAGTTTTTGTTATAATTTTTAGTTTTTATTTAAAATTCATACAAACATGCAAATAGTATTGCTATTAAGGGAGTCACTTGTTAGCAAAAGTGTTTGGGTTAATGGGTTCAAATAAAGAATACAACTAAGAGGAAAACTAAATGGTATTTTAGTGGGTAAAAGACGACCATTTAGGTGCAGTATTGTATAATTAAGCAGCTCAAATTAAGGTTGAATATGTGGAAGCATATATATGTCAGCGCAAATGAGGCTTATTGTTGTGGCCTCTGAAAACAGCATGTTGTTCGATTACCACCACTCAGTCTGATAAGCTATACTGCAACGTATAAAGTTGTAGGTATTCACAAAAAAAAATTGCTTGTTTTGGTAAACGTTTATAAAATTTTTTTCTCCGAGCTCGGAGAAGAAATTATCACCAAAAAATTTTCAAACAAAAGTTTGTCTAAAAATAAATTTAATTTTCAGTAAATGTTCTGTCCATAATCTATGAATTTTTTTTTACTTTTATTTAGAAGGCAAACACCAAAAACAACAATAAAAACTGTGTCGTAAAAAACCATCCCGATGACGACATACGAGTACAAACAAATAACAACAACAATCATAGCAAGAGGAATGCAATTGTACCAAGTTTGTTTACAAAAGATTTTTGAGTAAATCGATTAGTTAATGTCGTTGCATTAATTCTCATTCATATTTTTAGAGTATTTAGATGAACATTCAGACTTGAACGCATTTAACAAAGTGAAATCTTATAAATGCTTAATGGATGATGATGATGACACAGACAAAAATTTTGTTTGCATTTTTGTTTGATTAAGTAAAGTATTTTGCTTAATATTTATTAGCATTTTTAAACTAATTTTTTATTAAATTCAGACAGAAATATTGTTTGATATTTTTCAGAAAATCCAGTAAATATTTTTGTTTGATTTAGTAAATTGTTTTGTCTACAATTTGTAAATATTTTTACAAATTATTTTATAGATTTAAATAATTTGTTCACTGAAAAAAAAACTCGTTTTTTTTAATGAAATTGTTGAGATATTTTTGTCTATATTTACAAATTCGTTTGTAGGTCCGTTTATAGACAAAATATTTACTATTTCATTGAATTTCTTTACAGAAAATTAAATTTATTTTTTTTCTGTAAGAAGAAAGAAAATGTTTTGAAAGTTCTTGTCCAGCAGTAGCGCACAAAAATTCACATTACCACATATTTAACAACACAATACAAAAGCAAAAAAATTTAAATAAAATCCATTAGTTGTTTTGTTCTAAAAAAAAAAACTTCGCGATGTCACTTAAGGGAAATAATGTTTGCATGTCCTTAATTATGAACACACAAGAATACAGGAATAATGCATGATTCCATATAAACGTAAGCAACTCGAAAAAAGCCACATCATCAAACTAATGCTTGCTAATCCTTTTTTATGAACAACTCACTCACTCACTCACTGCCACTCAAAAGTAACAAATAATAGTAAAAAGAAAAATAAGGAGAAATAGCGAAAAATATAGGCCACCATGTTAAAGCCGGATATACCAAAATTTATGAGTTTCGCTGTAAATGTATGATAAAAAATAATTTCAATTCATTTCATTGCTTCTGTACGTTTTTTTTCTGCTAAACAAGCTGGATAAAAGAAAAATAACAGCTACACGAAGTTAAGTTTAATGTATGTATGTGGGAGGGTCCATTAAATAAAAGATTTTCATACACATATACAAATGGACTATAAGTGCAATTTTTCGTTTATAACTTCCGCTTAAAGGTCAGGCAAGATTTAAGGGATTAAAGGCAAAACGAATATATTTTCCTTAAAAAAAGTAAGAAATTTATAAATTGAATACAAGTTTTATTAAATTAATTTGAGATAGTTGTTTAAATTAATTTTTCAAAAAATTGTTATTTGTTGTGGGTTAGCCCTCTGCGACTGACGTCGTAGTCTGGCAGACACCAGTAAACAGAAAACCTTGTTTTACGCCATAATTATACAAATATCGATTCTGGTGTTTTCATTACCTTCTTATTACGTGCTCATGTGTACGTTAGTGCGAAGAAAGCAATTGAAACGAGCGCACGCATACAGGTGTCTACAAGTCTACCACGTCAGTATTGAGCTAGACCTGACAAAATACTTTATAATTTTTTATTAAATCAATGATATTATCTCTTTTTTCTCTATATTGATTAGCTTAAGTATAAGCTAAAATTAATGTTAAACTTTTTACCAAAAAAAATAAAATATGAAGTTTTTTTGTTTTTGTACGGATGTAAGTTTTTTAAGTTTAATTTATGCCATGCCAATAATTTAGTTTTTAATAAGATTTGTCAAAATTACAATAAATATCAACTACTACATTAAACTAAAATCAAAAATATTTTCAGTGGTTTTACAAACGGAACTTGGAAAATATAAGCAGTCGAAATAGTGTCTAGTGTTCTACCACGTCAGTGGAATTGTGATAAAGAAGTCACGTCAGTCGCAGAGGGTTAAGCTAGTCTAAATGCCTGCATTAGGTAGCGTTGTCAACATTTTATAACCAAAACTGGCTATTCACCTTCTCAAAACGCGCCAAAAAGCGTTAAATCACAGAGTTGACAAATATTTTTAACCAAAACGCGCTATTTTCAAACGCGCTAAATTAAATTTGGATAAAACCAAATGCATATATTGAAAAAAATCCAATATTTATTAAAAAAAAGAAAATAATTATTTACATATTTGTTTTTAAATTTCATTTAGGCACAACAATTAGATGCTTACAACTATTAACAAAATGTAAGAAGCTTAGAACGAGTAAAAAAAACTTTTAAACATTCTTTTGTTATATCAATATTTACTTTACTAAAAACGCGCCAATTTAGCGCCTTTTTTATTAAACACGCTAGGACGAAAAAAAACACGTTTGGCATACTTAAAACACGCTAAGTCTAGCGCGAAACGCGTTAAATTGGCATCACTGACATTTGGTATAAACAAATTTTGGAAAATGTTCTCACAATTTCTTAAATAAAATGCAAGGGAAAATATCATACAATTTTCCATCTATTTACTGACCTAAATAATGAAGTGTAAAACTTTATTGTATCTTGTAAAAAAAACTAAAGTATGAAACATACGAGTAATAAACACAAGCACCTGTAATTTTTTACCTCAATATTTGTTAAGAGCAAAAATATTTTATGTGTTTTGTTAGAGAAGAATAAATTAAAATTTAAAAACAAAAAAAAACAAATGTTTGGCTTGGGCAAGAGATAGAGCTGATTATTAGGGATGGGAAGGAGTAAAATGATATGTTTAATTTTTATGCTTAAACTTTTGCGACATCTCTGAAACTAATTGGCAGATTTGGAAACAATATTCACTCGGCTTAAAGACAATTTTGTTTTCGAATTTGGATTTTCGTTTTTACTGAATAGTTAGGGCAAACCTTTCTGCAGTAATGCAAATATATGAGCAGATTCGCGTTCAGCGGGCCAAATAATTAAAGAAATAATTAAAAATTCTGTAATTTTCTGTTTTTAATATGATATTTTCGAACGTATTTTCTTTGTGAGTCCAAATTGATTATTAGGCTAAGGTTCGTAACGTTTTAATTCAGAAAGAATTGGGCATGATTAATATTCCAAGGAACAAGGAAAAAATTAACATCAATGATTAATTTTTCAACATACACAGCAGAACAGAGTAACGCGCCACTTTCGGAAGCCGCTACACTTCCATTGTTAGTGCTCACGTGTATTTTGCTTATCACCACTTGTTAGGTGGCTCTGTTGAATGAGATTTCAATTCTTATATATACAACTTTTTCGTGGCAAAAATTTAATACGAGAATTAAATTCCATTTCAAGTTGATATCAATTGCATTTTCCCAGTTTTGCTATTGTTTTTTTTTTTCTTCATTCCCATTTTTTCTGATTTTTGTTCTACGAAAAAAAAACGAAAAAAATTCAAAAATGGAAAAAAGCGATAAAACGAGAAAAAAGCTCCAAAACATAAAATCGTTGCTGATTTTTTGTGCCGGTTATCGGTTTTTCTAAGTATTTTTACTTTTTTTTCTTTTGTGTTTTTTAAGTTTTTCTTAAGATTTTTAAGTTTTTTAAAGTTTTTTTTAAGTTTTTTAAATATTTTTAGGGTTTTAAATTTTTTTAAAGTTTTTTTTTAGTTTTTTTAATTTTTTTTAAGTTTTGTAAAATTTTTTTCAGTATTTTGAAGTTTTATAAGTTTTTTTTACAGTTTTTTTAAGTTTTTTTAGTTTTTTAAGCTTTTTTCTAATTTTTTAAGTTTTTTAAAATTTTTTAAGTTTTTTAAACTTTTTTTAAAGTATTTTAAGGTTCTATAGTTTTTAAGTTTTTTTTAAGTTTCTTTAAGCTTTTGTGCCGATTATCGGTGTCGATATTTTTTGCCGATTTTTTTCTTCCGATCATCGGTGTCGATATTTTATGCCGATTATCGGTGCCGATATTTTGTGCCGACTATCGGTGCCGATATTTTGTGCCAATTATTGGTAACGATATTTTGAGAAGATTATCGTTGCCGACATTTTGTGCCAATTATCGGTAACGATATTTTGTGCCGATTATCGGTAACGATATTTTGTGCCGTTTATCAATAACGATATTTTGTACCGATTATCGTTTCCGATATTTTGTGCTAATTGTTGCATTGGCCAAGCGTGCTCAATTCAAGTAAACAGTACTTAAGATTTTTGCAAATATCTTCACAAACTGCAAAAAAACTAGTTTTTCGCGAATATCTCGAAAACGGCTCTTAAGAAAAATAAATTAATGCCATATTCGTGTTCAATTTAGCTTTAAAAACATCTCATTTTTGGGGTGCATTTTTTTGTGAACCAGTGTTTTCGGTGCCGAATATCGGTGCCATTTTTTGTGCCGATTGTTGGTGCGGATTTTCGGTGCCTATTTTCGGTGAAGATTATCGATGCCGATTTTCGTTGACGTTATCGGTGCCGTTTTTTGTGCCGATTATCGGTGACGATTTTTCGTGCCGATTATCCGTGCCGATTTTCGGCTCCGATTTTTCATTCCGAATATCGGTGTCGATTTTTTGGGCCGATTACCGGTGCCGATTTCTTGTGAAGATTATCGGTGCCGATTTTTTGAGCCGATTATCGTTGCTGATTATCGTTGCCGATTGTCGGAGCCGATTATCGGTGCCGATTTCTTGTGAAGATTATCGGTGCCGATTTTTTGAGCCGATTATCGTTGCCGATTGTCGGAGCCGATTATCGGTGCCGATTTCTTGAGAAGATTATCGGTGCCGATTTTTTGAGCCGATTATAGTTGCCGATTGTCGGAGCCGATTTTTTGTGCCGATTTCTTGTGAAGATTATCGGTGCTGATTTGCGGTTTTGATTATCGGTGCCGATTTTTTGTGCCGATTATCAGTGCCGATTATCGGTGCCGATTGTCGGCGCCGATTATCGTTGGGGATTATCGGTACCGATTATCGTCGGCGCTTTTTTGCCGATTATCGGTGCCGATTATCGATGCCAATTATCAGTGCCGATTATCGCTGCCGATTTTCGGTGCCGATTGTCGGTACCGATTATCGTTGGTGATTATCGGTTCCTATAATCGGAAATTCCTGTTCCTATTATTAAAATAATTAAAAATTTAATTTAAATGAATTATTTAAATTTAAAAAGAAAAGGCTTAAACCTTTAATAGTTGGGGTATGAACCCAATAGCTTAATTAGCTTATCTTTTTATTTAATATAATTTATTTTGAAATTTTTGATACATATATTTTAGTGTATGATGCACAAAAGTTTTTGATGCTTTTAGAAATAGCTTAAATCTATTAAATGCCCTGTGGGAAATGTTGTACCAATTGTCTTGAACGTACTTGTCCTATTACTGGTGAAAATGGGAATGGTACGAAATGTTCCTGAGTGCTGACCGGTAAAAAGAATCAGATCACAAAACTGGAACAAAAATGTTAGGAAAAACCTCTAATTGCAAAAGCAGATTTTTACAAATCAAAAATATTTGTTTAAAGTATAGTAATTCAGCTAGTATTAAAGAATCCATCACAGGACAAGTAGCCTTAGTTTTGGTCTAGAACCTATCAGTGAGTATCTTAATTATGTCAATTGACCCCCCTCCAATGACAACGCCATGTAAAAGTTACCAGTCCCTTTCATATAAAGTTCCGGAAATTGAAGCGGTTGCTATTCCTTGGGAACCAATCACGTGACCTTTTTTTGCCGGCTGGTTCTTTGTCCTATAGGGTAGGGTTATTACTTGTTTTGATGTCAAACCCCCAAAATTTTATATATTGTTTCGTATTGTAATTTAGAGCTTAGAACAATAGCGGCTCATGATTCTATTAAACCATTAATAGCATGAACTGAAAGGGAAAATATTTTGAATAAAAAATTTTGTCTTGAATATAAAAACACTAGAATTTATAACTGCTTTTCTTACATAGAATTATTGTTTATTGGTGAAACGAATAGATAAATATTCGAAGGTTTTTCCCCCTTTTTTGTCTATTTTTTTCGGTTCTATTGTTTCTGTCGAAATTATGCGTAGATTGCAACTCCGCATGACATCTTTTACCGAAAGCAAAAAACTATACAAACTAAATTCTTTTTATTGTTTTGCCTCTATTGTTTGTGGTATTGAAATGATTTTCTTAATGTTAAAGGAACAATAAGAGCAATCCCGAGAATATACTCGTACCATATACGTGTATTTGAAAGATTTGTTTTAATACATTTGAATAGTTTAGAACAAAACAAAAAGCAGTAAGATACAGGTGTACTGTCAATAAAAAAAATAATGTAAAGACTGCGTGAGAAACTCCAAAAAAAACGTTTTTTAAAGGGGCACAGTGGGGCAGAATGAAAATTTTATATTCAAATAATTTTTAAATGTTTTGTTTTACGAAATTTTACTTAGATATAAATATTGGGATGGTTTTGTACTGAAAGAAGTAGGAAGGTGTAGATAGGAACTTTTTTCCCTTATATTCCCTCTCAGGCTCAATATTCCCTCTCTGGTACTAAGTAAGCGGCTTCTACACTGTCTAGCAGCTTGTGCTTCGTAAAACACCATAGAAAATCGCAGATCTCTCACTAGTGCAAGTTGATGTCGTTAACTGTCAATCTTCGAGATCCTACAACGGCAATCCTTAGAGGTGTGAAGCGTTCTCATCTATTTGTTTTCTGTTTGTTGCAAACAACTCAATCACACTAAACGTTTTCAAATTCTTTTTGCTCAAATATTTCGATTCTATTTCACTGTGCGTGGGTTGGTAATTTTAAAGCAGGGAGTATTTTTGTTAGGGGCTTCTTAAAGAAAACCAGCGTAATTCTTTTGTTTATTGTTAGAACAATGGCGAACGCTTGTTCTTGAAAAGAAGATGTTTTGTTTAAATTTTATATATTGCTTTTTATATTTTTTTTAGGAAATTGTGGCTTAAAACTATATATTGGTTTTTATTGTTGAATAATAATAACAAATAAATTGCCACTTTGTAATGTGTTTGGTTTATTTTCTGTGGGTTTTTAATATTAAACGCAATATATTTAAAAATAAATTGGTAAATTTTGTTGCTATTTTGAGCAAACAATTGTCTGTAAGTGACATAACAGCGGGAGTTAGACGCCAGCCAAATTTCAATCAGCTGTCAATTGATTCAATATTTAGCAAATGCTCCAACAATTGATTGATTTGAAGCTAAATAGAGTTTTATTTTAAAAATCTTAAAAAAAACAGCTATAAAACCGAGAGATGGAAAGACAGACGGGCGGCCAACAAGTACAAGCTAAGAAAATCAAATAAAAGGACAAATATAGTTGCATACCCTTTCATGCAAAACAAAACCTTTTCAAATCGGAACAAACATACAAATATACAATCTAATTGATAAGCACCTCGTTTTTTTGCAGTTCTTTAAAAAAAAGTAAACAAACTAATTAATATATTTTGACTTCCTATTCTAATAGTGCAATTTTTCGGACCATAACTAAAAGACTAGGACCTTCAAGGAATTACTAAGTCGGATGTGGTTCAACCTCAAATCCTCCTTGGTTCATAGAAAAAAATAAGTTTCATATTTGATAACAAAAAAAAAATCGTGGTATTCAAATATTTTTTTTTTAATTTCCTGTGATAAAGAAATTCGATATATTAAAAAACAAAAATCGTAAAAGTATACATTTTTTAATTAATAATAGAAGGAGTTGAATATTAATAGGTTATTTAAACAATAAATTTACTTGCAATGAATAAAAATAAAAATTTTGTTAGGAAATTTCAGGGTTTTTTTTTTTTTCATTTATTTATTATCTATCGACTATACACTTTTGAATTTGTTTTATTTTATATCTTTAATCACTAATTGTTATTTTAACTTCAAACTAGTATCGAACTTGGGTCCAACTCATCGATCAAATGAGTTTGATCATAGGCTTGTGTCTAAAAAGAGCTGCTGAACGAGTTCGAACTAGTTGAACCCAAGTCTAGTTTTGAAATTCAACGCATCAGCCTAGACTTGGGTCCAACTCGTTCGAACTCGTTCAGCAGCTCGTTTTAGACACAAACCTATGATCAAACCCATGTAATTTAAATGGGTTTGATCAGACTCCGAGTTGTTTTCATTGAAAGTCTCTGTCTTCGCATCTTGTCTAGGGTGCGTAGAAAATAATGGATCCAATTGCGGCAGCGTAGTACGACCAAAGTTATATGCTGCTAGTCCAGACGAATTGTTGGTTGAGTATCCTTCCCGAATCTGGTGATACTTATGCTTTGTAAAGGCAAGGAGGGTACGCTGCTTCCAATGGCACAATACGATTTCAGGTGCCTTCAACACTCTCAAATAAGTGAGTGTTCATAGAAACAAAATTGGCGCAGAAAGAAGCTAGTGGATCTATTTATTTCTCTAGTTTAAGCTCTTCGAACAAATACTTATAGCTTTTATTCAACAAATTCCTCTTTCATATATATCATTTGAAAATTTACTACTTCCTCTTGTAATTTTAACTCTTTTCCTTTTTTTTGTTTTCTCTGGCTCATATATTTTCACACAAAATTCCCATTTATTATGAGCTCGTTTACGTGTTAAATTCATTATAAAGTTTAGTTTGTTTTCCCTGGAATTGTATAATTTCCATTTGTGGCTACTTAATCAACGAAGGTGTCGTACCAAAGTGTTTCATTTGATGCCCATGATTAACCCATTTTCATTCAAATGATGTTTTCGCACAGGCAAAATCATCGTTAATCATGAACAGAGCTTGCGAAAAAAAGTATAAATGTGCAAAATTTTTCGCAGTGAATGAAGGAAACAGTGAGAAAAGTGGGCATTACCACTTAAGTGACAATTGGCGTGCCAAAAAAGGGCTGGATCGTTGTATGCAGGAAAGTGGGTTAATTGGAAGTGAGGGAAAAAATATTAGTTTAAGAAAATTATTTAAATAGATTTAAGAGGGATATAAAGCAAGTTTATTTAAAAATATTAAAGGAAGTTGTTTGACAATATAAAGGATTATTAATAGACAGAAAATTGTTATACGGTAAAAGGGCCCTACAATTATTCAGCTCTCCTCTCTTTTTTCGTATAACTTCTCGAAGTAACTAAACAAATATTGCCTCTTATTGTTGTTTTCATATCTTTGCAAAACAAATTGGAAAAATATCCTGCATGTTTTTAGGGTTCCGTGCACCAAAGGTGGAAAGGAACCCTATTGTTTTTGTTACGCTGTCCCTCCGCTCGTCGGTCTGTATGTCCGTCTGTGTGTCACAGGCTTCTATCGCGAGAGCCGTAAGAGATACTGACCTACCATGTTTGCAGTATATGTGAAGCTATGGACGCTACATCAACAAACAACTAAAAGTTTATGAAAGTTAAAAATTAAAGGCCCCTTCAACTAAAAACGTCGCCAAAAAGCGAAAAAACTCGACAGAACGAAAAAAATCGAGAAAACATAAAAAACCAAAACTAAAACGCCAAAATTAAAATTATTGCCAAAACGCTTAAATAACGCTTACAGAAAAAAACACCAAAATGAAAAAATCGCCAAAGCCGAAAAAATCGTCAAAACAAAAAAAATCTAAAACGAAAAATAGGCTAAAATTATAAAGTTCCCAAAAAAACCAAGCAAAAACCGCCAAAACGAAAAAAGGATTATACAGTAAAACATAGATAATCCGAATTATTCGGTAATCTGGACATCATTTGATTGATCGGTAATCCGCATTGTTTGCAACTTTATAACTTTTTAATCCAGATTGCATGCAAACTGTTGTATGATGTTAATCTCTATTAATTTTTTGTTACTCCAACAACATCGTTCTTTCTCTTTTTTACTGCAAAAACCAACTATTTTTCTACGCAATTCCAAGTTATTTTCTAAAACATAGAAAAGTATCTTGCAAAAACTTTTTTTGGATTTCATTATTTCGTTTCTTGTTTTTTTCTCTCTTGAAGTTCAGTGTTTTCGCAAGATGCCTTCAGTAAAGAGACCACACAAATCTCTATCTCTTTTAGATAAACTTAAAATTCTAGATATGCGTTTTAATAGCATGTTTAATACAAGAACATGGTTTTCAAATATTTATGCCGAAATCCGAATAATTTGATAATCCGGATTAAGGCCTGGAATCAATTATTCTGATTATCAAGCTTTTACTGTACATACACTCTAAAACACTATTGTTGAAAATTAGGTCGATAATAGTCGGCAACACTTTACAGATTATTATCGGCCTAAAATTATACATTATTTTTCAATAAAATGTTTTTAATCAAAAAAGCGATTGGCGGCGTGCAGGTTTGAACCGCGACCTCCTGACTGATAGTCTGACGTATCTACCATTCTTTTAACATAAAGTATAATACGGCTATGAATTATAGTTTATGTTAAATTTTTTCCACTTGGACTAAATATGTTTAATTTGAAAGGTTTTTTCTTTAATAAAATAACAACAAAATCGATGTAATTTTAGACAAGGAAAAATTTTCAACACAAATTTAAACAATATATGATCGTAAATTTGAAGTAGAGTATATATAGAGTGTATATATATCGTATTCGTACGGAACCATTCATGTTCGAGTAATAGTTCCACTTTACTGAACTTTCTTATGTATTAAGTGTGCCTGTATTAATAGAGAAATTAAATAATTATATAGCTTCCAAAATACCAAACTGATCTGATTAAGATATAGATTGTGCAGATTTGCAAATAAACAGCTTTCATATGGAATATATTTTGTTGAAATTGGTTTTATAATGTGAACAAAAAAGGGATAACGAAAAATTGCCATGCCTATAATTACAAAGATAAACGAATATTCATAATGATAACCTCCAAAATTTAACAGAAACTCCCTTCAAACTTCTTCTATTATCAATGGCAGCAACTAAAATATGATACAGAATATATGTATAAATTTTAAATAATACCAAATTCCTTTGAATTTAAACATAACTCAAAGAAAAACTCTCACCATAACTAAAAATCGTCCTAAACGAATTAAAAATGTCCCATTAAATTTCAACACAAAACTCAACATATGGATGAAAACCCACAGAAGAAAAATTATACAAGAGGATACATGACATGTCTGTCTTGGCTGCGTCTGGTAATCATATACCACACAAATCAAATCAAAGGCGTTGTCAAAATTATCACTACAACAATCCTTCTTTATTTCTCTGAAACAACTAGGAAAAACCAAAATATGAAAAAGAAATTTAAAACTTAAAGATTGATAAAAAAAATTCTGCCAAAGATACACCCACTTTTTGCTAGATGAAAACAAAAACCAACAAAGTCTTTAAGGAAATAAACTGCAATTTATATATATTTTTTTCTTCTCATTTTGGTTGTTTAACTTGCAGCTCGAAGAAGAATATGCAAAGGATTCACTTGTCTTTCATACGTATATCTTAGTTGTTTGATTTTCATTCAAAGCAGTTAGTTGACCGGAAATTTGAATGTTGTATTTTAGTATTTAAAAGGAAACGTTTGCAATTAGAAGACAAAGGATTGCATGTCGTAACTCTATACAAATTTTGTGTTAAAGCAAAATTCTGCTAATGTGGGTGGGTTTTCTAAAAATGAATGGATCTTCTCTTGTTATAAAATTTATGGTTTTATTTTTAATATTTTAATATATATGAATATTATATATGGATATGAAGTTTGAAGGAATGAAATCAAATAATTCTTTAGTGGGTAATTTACTTTTAAAAAATTCCTGAATGTCATATCTGAAAAAATAGTCCCATCATTGGTACAGATTCCAGTTGGAAGCTGATTTTCCATTTCTGCAAGTATCGGAGGGTCTCGAAAACGTGATTCGTCCTTTGGAACAACCATTAATCCGAAGCAGGATTCTTTTTTCCCCAAACAAAAATTTAAAACTCTTTCCGCTAGAGCCGATCGTCGAACTCCCAGTTGTATTGAAATACACAGTAAGACCTTTGAAACCGACATACATACTTCGTTTTGGAGTAGTAGGACAGTATCTCTTTTTTTCTTCCTTGCCCATAATATGATGAAAAATACCTTTTCTTGGCTCAATTTTAATCAGAATTCGAGTTATCTAATAATAGTTGCCAAATTCTTTCTCATGTCTGATATTTTAGTAATCTTATTATTTGCTAAATGCTGAGGTACCCCATAGGACTTCCCTCAATATGTATTTCCCGCTGATTCTCAGGATATATGTATTTGAAAGCTCCGTGTCCAGCCACAAGCGTAGCTATCCATTTTTATGTGCTACGTTTCTGTCCCTCTTCTGCCGGGGGAAACCCTAAGCAACAACCAAGCTCTTATAATATTATTTATCTCCTCCTACCTTTTCAATGTAATATATTGTACTAGCTATACCCGGCGTGCTTCGCTACCCTATTGTTGTGCAGATATAGAAAAATTAATTAACGCATTTAAAAATAGCCATAAAATTGGTTAGCATTTTTGGCGATCTTTTTATTTTTGGCGAATTTTTGCGTTTTAGCGATTTTTTCATTTTGGCGATTTTTCGTTTTGACTTTTTTAATTCTGGAATTTTTTAGTTTTAGAGTTTTATAAAACTTCATGAGTTGGCCTCTTACGGTTTCTAAGGTACAGCAAACTGTTTAAGGTACATAGTTAAAATTACATTAACTTTCAGTGAACCCTTTAATTTTTTTGTGTTAAATATTCTACAGAATACACCAACTAACACTAACTTTGAAAATTTCGAGAGTCTATATAAAAGTGTCTGTATATTTCATTAGTACTTCAACATGTTTCGTTGCTCGCTTTAGAACACCCTTTAATCTTTAGCCCGTAGCGCTTACGGCTCTCGAGAAAACAGCCTGTGACAGACAGAAAGACAGACGGACTGGCGGACAGCGTATCGGAAACAATAAGATTAATTTACACTTTTGGTGTACAGAGCCCTAAAAAGAACCTTTTCCAAAAAGTAACTTTTCAAAACCTAACCTAACCTAACCATTTTCAAAAGAGTACCATTTTCAAGTACCCTTTCCAAAAAACATTTTTCAAAAAGTACCATTTCTTAAAACTACATTTTCAAAAAAGTAGGTTTTCGAAAAAGTACCTTTACCTTAAAATATAAACGGTTAACAAAAAGAGTACCAAAATTATATTTTTACCCTTTTCGGCCCCTAAATGTACAAGTTTCAAAAATAAAACAAAACAGCTATCCACTCATTTTTCTATCTTATTATGACGCTTTTGGAATTCTACTTAGATTCGGAGATATAAGAACACCGAGTTTACCCGTTTTTACCCCTTTTAATCCCGTTAGAATTTAAGTTTTCAAAAATTCGTTCTTCGAGAATACATACAAACATATGCATTCAGTATGTGTATCAATGTGCATAAAAAATAGTTGTATGGAAAAAGTACCAAAAAGGGCTAAAAATTTTATCGATTTTATACTTAAATTTTACCCATTATATAGGTATGTTCAAATTTTAAAAAATACAAAACTGATTTTGAGGGCTTTTTAAGAAGAGAAGAATGAATTTCAAGTTTAGTTTCTAACTTTATTACTTTAGGAGATAAACTGTTAACAAAAAAAGTACCAAAATTATATTTTCACCCTTTTTCGGCCCCTAAATGTACAGATTTTAAAAAAGTTTCAGACACCTGTCAGCTCATTTTTCTATCTTATTATGATGCTTTTAGAATTTTATGTCTACCATACTTAGATTCGAAGATATGAGGTAACCGATTTTACCCGTTTTTACCCTTTTTAATCCTCTTAAAATTAAAATTTTCAAAAATCCTTTCTTAGCGAAAATATACATATATATTCATTCACTATGTACATCAATTTGCATAAAAAATAGTTGTATGGAAAAAAAGTACCAAAAAGAACAAGCAATTTTACCCTTCATATATTCGAATTATAAAAAAGTACCAAAACATATTTGAGGGCTTCGTAAGGATAGAAGAATCCATTTTAAATTTAATTTCTATCTTCATTACTTTAGGAGATAAACGGTTAACAAAAAAAAGTACCAAAATTATATTTTTACCCTTTTTCGGCCCCTAAATGTAAAAATTTCAAAAAAGTACCAAACACCCGTCCGCTTATTTTTTGATCGTATTATGCTGTTTTTGAAATTTTATGTCTACCTTAGTTAGATCCGGATATATAAGGTTACCGAATTTACCCGTTTTTACCCCCTTAGCGTTTGAATTTTCCAAAACCTCGCCTTAGTGGATCTAAACATCCTGAGGGGAACCCACATTCGATGATCAGTCAGTTAGTCAGTCACTCAATAACGTTACTCTTTTATTTATATAGATAATATTTTAGCTGTAATTATCCAATTTAAAATTCCGGTTGCGAACTCTGGTTCTCAAGACACCACAGCATTCTGTCATGTAACGAACCCAGCTTAAAGCTGCAGATCCAACTCTAGCAGCAGTTTGGTGAATACGTTCGCTTGCTGTCAAACAGAGCAATTTGAATTTTTGTTCCCTTTATCTGAGGTAATTCAAATATCTGCTACGAACTAATTCTTTTAAATCTCTTCATATTTTATTATGATTTTCAACATGCTATCAACTGTTCTTTAATCTGCGGTCAGTTCAGTGGTAACTTTTTAAACATTTTTATGGCTGCCATATGAAAGACATGTTCATAAAACAAACAAAAAAAAAACGTCCTGATAAAGTTAACCCCCCCACCAACAAAAATAATACCATGACTTGTTTCTCCACATTAAGGGTGTTGACTTTACATTTTTTTAGTTTTAGTTTCCAAAATGATTTAACATTTATTCCATAGCATAATTTTACATGGACTTTTTAAAAGACATAAGCACGCCTTGATTTTTTGTTTTCAAATAATTTATGACTATTTAACAAAATGTTACACAATCCTTGTGTATCCTTAAGAAACCTTAAAACAATTTAAACATGTAAAGTTTTTTTTTGCTTTTCGCTCCTTTAAGCAAGTCTTTTAAAGGTTTTAAATTTCTTAGGAAAATAATAAATACTTTACAGAAAATCAAACACAAAAACTGGAAATAATTTAAGTTTGTTTTTGTTTGGTGTTGCCTACACTCCGTCGCATCGTTCTGCTTGAATTGCGTAAGTGTCATTTAATATGCACTAAAGCATGACATATCAAATGTCACTTTGACAGCTTCTGACTTGTGCTAATGAGTTAAACACATATAGAACAGCAAAAACACACACTCGTACTTGCATTTAGTTCTCATACTTTTACTCTTCATAATTTAAGCAGGCATTAACTAAATATATAAAAGAAATTTTTTAAAACTGCAAAAACTATTTAGAAAGTGTTTTTTATTTGACAGATCCTCATGCTGTTTCGTCCCTTTTTTTTTGTTATTAAATGTGTTAAGTGTTTTAGAATAGAAAGAGAAAAGAAATGTTAATATGTTTTTCTGATTAACACATGCATAGTAGTCGTATGTGTCACACTTGCCAAGTTTTGTGTTTTTTTTTCTATTTCCAAAGATTCTGTGGGTTTTCAGTTTTCAACTCTTAAATTAATGTAAATTAATTTTAAGTTTTCCTTCTTTCTCTCTGTCTTTTTTAATTATAATTGTCATTAAGCCAAGTGACATTTTAATTTGACATTTGCTGTTTGCATTGACAAAAAGAAACACATCCATTTTGCTGATAACATGCAAACAAACTGCTACAAAAATAATTAATGACTTTTGCTTTTCTTTGTGGTTTAATAATTATCGCTGAAATCCCAAAAGAAAGATGTGTTGAGATGTTAAAATTTGTTAAACAAATTACTTTGTTAAATGTTGATAAAAAAAAGGAATTTTTCAAAACTTTACTCTAAATCAATATGTCAAATCTGTTTTTATAATTTCTGCGGTTGCCTATGCATGTCATTATAAAATTGTACAGCTAAAAAAATTAATATTAAATATTTAGTTTAAATCATAGCAATAGCCCACTGAAAGAAAGTCTGAAGTTTTTCTTTTGTAAAAATAATTTAAAGTGTCACGGATGGACTATTTCCTGCCGCAGAAGCTGAAAATTTATTAAAATAACTTTAATCTAGAACTAACCACACACCGTAACTGAGCATAACTTCAGGAGTTGGAAATGTAGCTTCTAGCACTTAAGAAAAACTAATTTTCTTAGTCCTTGGAGGGATAAAATACACCAGTGAACAAAGAAGTGTTTTTTTTTTGCTAGTATTTACAATCTATATAACTGTCTACCAACAGTTCGGATGAACATTTACTTGCGCCTACGAAAGACTTTGGAGCTGAACGTAATTTCACCGACATGAAGAACCGGATAGACAGTTGTGTCTAAGATTAATATCAGTCAGTACCTGCCTTTTGGCCTAACTTGATGGTGGTCTTAAATCAGCGTTCACACATGGCCCCATGTGTCCCTCGAAAGCACTTGTATTACTTGCAAAACACACATGTTGCAACTTCTTATACATAGCTCGCCTAACCATAAACAAATAATATCTGAGGTCTTTGAGGTATCTAAACTCATACCACTTGAGCACCTTACGCTAAGTGGGCAAGCATTGCCAATGCAACAACAGTACTGTCCTTTCCGGGTACAAAACCATCAAGCACTGCTTGATGCAGCTTCTTTTGTATTAGAGACTAGCTATACCCGGCGTTGTGCAGATATAGAAAAATTAATTAACTCAATTAAATAACCATACAATTAGCTAGTTTTTTTTTTGGCGATCTTTTTAGTTTTGGCGAATTTTAGCATTTTAGCGATTTTTTTCATTTTGTCGATTTTTCGTTTTGACTTTTTTAATTCTGGAATTTTTTAGTTTTAGAGTTTTTTAAAATTTCAAGAGTTTGCCTCTTACGGTTTCCAAGATACAGCAAACTGTTTAAACTACATAGTCAAAATTACATTAACTTTCAGAACATCCTTTAATTTTTGTTGTGTTAAATATTCTACAGACTACACCAAATAACACTAACTTTGAACATTTCGAAAGTCTATATAAAAATGTCTGTATATTACATAAGTATTTCAACATGTTTCGTTGCTCGCTTTAGAACACCCTTTAATCTTTAGCCCCTAGTTCTTACGGCTCTCGAGAAAACAGCCTGTGACAGACAGAAAGACAGACGGACTGACGGACAGCGTGTCGAAAACAATAAGATTAATTTACACTTTGGTGTACAAAGCCCTAAAAAGAACCTTTTCCAAAAAGTACCCTTTTCAAAAATAATTTTTCAAAAAGTACCATTTCTTAAAACTACATTTTCAAAAAAGTAGGTTTTCGAAAAAGTACCTTTACTTTAAAATATAAACAGTAAACAAAAAAAAAGTACAAAAATTATATTTTTACCCTTTTTCGGCCTCTAAATGTACAAATTTCAAAAAAGTACACAACAGCTATCCACTAATTTTTCTATCTTATTATGACGCTTTTGGAATTTTATGTCTACCTTACTTAGATTCGGAGACATAAGAACACCGAGTTTACCCGTTTTTACCCCTTTTCATCCCGTTAGAATTTAAGTTTTCAAAAATTCGTTCTTAGAGAATATATACAAACATATGCATTCAGTATGTGTATCAATGTGCATAAAAAATAGTTGTATGTAAAAAAGTACCAAAAAGGGCTACCAATTTTACCCATTATATATTCAAATTTGAAAAAAATACAAATCTGTTTTTGAGGGCTTTTTAAGTAGAGAAGACTGAATTTCAAGTTTACTTTCTAACTTTATTACTTTAGGAGATAAACTGTTAACAAAAAAAGTACCAAAATTATATTTTCACCCTTTTTTGGCCCATAAATGTACAGATTTTAAAAAAGTTTCAGACACCTGTCCGCTCATTTTTTCTATCTTATAATCTTATAAGGTTACCGATTTACCCATTACTAAAAAGAGCATATAATTTTACCCTACCATATTTGAGGGCTTCGTAAGGATAGAAGAATGCATTTTAATTTTAATTTCAATCTTCATTACTTTAGGAGATAAACGGTTAACAAAAAAAGTACCAAAATTAAATTTTTACCCTTTTTCGGCCCCTAAATGTAAAAATTTCAAAAAAGTACCAAACACCCGTCTGCTTATTTTTCGATTTTATTATGCTGTTTTTGGAGTTTTATGTTATGTCTACCTTAGTTAGATCCGGAGATATAAGGTTACCGAATTTACCCGTTTTTAACCGTTTTACCCCCTTAGCGTCTGAATTTCCCAAAACCCCGTCTTAGTGGATCTATACATCCTGAGGGGAGCTCACATATGAAATTTCAACTTTCTAGTCAGTCAGTCACTCAATAACGTTACTCTTATATTTATATAGATAGATAGATTGGTATAAGCTAGAAAGTAGAGAAATTACTGCCAAAGGAAGTAAGCCAATAGATGCTTCAAGAACAAACAAAGATATTGTTGAAACCAACTTGTTACCAAGTACACATCTTCCATTTTATGTTGTCCGCAAATAATACTCCCATTCAATGTTTACTGCAAGGTGGTCAGAACAATACTAAACACGTATACTACAGAAAATAGTATGCGACAGACACACAAACGTTCCGACAGTGTTGTACAACATGGCAAAAAATCAAAACTATTTGATCTTTCGCAGTACAACCAACACACAACTTAATACAACGAGCCCATAAACGTAACAATTTCGTGTACAACCTATTCAAGTTGTACCAACGGTCGTAACGTGTATGACATGCTTTATGTTTAAATACATTCACAAAACGAGCGTACTCTGAGCTTACTACAGTTAAAAATAGAGCATGCGATGGAGACCCGAAGTCGATGTGGATAATGCAAAAACGTGAGAATCGGAAAAGGTGTAACAATCGTAACATGTGACGATTGACAAATGGAAGAAATAGTGCCAGAAGTATGAAAAGAGCTAAACAGATTTTAGGGGGACAGCACAGAAAATTTTAAGCCATTTTAGCTGTGAAAGAGGAGAAGGCTTCTGCTAACTTAAGGCTCAGTTAGCCGACCGTAACGTTGATGTAGTTGGATGTTCTGATCGTTTCTGTCACATTGAAAACTTATGAGAGAGAAACGATCAGCACGTGCAACGGTCGGCTAACTGAGTCTTCTATCTGACTCCTTGGAACTTGGAAGATACTCCTTACACGGTATTAGCCAAAGTGAAAAGATAAGTGATTGTATGAAAAAGGGTATAAGTATTTTACTGATTGAATTGCACATATTCGGAAAAGCCAGACTGAAGATGATACTCAGCCCAGAACTAGTGGACAGTTTCACGTACTTCGACACAAGAGGATCAGTGCCTGGAAAATTTATTGCCGGTACACCGTTCAAATGAGTTAAGTATATTTTGAATTTAATGCTTAAAGAAGTATACTTCCATGTTCAAAGGAAAAAAGGTTGGGATGATGTATTCGATGGATCAACCAATACAAGTTTAGGTGAAAGACAAGATCATGCCGCTTGCATTGGATAACCAGATATTAGTTGACTAATTACAGCAGGCTACCATGTAATGTACTTCAAACTGGTGCTCAAAGGCAACATATGTATATAATTCGAGTTAACCTTGACAAAAGGAGAAGGGAAGTTGTAGCAAATGGCCTCACGAAGACAGGTTATGATGCTGCATTGAAGAGAATACATAGCTTCACTGGGGAATAGGATGAATCTAGCTAAGTTCTTACGGTGGTTGGACTCCAGAGACGCAATATGTTGGGAGCACAGAACTCATTATTTTTTTGGTTGAGTACATGCCGGACATGCCGGACAGGAATTTCTTGCAGCGTGACTTAATTCTGCTCTGACACAATTGCAGTGAGTCCAGTATTATTAGATCAACGCTTAACAATGAAATTGAGATTACCAGAATCCCACTGAGCTGCAGCTTACCTCATCTACTTAAATATAAAAACCTGTATTTTTTCCACCAACATTTTATATTACATGCTGGTTCTTTCACTTAAAATACTAAAATAAATCTTCCTCCACCCGCAACAGGATATCAATAAAGAAAATTTATTTTAAATTTTTATAACAAATCGCCTGTTATAAGCAAACATTTTATATGCAGCAATTTGTTGCTCGAATATTGTTGCAGTTAAACGAAATTCTGTGCAATTTCGCAGGAAATTTTCTGACAATAAAACATGTTTTATAAAAATGTGCAATAACATTGTTGCAGGAATATAATCTATAAACTATAGTTTTTTTTGCAGGTCGCTATTTTTGTTTTATTTTCTGTGCAAATAAAAACCAAATTGCATATTTCAAAAACAGCTTGTTGTTAAATTTATTTAATGGCTTAAATACAGTTAAAAGCCTTTTAAAAATACAAATAAACAAACAAATAGCATTTGAATGAAAATAAACAGAAAACAAATTTTAACAATTTGACACTTTTGAAAAAGGACCAAAGGACTTTGTGAATGTGGTAGAAAGTGCGCTACACAGGGTCGAAGAGGTTGTCTTTAGCGTATGTATATTTAAAATTGTCTCCATTTATTTGTTTCTTGTCTAGTACTCCTGGGTTGAACTTAGAACTGGAAATGTTTTTTGACGGAAGCCGCATAGTGGAAGTAGTATTTTTAGGATTCCGTACACTAAAGGTGAAAAGGACCCCTGTCTGTATGTCACATGCTTCTATCTTGAGGACGGTAAGAGGAACGGTCATGAAATGCTCAAAGAAGATGCGTGACTATGGCCTCTACAACAACAAATTCTATAAGTCTATGAAAGCTAAAAATTAAAGGGTGCTCTAAAGCGAGCAACGAAACATGTTGCAATCCTAATATAATATACAGACACTTAATACATAGACACTTGACATTTTCAAAGTTATACGGACTACACCAATAAATACTTAAATTTAAACAAAATAAAAATTAAAGGGTATTCTATCAGTTTATGTAATGTTGACAATGTAAAATTGACAAATAGATGTATCTCAGAAACCGAAAGAGGCAAACTCTTGAAATTTTGATAGGTAGCGCAACATTTTGAAGGCAACAAAAACGAATGATAAAAAACAAACAAACTAAAAATTAAAGGGTATTCTATCAGGTAATGTAATGTTTAAATTCAGTTTTATCTTATGGATCGTAATAAATAGACACTTGAAACAAGCAAAGTTAATAATTAAAGGTAAATTAATAATTTAGCCCTTATTTTTAAAAGTGGTACAAGTCCACTTTTTGAAAAAAAAATAAGTAACGGTATTTTAATTAGATATAGACAAAATATTATTAAAATAGCCATACATTTTTTTTTAATTGCACTTAGACCACTTTCAGAAATAAAGGCGCAATTAACGGGTATCTCTTCAAGTAATGCAAGGAACATGCTGAAAAGTAAATCACGAAAAAAGAAACCAAAACAAACAAAAATCGCCAAAAACAAAAAAAAAAATCCCCAAAAACGAAGAAAATCGCCCAAAAGAAAAAACGCTAACAACAAAAAAACCCAAAATTAAAAAAATTTTCAAAACCAAAAAAATCGCCTAAATGCAAAAAAACCTAAAACGAAGGAAAGTTCTAAGACGTAAAAATCGCTAAAACAAAAAAACGCTTAAACTGAAAAATCCAAAATTAAAAAAATGCCAAAACCAAAAAAAAAAAACTCCAAAATTGAAAAAAACTGCTGGAACGAAAAAAAAAACACCAAACCTCAAAACAAAACCAAAAATATCGCCAAAATGAAATAAGTAAAAAAATCGCAAGAAAAAAACAAACAAAAAATATGTAAAACGAAAAAAGTCACCAAACAGAAAAACGTAAAAAACAACATAAAAGAATAAAGCAAAACAAAAAACAAATAGCCAAGATGACAACAGCCGCTAAAAAAGAACCAAAACAAAAAAAATCGCCAAAACTAAAAAAACGAAAAATCGCCAAAACAGAAAAAATCTAAAAAACTAAAAAAATCGCCAAAATCGAAAAAATCTAAAACAACTTTAAAACGAAAAAAGTCGCCAAAACAGAAAGAAATCGAAAAAGCTAAAAAATCGCCAAAATCGAAAACAACGAAAAAATCGCAAAACAGAAATAACTTAACAAAAACCAAAATAAAAGAAAAAACCAAAACGAAAAAAATCGCCAAAATGATAAGAAGCGCTAAAACAAAAATAGCACCAAAACGAAAAAAATCGCCAAAATTAATATAAAAAAAGTTGCAAATAACAAAAAAAATTCGTCAAAAGAAAAAACACTAAAACGAAAAATTGAGCTAAAATTGTATATGGCACCCTTCGCGTGCTAGTAAAAGTCGCAGTTTACTGAATTTAATTGGACTCTTCATTTGGTTATTCTGCTGTATTATAACTATAGTCCACAAGCTTTGGCTGTACACCGTTAAACACAAACAGTAATTTCAATTACATATTGCAATTTGTTCATGGCCCTTCGAACCTAAGCCTAGTTTCAAGCGTTCACGACATTGTAGATATGAATAGCAACGATTATCTGTTTTCTACTTAATTAGAAGAGCATCAGAGCTTCATGGTTTGTCTCATATGTAAACAAAAACTGCATGTGCCGTTTAACTCTTGTTTATAGTCCTTCGAACTAATTTTTTTCTCGTACGTCGTACGTGCTGTAGCGTTCTTCCGAAGTCTGCCTCAATACAACTGCTGCCATTATGAAAAAATATGCACATATGCAAACCAAATATCCAATGACATGTCCGCACAAAAGGAATTAAATGAAAACACCGATAGTTAAAAAGGTGATGACTAGTAAAAGAGCAAACAGGACAATAAAGGTTGTGCAAATCAATGAACAACCAAAATCTAAATCCTTCATCTACGCGAAACTACACAAAGGAGAGGGGGATGAATTTTATCCAATATAAAAGATACAAACACAACATATTTAAAGTGAAATATACTGTGACAGCACAAACTTCAAAATAAACTAAATATTGCGACACAAAAAAATTTCTGCATATAAATGTAAGTGACACATGTCCTTTTTACAGAATCATAAACATGTACATCTCTTTGTATGAATTTTATGTTACCGGCCTTTTTTCTCGGACAAGTGTCAAGCTATTTGCCAAACTCATTCGTACAAAAGGACCTTTTTAATTCTGGTTTTGTTTGCAAAATTTTCCATCCTTTAATTTAACGCCAATTTTAAAGTAAAAAGGATTAAAAATCTTTCTGTTTGTTAGGAAATTGGTTTAGCCTTTCATCAAGTGAACATTTCGCAAACAATAGCCCGGAGATTTTTTTAATTTTGTAGTAAAAAGGATTGAAATTAAGAACTTCTTCCTACCATTCATTGAAATAATTCTAGTTTGTTTGCATGTGCAATTTTAAGGCCTCAGTGAGTGAAAAATTTTAAATAATCATGTTAGCATTCATGAATAGAAGGAAAATTAGTAAAATGAGATTAATAACTGAAATTTGATTAGTTTTCTTTTGTTTTGTTATTTGAAAGGCTTGAAGATTTGCACGTTTATAGGAAAATCAGTTACGGTATTACAATGAGCAGGTCCTTTCAATGAAGAAAAGGCGTGTAATAGGAATATAAAAGCAGAAATAACAGATTGGCATTGAAAATATGTTAAAAAAATATTAAAGAAATGGCAGGTAAATTTTAATTTCAAGGAAATTAAACTCTTCCAACGAAGTTATAATAAAAATGAGATATTAATAACACAACACAAAAGAGTGCACCAAGAAAATATATACGCGTTTTGGCGTTTTGAAAGATTACATCTCATTTTTGCAGATATGCAGTATAGTTATTGCAGATATGCAGTAATTGTTATTTTTCTTGTTGCTTAGTGTTAGTGAAAGACTGAAGTTCCTTCAATATGCTCTAAAAATTTCATTTTATTGCTTTTCAATTTTTATTTCATCCACTTAATTTTATTGGAAATTGAAAAATGAAATATTTATGCTCTAAATTTCGTTTTGAATAGTAATTTATGCTGAAACAATAATTGAAGCTCAATTAAATTGTTAGGGATCTGAAGTTGTTGTAGAACACAACAACAATAGCACCAACAATTCTAATAGCTTAAGCAGAAACAATAGCAAGAAAACAGCAACAACAACAACGACGACAATAATGTTGAGAACAATTGACACAAATCCCTACCAAAAACAAAAACGATAAGGATGTTAACGTCACACAAGGACTTGGCAAATATACAAAACCAACACATGCACACACTTACACATAAAGAAGCACATACACAAAAAAGCAAAACAAACAAAAACGACAGGGGCATAAGGCAAGAAATCCTTAGTACTTAAAGGCGAACATGTTAAACACATGTTGCCTCATTTAAAACCAAACAAAAAACATCTAAAAATAATTTTTTATGTCTCTTGTTGATGTTGTTATTTGCAGGGAAAAGCCCCTTAAAAGTAAAATCAGGTTAACAATTTAAATGAAGAAGTTGAAACAGCAGCAACAGCAATAGTAGCAGCACAAATTGTAACTGTTGCAAAAATAATCTGAAACATTTAAGAACCTTAAAGTATATTTTATGTTGTCACTGTTAACGATTTTGTGTTTTAGGGAAAATTGCAAAATCGAAACATATTTGTTAAAGTATTAAAGCAAACAACTAGGACAACAAACAGAAAAGTAAGAAAATTAAATGAGAGGAGGGAGGGATGTCCAAAGTTGTGCTAGGATATGGTTTAATCATTATAAAGAAAACGCATTGACGACAATAAAATGTTAATTGTGTTGAAAAACAAAAGAGAATAAGTGCAGTTAGAGAAATTATATATGAAAACTAATAGATCAAGCTTGATTTAGTTATATCAGATTATAAATTTAAATTATATCTATTAAAAAAGAAATATATTAAAGACTAACACTATCTAATCAGAACGTAACAGCACATTATTTTCGAAGGCCGCAACACTCTCCGTCATTAGCATACTTTTTTCGGTTTTTGTGCAGGGAATGAAATAAAATTTGTCATAAAGCTTAAATTTCTTCCACATCCTGAATATAATTTAAAATTAAGGACATGAGCGAGGTAGCACAAACTGTAATAAAACTCATCACAGAACCTAACATCATGTTTTTAGATATAGTTATTGATTTTCATTGCATATCGATCTAAATTGTAGCAACAATCTAATTTTTAAAATAAAGGATATATGGAAGGTAGTCATATCCTTGCACGTATTTGAATGAAATTTATCACACAGCTTTATACCATGATTTTGGGAATAGTTATTAAATTTTTTTGCATTCGGATCATATTTGTAGTTAAAATGAAATTTTCGAAAATAAATGATATGGGAGATTTTCCCCTTCTTGCATTGATTAGTACAAAATTTAGCATAAAGATTAATAGCACAATTTTAAAAGTAGCTGCAAATTTTTTCTGAGTTCCGATCGTAATTGTCGCTAGAATATCGATTTCAAACCTAAGGATATGTATCCTTGCAGCGGTTTTAATGAAATTGAGCAGTTTAATAGTATAATTTAAGTACATAGTTACCAATTTTTATTGAAATCTGCTCATAATTGTGGCTAAATTTAGTTTTTTAAATAAAGGATTATGACAGGTGCGCAGATCCTTGCATTAATTGCAACTTTTTGGTCGTAGTTGTAACTAAAATTTAATATTTAAAATAAAGGATTTGTGACAGGTACATCACAGAGCTTGATAGCACTACTTTTTGAAAAGTTAGAAATTTTTTAAGCTAATATAAAATTTTTAAAATTAAGGATATAAGTGGGTAGGCATATCCTTGCAGTTTTTTTAATTAAATTTATGGCAAAGTTTAACAACAAAATTATACGAGTAGTTGTCAACTTTTGTTGCGTTCTGATCATAATTGTAACCAAATTTTATTATTTTAAATAAAGGATATATGGCAGGTGGATATATTCGTGAACTGATTTATATGAAATTTATCACAGATCTTAATAGCACTATTCTGGAAATTGTTATAAGTTTTTGTTGCATTCCTATCATAAATGAAGCTAAAACTAAATTTCAAATAAAGGATATATGGGAGGTAAGACTTTTCTTGCATTGATTGGGATAAAATATGGCAGGGAGCTTAACAGCATAATTTTAGGAGTAATTACAAATTATTGCTTAGTTCGGGGCATAATTGTAAATAAAATCTAATATTTAAAATAAAGGATATATGGCAGTTAGGCAAGTCCTTGTCTTGATTGAAATAAAATTTATCACAGAGCTTGGCAGCAGTACTTTTGGAATAGTTATCTGTTTTTTTAATTAAAATCTTTTTTTAATAAAGGATACATTTGGATATGGGAAGTAGGCATGTACTTGCACTAATATATTATGCTATTAGCAGACCTTAATAGTATAACTCTAAGAGTAGTCGCCATTTTTGGTTTCATGTCTTACCATAATTGTAACTAGACTTTAATATTGAAAATTCAGGATATATGAGATCAAGACATATCCTTGCACTTATATAAATCAAATTTATGACAGAGCTTGAAACATAATTGTAGGAATATTGGCTAATTCTTCATTTAATTCTGACTATAATTGTAGCTTAAATTTAGTATTGTAAATAAAGGATATATCTCAGCAAGACATATCCTTGACCTAATTGAAGTGAAACCAATCACAGAGCTCAACAATATAATGGAAGGACTGGATACCAATATAATAATATACAAATAATAATATATAAAAATATAATAATTAATGCTAAAATTTAATATTTCAAATAAAGGATATATGGGAGCTAGGCTAATCCTTGTACTACTTGAAATGAAATTTTAGACAGAGCTTAACAATCCAATTTTAGGAATAGTTAGAAGCTTTCCTTACAAAAATTAAATTTTTAAAATAAAGGATATATCAGATTTAGGTATGTCCTTCCACTACATAAGACGAAATTTTTCAAACATCTTTATGGCATAGTTTTAAGAATACTTATAAAGTTTTGCTACATTCTGATCATAATTGCAGCTAAAGCTTAATTTTCGAAATAAAGGATTTTTTGGAGATATGCAAGTCCTTCTACCGTTTAACCTAAAATAAGCTACGGGGCCTAAATGCATAATTCAAGGAATAGTTACCGAGTTTGCTAGCATTCTGATCATAATTGCAGCTAAAGTTAAATTTTTAAAATAAAGGATATATGAGAGGTTTGCATGGTCTTGCTTCGATTGAGAGAAAACTAACTTAAGAGCAAAACTGCATAATTTTAGAAACATTTATCGAATTTTTTTGCATTCTCTGTATAATTGTGGCTAAAATGTTATTTCATAAATTAAGGATATATGGGAACAAAGTTCGTCCTTCCACGGATTGCATAGAAACTTCCCACAGAGCGTAATAGCATATTATTAAAAATTGTATTGAGGTTGTTTAAATATTCTGATCATAATTGTTGCTAAATCATAATTTTTAAAATAAAGGATATGTATATGGGAAGATGGCGTATTCCTGCATCGATTGACCTTAAATTAGCTACGGAGCATAACCACAGAATTATGAGAATAGTTACGGAATGTTTTTGCATCCTGATCATAATTGTGGCTGAAATTTTATATTTAAAACAAAAGATATATGCGAGTTTGGCATGTCCTTGCACCGATTGACTTAAAATTAGCTACGGAGCCTAAAAGCATAACTTTTAAAATAGCTTATTGCATTATGACCATAATTGTTACAGAAATTTAACTTTCAACCTAAAGGATATGTGGAGGGTAGGTATTTCCTTGCACCGATTTCGCTATATTTAGCTACGGAGCCTATCCGAATAGTTTTTGGAATATTTACCTACTTTTGCCGCACTCTGCGCATAATTGTGGCTAAAATTTCATTTTTTTTAGCTAAAGGATATATAGAAGGTAGACATGTTTACACGCTAATAGCCTAAACACATATTCTTAGGAATACTTACTGAATTTTTCTGCATTCTGGGCATAAATGTGAATAAAATTTAGTTTCCTAAATTAAGGATATATGGGAGGTACATTTGTATTTGCATTGATTGCAATGAAACCTTCCACAGAACCTAAGGGCATATTATTAAAAATAGTGTTCAGTTTTTCTTATTATAATTGTTTCTTATTATAATTTTAGCAAATATTGGAATAAAATTTAGTATAACGCTTGAAAGCTAGTCTTATGCTTAGTTGCTATTAACTAATTCAAAGTCTGGAAGTTACGTTACGTTTTTGAAAATATGTACACGAACTCACTAAAATATTTCTTTGAGTGTACTGCCATTTAATTATATATACTCTTTAATGCCTAAAGTTCAATATAAGCCATTAAATTGCACAAATGGTGCATTTTAAAATTTAGAATATATTGACACACGCACTAACATGCACAAACATAAACGCACAATTAAACACTTGTATGCATTTTCATGCAAGTAACAAAATACTTAAGCCTTAAGGCAACAAAAAAAATGTTTGTTGCAATTTAAAATAAATGCAATTTGTTAATACGTTTATATGTACATGTGTATATGAGATTGTGTATATTTATATTTGTGTTGGTTGTCATTGTCATCAACAGTCTCAAAATGTGGAAAAATCTCTTTGTATCGGAGTGTGTGTATGTGTGTTTAGCCTATTAATTGCACTTGTACCAGATGTCAATTGCATCCTGATTTCACAAAGCACATTCATACACATGTTCATACAAGATAATGCTTGCTTGCTTGCTTGATATTTAATCATTATCGGAAAACGAGAGATACAGGCAAAACACACTGACCTACTTTGTGCGTAACAAGAGAGAGTATATGTGTGTATGTGTGTTTATGGCTATAAAATGTTGCATACTCTACGGGTGCAAATGGTTTTGTATAAAATTGTCTATAATCGTATGTATGCGTATTTTAGCATGTAACTGATGTTAAAAGAGATTTTTCATCTTTGTACTGGTGTTTATTCATTGTCAGCATTATTTCCTTTATTAATCAGGAAAAGTGGTTGGTTGGTTAGTTGACTGGTGTTGTTGCAGAAGTAAAATGATGTAACAGGATGTGTTAGCTTTTGCAAATTCAAAAGTGTTTTGCATACCAGAATGTATGTATGAATGTGTGCGTGTAAGTGTGTGTGTGTGTGTGTGTTAAGTGCCACAATAGACCCTGTATGCTGACGTGTATGTTTATTTATTATTTTTTATATTCCTTTAATCTTGTGCATTTAAACGCCACTGTTTGCTAATGTTTGATGGGCATACATCTTCCATTTTCCACTGCAGTATTATGTCAAGTGTAAATATTCTAATTTTTGTTTTTACTATAGCATTTTCATGTAGAAAGTATAAAAAAAGAGATGGATATTCGGGGCATTAAACACCAAAAAAATATGGTTTTAAAATCTATGAATTTTTCTATATTTAAGAGTTAATTTTGTGGCTTCAGGACCTTATTCATAATAAACAATCAAATGTTTATAAAAGGTTTATGAAACAGATATCGATACAAAATTTTTTTCATAAACCTTTTGAACAATGTTATTGAAATAATTAAAATATGTATACTATATTAATTAACTTATTAATTTAATTGATGAAAACCTTACATATTCGCATTATCCGCAGATGACATTTATTCACGCACACTTGAATCATTTTCATGTCTCGTGGACCAGCTTTCAATGTCTCACATCTCACATTTGCATTGAGGATATTATTTATCTTTGTGGATTAGGAAAGAGAACACAGGCTCCAAAGAGCTTCTACATTTTAATGGAAAAATCAAATAAAAAATGTAATCAAGTACGTAAATTTATAAGAAAAATTAGCCACAAGAAAGAAATAGTGTGACCTTGTCTACTCTTTGTAAAATTTCAAAAAATCTTCTTTACACTTTTAGTTCATGATATAAAATACCTTTTTATTTTTCAATTAACGCATCTAAGTAAATGGAATGGGAAAAGGATAGTCTTATTAATGTCTGCAGTTAATGTAAATAAAGTTTTTCAGGTATTTTCACAGTAAAAGGACCAAGAAAGTAGTTTATAAATAAAATAATCTGGTTTCAAACAGGCAGCTAATTAACCTTTAAATGAGAACTTGTAAAATATCCTTTGTTAAGTCCAAAACCAAAATGGCCTTCAATGTGATAGTGTAAGGAAAAATGTTCAAGTTTTATCCTTAGAAAATAATATAATGAAAATAGTGTTTTTAAGATCTTTACAAAAATCTCGGCAGTAATTTTCACACATTAACACTACAATTAACAGATAATTGTTTGTAAAAAAACAGTCTTTGAAAAATGCTTGAAGGCGTAGAGAGACTCCTTAGGCCTTAAAAATCTGTTTGATACTTGCTTTTCATTTTACTGATGCCACAAATTCTAAAAACAATAAAACATTTTTAAACTAAAACTGATAATAAAAACCAAATCCTTGGAGTTCTTTTTATTAAAAACTCTACCAACTATACATTAAATAACATTAAAAGTTACTGTAACCAGCCCACGACGCACATTTAAAATATTCACTTTTCCTTATTGACACTTTGACAATGTTGAAAATTTATAGCTGTATCGCTATTTAAGTTCAACATCCTTTTTCTGTTGTATCCTTTATTGTTGCAAAGTTTTTTTTTCTTTTTGCTAACCAGTTGATACACTCGAATAGTCAGTTAACAATTGTCGTGTTAACTGGTCTGCAGCTGATAAAAGTTTTCAAAACATTAGTCTCTTTTTCATTTTCTTTTCTTTTTGTTATTGTAGTTGTTGTCCCGACTCCTCGTTATCCTTTCAACTTTTTTTTTATTTTTTGTAGCTATTGTTGCCATTTTTTCTGCACTATGCTACGTTATCCTTTTACGTTTTTCTTTTTTATCCTTATTTTACTTTATTTTTATGCGGTTTTTGTGTCAAATGGGTTTTAGCTCCATTGAATACAAAATGTTCTATCGAATCCTTTCTATTATTATTACTTTTCTCTGTATTGTCCTGGATTTTCCTGAACAGAGAAAAAAACTGTTGTAGGTTTTTTCTCCCAATCTTGCTTGGCGTGTTTAATCGTCTGCATAATTGTTTTATACAGAGATGTATGTGAGTTAAAAAAAGAGTATGAAAGTGTGTAAGATAAAATAGGGATCATGTCCTGGTTGCTGGGCTTAATTCGTTTGTAGGAGTCTAGGGTTATTTTTACAGGGTTTAACACTTTAACAGCTGCTGTTGCCTTCTTGTGGGTGTGTGTGTGTGTATTTTATTATATGTTTCCTACTATTAACAGCTCTTTACTCTTGTCTCCTTTGTCCTTTCAGTTGGTGGGTGTGTGTTTAATCTAATTTTATGCGAAACTTTTTTTATATATTGTTTTCTTTTTCATTCTGTCACCATATAAATATATATATTTTTTCAATAATTTGATTAATTATTCGTTTGGAAAAAATCCTTTTTCTCTAACGAGATTAAATGGCGTGAAAATGGATTAAATATTGCTTCGTTGGGATATAAAAATAATAAAGGATTTTTAAAGACAACAAGAGATATTGTAAATGACATAAATATTTTATTTGTGATGGTGTATTCACAGGACTATATTGATTTAGTGGTTTGGTTAAAAATCAATTACAGTTGTTTAATTGGATTGGTTTTTGGGCAAGGAAAGGTCAAAGTGGCTATTAGTAAACTGATTACACTATGCAACAAGAAAAATGCCAAGGACTACCGCTATATTTTTTGATGTGTTCTGGGTCCCCTAACTACAAAAACAGTCAAAATTGTGAATTCTAAGAATAAATTTGTTTATTTTTTTTCGAACATTCGGAATTTTTTAAAAGGCAGCTCCACCGAATTTTTCATAGCTTAATAATATATTGTCCAATTTTATTGCAAAAACCACTACCGAACATTAAACAAAATTACCTTTAATCTGTTCTAATATTATTTTTTTATTTTGGCATTATTCAGACCACAATGAAGACAGAAATTTTTTTGCGAAATTGGAAAATTTTTATTTATTTTAAATTTAGAAAAAATCTAAAATGACAAAAAACTTTAAAGTTTTATTAAATAATCATAAAGCTACATATACTTCAAATTAAACAAGCTTTATTTAATGAAAATCGATTGATAAATATTGATTTTATTCACAATAAAGTGAAATTACATAATTTTTGCAAAAAAAACATTTTGAAGAGGCTACCCCACTGATTTTAATAGAAACAGTGACCATACTAACCTACACAGAAAAAATTGTCGCCAAAATTTTTTCAAAAAAAACTTTGTCTAAAATAAAATTAAATTTTCAGTAAATGTTTTTTACGGAATCAGTGAATTTTTCGTTTGGCTATTACTTAGGACGCAAACACCAAAAACAACAGCAAAACACAGTTATCTGTGCCGCAGATAAAATTAACCCTGATGACGACATGTCGTGACATACATATATATAATAACAACAACAACAATAATAGCAAAAGGAATGCGATTGTAGCAAGTTTATATACTGAAGACTTCTAAGTGAATCAATTCGTTAATGCTGTTGTGTTTATTCTCATTCATTCTTTTAGTCTTTAGATAAACATACAGAATTGAACACATTTAGCAAAGTGAAATTTCATAAATGCTTAATGGATGATGATGTTAAGATTTAAAACTTAAAAATGCTAAAAAAAAAGTTTTTACTGGCTCAGAAAAAAAGTTTGTTTGATATAATACAAAAAATCCGGCAAATATTTTTGTTTGATTCAGTAAACTATTTTGTTTAGAATTTATTAGTATTTTTTACAAATTGTTTTATAAATTCAGACCAAAATATTCTTCGATAAATTAGTTTGTTCAAACAAATTATTTTATAATTCGAGTTTTTTATAAAAGGAGTTTTTTTTCAATGAAATTTTCGCGGCATTTTTGTCTGTATTCACAGATTTATTTGTAGGTCCTTTTCTAGACAAAATATTTACTAAATCATTTCATTTTTTACTAAAAGTAAAATTTAGTTTTTTCTGTGTATGACTAAACTATGACTACATCTTGTCTAAACTAGACTCCAAGCCTTGACTGTGACTAGACTATGACTAGACTACGCTCACACCACACACAGAAATATTTCATATTAAAACCGTTGAAAACAACGTTAATTTAAAATTTTTCTGTAGTGATTTTGTTTCGTAGGTGTTTTATGTTAATTCAAAATATTTTTATAACAACCTTCTAAGACAACTTTTCTTTTGAAATAACTATATTTCATCTTAATGTAATATTTCAGTCAAAAATGAGGTTGTTACTGAAATAATACGAAGAATCATATTGCATCAAAATTATTTCAAGTTGAAACAATGTGATTTTGATACTGAAATAATGCGAAGAATCATGTTGAATCAATATTTTTATTCAAGTTGAAACAACATGAATTGGATACTGAATTAATATAAAGAATCATATTGAATCAAAGTTATTTCAAGTTGAAACAACGTGAATTTGATACTGAAATAATACGCAGAATCATGTTGAATTAAAGCTATTTCAAGTTAAAACAACATGAATTTAATGTAATCATTTAATTAATTAATTTACTTGCGTGATGTGTATTAGCACAGGCATCAGAAAAACTTGTGTTGCAGTTGGCTGCCCCAGCCAAGATTTGAACTTGGGCCACTTGCTTGGTCGTCGACAAAAGCCTCAAATATATTTTAGATATACACTAACATAAATAACATCATTAATAACATGAATTAAACATGATTTAATTAATTATTTAACATAAAAATTATTTGAAATTAAAATCATAGTCATGTTGATTTAAAATGAAATGTAACGCCGGGCAACGTGTAAGATTAATAATTTTTCGCTTAAATTCAATATGAAACGATGGTAATTTTAAATAAAATCTGTACTTTTATAAAAATTTAATATGATTTCCAATCAACATTGCGACATGTTGATTTTACGATGGCATATATTTTTTTCTGTCAGCATGATCAACACATGCTTTTCTCATTTGGCTAAAGACTTGCAGGATTATGCATTTAGCACCTGCTTAGTAGTCTCTGTAGCTAAGCTTTGCCCGTACTATTGAAGGTTACTTTCCTTTAGGCAAATTTTATGTTTATTCATAATAATTTGTTTTTTCTTTTTAACAAAATATTTTAAAATTTTAAATGCTTTAAATTTCATTACATTTTCCCAACTCCATTTCTCAGGTCCCTAAATATAATAATCACTTCAAATGACTCTATTATGAAACATTTAACGAAACAAAACACAAAAAATACATAAAAATTATGCAAACATTATTTACTCACACTCTCTTAACATTTGTGAAAAAATAAAACAAATTTCATATAATTTAGAATCTTAGCAATGTACGAGAGGGAATGAAAACGTTACTTCAAATATTGCCAAAAAGAAAAAATATATTTTTCATGACCAAAAAAAACCTGAGAAAGTTGAATTAACATAAATAACAAAAATAACAACGTAAACATTATAATAACAACAATAACAAACATTTACATAAATACATTAAGGACTAAAAGCACTTATGATGCTGTATAAAAGTTTGTGTGTGTGTGTGTGCTCCGTGGTAGTGGCTGTATTAGGAGCTCCCACACCCATCAAACAACATCGATCGAACATATGAGTAAACAAATTTACGCAACCAAAACTGACAATGAACATAAACACGCACAAACATTTTTGGAAGGGAAAGAGATGATGAAAAAAGATTTCAAAAAATTCTATTGACTTTAGAGAATGTAAGAATAATTTGTCATACTTGCTTGCGGACTAGCGGTAACGGAACATTTAAAAGGTACACTGAAACGATAGGAAAGCATTGACAGAAAAAAATTCCAATGTAAAATCAACATGTTGCAATATTGATTGCAAATCATATTAAATTTTCCAAGAACTCAGAGAAATACATAGTTTGTAGATTAAATATGTTGGTGTTTATTTGCTTTGTTGTGCTCTTCTTGATGTTTATTTTGATGTTCGTGTTGTATAAATGTAAAAAGACGACAAACTATTCATTTTTCACTGTTAAAACAAAATTGTTTTTTAGTAAAATCAATTGTTATCGTGTTTAATTAAAGTTGGATCTACTTTGATGCATCAATGAAAAATCAACGTTACATTTAATTTTAAATAAACATGACTATAACTTTAATTTCAAATAAGGTTTATGTTAAATCATCAATTACATCATTTTGAATTAAAATTAAATTCATGCTACTTATGATATTATTTATTTAGTGTATATCTAAAGTAAAGTTTGAAGCTGTTGTGATTGCATTGGTTAGCGCCTTTACGACCAATCGATAGATCGGGTTCAAATCTTGGCTGGCGTATCCAACTACAGCACACGTTTTTCTGATGCCTGTGCCAATAAACATCACGGAAGTAAAATGATTAATAAAAAGGCTACATTAAATTATTGTTGTTTTAACTTCACGTTGTTTCAACTTGAAATAACTTTGATTCAACATGATTTTTCATGTTATTTCAGTATCAAATTCATTTTGTTTCAACTTGATATAACTTTGAATCAATATGATTCTTCGTATTATTTCCGTATCAACTACATTTTGATTTAACTGTACTGAAATATTAAATCAACATGGAAAATTTATTAAATATTAAATTAAATGGAAAATTTTTATTGAAGGTTATTGTAAAATCATGTTGTATTAACATGAAATATGTAAAATTAACCTTGTTTTCGATCATTTCAATATGAAATACTTCTGTGTGGGCTATTTCGTTTAGGTCAATAACACTATGCAACAAAATGAATATTTTGGCATGACCTTTGATGACCACTATATTTTTTGATGTGCTATGAGCCCCTAACTGCAAAGTAAAATGTACAGTGTAGTCACTCAGATGTTCTCGGAAGAACTTTATGCGGAGGAAGTGAAGCGAAAACTGGGCCAAGGCCAGGCCCATATGCAATAAATTCCCAATGATTGTGTGTAAAAAGGAAATTGTAAATCTTTTAAACCGCAACAAATCTTCCATTTACCTATTATGTGAACTTAAAGGATGCGTGCAAAATTGAGTGTGTTTTAAAATTTATTCCGCAAGCAGAAGTAGTTCATGTTTTTGATGCGCATGTTTGCACGGCGTGGATAAAAATGCCTAAAACAAGAGCGAAATATAACATTCCGGTGTTTATTTAAACTTGTTGTCCTAAATAAATGCTTATACAATTGTTTCACAACATTTTTTAATTTGAATTTAAAATTTTTGCATTAGTTCCCTTCAAAATTTTTGGGGAAAAAACTCGCAAGAATTTCTCCCTCTCCCTCATATTTAGAATGCTTATTTTTTCCCTGGGAGTTTTTTCTCGGGGAGATTGTAATTTAGAATAGGAGGAATGGGAAAAGGGAAAATTTTCCTTGGGAGATTTTATTTAGAATAGGGGAATAGGGAAAAAACTTCCGGGGAATTGTTATTCATAATTGGGCTGATAATTATACTGACTCGGCTGAGGATATCTTGCAGGCCTTACGTTTAAGGAATAAGATGTGTCCAGAACTTTTATGTAAACCGCCACTATAAACATATATATAAAAAATAGCATTAAAATATCTTTAAGACGGATAAAATTCAAATTATTTTCATAAATTTAAGTTGTAGTAAAATCTGTGCAGCAGTCCTTCTAAACTCAATTTGTTACAGAAATGGTATAATTTCACTTATTTATTTTTTGTATATGTCGCTTTATGGAACAGGTAGTGAAAACTGCAAGGTTTTGCCATTTTCGATTTTTTATAAATTTTTAAAAAATTATTTATTAAATAATTTTCCAATTTTGCCTAAAAAATCATATTCAATCATATTCAATTATTCCAAAACCAGAGAGTACATAAAAAATAATATTAAATCGACTTAAAGGTAATTTTATTTCAAAACTTTTAATGTTTTTGTAATAAAATTGGATAACCACGTCCCAAGGTATGATGAAATCGGTAAAAAACCCCAAATTTGAAAATATAAATTAAAAACCAACTTATGCATAGAATATTAAATTTCGACCGTTTTTGTAGTTAGGGTAGCACATCAAAAACCAATATGTTGGTCATCAAAGGTCATGACAAAAGTTTCATTTTTTTTCATTGTGTAATTGTAGGGTGCTTCACTAAACCTTCCCTTATCTCTAAGACAAAACAAAACATATTATTACACTTGAACAGAAAATAAAATAAACATAAATTTCCTTCTCCGACAAAACAGCGTACAAAATACTTAAAACTGTAGCAAACATAAGGAATAACATTATGGTGGAGCTAGAGGACTGGGAGTCGGCAAAATAAAAATATGCTAAATCAACATTAAAATTATAAAAAATAACATTTTATGATTTATTTCCAGCAGTATTTTGACTTTTGTAGGCAAAGGAATGAGACACTAAAATAAGTATGTATTTCAATTTCAAATGTAAAAGTTGAAGAGATTTTTTTATTATTTTTCACAAAACTCGTAAATAACACTAAAATTATTTGAGTTAATAATAAAAGTTATGATTATCACTGTTTAAGAACTTTAATGGAGTTTACTTTTGCTGAGGTTTTTTTTTCTTTTTGCGCAGATAAATGTTTGTATAATTGAATTACAAGTAACAGTTAATGGCTGACTTGACAATATTTTTAGATAAATATTCGTAATGGTTTTGAACATAAACAAAATATTTATGTTGATTTTCTTTTTATTTTTAAAGTGCCCCTAATACCCTTAATTAGGGGAAACTTATAAAAAACCTTAGACAATAAGAAATAAGTAAAAAGAGAATAAGCGGACTTGTCTTTAAGCAGAATTAGAAACTGTTTATATAATGATTACACTGTACACCAAAATCGATTTTTTTAATTACAATCTTCTGACAACTGATTCTGGTAAGGGGCACTGAAAAATATGTTCGTGTATCGGCATTTGGAAAGTCTGCATCTGCGTTTCACTTTAGGGGGAGCTAAATTTGTCCCATTTTGCATATTAGTTATAGTGATTCGGCATAGGAAATCTTGTCAGCCTTGCGTATGTAAATCACCACGGAGGACATTTTTGTAGAATATTTTATGTGTGTCAAGATAAATATGCCGAGTTAAATATGTTTTAAAAAATATTGCATGCGAGATTTTCTTAAATATTGCATGCGATATTTTTTATATACGTATTTTAAGTAATTCAAACTGAATTTTATACTTTTGATACGAATAGCCTGACTGTGGCCAAACCCTTCTTCCTCAGCGAATCAAGCCTGGCGGAAAACAGAGGTGAGGGATAGGGCTATTTCACTGCGTTTACAGTTTATTTCAAAAGTATTTTTGAAATTTGTTATAAACTTTTGACTTTAAATTTTCAAAGTTAGTGTTAATTGGTGTAGTCTGTAGAATAGACTACACCAATTAACACAGATATTTAAAATAATAAAAATTAAAGGGTGCTCTATCAGTTAATGCAATCTTGACTATGTAATTTAGACAATTTGCTGTTTCTTGGAAACCGTAAGGGGCAACTCTTGAAATTAAAAAATTAAAAAATTCCAAAATTGAAAAAATTTCGAAACGAAGAATCACCAAAATGAAAAAAACACTTAAAGGAAAAAACACCAATATTAAAAAATCGCAAATATGCAAAAAATCACCAAAACTAAAAAGATCGCCAAAAAAAAAACTAAAAAAGGCCAAAAACCGAAAAAAGTCGTCAAAAGGGCAAAAAGCACTAAAACCTAAAAAATCGCTAAAACTAAAAATATCATCAAAAAAGGAAAAAAAAATTGCCAAAACGAAAAAAGCGCAATTTTCCCCAAATAAACTCCATTATATTGGCTTAAGAACGCTCTTTCAAACTATATAAATTTTTAAATGATTTATTTAATCGGTTTTAAGTTAAGTGACGATATATGGATTTTTTAATCGGCTGACTAGTGGACATGAGTCAATTTTTCTCAAAAACCGTTCAAATAAAAATTGTTTGCTGTGTTGTGCTGTTTGTTTGTATCAGTTTTGTGTTAAAAAAAACTATTATGCTTTTGTATTGTGATTCTTATTTTTTGTTTGAGTGTCTGATTCTCTAAAGATCTTCTGACTAGTTGGCATTAGCACCCGACGAAATGCCGGCTAACCACAACAAATAAATTTGAATTTTCACATTTCCTTTATAATACTAACAAAATTTATCAAATACGTTTTTTAAGGATTTACTGGGAGTATATTTTACAAAAAAAAACTAATCCACAAAAAAGAGTATAGTGCTTAAAAGCACTATATATCTAGTGTCTAAAAAAATCTAAAAATAATCGTCGGAAGAAATGAAGACCTATGATTTTTTTTTTTTTACTTGGTTTTCCAATTCTAGAAATATTCATAGGAAGAAATAAGGAGTTGTGAAATTTTTTATTTTTGACTTGGGTTTCAATTGGCGTAAAGTACATTATATACAAATTGATAGTTTCACTGCAGATTCAAACACATCTGACAAGAATAATATCGGGTCAAGAACAAAATACGTAAAGAAATTTATCTTAATTCAATCGAAGAAATAATATGTTGGAAGCAGTTTGGCCGAAGGTTGAATGTCTGCTAACGCCTTTAAAAAGGCAAAACAAGTAATAGGATAGAATATATTAAAAATTGTGGTTTTAACGTGGTTATTCGGATAAAAGTTTTTATTTATTATTCGTTAGAATATTTGAAAAAAAGTTTAAAATTCGGCTGTTCAAACCAGAAAAAATTATGATATATTATTCGAACGATTATAAAACCCGAATAATTGACAACACCAGGGATGCCAGAATTCCTTCACCAGCGAAAAATGTCTAAGCGAGATCGAATGCAAAAATCATGAGTATTAAGCAAAAGTAAGAAAGTAATTCATGTACAGTATTTTTCGGTTAATTGACCCTACTGTTAATTGGTTTCCAAGTTTAATTGAACCACATGATCGGGAGAAAAATATTGCATACGAAAACACATGTAAATTTCCTCGGATAATTGCACCCGGTTAATTGATTTTCCCGCTTAATTGGTTAAAAATTCATGTCATCAAAAATAAATTTCCTCTTACTTTTACCCGGTTAATTGCATTATTATTGAAAAATAATCTGGCATTTTTGCACATACATATTTGACATCATTTGTGAAAAACACTGGGTGGCATCTCTACTAATTTTATTTTACTAAATTTAATTTTTTTGTAAGACTAATGTGCACATAAATAGTGCATTTAATAGTACATATGTACCTACAATAATAAATACCTGCGTATACACATATATGTACATTTTTTTCTGTTATTTGCATTTTTTTCGTTTAAGGTAAAAAAAATTATTTTGAAAAACTTAAAGTGCACATATGCGATTTCTTTTAATTCATTAGTAGTTCCAATTATGCGTGATTTCTGTAATTGAACAAACTGTTCAATTAAACGGGATTCTTGTAATTGAACGAATTGTTCAATTAAGCGGGTATCGGATAATTGGTTCCCCGGTTAATTGAACAAAAAGTTGTGCAAATTTTGATGTGCAATTAACCGAAAAATACTGTACTATTATATTTTACATCGAATTGGAAATATATTTTTTTAAGTAAATAGAACCCTATGAATTGCCATTACCGAAGTTTTTTCTTTTTATTATCAACATTTTTTTCAGCTACTTTTGTCAATCTTAAAAAGTTTGTTGGGTATAGCTCTTTAATGCTTGTTAATTATATCAGATTGTGACAACCCCTGTTTCTGAATTATATTTTTGCCGCCTATCGATTGCCTTTAGCCATTATTGCGCTCACCGATTATTTTCATAAACGAAACACTTTTCAGTAATGTTTGCCAATTTTGTAAAGTTTGCTGTGTATAACTTCTGAGTGCAGGTATTTCAGAAAGCGGCAACCCCCGTTTCGATTGCCATTAGCTATTATTCGATTGCCATTAGCTCTTATTGCGCTCATCGTTTTTTTTTTAATTTTTAAAGAACTTGCTGGGTATAATGCAAGTACTTTAGAAAGTTTCAAACCCCCTTTCTGAATTCTATTTTTGTCTCATATCGATTGCCATTAGATATTATGGCGGTCAACAAAGATTTTTATTTTTATAAACGAAACAGTTTTCGGTGATTTTTTTTGTGCTAATTTTTAAAATGTTTTCTGTGTATAAGTAAGTTCTGAATGGCTTATGAAAAATCGGTAAAAAATTTCATGTATGAAAAGAATGGCTAAAAAATGGCTAGATTAAAATAAAAGTGGCTAAAAAATAGCTAATCGACAAATTAACTTTTGTTCTGGCTAAATCTGATGAAAAATGGCTCAATTTAACCAGAAAATGGCTAAATTGGCATCACTGGACAACACTACTCTGTACATAATATGTTTTAAGTTTACTCACCTCCTAACTTGCACTTAAATAATTTGTATTTATTAAACGCCCGAACAGAAACCCGTTTTATTTATAATATTTCATTTACATACTGGCAACTCTAACACGCACTTGTTAATATGATTTGAAAAAAAACCCGTGCTGACATTTTTGTAAACACAACACAAACAAATTTGCTCTGCTTTTTCTATTGAGAATTTTATTTTTTTCTCTTGAATTTCTTTCATGCCCAAACACATAAAAAAACAATAACACATACACAAATCCAAATGCAACAGAGTGCCACCAGAAAAGAAGCACTTAAAATACCACTAATAATAACAACAACAACATGAAACTTGCAAAACCAATTATTGTGTACATACAAATTTCTTATTTGATTTACTTTAATAAAAATTTAATAGTAACACCTTTTTATTGCAATTTTATTTGATTTTCTAATAAATTATATTAATTGCAATTATTATTTATTACTTTTACATTTATTTCACGAATAATTTACATTTATTTCGAATAACTTTACCGAAATTAAAACATTTATCGACTGATTTTAGCGGGGACCACGTAAAAACTAAATTTTTCGGCAATTACAGCAGAGTTACCAGTTAATAGAGGAATCGCTTGAATAAACGGATTCTATTAAATTGTGTGATATTTTTTATTAGGAATTAGAAAAAGAGCCCTATATATGTTAAAAAGAGCTCCGATTCTACTTCTCATCCCATATAAATATTTGAGTCGTCTAAAAACTACTATGTATGTACCAATTTTTAGACAGATTGAAAAATGTTTAGAGGTGGGTCAATAAAAACGCTATTAAAATGCTAGCTAGCAGTGATAATAACTTACAAGCATAACATATTGAGTTGCATGAAAATTTTCATCAGTTTTCGCTGTGCAATATTTGCCTAACTACACCAGATTTTTTTCTAGCACAAACTGTGCCTTTTTACGAAAATAAATTATGGATTCTCTACAGAACTGCATCATTCGATTTTTAAAAAGCAATTATCTACGTAGTTGTCTAGACGCTAAAGAAGTCACGGTCTGTGCATTTCTGAATGTGGAAGGGTCCTGCGACAATGCAGAGCACTCTGCCGTTACATCTCGAAATAATAAATAATTATAATTTACGCATTTTTGTTTGTTGAACTTACTTGATTTATGAAAAAACTTCGGTTAACCGATTAAAACCGAAATTAAACGATTATTAACTGATTAAGCGAAAACTTCGAATAATTAATCGAGCGATTAACCGATTAAAGCAAAAGCCCGATTAAATGAATATGCTATGGGCCATCATGAGAGTAGGAATGCAGAGACCCAAGTCGGGGAGGATGCCCCCAAGGCGGTGTACTGTATCCACTTTTGTGGAGCCTCGTAGTTGATGAACTCCTGCACAGACTAACGAGCAATGGCATAGCATGTCAAGCAAGGGGGAAATTTGAAGAAACGTGAAGGAATATCAACCCTGCAAAGACTATCATTGCTCCTTTTACAAGGAGCAGGCGACTGTTGACAAAGCAACAAAAGCACTAATGGTTTGTAGATCTGTTGCAAGTAAAACATGGGGTTGCACACCCAAAATCCTGAAATGGATATACGCCATGATAGTGAGACCTATCATTACTTATTGTGTTGTTGCTTGGGTGGACAGACTCTGGCTGGCTACGACCAGAGATCGGTTAGAGAAATTACTGAGGCTAGCATGCATCTATATAACAGGGGCTAGGAGGACGTGTCCTGAGGTTGCTGTGGAAGTCCTCATCGAACTCACATCTTCGACGATTGTGATAGGGACGGCCGCCAGGCAAAAGGTAATCAACATCGCGGCGAAAAGCACAAGTAGGGACTGTCTAAATAGCCAATGGGGTAGCAATCATCCCTGGCAAAAAAAATTCCCCCGCTTGCGCAACCCTCTGACGGGATGAATAAAGTGTATAAATTTGACAAGAAGTTTGAAACTGTTATGGCCAATAGAAAGGAATGGGGCAGATGGCACTAAGTCACTTCTTTGGAACAGGCACCATCAGGTGTCTTCAAAACGCTGGCAGGCTCTGGTTTGGGAGTCGCAGGACCGATCTTCTACCATTTTCCAAAATGGCCAGAAGGGGGGCTAGTACACCCATGGTCGGACCAGATCCGCTTTGCGGACTTGGATTGGATAAAATTCATGAAGATATATCGAGAATAACAGCCTGTGCAGATTCTGTGATTACGAAGATGAAACTCTAGAGCATATCTTGAAGGACTGTGAAGCGTTATCCCACAGATGATATAGCGAATTGGGCAAGCACCTATTGGAGGATTGGGAACAGCCAACACTAGAACCACTGGCAATCAACCTCAGGTGAGTGGGTCTAGATGAGGTGCTTTAGCACCTGACAAGGGATACAATAGATCTTCCCGCTCGCAGTGTTAATATTTTATTTTAGTTTATTTGAGCTAAAAATTACATTTCCACCATTTTATTACTTTTAAAAGTGCAAAAGTAATTTTTAAATTCTATTATTTATTTTCCATTTCAATTCAATACTTTTCAAAACATCTCACTTACTTTAATCACTTCCGTTTCCTTAATTTTGTTCACTTTACAAATCGGATTTAAACAAATCAATTTATAAATCATGAAAAATGTTTTTGTAAATCAATTAAATAATAAATGGACAGTTTTTTTTACTTTCTTATAAAATAAATCAATGAAAAAAAACCAAGTTCACAAATTGAGAACGTAAAAGGAAACCATTGTCATCATAAGAAACAAACAACTACTCTACTATTTTATATAATTGAATTGTAAAATTTAATATTTCTTTTCTACAATTTATTTCCCTCAACTGCAAAAAAACAAGCTGCAACAGCAATAACATCAATAGAACAACTACAGCAATAAAAAACATAAAAGAAAATAATTTAAACCTGTGTAGCAGCAAATGTTATTTAAAGAAAATTATCGTTATTTTTTTTCTTCAATAATAAAAGGTAAAATTTCTTCTTCTATATAGTTTATGGCTCCACCAAACAAACAATGGTTGTGATACAGGAAGTGTGTGTTGCAACAATTGGACTTTAATTTTTAATGTTGCAACAGGACAAAAACAAGGCAAACAAAGAATAAAGCACATAAATTTTAAATGTTACTGGTTGACTGCTGGAAAATTCTGTAAAAATTAAAAGGAAAGAAATTAAACAATTTTTTTTTTCAACAATTGAGATGTTATTTGCTTCCGTTCAATGGAAGAATCACAAATATTCGCATAAAAGAATTAAAAGTAAGAAAAATAATGAAAAAAAAATATTCAATAAGTTGTAAATTGAACAAAAGCAGAGCAAATAATATAAAATTCTCGTATGTACAATGGAATTTAACGACCAAGAAAGAGGTTTATGGTTACATTTTCTTCGTAATCAAACCATATTTAAATTTCAAAATGAAATTAACAAAGACTTTTTCTGCTAGCCTCCCTTGCAGAAATTACTAAAAACCATTCATACTTTATTTGACCATAAGCTTTTAATGTTACTAAAAAGCTTCATGTGAGCTTTGCTTGTAAAAACAACTTCATCCCAAGATGAAGTGGTTTAAGCTTTCTGGAAAAGAAGTCTTGTCCTTCCTAGCAATAAAGATCGTGTGAACCACGGCAATGTCTCTAGATATCTTGCGAATAACAAGCCCCGATATGATCCCACCTAAACCCAACCGAAATACCTGTTGAAATAACCTACTTAGGGGCCAAATATATTATATAAAGTATTTTTAGTTTACCATCAACAACATTTTAATTTATATTTTTCAAATACATAAAATGCACACACATAAGAAAAACTTTAAAATAAACTCAAGCATAAAAATTCTTGAATGTAAAATAGTCATTTCAACCACAAATGTCCAAAATACGTAAGCCAAATAAAAATAATAAATGAAAATATCCTACCAAAAAGGAAAATCTATGTAAAAACCATAAAACCAAAAGACTGATTTGATGAACTGAAAATATGTAAGTATTAACAATAAAGGATAGATTCATTTGGTTTTCACAAATCTGAAAATCAAAATATTTACAATAAACAAGAAATAATATTTAGTCGGCATAATAAAGGAGAAGAGACAGACGGAGCTATAAAATCACAATATGGCAAAGAGTTGTAAAGGCTTCAACAAATTGAAATGCAGTAAAATAAATAAAGGAAAAAGGAAGGAATATGCCTTTAAGGCATTTATTGGTTTAAATGCTAGAAGAGGATTGGTTGCAAAGTACGAGGGGAAATCAATAAGTTGTCATAAAAGCAGAGAACACACAATTTTCGGTGGTTGACTTTTTTTTAACAAACACAAACCGCGAAGCGATTTAACTTGTCTGCGGAAAACACGCAGAGTCAATGGCGAGTATACAACCCATAACCTCTGGAGTGACAGGTTAGCATCGCTACCAGTCAGCCACAGCGGCATCCTTTTCTACTTTTCCACAAAGTCTAGTGCGAATTCAAACAACTTCATACAGCAAGTCCTTAACATTTTGTACACACCTCAAAAAGTAAGATGTAGGATGACATCGTCTTGCTTCTTTCCTTGATAAATTTTTCTCACTGTGATAAATTTTCTTTAGAAAAATTCTCACAGTGATAAATTTTCTTTAGAAACATTCTCACTTTGATAAATTTTCTTTAGAAAAATTCTCACTGAGATAAATTTTCTTTAGAAAAATTCTCACTGTGATAAATTTTCTTTAGAAAAATTCTCACTGTGATAAATTTTCTTTAGAAAAATTCTCACTGTGATAAATTTTCTTTAGAAAAATTCTCACTGTGATAAATTTTCTTTAGAAAAATTCTCACTGTGATAAATTTTCTTTAGAAAAATTCTCACTGTGATAAATTTTCTTTAGAAAAATTCTCACTGTGATAAATTTTCTTTAGAAAAACTCTCACTGTGATAAATTTTCTTTAGAAAAATTCTCACTGTGATAAATTTTCTTTAGAAAAATTCTCACTGTGATAAATTTTTTTTAGAAAAATTCTCACTGTGATAAATTTTCTTTAGAAAAATTCTCACTGTGATAAATTTTCTTTAGAAAACTTCTCACTGTGATAAATTTTCTTTAGAAAACTTCTCACTGTGATAAATTTTCTTTAGAAAAATTCTCACTGAGATAAATTTTCTTTAGAAAAATTCTCACTGTGATAAATATTCTTTAGAAAAATTCTCACTGTGATAAATTTTCTTTAGAAAAATTCTCACTGTGATAAATTTTCTTTAGATAAATTCTCACTGTGATAAATTTTCTTTAGAAAAATTCTCACTGTGATAAATTTTCTTTAGAAAAATTCTCACTGTGATAAATTTTCTTTAGAAAAATTCTCACTGTGATAAATTTTCTTTAGAAAAATTCTCACTGTGATAAATTTTCTTTAGAAAAATTCTCACTGTGATAAATTTTCTTTAGAAAAATTCTCACTGTGATAAATTTTCTTTAGAAAAATTCTCACTGTGATAAATTTTCTTTAAAAAAATTCTCACTGTGATAAATTTTCTTTAGAAAAATTCTCACTGTGATAAATTTTCTTTAGAAAAATTCTCACTGTGATAAATTTTCTTTAGAAAAATTCTCACTGTGATAAATTTTCTTTAGAAAAGTTCACACTATGATAAATTTTCTTTAGTAAGACTGTTGGACAATAGATTTTTTAAAGTCTTCTTTACTTGCCCTCGTAATACTACTTTTTACTCTAATAAAAACATAACACTTTTTGATTTTGTACACATCAAAACTAAAATATCTTTAAGAATATTTGATTATATGGATTCATTTACAGAACAAGAGCACATACCAACAAATGCAAACATTTTAAATAAACACACGCAAACACACCGGCACACATATGCATACACACACAAATTTACTTCCAATAATCGTTATATGTAAAAGCAAAGGATTTGATTTTATTTTTCTTGTACACTTTTTTGGAAAATTGCAATAAATTCTATATGGAACCCTTTTACAAATTTATTTATAGTTTCATACATATATTTTGATTGATTTGAGAAAATTCTTAAATAAACATTCACATTTTCCAAAAATTTGGAATTTGTTTTTCTTTTGGCTACGGTTTCTAAGGCTTGCAGGATAACTGTGGGTGTTTGATTAAAAATTTTTGTAAATATTTAGTTTGATGCTTAAGGGTTTTATTTAAACATTCAGTCACTTTGATTTTGATATGGAATTCAATTAATTTTTTCCTGAGGATATGATTGTTCTAAAAGGGATATGATTATCTGGTTATTAGGAAAAAAAGGATTCGTTTAAGATAACTGGGATCTTATTTTGTTTTTTAAATATAAATCAGTAGAAATTTTTAAATAAATGTGGAAAATGATACTACCAAAAGATCCTAAATGTACCAAATATGTATCGAAACTATGAGGAAAGTTCAAACTGCTCATTAGCCAATGTTTTTTTCAGGAGCTCCCGTTGACCTTTCAACTCCTTTAAAAATATATGCTAGATATGGAGTTCTAGTTAAAACAACTCCCTATCATTTAGAAGTCCTTAGTTGCAAAAAAAACTCTAATAAAAATTGCCATGGGAATAAGGAAAATTCCAAAAGATGTTGTTACATTTCCCACTTCTACTCCTTTAATACAAATCAATACATCTTGGAGATAAAAATATTTATTGTTCTTTTTCCCTCTATATCCTGCCTCAAGAATTACGTTATGAAACAAACAAAAACTGTTTAACTTACCACTTATAACTTCAGTACTCTGAACACACAGCCGTCGCATCTATTTATGTGGATCCCCGCAAACATATTCATTGCGAATGTCACTAAGAGGTGATATTAATATTTTACGAATTTTTATTTTAAATAATGTTTTTAAGTAAACGGACTTAGAACTAAAAAATAGTCCTGTTGCCTGTATATTGATTTCGCAAAGGGCCTTATTCATTCGCACATTACATAACGCTTGTTTAAGAATATTATATATGTAATATGAAATACCGATGTTGTTGTACACTCGCAGAAAAGTTTATCTTCGGATTGATGACACCCAGTCATCCGAATTGTGACATCAATATTATGACAAATGTCATCAATAAAACAAAAAAAAACAACATCAATCTGATAACAAACGTCATCATTGAATTTTGTCACAGATAAAACACGTAATCGAACGAGAATATGAAACCTCATTTTCATATTGATGACACTTAGTCATCATATCATCCTTGTATCAAGTGACTAAAATATTATTTACCTAAAGATAATAATGCGACTAAAATGTATTTTATAGTTTTTTAAATTCCAAACTTACTTCTAACCATCATTGAAAAGAAACTAATACGAGACATTCGTGAGCAATAATCTTGCAATTGTTCACAAGGACCCCATTTCTTAATACGTCTCCCCTCACACATACTCAATTGCAAAAAAAAATACGAGCCAGTATTAGTTATGCTAGTAAATTTCTAAGGACTATACAGATATCTGCTAAAGCTTTTAGTATTGTTTACATTTGTTGTCGCTGTTATTGTTTACATTTAAAAAATGCTTCCCTTTCCTGCTGGCACCATCTCCTCCTTACTAAGATAAAATTGTAGTCTGACAAGAGGAAAACAAACCGAAAAAAACTTAAAAAAATAACAATATAAATTCCCTTGACAATTTTATAAATGGTGCAAAAATTGCAAAACAAAGACAGTTTTTTGTCAGCTACTCAGAAAGCTTCCTGTACACGAAGAGAAAAAATATGGTTGTCACAACAACTTCATTATGGTGTCCACGAAATTATTAGTTATATTTAATATTTACCTTGTTCAGTTTTCTTGAAATAGTCGAATTTTTTCTTAAGTAAATTAACTGAAAAAAGCAAACAAGTCTCCTCAGTTTGGCAAAAGATGGCACTGGTAGTAAATGAATTGCAATTAGTGGCTTAAATTGACAAATGTAAGACGTTATGTCATAAGATTAAACATCTGGTAACAACATAACCTTAAAATATTAGGAATTTTGTATCACCACCCAATAACTTTTTCCTGATCCAGCTGAGCGTCATTGGCGGCACTCTTTAATGTGAAGAATTCACAAAGAAAATGCAAAGCAGTAGAAAAGTCAAGGAAAGCAGCCGGGCGTAGTTCTCTTATTTTGTGGAAATTTCAAAAATTTATTTTCTTTGCGTGTACTTTATTTTTCTGTCTCCACTGGAGCAACAATATATTATCCCATTTAGTTTCTGAAAAGTCTGAAACACAAGTGGTTAACTTCTCATGCTTTCTTCTCGTTAGTAGGTGGGGGGCGAGTTGAAAACATTTTGTTTTGTATGCGAATTCCAATTGATTTTCAATTGTTTTGTTAAAAATTGGTTTTATTGGTTTATTTTTTTTTTTAATTTTGTTTTTTTTTTTTTTCTTTTACACTTTCTTTTCTAGTTGGCACTTTTGAAAGTTTTGACAGCAGTAGCGAAAAAAATTAAAGTTAATAGTGGCAATACATAGAAATTCTGAAAGAAAAATATATTGTTTTGTTTAAAATTAGGCAGTAAACTCGCTTTAATGTGAACTAAATTAAAGCGAAAGTCTGCACGTTGTCTAACGAAAAAAGTTCAATACAAGAGTGATGCTATTTTATGCTTTCTAGAAGGCCGGAAGCCTTCAAGAGTGTTGCTCTTTTATGCTTTCTAGAAAGCCGGAAGCCTTCACTAAAAAATCTTATTGTCACCAAAAATCTTATATTCACCAAACATTCAAAGTTGCGCCCGTTACTTCTGTATAGCGCAACCAAAACGGATTTTACAGACCATCTATAAAACGAATAACATTAAATTGAAAATTTTAAAAACCCCCGAAGAAAATGGATGATAACTTGCAAACGACTGGATACATTTTCTTCAAACATAGGCTAGAAGGCTTTAGATCAAGCCGCCTTTCAAATGAAAAAAGTAATTATATTAAACTTGGTGCAGCCGTTTGGAAGCTACGGTGCCACAGACACACATATTCAAGAGGATACAGCTAGAAAAGAGAAGATAACTGCTAAACGGCTGGACAAAATTTTTCAAACATAGCTAAGAACACTCTCGATCAAGTCACCTATCAAAGAAAACAAACTAAATCCAAATCGGTCCAACCGTTCGGGCTGTACGATGGCGTGTACAGATCACGGACTCACACCACAAACTTATAGCAATCCTCATTTTTGGTCGAGGGATAAAAACAAAATAAGTCAACGTTCAGACGATGTAAGTCTAATTGATCAGCTTGTTACTTTTTCTTGTTGACGAGGCAATTGAATTTCTAGTAATTAGCAACTTAACAGTAGCTTTCAGAATCACATTGGCCTTTCTTACACGGTTTTATCCATTGCGAATCACGAAAACTTTTTTCCTACAGATTTAACCCCGATACAGCTCAATGTCTGTGACGTCAGAGAGATCGCCATGGTAGTCACTCGTCTTCCTAGAACTGCGGTCCAGAGACATAGGAAGTGATCTATATTGGCAGATACGAGAGAAATCATTATATGAAACTCCTAATCTAGTGCAAGCCAGCCTGTGAGATAATTTTATACTAGCACTGACACTAATATTAACAGTAGAGTCTTTGTGCCCTCCATGGTCAGGTGAGGTCACCACAATTGTCTGGCAAATTTGCTATCATCTCTTGTGAACCACCTCTGCTTGTCTTATGCCGAAGTCTCAGTCTGCAAGAGAGCAGTGGGTAGCAAATGCATTGTAATTCTGCTACAGCCCTTAAGGTGGTCTATACAGATGATCCTCATTTTATATTGCTGAAGCATCTCTTTGATAGACGATCAGCAGTCGAAAAGAAAAGAAAGGAGAAGAAAAGAAGAGAAAAGAAAAGAAAAGAGAAGGTAACAGAAGAGAAGAGACGAGAAGACTAGAGAAGATAAGAAAAGAGAAGAGACGAAAAGAGAATAGAAGAGAAGATGAGAGAAGAGAAAATAAAATAAAATAAAATAAAAGGAAAGAAAATAATATAAATGAAAAGATAAGAAAAGAGAAGAGAAGAAAAGAAAAGGAAAAAAAGAAAAGAGAAGAAAAGGAAAGAAAAGAAAAGAAAAGATAATAACAGAACAGAAGAGGAAATAAAAGAAAAGAGAAGAAAAGAAGAGAAAAGAACAGAACAGAAAAGAAAAGATAAGAAAAGAGAAGAAAAGAAGAGAAAAGAAAAGTAAAGAAAAGCAGATGCTCACTATAAAGCTTATGAGAGCGAAATTAATAGAATTATACGATTAGTTGCAAATAGGTATACTGTCAGAAGTACGGTACGTACCTCCTAATGATAGCAACTGGAAATAGTCACCTGGCTAGTTTATGAATATCAAGGAGTGACTGGACTAACGGCATGTGATAGACAACGATGTACCGCAAGAAATGAAGTTAACTCCAGTTAAGTATAAACAATTGAGATCACAACATCGGAGGAAATGCTCAGTTTTTGGTTCGGACGGCGGACAGTGATGTCTTGCGCAACATCGGTTCAGAGATGTTAATTACTTAACATCAGCAAAGAATGAGTCTGGCACAGATGGCTCGGAGTTGAAGTGGAATTATGGATGCATAAAGACCTTAGACGAAAAAGGAAAGGAAGTATGGAAGGAAGGAAGCATAACATAGTAAGAAAATAAAATCTAAAAGTTAATGTTTGTGTACTGTGTCCGGTCTAATGGAGTGGCTGGTCAGTCGAATGGCGATTGTAGAGAGGGGTCGTGTCAGCGTAACAACTCCCCGCTGAACTAACTAATATTATTATGCTTTAAGTGAATGTATATCTGGCAACTCATAGCGTCTACTTACGTATAATTTTCCTGGGAAGCGAACAGGAGAATCGTTACTGCGGAACAGAGATACAGGAGATGTGCGATCTTTTCATGTTCATCCTCATCGTGATAACTAAAATAATATCAAAGAGGCATATGGCCTCTCCCCGCTAAGCAGATCGAGTCAGTGTTCCATGTGTTTTGAACCAAAATAGAAATATTTCCAGCAGGATGCGAGTGACAGACCGCGTATATTGCCAATATCAACATCTCGAAGCATTTCAACACTCTTTGCCAAACCGTCTGTGTTATCTGGAAAGTCCTGTGTCCATGTATCCACTTATGGATAACGTTTGGGTTTTAATCCAAAGTTACTTAAGGCTAAAGTTCGTAAGGTTAATTCTGAAAGAATTACACATGATCAATATGACTAGCAAAAGGACGTGGTTTTACACACCTGTAAGGGACCTTGCCAAGCAGTCTTACTCCATGAATCACGAAGCGGAGTTCGGGTCGTACCAAGGCATTCATTCATTAAAGTGGGTTAGGTTATGACGAATTCTCCATACTAAAGCTTGAGGATATAATACTTTGCTGTGGCCAGAATTGTTGCTGATCCACGGAGGGATGTACCCGCGCCATTTCCTTCTCTTCTAGAATTAATGCTGGTAGGTGTTTAAGCAATGCAATGCTTTTGTGAATATATTCTTAGAGTAGGTCATCAAAATATGACCCCATTCAAGATAAGCATACGGGCTATAGCCTTATAGATACAGTGAACGGAATGAAAGAACAACTCATTTGAAGTGACTGTTTTTTTTTTTTTGCAGGACAACAAAATATTTAGCCGCCAACAATATTTGCGTTGTCTTGTTGATGCCAAAAATAGAGACTACAATTCACTGGAAGCCCTAGCCATAAGAGCATCTTAGTGGGACTAGCATCGCAAATTCTAAGGCCGTAGTTGTGATTACAGTATTGTGGCTATTAGGTTCGAAGAACCATCAACAAGGTTACTATTGTAAATTGTACTGGCTGTCTTCTTTAACGTTACTAAAGGCATCGTTTGTGCATCGTAGGAAACATTCTTCAGCATTCTTTTCATCATCTACTTAATGCGATATTTGTTTTAATTTAATGGAATGGAAAAACACTTGTAGTGAAGACTATAGCATTAATATGATATCAGGTCTTCCAGGAATCGATTGCAACCTTGGACTATGAAATAAATGTGTTATATAATATCGTAGGTTGAGATTGAAAAAATTTCTGTGATGTTCGAAGAAAATTCTACAAAGATTTACAGATATGAAAATATAAATGAAATTATAATCAGGAATTTTAATAAGAATTTTAACATTTTAATATGATACAAAATTGACCATTTCATAGGCTTAAATATTACGTAATCATATACTTCAAACTTTGATTATTAAAATTCTCATTTTTAGCTGATTAATATTCCTGGGGCAAAACATTAATTTCATATTTACATGAAATTTTCCAACTAATATTTGTGCTTTATCTTTTGTTTTCCTTTTATAATATTTTGTGGTCATAATTAATTAAATATTCTTAAATCATGTTCGAAAAATGTTGTGGCGTTCTCTTTTTTTTTTTTCTTCTTTTTTTCTACAATTAACGCTAATAACACCATAACGAACATGAAACATGGTATTTTATGAACAGATCTGATTATGAATATTGAATATTATTATGTAACACGTGCACTTCTGAGTGCCAAATAGAGTTGGAGGTGTAGACTCCGAAACTTCATTGAACCACAATAGGAATGTATAAATGTGTGTGTCTGTGTAAGAAAGAGTCGCCAACAATTTCCTTTCCTTACATTGTATGCATTTATTAGGTTTCCAAGAAAATTCTATAGCAATGAATTATGGAGCAGGAACATGTGTGTGTGTGTGTGTGTTTTAATGTCTGTCCAGTCGTTTACTTTTTTTAAGACTTTCCAAATTTATTTCGAGTTTCTTCAAATCGCTGATGTTTTCATTTTTTATTGAATCTTTTTTGTCGAACTTTTTTTTTTCTTATTTTATTAGAGATAATTATTCATAATTTGTGTGAGTTTTATGATGTTATTAGTTGAAGCACGTGTGTCTTAGAAATTTTAAGTGTATTTTGGAAAAATCTCATAAAAATGTCATAATTTTCGTAATTTATTGTAATTTATAACAGAGTTTATTTTCTGTTGTCACATGTATTTAAGGGGGGGATAGAAAAAAATGCTGATTGTAAGCAAAGTACACACATCTCTATGACGCCAATACTCATGTTAAATTAGTTGAGTTCCTGGATTTTATTTTGAACTACGGCGAAATATTTGGAGCAAATTATTCACCAGACGTCTGTTTTATTAAAAGGTGATCTTGCTGTTACCAGTTTAAAAGGAAGCCGACAAAATTAACGCAACTACAAGCACAAAGAAAGAAATATGACACAAGAGCATCTGATTGAGGCAGAATTCTAAGTACGTAGTCCAAACACCAAACAATGCATTCTAAAATTAATCCAAAAATATAACCAAAAGGATCCTTTAAGGAACTGTTGCACTATCCTTTCAATACATTATAGTACATATGCAATTTGACCAAAATGATCACCGATCATGTCAAGAAATTTCACTACAAACTACTTTTCTTATATTTATTCTAGACATACGACAGAAAAGTATTTTCTGAAGACCTTTTTCTATTGAAAAGTGTCTTCTGAAAAGCTTTTTCTTTAAAATAGTGTCTTCTGAAAACCACTTTCTATAGAAAAGTGTCTTCAGAAGACCTTTTTCGATATAAATATGTCTTCGAAAAACCCTTTTCTTTCTACTTTCTATAGAAAAGTGTCTTCAGAAGACCTTTTTCGATATAAATATGTCTTCGAAAAACCCTTTTCTATAGAGAAATGTCTTCGGAACACATTTTTTTACAGAAAAATATCTTTGGAAGAACTTTTTCTATAGAAACATGTCTTCGGAAGACTCTTTTCTATAGAGAAATGTCTTTGGAACACCTTTTTCTACAGAAAAATGCCTCTATAGAAATGTCTTCGGACACCTTTTTCTATAGAAAAATGTCTTCGGAACAGCCATTACTATAGAAAAATGTCTTCGGAGGACCTCTTTCTATAGAAAAATGTCTTCGGACCACCGTTTTCGAAAAAAAAGTTTTTGAAAGAACTTTTTCTATAGAAAATGTTTCCAGTAGACCTTTTTCTATGGAAAAATGTCTTCGGAAGACTTTTTCTATAAAAAAATGTCTTCGGAAGACCTTTTTCTACAGAAGAATGTCTTCCGAGAGTCTCTTTTTTTATTAAAAAAAATGTCTTCGGAAAAACTACAGAAAAATGTATTTGGAAGACCTTTTTCTATAGAAAAATATCTTCGGAAGTACTTTTTCTATAAAAAAAATTTCTTCGGCAGTCCTTTTTCTATAGAAACTTGTCTTCGGTAGAGATTTTTCTTTAAAAAAGTGTCTTCGGAAGACTTTTTCTATGGCAAAATGTCTTCGGACGTGGTTTTTCTGTACTAAAATGTCTTTGGGAGATCTTTTTCTATAGAGATATGTTTTCGGAAGACCTTTTTGTATAGAACAGTGTTTTCGGAATACCTTTTTCTATAGAAAAATATCTTCGAGAAAACTTTTTCTATAGAAAAGCGTCTTTGGAAAGCCTTTTTCTATAGAAAAGTATCTCGTAAAGTAATTTTTATATAGAAAAGTGTCTTCAAACGACCTTTTTCTATAGAAAAGTATCTTTGGAATACCTTTTTTTATAGAAAAGTGTCTTCGGAAAACCTTTTTCTATAGAAAAGTGTCTTCGGATGATCTTTATTTTTCTATATTTCTCTTCGGAAGCTCTTTTTATATAGAAAAGTGTCTTCGGAAGCCCTTTTTCTATAGAAAAGTGTCTCGATGTAATTTTTCTGTAAAAAAGTGTCTTCGGAAGAGCTTTTTCTATTAAAAAGTGTCATCAGAAGACCTTTTTCTATTGAAAAGTGTTTTCAGAAGACCTTTTCTCTATAGAAAAGTGTCTTTTGAAGACCTTTTTCTTTAAAAAAACAGTGTCTTCTGAAAACCTTTTTCTTAAAAAATAAAGTGACTTCTGAAGACCTTTATCTATAGAAAAGTGTCTTCTGAATACCTTTTCCTACAGAAAAGTGTCGTCGGAAGATTTTTTCTATAGAGAAGTGTCTTCGGAAGACTTTTCTACGTGAAGATTTTTTCTATAGAGAAGTGTCTTCGGAAGACCTTTTTCTTTAGAAAAGAGGCTTTAAATCATTTTCTGTAGAGAAGAGTCTTCGAAAAGCGTTTTTTATATAAGTGTCTTCGGAAGACCTTTGTCTATAGAAAGGTATCTTCGAAATACCTTTTCCTCCAGAAAAGTGTTTTCGGATAACCTTTTTCCTATAGAAAAAATGTTTCTATAGAAAAATGTCTTCGGAATGCTTTTTTCTATAAAAAAAAGTGTATTCGGAATACCTTTTTACATAGAAAAGTCTCTTCGGAAGACCTTTTTCTATAGGGAACTGTTTTCGGTTCTCTTTTTTCTATAGAAAATTATCTTCAAAAGACCTTTTTCTATAGAAAACTGTCTTCGGAACTTCTTTTTCTATAAAAAAAAACTTTCTTCGGAACATCTTTTTCTGTTGAAATTTTTCGAAAGACCTTTTTCTATAGAAAAGTGTTTTGGAAACACCTTCTTCTATAGAAAATAGTCTTCGGAAGTCCTCTTTATATAGAAAACTGGTTTTTGAAGACCTCTTTCTGCAGAAAAGTTGCTTGTGTAAACATTTTTTTTATAGAAATGTGTCTTGTGAATGGCTTTAGCTATGGAAAAGTGTCTTGTGAAGACTTTTTTCTATATAAAATATTGTGCGCTCATATTTTCTATAGAAAAAAGAAGAAATAATACTGCTGACATATTTTTAACCCTTTTTTAATACGAACTTTTTAAAACTAAATCGGTGCACCTTAAATATGTCCACAATTCCAGGAAATCATTATAAATTAAAACAAATTTTCTACTTAAATCTATCCGACCAATTAACATACGAATAGGTGGATCCTTTTTCATAAAATCCAATAAAGTTTAATAAAAATCATACAAAAAATTATATCAATACATGAATAGTTATCTACAGCTACAACACATATTGTTCTAACCATTTATATGGTTGTTTATATGTCAAAGGTATTTTTATTTTGTTGGTAATTACTACCAACATAAGGGCCATTTAATAGGGAATGTTAGCATCATTTTATATTATTACCGCTCACTATTCATTCTACATATTTTAAACTGAGGCGCCATGCCAAGTACAATAAAAATTATATCCCCGTACGACTTTAAATAATATTCTTTTAACTATAAAACATTTATGAAATTTAAGAAATTTGTGTTCATATGACTTTTATACCTGTAATCATAATTTCTTTTATAATTTCTAGGAATTAATATTAAAAAGGGTTCTTTTTCGTCTTTTTTTATTGACGTAATAGTAGAATGTGTGTAAGCCATATTAAATAATATATAAAATTTGTGTTTAACTAGTTAAACTAGTTAAATGAGTACAGTCAGAATAATTTGTATAGAGTCATATGAATTATATAATTTTTTATACTAATATTCCCATTAGTGGACACGGGCTCTCCGTGGACCGATTTTTACCAAACTTTCTAGTTATAGTAATATTTATGTCCTAAATCCAAATTTTGCATCGCCTGACCTGTGAGATTTACAAGGACCTCTCCAGGAGCGAGTGCTATATGGCACTCTTATCCACTAATATATACACTCTAAGACATTTTTGTTGAAAACTAGGTCCTAAATTTACACACGGACTATTTTTTAACAAAATGTTTTTACTAAAAAAAAGTAATTGGCTGCGTGCAGGTTTGAACCCCGTATCTACCCTTCAGCCATAGCCGTATTACACTATGTTAAATTTTTTCCGCTTGGACTAAATATGTTTAATATGAAAGGTTTTTTCTTTAATAAAATAACTACAAAATCGATGTAATTTTAGACAAGGAGAAATTTTCAACACAAATTTAGACAATATATTATTTTTCGGTTATATTTATTTATTGTATTGTTTAATATGAAAGGTTTTTTCTTTAATAAAATAACTACAAAATCGATGTAATTTTAGACAAGGAGAAATTTTCAACACAAATTTAGACAATATATTATCTTTCGGCTATATTTATTTATTGTATCTTCAATAAAAATGAAATAAAAATAAGTAATCAAATCTTAATTCTAAAATTTTAATTTTTAAGTCCAGCCAATGCGAGACAAAAATATTTGTTTCAGCCGTTGGTTCTTTGGTTGTTTACGTCTCTCGTGTTCGACTGAGAGCAAGAGTGTCTCTCCTTCTCAGCCGAGTGTGAAATATATGATCGTAAATTTGAATTAATGTTTTAGAGTGTATATATAATTGTAAAGGAATTAACTACAAAGGATCTTACATAGGCATTACTTTATTTATTTCAAAATTTAATTCAGTTTCTATTCAATTTTGATAAAAATAACATAAAAATATGATGTTACTTCATCATGATAAAAAATATAAAACATTATATTCGAAAACAAAAGGATATTTTCGGATTCTCACTTTTTGATACGACGCAAATGATTTTATGCATAAACCATAGATATGTACATTCGACTCTGGTTCGACTTGTAACGGGTAACTCCGTCCATTACATGACTGCACATTGTGAACAATACCACTATAGCATATATTAACATATTTAAAAGATTGTTTTGTAAACTAACTAAAAATATATAATATTTTGTGGTTTTCTCACGTAGAAAAAATATATTTAGATCTTTTCTTTGATGGGTCATGATAATGGCAAATTTTAGGTCAAAAAACGGACAGACTCTTACGAAAAGTGCTACTATTTGAAAACATTTTAGCTTACTGAACCATTTTGGGGCAGCATTTGGTAGTCAACAAATACAAAAATAAAAGAACACAAGGATAATAAAAAAAAAAGATTATAAAAATATTCCTTCCCATTTAATTATTATTGAACTTTAAATGTTACACTAATTTGAGTGCCATATGGCACTCTTGTCCGGTAATTACTTGTGTAGCAATTAAAACAAATTAATGTCTCTACTTGACACCAGATGGCCTGCAACGCTGCTCTACAAAAAACGCGCAATAGTAGAGTTGCAAGTGAATTAAGCTTTCTATCTCTCTCCCACTTCACCACCTGTTCTCTCTACACTATCATGATAAAAATTTAAGATTTTTGCCCTTTTCATTTTTTATAAGTTTTTTAAAACGAAAAAAAAACTTTATTTGGCATGAAAAAAATTTTTCCGTCTTTAATTTCTGAATAACTCCGAAATTGTGGTAAATAAAAAAATATTATATCACTTAACGGTAATTTTAATCCGCATCATTTGATGTCTTATTTATCTAAATAGGACGATCCGTTCTAGAGTAATGATGAAATATGTTAGCGAGACGGCCCTATTTCGGGGGTCATATTAGCCATTAGATAGTGACAGTTGTTATCTTCCCCTAATCAATTAAACAGAACTGTAAATTGTCGTGTGTTTGTTATATACTGTCGTAATATCTGTTGCATATTAAACTCAGCGTGTTTTTCTTTTTTTCTTTCTTTCTTTTAGTAATAAAATTTATTTATATTTTATCTTTAATTCGTTGGATTTTGTTTTTCTTTTACCTGTTGCTCTATTCTTGTTGTTTATGTTGCATTAGAATAAAAAATGTTTTCGTTTCGTTTTTCAAAATATTTTCTAAATTTATGAGCATGTTTCGCGTTAATTAGTATTGTATTCATTTCTACTACAATACTTTTTCCATATTTAACAAAAACAATGAAAATATATATTGAATATTTTGAATAGAAAGAATCAATGTCCAGCAATTTTAAATTAACTATGATTAGGGTTAATAAGCGGGAACGAATCGTTTTTATAAAATGTGCTCAAAATTAAAATTCAAAATGGGGAAAAATATGAATTTCTAAATAATTTTTCAATGGAAATAAAATAAGAGATTTTTAAATTTTATTGTTAGTCTAAATATTAAATTTTACTTTCGGATTTTGTAAAACGATACGTTCCTAAACGTTTCAAATTTGTATGAAGATTGAAGAAAATTTAGCTTAATATAAAATTTTTACTTTAATAATTTCAAATGTTTAGAAATGTGCCGTTTTACAAATAAAGGCCGTAAAATTTATAGTCACTCGTGGGCTAAATAAACATATTTAATAAATTTGCTGTCACTTTCTTTTGCATCAGCAGGACATGCATAAATCTCATGTCATTATAATATTAAAATTTTAATAAAAGCTTTATTGGTTGAAATTAAAGTTTTAGTGACTTTTTTTCTAAAAAAAAAGAAATTTAACTCCAATTTTTTATTTTTCCTCTCTCTAATGAAGGCTTTTAAGAAGTAATAAATGCAACCAAAAATTTCACAGCAGGTGAAAAACCTAAAATTCTGCTGATTGCTTTATTCTTAAATTTAAGTTAATTCTTAAAATCAGATAAAAGTCACAATTTGGTTATTAACAAACTTTTATAAAGTTGTAAATCAACAGGTGTTTTTTTTTTGAGACCTTAGGAGTTTTTCTCTTAAGATTTGTTTTTTTTTTTAAATTTTATAGACCCAAGAAATGTCTGTCATAAACTTTTGGGTAATAATCTTTTATTATGCTTTTTATTTATTATGAGTTTATTTCATTTCGACAAATTTGTTTGTTGGTATTTGAAATTAGTAAGAAACAATGTTTGTGGTAATAAAATCATAAAGAAAAATTTTATAACACTAACTTTGTAAATTTAACTATTTTCTCTGACATTTTGACGTTTTGTTTTTTTCTTAGATCTTTATCTGTTTTTGAAAGGCCCATGATGCTTAATTTAATATGAAATGTGAGATGATAATGATTTTAATTTTTGAAAATCAAAATCTTTATGATTTAAAATTTTTGGAAATAATAAAATTTATTTTCATCAAGAAAAAAGAGTATAAATATTATACATGAGTGATTCCACGTAAAACGGCCCTATGCAAGGAAAAAAAATTTTCTTATTTTTAATAAAAATCTCTCAATTGATATTTTTTAGAGCATGACATTTATAGAAAAAATAAAAAAATAACTATTTAATATTTTTTAATCAATTTGAGGCACTTTTAAACGATCATCCACGAAACATTTTGCTCTCCCTCTTTGTATGTTTAATATTTATTTCAGATTTTCTTTTCTTCCCTTTCCCATTATTAATAAAAACCCTTGTCTCTGAAAAGAATATACTTTTTTCGCTTTTTATTGAACTTAAAAAAATACTCAGCCAGAGTATTCTGCTGTCTATAATAGAACGGATAGCAAATAATTTAATGTGTTATTATTTTCTTATAATCTATTTTTATATTATCAAATCAATAAAAAGTTTTGTTTCTTCGAATTTTTTAAAGGTCACACCCGTCGGTCACACCCGTCACATTTTTAAAATAGTTTTTTGTTAAAAAAAAACTGATTTTTTGTCAAACAATAAATACGTAATAGAAGAAAAAAGTTGTGGTTGAAGTCTACTGACGATTTGGTTAAAGCGCCAATGAAATATAGACAATTGCTTAATAACCATCAACAAATAAATTTCATTTAAAATATAATTATGACAATATGTCGAATAATAAATTTCTTAATACATAATAGAGCTAAAAACACTTTGAACAGACAGCTATATCAAAATTATTGTGTAAGTTATAGTAAAAATTTTACAGAATTTATGCTGAAAGTCATAATTCTTTAAAACTAAGATTTGTAAGATCACACCCGTCATTATTCAACGACTTTAAGCTTAATGGCCTTGCGAGTCGGGACCTTTTTTATATTCTTTATTTATAACAAAAAATATGTGTAAAATGGTCACACCCGGCTAAATGGAATTACTCACATGTAATAAATAAAAACTAAAAAACAAGCTTAAATAACACTATGCAACAAGAAAAATGGTAAGGAGTACCACTATATTTTTTTAAATAGTCGAAGTTTTAAATTCTATGGATAATTTTTTTTTTCGTTAATTTGTTTCTAAAAATTTGGGATTTTATCATAACTTATAAAGGGGCTGCCCAATTTTATCACGAAAACCACTAAAAAATTTAAAGCCGTTTTAGCTTTATTTTTAACCGACTTCAAAAAAGAAGGATGTTATCAATTTGTGTGTATTTTGTTAATGTTTGCACAGGCATAACTCTGTCATTTGTTAACCGATTTTCAAAATTCTTTTGAAGTAAAGTTCCGAACATTTAGAAAAAGTTCATTAATAATAGGTGCGACTCGCCGCGAGATGGCGACAAAGTCTGTCAATTGAGCTTACTAAAATTAGTAGGATTTTCGCTACGGTGTTGTTGCTGCCATCGCTGGTAGTGTAAGTAAAGGGCTCTGATGAGTAGACTGTGGTATTCTCGAAACAGCTGTCAGTTCAACCTTCCGTACATCCAAAAATTTTTCTTTGAATGTTCAATATTTACATGCTTTAGAATTTCTTTCTTAAATAAAAAATAATTTGACCGAATGATTAAATTGAAAACGAACTTAAGCCAAACTAATTAATTAATAACTGGACTAAAAATTCATAACTTAATTCTTTTTTTTTTTTTTTTTGTTTAAAAGGGTTTGCCTGCAGTTTGGTCCCATAATTTTTATTTCGAAAATCGGAGGGGGAAATTAGCTCCCCCCATGCATATCTCTGTCATTTGTCAACCAATTTTAAAAGTTCCTTTTTTTGTTTGAAAGGGTTTGGCCGTATGGTTGTCTCATAATTTTTTTTTCGAACATCGGAGGGGGAAATTTGCTACCCCTCCCCCCCCCCCCCCCCCCCATGCATAATTCTGTTATATGTCAACCGATTTTCAAAATTCCTTTTTTTTGTTTGAAAGGGTTTGCCTTCATGTTGGTCCCATAATTTTTTAACGAAAATCGAGGGGGAAATTTGTAACCCCCCCCCCCCCTCATGCATAACTCTGTCATTAGTCAACCGATTTTCAAAAAAAAAATTTTGTTTGAAAAGGTTTGCCTGCAATTTGGTCGCATATTTTTCTGCCTTACTTAACGTAACTGAAAATATACGACGTGAGCTGGACGAAGGAAAATCAATTTCTTGGTTCTTCTTGATCATTCTAAAGCCTTTGACACGGTTGACCATAGCATGCTCTGCATGAAACTTCGACACTTCTTTAATTTCTCTTTAACTTCCACACGACTGCTATCTTCATACCTTTCTAGTCGTCGGCAATTTGTGTATTCGAAAAATAATCAATCTTCGGTATTAGATTTATCTAGGGGTGTGCCCCAAGGGTCAATCCTTGGGCCACTCCTTTTTTCCATTTATGCAAATGACTTGCCAAAACAACTTTTACATAGCCAAATTCAAATGTACGCAGATGATTTGCAGTTGTATTTAAGTAGCCCAGTCATTTCCGTTGCTGAAAATATTGCAAGACTTAATGCAGATCTGAATAAAGTTTATTGCTGGGCAAGTGCAAATGGACTTTGTCTAAACCCTTGCAAATCAAAGTGTATCATAATTCGCAAGAAAACAATTACTAATATTGCTGATTTCCATGTTTTAATAAATGGAGAAAAAAATCACTATTGTTAATGCTGCCAAAAACCTGGGATTAATTTTTAATAACGGTCTTACTTGGACAAACCATATTAACACACTTGTGGGTCAGACTTACTCTAAGCTGAGGTGTCTTTGGTCGTCACAGTATTATACTCCTTTCAACATAAGACAACTTTTTGCAAAAGCTTATCTTGTTCCTGGTTTAATCTACAGTTGTGAACTTTTTGCAAGCTGTGACTCTGTTAGCAAAAGAAAGCTAAACATTTTATACAACAATATTATTAGATATTACGGATATACGGATTGAAAAGATATGATCATGTTTCTCAATTTCCCACGAAATTGTATGGCGTTACGTTCAACAACCTTCTTAGCATACGTGTGCTTTTATTTTTGCATAAAATCATTTATTCTGAAATGGCACAATATCTTATTGATAAAATCCGGTTTGCCAGATCAGTCAGGGGAAAAAAGATTATAATTCCTTTACACCGTTTTCTTGTTTCAGAATGGCAGTTTTTCATACATGCGGCGTGTCTCTGGAATGTTCTTCCACAAACACAACAACTTAATATCAACGCAACTAGCTTTAAGCACTTCTTATTTAATTATTTTTCACAATAGGAAAACATATATAATATATAAATAATTTGTAGTTAATTTTGTCTAAATTTGTATACTTATGTTGCCGCTTTAACTTATTGATACTACTTTCTGTACTCTAAATATAAGATTAACTCTTGTTGTACAGGACTTGAACATACAAATAAAAAAATAAAAATAAAAAAATAAAAATAAAAAATAAAAAAAATCGGTGGAAATTTATTTGTTTGAAAGGGTTTGCTTGAAGTTTGCTTTAATAGAAGTAAAAATCGGGCGGACTAAGTGGTAGCCCGATATATTAATTATCGTCATTTCTTGATCAATTCGCAAAAAATATATCATTTGAAAGGACATAAAAGTTTAGGTACTATAAAAAATTGCGCACACCCCATTTGTAGAGAAACGCACCATGAACTAACGCAAAATTGCGTTCGTTTTGTAATCTGTTCAATAAGATCTTTGGATTGAAGTCGGTTTCTTTTTGGCAGAATTATTTTATATACAAACAATATTTTTTTAAAGAAAACTTTTAAATAGAATTTTAAATTTCAAGTGCAAAAAAAAATCCAGCAGTTATCTTTGTGTTCTTTCTTGTTGCATAGTTAAATTTTTGCCTATTTTTTTCGCCGAAGTCCTCAGCGGAGAGCACTACTGGTGATCTATTTTTAAATTCTAAATAAAAAGCAGTAAAATTAACAGTTAATAGAATTTGTCCTGGTGTTAATATGTTAAACAGCAGGTGACTTAACAAAAGGACTCTTTCAATTGCCGACAACTGAAATTTTCATAAGCATGCGAAAAAAGAAAACAATAGAAAACTAAAAATGGACATGACATAGACACAAATGAAATACATCTACATACTGTTACAGGACATAGCGGCAGGAACTAACAGTAATTTTTAAAAGAATCGTCTATGCAAGAAGCAAAAAAAGCTGCAAAATTAATAGAACACGCACTCCAATGTGGACCTTTTGCAGTTAATTCCTTAAATCCTTAAGGGTGTGATAAAGTATTCGACTTTTTAAGAAAAACTAGAATTTGGAAATCCATTTAGACGGGTGTGACCTTTTCACAGACATTTTTTTGTTATAAATCAAGATTATAAAACTGATTATTTAAAAAAGACTCCGTTTAAAAACGGCTAGACGCTGAAAAAACACGATTTCTGTTCAGAATAGCCCTCCGAAGACAGCGACCTCAGTGACCTTACAAATCTTAGTTTACAGAATTATGATTTTCGGGATATATTGTGTTAAATGTTGACTACAAAGTACGCAATAATTTTGATTAAAGCCTTTTTGATTGTATCAATTATTTAGTGTTTGAAAAATAATAGTTTTTCTTTTAAAAGCCCGTTTTTAAAATGTGACGGGTATGACCGATGGTTGTGACATATTACAAAAATTCGAAGAAATAAAACTTGTTAATGATTTCATTAATATAATAATTAAAAAGATAAACTCATAAGAAAATAATAAGACATTAATAGCATTCTTTGGTTCATCTTATTTTTTTATAGAAAAATATCTTTAGAAGACATTTTCCTATAGAAAAAGGTCTTCAGAATACATTTTTAGCAAAGAACGGTTTTCAAAAAAATTTTTCTTTAGAAAAAGGTTTTCAGAAAACACTTTTTTTCTACAGGAAAAAGTTTTCGGAAACAGTTTTGTGTAGGAAAAGGTCTTCGAAAGAGAATTTTTTATAGAAAAATGCCTTCGGAAACCACTTTTCTATAGAAAAAAATCTTCAACAATTTTTCTATAGAAGAGATATTTTTCTATAGAAAAACAATTTTAAAGGACACTGTTCTCCTCTAGAAAGATAGCAAGGACTCGTTTTCGTTAATTTCTTAACAAATACATATGTTTCTTTTTATGGCCGTAGAATTGTCGTAAAAATCCGTAAAATGAGAAAAATTTTAAAGTTATTACCCTGAAATTACTCAAGATATAGAAGACATGATAAAACTTTAAAATATTCTAATAATTTCCTTTTCTAGTTAAAGAAAATTTTCAGCAGCTGCTGGTTGTTATCTCTGCTAACAAGATGTCCAGTAATTAGTAGGCCACCTTTCAAAAATCTATCTCTATACATAAAAATGTTATAATAAACTCGAAGATAAATGATCCTTGGACACAAAACAAGACCATTACAACTTCTACTAAAAACAAAGGTTACAGTAGTTAATTGTTGGCTGCAGCAAATCAAGTTATCAAAACAGGAGCCTTTAATAAATTCCCAAAAAAAAAAATCAAATAAAAATGACAAACAAAAAAAGGCCAAAGGATATTATTGAATATTCGAAAAATAAATGCAGCTGCTTAAGAGTTTTAATTGAAAAGGACTTGTAGTTAAAATAAATTGCAGCGCGCCAAAAATAATTTTGATGTTTAAATTAAAAAAAAATTTAAATTCTGTACAACTACACACCATTAAATGCAAAATAACAATAAAACAGGACCTCCTACTACCAAAAAGTCAAGCCGACAAACAAAAAGTGTGCTGCTGCTACAGTTGCTGGCTTTTGGCTGCAGAGTAGAAATTCAACAGTTAAAAATTTATACAACTTGCCTTTAACTAAAATAAGTATTTAGGCATTGGCACTAAGGGCAGGACATGATTGCCATTTAACAACACCATTTTTATTTACAGCACAAGATGACATCATCCTGTAAAATTGTTGTTCTTTTTAAAAGAAAATAAAAGACAATCAACAGCATGACATTGAAATTTCTACACATTATTGATCTTTTGTGAAAAGAAACTAAAGATCCTGTAAAAAGGATGAAAAGACATTTATCCCTTTTGCATCTTAAGGTCTTTGTTATTGCAAATCCTCCTTATAATTGATTTGTTACTTGGGCCTATACACCCTTGTTAACATTAAACAACAATAAAACATGACAAATCATTTGAGATCCTTTTTAAAGCAGATTCCAAGAAGAATTTCTATTCAAAAACTTTCTTTTACCTCATATTTTTTTCTTGTTTTTGAAATATCACAAAAAATGTGTCTTGTCACCATCTTTAAACAATCACTGATCGTTCATGAACAGTGCAATTATGGCCAACCCCACACCTTAAAAGCAAAATAACTTCCATAAAATTTGCCATAATCATGGTTGTTGATTGTCCTTTTCATGTTCAAAGAGAAAAGATTTATCTTCTCTTTGTCTGTAGGATTAAGTGTATATCTCTTTTTTATTTGTTGTTTTATATTGTTGTAATTGATGTAATAATGATCTTTTTTGATATTTTTCTCTAAAATTTAAGGCGGTTTTTTATTTTCTTTAATTTGGCTTTTTATTTTAGTTTTTAGGATTTTGAATGCCATTTTGTCCACACATGTTGTCAGTCTTAACATTTGTCTTCCTGTTGACAGTTTTTTTTTTGTTAAATAAGCAACTGATGTGTGTATTATTTAACATATTTTTTAAACAAAAATAAACTGCAGATGCATGAATGTAATTTTTCCTTTAAAAAAAATAAATAAAATATAAGAAATCTTGTTAGTATTACAAACAGGATTGATTTAAAGGAAAAACAAACAATGAGCTAAAAAAAATAGTAATTACTCCTATGTCAGCAAGCATGATTTCTTTTTTTAAGTAAAATGAAAAAGAAAAAAACTCAAGAGAACGCTATAGACAAAAATATATAATTTGTGCGGGATTTCCCGAAATTGTATATTTTAATAAAAGATATTACTAGTTCTGAAGTCTATATTAGAGAGGTCGTAAAAAACTAAAATTTGGTTTTTTTTTCAAGTCTCGTATCCCAAATCGATGGGTATTAATAAAAAAAAGTGCACAGTGTCGTGAGACACCGCGTAGGAACATAGAACTGGTTTGGGAGTAACCACCGGGATGACTGCAGGAGTGACAACTGGATCAGCAGTTTGCGCCCTAAAGACAGCAACATTAGCCGCAGCTATAAGTTGCTTCAAGACAGTCTCATACTGAAGCGAAATAGTAGTCATCATACGAGCCAGTACTCTATCTACAGTGAAAGAATTTTGTTCATAAATTCTGTGAATTTCGACATTAATCCAACGAAAAACGTCATTAAAACTCAATCAACGTTACGCTTCATTGGATTAATGAAACAAGTTTCGTTAAAATTGTTTTAATGAAAATTTCATTAAATATATGAAATAATTTCATTGATCAATTGTACTAATTTCGCTAAGCTAATGAACATTATTTTGGTGAAATTATTTCATCGTTTTAATGAAATTGTTTCATTATTTTAATGAAACTACTTCATCATTTTAATGAAATTCTGTCATTATTTTAATGATATTCTATATCATTATTGTAATGAAATTATTTCATTGTTTTATTGAAATTATTACATTACCTAATAGCATCATTAGCTTATCTATACATAAATACGATAGACGCCAATGCACATTGGAAAAATTTGTTGATGACCGCTCACAGTATCGAACTCAGACTCATGATTCTAATTATTCGCTTTATAGGCAACGTCTTAACTACTTCAGCCAACAGCACTGTCAAGACAATGTGTCTATGAGTGTATAATAATAAGAAATATAACAAACATATAAAATGACAAAATGTTGTTGTCTTAAATCAAATGAAATTTTCTAAAGAAACTCTGAAAGCTAATAAAGGAATTCCAATGAAATTCTTTCACAATATTCGTGAATTTCATTAGAATTGTGAAATATTTATAAAGCGAAATTCTTTCAGTCTACTTCATCAGCTGGCAACACCTCGTTCAGTGACCCTTTTCAACTCTATCAAATGAAATTTTCTAAAGAAACTATGAAAGCTAATGAAGGAATTCCAATGAAATTCTTTCACAATATTCGTGAATTTCATTAGAATTGTGAAATATGTATAAAGCGAAATTCTTTCAGTCTACTTCATCAGCTGGCAACACCTCGTTCAGTGACCCTTTTCAACTCTATCATTGATTGGCCACAATCATTAAATCCACCAACACTAGCGGCCAAGTCTTTCTTCTACTGATAATTCCTCCTACAAGAAGCCACATCACTGTAATTAACATCAGTATCATTGAACACTTCCTAAGCCATACGATTATCATACGAACAGACATTAGGCGACATACCAGCATCACTAAACATCTAAGCAGTCGCACCAACGGGACCAGAAACAGCAAAAAATTTTTAATCAGCAGTAACTCCAACAGCATCAGCAGTAAAATTTGCACCAACAACATGCTTGGCAGCAGCAGCAGCAGCAACTGGTCTTAGACACCAATGGCTTATTAATAGCATGAATCAGTAGAAATATAATAATTTGAACTTCCATATGATAAGAGGAAGATAATTGCAATAGGCGTCAGAACCTACACCAACTATTAGTTGGAAGATAGTAAGACGATACTTATCGCCAATAATTAGCAGAGACACCTTCAGTTATCACTGCCACGAACCACTTATTCAAGTCACAAACCATTTAGCAAAAACACACCCCATATTTTGGATTCCAAAAACTAGTGCCGAAAAGCCACAGCATCCCAGGAGTTCCTCGGCACTTCCCCGGAAGATTACGGCAGCACTGAAAATCTAAAAAAAATCCGCCGTGGCAACACCATTATGCTATGTAGTTGTGACCAGTATTTGTAACCAGTATTTATGACCAGTACTTGTGACCAGTATTTGTGACCATTATTCGCTGCTATTATTTTTTTCATTTTCAAACAATGTTTGTGTTACCCCCAAGCGGCAGCACTATTATATTATGTTATGTTGTGTCATGTTAATATCATTTACAAGAATTGATTTAATTAGCACCGCTACGAACCACTTAGCCCAGCCACCAAACATTTGGCAAAGACGACAGCCATATAGGGTATTCCCAAAAACTATGCCAAAAATCCCTTGAGTTCCCAGGCACTTCCGCGGAAAATTACGGCAACACTGAAAATCTAACAAATCCAGTATTCGCTGCCAGTATTTTTTCATTTTCAAAAAAATTTTGATTTTTGTTATTCAAAGCATTGCTGTGCATGCCATGCCGCGCCATAAGGAACTTACGTTCCAAAAACTAACCTTAAAAATGTTTCAGGTCAAGCAGTTAATATCAAGGCGTGTCCCACCAAAGTTTGAGCAAATACTCATTTTCTGCTTTTATATCTCCTAACTTAATAACTATAGTATATACAAAAATATTTTCTTTTAAATAAAAAGTTGTTGTCTGTGAAGTTTCCAACAAGTTTTGACTTAGGTTAGTTTTGCTTTAGGTTTCGAAAACTGTTCCTTCGAACTTCTAAAAACACCAGATGCTACACAACAAATCTACAATAGATGAACTAATGAATGCAGTTACCATTTTATTATTTGCATATGGGTTTATCTTTATATATATATTATATCAATGAAATCAATAACAAGTTTTATTTCTTCAAATCTTTAAAATTTTCGCACTCGGTCACACCCGTTTGTCACATCCGTCACATTTTAAAATGGGGTCTTTAAAGAAATATTAATATTTAATATTTTTTCAAACAGTAAATACTTAATACAATCATAAAGGCTTTGATCAATTAGCTACACTCAAATTATTGTTAAAAAATTTTACAGATTATATGCCGAAAATCATAATTCTGTAAACTAAGATTTGTAAGGTCACTGAGGTCGCTGCCTTCTGACGGACACTCGGAGCAGCTATCGTGTTCTTTCAGTGTCTACCCGTTTTTAAACGACTTTAAGCTTAACAACCTTGGGAGTCGGACGGAGCCTTTTTTTAAATAATCAATTTTATTATCTAGATTTATAACAAAAAAATGTCTGTAAAAAGGTTACAACCGCCTAAAAGGATTTGCATATTCTAGTTTTTCTTAAAAAGTAGAAATCTTTATCACACCCCCTAAGGATTTAAAGAATGAACTGCTATAGGTCCACATATTAGTACATATTCTATTAATTTTGCAGCTTTTTTTTGCTTCTTGCATAGTCGATTCTTTTAAAAATTACTGTTAGTTCCTGCCGCTATGTCCTGTAACAGTATGTATTATAATAGATGTATTTAATTTGTGTCTATGTCATGTCCATTTTTGGTTTTCTATTGTTTTCTTTTTTCGCATGCTTTGGAAAATTTCAGTTGTTGGCATTTGAAAGAGTCCTTTTGTTAAGTTACCTGCTGTTTAACATATTAACACCAGGACAAATTCTATTAACTGTTAATTTTATGTCTTTTTATTTAAAATTGAAAAATAGATCACCAGTAGTGTGCTCTGCTTGCTAAGTAGTTAGTTAGTACTCGTATTTGTTCATTTTTATGAAAATTCCAACAGCGAAACAAATTTTGTAAACAGTTCGGCCAAAAAAAATATTAAGCAAAAATGTAACTATGCAAAAAGAAAGCAAACAAACATAACTGCTGGATTTTTTTTTGCTGTCTTATGGTCTTTTAACTAACAGTTGAAATTTTAAATTCTATTTATAAGTTTTATTTCAATAAAAAAACTTGTTTATAAGCCGGCATATCCTTTTCCTTGAAAAAATATCTTTCTATTCTGGCTCAGAGGCACGATTAAAAAAACTAAACATTTAACCTTTTTCTTTTGCTCTTTAAGCCAAAACATCCTTAATAAATTCAATGGCTCATTATGTAAAACTCGCATATTGAATATTAAAATACATATTTAACATTTTATCAATATCCTTGTAATTGATACCTTGCAAAAGCAACAAAGCATTGTGGCAACAAGACAATGCAAAACCCACATCCTTAAGTGTTTTAAAATTTTATATTGTATAAATTTAAACGTCCTTTTTGATTACATCGTATTTTATCCTGCAGATAATGTTTAAATTGTTGTACTTGCTTTCTTTTTTTGTTTTCTTTGCCTTTAAATGTTTTATTATTCATTAATGTATCGATAACAGGCCGTGTGTATTGAATGAATTATTAACGCTAGATTAATTAATATTCCTTTTATTATTAACAAGAATAAAACATCAGATGATAGCGCTGAATTACTTAAGGATATCAAAATACAAAAAGGAAACTGAAAATGATGCATAAACATAAACAACGAGCAGCTCCATGCAACAAAAAAATATAAGACAAAAATGAAAAACGAATAATGAAACTTTTTCGCCAATTGTTTCAGAAATTATTAAATAATTGAAGCAGAAAGAAATATTTTCAGCTGTCACGAAGCATTTTAATGCGTATGTAGTAAGTATGTATATAAAACAGTTTAAGGATGTTAAGATTTTTGCATAGAGTTTGGCAACGTGCAATTCATATTTTATCAGTAGAGAGGAATCCGGGACATTAGTGGTCAGCTTCGGCATTCCTCTTACATATAACTAGCACAGACACAAACCAAATTTTTTTTGCCATAAAGCTCATACTACAGTTAATAGAGCTTTGTTAACCACCGATTTAACTAAGCGAGTGTAGAGAACTCTGAAGATATTAGCGGGAGCTATCGAAACATGTCAGTTCAACCCTCCGTGCAGTCAAACATTTCCTTGTCTATATGCTTCACATTTATCTCTAAATAAAAAAATAATTTAATTGAAAAATTAAATTAAAACCGAACTCAAGCCAAAAATAATAAAATTTTTAATAATTTTTATTAAAAGCTCAACAAAAATTTACTTACTAGAAAAAGTACTTATTTTTGTTCTTGAAGTCTCAAAATGAATCCATTAACTTGGATGTATGCATCCAAAAAAGAAGTACTTTTCTTTTTACTTGAAAAATTCCTAAAAATAATTAAATTTTTTAATGTCTATCTGCAAAATAATAAATTTTACATTTTTGCTTTTTTGCGATTTTTTGTCGGCGATTATTTTTTTCCGGTTGTTTAGTTTTGGCGATTTTTTCGCTTTGAAGTTTTTTTTTTTTGCTTTTTTATGACATTTTTAGTTTTAGCGATTTATTTTAGTTTTGGCGCTTTTTTCAGTTTGGGCTTTTTGGTGTTTTTGTAGTTTTTTCGTGATTTTTTAGCAATTTTTTTACTTTTGGAGCTCTTTTCCTTTTAAGCGCGTTTTTCATTTTGGCGATTTTTCGTTTTGACATTTTTTTAATTCTGGAATTTTGTAGTCTTAACGTTTTTTAAAATTTCAAAAGTTTGCCTCTTACGATTTCCAAGATAAAGCAAATTGTCAAAATTACATTAACTGATAGAACGAACACCCTTTAATTTTTATGGTTTTATATATCAGTGTTCCCGAATTGTGTGTGTTGGGGCTGGGTTTTGCGGCTATGGTGGGATGTCCCAGAAGGGGGAAAACTATATGTTTTCCTTATTCTGTGACGGTCTGTCGTGGCAGCGGGTTCGACTTCGACATACACAAGGAGTTGGTAGTCTCCCATCGGGCGCGTCCCCAGGTGGCGGATAGGGGGAGGCATGTCAACGGCCCACTTAATACGCTGCACAAGCGGTTACCTGTGCCGCTGGCATGGCTCGGGTCAGTCCTAGGGCTGAGTGGTCTCAATAAACCAGGGGAACACGCAGAGCTAAGCCTGGCCAAGGCCCTATACTCATGAATCAATCTCACACATGGTATCTCCCCGGAGAGGCGCGCAACTGTACTAGGTTGCCGTCTGGTCCGGATGAAACCATACGAGAGGGGGCATTCCTAAAGCGACTCCCGACCGCGATCGACATTCCACCATGAATGAGCTCTCGGAAGGGAATCGCCCTTTGACGTCAAGGGAGCCATATGATACACCTTTAGGTGGTCATAGGGCTCACCTGACGCCAAGGGAATGTACCCACACTGCACTCGGGAGTGCTCCAAACAGGTACTCTCGTTCGAGACCGACATTCCGCCATAAATGAGCTCTCGATGGGGAGTCTGCCTGTTGGTACCCTGCGAGTCGTGTGATACACCTACAGGTGATCACAGGGCCCACTGGGAGCCAATGGAATGACGCGCTTCCCTGTGTAGTGTTGTTTCTGTATAGGACCCGCGGACCAAAACTACCCCACTTGTAAGGCAAGGTGGTAGGCAGCTGTGCCGAGGTCCTGGATGGCTGGTCAGTGGTTAAAGAAGACTCAGTCGCTAACAGCTCCCCTCCGACGCCAGGGCACGGGTCGGTTGTAATAGTCAGTCGCCCAATCCATGTACGCCGTCCATGCATGGATGGTCCAACCCCTTACGCGCTTACTCGTGGGAATTATATGAATAACACAAAAATAAAAACAAAAACAAAACAAACAAAAACATCTGGGGCAAGCAGCCGAGCGGACAAAACCGTACCGGCTGGCTGTCCCAAACCCCTTGCGATTCCACTCGGAAAAGCAAGGTTACTGCGCAGCGTGTCCTTGGACGTAAGCCCAAGTACATCAGCTGCACACAAAAACCGCGCTGACGACAAATCAGTGGCCTTGAAACCGGGTGCGCCGGCTGGGAAAATCTCAGCTGTGCCACATGCACCCTCCCTAAAATCTACCGCGGGTGCGCCTGCTGAACCAAGTTCAGTTGTGCCACATGCACCTGCCAACAAACAACAACCCGGTGCGCCGGCTGGACCGATTCCAGCTGTGCCACATGCACCCACACAAACTATGACAGCGGATGCGCCGGTTGTATCAACTGTGCCAAGTTCATCTGCCACAACAACAACAGAGACTCAACCACGTGATCGGAGTTTCCTGTCACGTAAGGCCTTCTCCGTATTACGGGCTGCTCGACGCTACATCGAGCAGTTAGGCAACAAACCGGCCGAGACCATGACTGGTGAAGAAAAATCTTCGCTAGCCTGGGCTAGGGCCCACTTAGCTGCGCTGGAAGGTTCCTCCCACGGTGGTGCCGCAACATCTGTGCCGAAACGGCAAAGATCGGGGGATGAATCGCTCCAGCAACGTACGCAGCCCACTAGCAAGCGTCCCAGACAGGGGGCAAATAGGGTCATAAACAGACCTTACAGCGAGGTTGCTAGAAACCCGCTGATAAGGGCTGTTCTTGACCGCAGCAACGCTGACGGAGCAATCAACCACGAAAAGTGGGGATTGATCTGTCAGAAATTGCTAGATGCCTACCTGCAGGATCTCAGCGAGAGCCAGGGACCCTCGCCACAATTTAATGACGCCGGCTGGTTTCAAGGGCACGTGAAACTAGTTTCGTGCATGGATGAACGGTCGGCATCCAAGCTTAAGCTCGTAACAGAAGCATTAGGGGAAGTGTGGCCCGGCGCGAGACTGGAATTGGTCTCGGTCAGCGAAATACCTCGCAGGCCGAGAGCAATTGCAATCATTCCGGCGGAACCACACGACCCAGCGGCGATCCTGGACATCTTCCGGAGAGCTAACCCTGATCTGCCAACCAGTGACTGGAGGGTAATCAGGGTTTTCGATTCGGTAGGTGCCCGCAGGAAGGTGATCGTGATCCTTAATAAGGAGACGTTGCCGTTGCTCCGGGAGAGGCAGGGCCTGGTATACTATGGGTTCATGGGTATCAGGCTTCGCTTATACCGAGGCGATGACAAACGCGATCCCGAAGCCACCAGCGGCCAACTGGTAGGGCCGCAAATTGAAGGCTCTGAGGGCACAGTCAACTCGGAGGCCATAGTTGAACCCGCGGAGTCGGTCACTTCGGGGTGCTCGCAATCAGACTCATGTCTGGTTGGAGAGCTCCTCGAGGGACTAGTGTTCGCGGACGACGAGGACGCTCTCCTGAATCCAGGAGATGACGAAGTCGATGTCAACTATGACCCCGATGTTGACAATGGCGAAGATAGTGCAAATTAACCTGCACCACTCCAAGGCAGCCTCAGCTGCCCTAACCCTCCGCCTAGCAGAGAAAGGGGAGGATATTGCGCTAGTCCAGGAGCCGTGGACCAATAACGGCAAGATTCTTGGACTCAGCGCCAGTGGCTACAAACTACTGTACGCAGCAAACTCAGGTAACAATGACAAAACCATTAGATCCTGTATTTTAGCGAAAGCCAACCTTAACATCTTCATTCTCTCTAATTACAGTGATGAAGATACGGTTACTGCAGCATGGGAGACAGGGGAATCCACCATATGGATTCTGTCCTGCTATATGGCTCACGACCACATGGACCCACCACCTCACACCTTGGTCCATAAGATGGCGGGAGCAGCTAAAGAGAGGGGCATACCCATTCTAATGGGCGCCGACGCAAACGCGCACCACCATATCTGGGGCAGCTCAGATACCAACGCAAGAGTTGAGTGCATTTTTGACTTCATTCTAGATAACAATCTAGTAGTTCTAAATCGGGGTTCAGAACCCACCTTTGCGGTCTCTAACAGGCAGGAGGTCTTAGACATAACACTTGCCAGCATGAGACACGCACATCTGATTCAGGGGTGGAGAGTCTCAACAGACTGCTCCTTTTCTGATCACCGCTATGTGGTATTTTCCATCAGCATAGCCAACAGAGTTACAAGATCTTATTTAAACAGACGTAGAACGAACTGGGAGGAACACAACAGCATTCTTACCAGTCTAATCGCGCGCCCTCCAACCATAGAGGTAGTAGCAGACATTGATAAAGTAGTAGACAAATTAACCAATGCGTTTAAGGAGGCCACAAGCCTATCTTGTAGACCATCCATTCAACGTCCTAACCGCAGACCACCATGGTGGTCTGATAATATTGCAGAATCTTGTAAGAACTGCCGAAGGCTGTTCAATGAGGCTAAGAGAACAGGCAACTGGACACTCTATAAGTCCTCCGTGAACAAATTTAAGAACCTTGTCAGGAACGCTAAACGCAAGTCTTGGAAGGAATTCTGCAGCAATGTAGAATCCTTCTCCGAGACTAGCAGACTGCGTAAAATCCTAGCTAAACAGCCATCCATACCTGGATTTATCCAGAAATCGGACGGCAACTGGACCAACAGCTCCTTGGAGACTCTGGAGGTCCTGGTTGACACCCACTTTCCAGGTTGTCAACACTACACGGAAGCGCGAAATGCGGCTCTCCCTACTAGCCAGTCCCCTGTAGCCATAGAAATCACTGTGGACATGTTACACTGGGCTATTAAAAGTTTCCATCCGTACAAATCACCTGGTCCGGATGGCATAATCCCTGCAGATCTGCAACACAACTTAGATCTTGCTACCCCCTGGCTAATTAGCATATACAGGGCCTGCCTTTCATGGTCATATATTCCAAACCAATGGACAAACTGCGATGTTATCTTCATCCCGAAAGGGGGAAAAGCATCGCACTCCAAGGCGAAGGACTTTAGACCCATCAGCCTTACCTCCTTCCTTCTAAAGACACTGGAGCGGCTGATCGACGTTCATATCAGAACAACTGTCGACAGTACTCTCCTCTCAGCCTCTCAGCACGCCTATACCAAGGGGAAATCAGTTGAGACGGCCTTGCACTCGCTCGTAGGATACATAGAAAAATCACTCGAGCATAAAAACTTCACACTGGTAGCCTTCATGGATATTGAAGGCGCCTTCAACAATATTAACTCGGCGGCAATCATCCAGGCTCTCATGGAGCTAGGGATTGACCGATCCATATATCAGCTCATAAAGAATATGCTTCAAAGTAGAACGATCACATCCACTTTGGGTGTAGCACGCATCACCAGGCACGCACGTAAAGGCACGCCGCAAGGTGGAGTACTATCACCCCTCCTGTGGAATGTGACGGTAAACGCTTTGCTTAAGAAATTGGAATCCATGTATATCAAAACCGTTGCATACGCAGACGATGTTGCGGTGGCGATATCTGGCTTCCATCTAGACACGTTAACACAAAGGCTGGAGACGGCACTTAACGAGGTCAGTGACTGGTGTTCACAGAATGGCCTAAGTGTCAATCCTACCAAAACGGAGTTAGTACTCTTCTCAAGAAGATACAAAATTCCAGCTTTCACGCTACCAAAATTAAATGGCACCACACTAGCCCTTTCGGACAACGCCAAATATCTCGGTGTAGTCCTTGACAGCAAGTTAACATGGAGGGACAATCTTCATGCAAGAGCAGCTAAAGCCTTAACGGCAATTTATGTTTGCAGAAACGCCATTGGCCCCTCCTGGGGTATATATCCCAAAGGGGTCAATTGGATATTAGAGACAGTGATCAAGCCTATACTTTTTTACGGCATATCCGTCTGGTGGAAAGCACTGGACTTGGCGAGCAATCGATCTCGTATAGAGAGGGTTCTTCGCATAATGGCAATCATGATAACTGGTGCCCTAAGATCCACACCAACAAAGGCTCTTTTCGCTGCGTTGTGCTGGCTACCGGTGGATCTGCTGGCCAGAAAGCAAGCACTACGTACAGCAATTAGGCTTAACGCAATCGGCGCATGGAACCATCTATCGTGGGGTCATGCTAGCATTCTAGAGACTACCGATACCATTCCGGATCTCATTGACTACTGCACTCCGAAGCCCTCCTTCAGGAAAGAATTCCGATACTCCTTGACGGGGGACTTTTCCCCAACACCACACGGGGCCATACACATTTATACCGATGGCTCCAAATGGGGAACGAGAGTTGGCGGGGGTGTCTATATCGCTGAGTTCGGGATCAAAATGTCTTTCAGACTCCCGGACGAATGTAGCATCCTACAAGCAGAAATATCTGCCATCAAACGAGCAATATACTGGCTAAGGTTTTACCGGATATCAAATGCCGACGTTCAGATCATAACTGACAGTCAACCGGCGATTAAAGCACTCACTGGTGTGTACACCACATCCAGCCTAGTCCTGGAATGCCGCACAGCACTAAACACGATGGCGAGCAATCTAGGTATCACCCTCAGATGGGTAAGGGGACACGAGTCCGTTTCAGGCAACATCATTGCGGATGATCTGGCTAAGAGGGGAACCTTGCTTCGGGATGTCGATATTGACGATCTCTGCGGGATCCCACTCTCATCTTGCTGGAGACGAATTGACGCTGCCTTCTTGCAGTTGGCTCAAACCAGATGGTACAATGAACCAACTTGCTCTATTGCGAGAACAATATGGCCTCGCCTTGACATAAACAGAACTAAACAACTTCTAGATTTCACTAAACCACACCTACGCAACCTCATGGCCACGGTCACGGGGCACTGCACCTTTGGAACCCACGCTAGACGTATGGGTCTCCCATACAATGACTACTGCACAGGCTGCAATGACGTAGAAGAAGAAGAGAATGTAATGCACCTTTTATGCCTTTGTCCAGCTCTGGAGGACCACCGCCTTCGCCTACTGGGCAAAAGTTTCTTCGGTAGCCTCTCCGAGTTCTCAGAAATAGAACTCAAGAACATAAGTTCCTTTATTAGGAGCAGCGGGTGGTTCACTCGCTGACTACCCAAATGGCGTTTCTAAAACACGAACGACCCTTCCTGCACGGAACTCCGTACGCCTTACCTCTTTCTCTCTTCTCTTTGAACTAATTTCTAATACCTTTATTAACTCCTCTCCTTTCACTCTATTTGATACACTGTTCTGTTCTCTCTTTCCTTTCCTTTCCTTTACAGGTATCACAAAGGGACCATTATTATTGGACCCAAGTGGGCTGGAACCCTTTCTTATAATTTTCACCAGCGACCTGATAACCTAACCTAACCTATATCAGTGTTAATTGGTGTAGTCTATTATACAGACCACATCAATTAACACTAACTTCGAAAATTTAAAGTGTTTTTACTATGAGAGAATAAAAGTAGTGCTTACAAACCTGCTGATATCGCTGCTGATTTTTGTATGGCGAGTTCCCGGTTTGGAGTACTACATTTTTGATACAAAAAGCGCTGGAAATCATCACCATTTTCAGCACTAAAACTGTAAGTACGAGTATATGGAACTTTCTCGCTTAAAAGCCTGCATTGTATCAGCAGTGCAAAATCAGCTTTTTTGTATAGTTTCTTTTATATACATTCACTGCTCTGCAATAAGCTCTTCTTTTAAAGCGTATTATTATGCGCTTTATTGCCTTAGTGCTTCAAAAAACATGAACATTTTTTACTGGGTCCTTTTGCGTTTCGAATTTTTTCTTTGTTTCGAAATTGGAAGCACAACCGCAGCCAAAGAACTCTTGCTTACAAATCTGCTTCGACCGATGCAGTAGTTTTTGCTGAGAGTACACACAATTTCAAATTTTTACACCTACATACATAGAATTCCCTGAAATGTGTTAGTGTAATCTGTAGCGGGGCCACGTCTATCTGGTCTTTTAGTATATTATAATTGTATTAAAGGTAAAACCCTTCCAATAAAATTGCTTTAATTTTAATGCAAATTTTTTAAAAAGTCCCGCATAACAAAAAAAAAAGATGTCATTGCACTACTTTCAACTAATTTGCGATTTATTATCTTGTCCTTAAAATGTGTAAATAAAAAATTCTTATGAGCACACAAGACCTGCATCCTTCCAATTTTATCAACGTCACGTGATCAAGCATAAACTGTTAAAGGATGTTGAAAGCAACACAAAAAGTACTACAAGAAATTTGATCACTTGATCATTTAGCACACATCTGCCATTTCGTTTTTTTTTTTTGCTCTTCCTCTCGTTTTTGTCTCTGTTTTTGTTAAGCGTCTGGCTTAATGTCTGTTAGAAATCCTCATATGTATTTGCCTTTTGTGGTCAGCAGAAAATGTTGACCATTTGCCAGGGGTTCGTTCATACAAAATTAGCATTAAGTTTTTGTGTTTTCTCTTTTTGTATTGCAGTGATCTTAATTTGCCAACAATGCGTCTTGGTTGCTTTCCTTTTCAGCCTTGTAAAGATTAATCAGTATTTAGAAGGAAATTTCATTATTTAATTTTTTTGTTTCATCCTTTTTATGTGATCTTACAGAAGAAAGATTAAAATTTTTGGTGAATATATATTTTTTTATAAAGACCGTCTGTTTTATTTTAAAGGATTTGAAGGATTTTTTTTTGTTAAGAATTTAAGCAAATTTACTGAAGCATAATTTAATTTTGTAACACAATAACTTTATTATGGCCAAAAGAGATATTATTGATAATTTCCTTCCTTTATTTAGAAATTTAATCCTTGTGTTCCGCAAAAAGGAAGCGAAATTTTAAATATTGATTTTTCAGAAGAATAATTTTGGGTATTATCTTCTTTTTTTATCAATGAACAGATTTATTAAACTAAGTAATTGTTCATTTGAAGTAAAAAAAATGCTGTCTGATATGAAAGGATATTTTACGGTAGTGAAAAATAGTTATTAAATGTTCCAATAACATCTGAGTGATTCCACGTAAAACGGCCCCATGCAAGGAAAAAATAATTTTCTCATTTTTAATAAAAATCTCTTAATTTATGTTTTTCAGAGAATGACAATTATAGAAAAAATAAAAAAATAGCTATTTAATATTTTTTAATCAATTTGAGGCACTTTTAAATGATCATGCAAGAAACATTTTGCTCTCTCTCTCTCTCTCTCTCTTTGTACGTTTAATATTCATTTCAGAATTTCTTTTATTCCATTTCTCATTATTCATAAAAACAGTTATCTCTGCAAAGAATATATTTTTTGCTTTTTATTGAATTTAAGAAAATATTCAGTTTGAGTATTCTGCTGTCTATAATAGAACGGTTAGCAAATAATTAAATGTCTTATTATTTTCTTATGAGTTTATCTTTATATTACTTATATTAATTAAATCAATAAAAAGTTTTATTTCTTCGAGTTTATTAAATTTTCGTACTAGGTCACACCCGTCGGTCACACCCGTCTCATTTTAAAAATAGTTTTTTTTTATAAGAAAAATAATTTTTGTCAAACAGTAAATACACAATACAATTAAAAACATTTTGAATAGATAGATATCTATACCAAAATTATTGTGTATCTTATAGTCAAAATTTTACAGAATTTATACTGAAAGTCATAATTCTTTAAAACTAAGATTTGTAAGGTCACACCCGTCGCAGCTTTCTGACGACCATTCTAAGCAGAAATCGTGTTCTGTCAGTGTCTGCCCGTTATTCAACGACTTTAAGCTTAATGTCCTTGCGAGCCGCAACGTTTTTTAAGTAAAAAATGTTATATTCTTGACTTATAACAAAAAATGTGTGTAAAATTGTCACACTCGGCTAAATGTAATTACTCATCTTTATTTTAGAATTTGGAGGTTCTGTGAATGAAGACAATATCACAATAAAAAAGAAGTTTCTCTCAATACTTTTTACAACTTCTGCTAGTCAGTGCGAAAAGATTACCCGCTGTTCAACACATTAACACCATGACACATAAAACTAACGGTCAAAGTAAATTTATTTTTATCTAGCCCATTGTCGGAAAACAGCTGAAATATTTTTGAAATAATAGCACATGATTTTTAAAAATTTTGAAATATTTAACATCATGTGATACCAAATATAAGAGAAACCAGCATGATATTTAAATTTCATTCCGAAATAATGCTCAGGTCACTTGCAAACTATTGTGTATATAAATAGTTTACCATCATCATTGACCATTTAAAGTGGCGGCAGTGTTTGAAGAATTCGTGTACCGAACATTTTATGATATTGTCAGGCTAACTTAATGTACATATGTGGAAAGTTTCATAAGAATCTTTTTGTTTAGTAAAACTTTTTCAAAAGCACTGCCCACTTTTTTAATCATGATGTAGTTTTGCAACGGAAGCTTAATGTATTTATGTACAAAGTTTCATACGAATCGGCTGGTTAGAAGTAGTTAAAAACGATTGTGTATTTACCTTGTATGGACGTGAAGCGTTCCACTTTTCCACGGGACCAATCTGGAAGTACATACTTTCAAATGAAAAAAAAATCCGAAATCGGTCTATAAATAACAAAGTTCTGAGCGAAAACTCATTAAAAAAATACATGACGAAAACTAACGCTTATTAAAATACATACGAATTGATGTTTTTTTAAGTCTGTTAAAAAATTTTATCTTGATGACAGGGCCCCAATCAGAAGCAAAAGTATCCTATCACAACATTCATAAACAATCACAAAATTTTATTAAAAATTATTGATCGCTTTCGGAGATTAGCATCTACACAGAAAAAAATAAGTTTCGTTTTTGATAACAAAAATCCCGGTATTCAATAATTTTTTTTTCAAATCTCCTGTGATAAAGAATTCCCCTATATTGATAACAAAATTATTTCAAAATAAAAATATATATATAAATTAAAAAAATGTTGACATGGCTGGAATACGAACCCGGGCTTTCCGGACGTAAAGCATACACTCTCTAGCTGAGCCATATCCCATTTATTTTTTTATGGGATACAACTCGTTTTAAGTACTTATGTATAAAAAGAAAAGAAATAACCGGCATGGAAAAGAAATACTTACAACGAAATATTTTATTATGTTAAAGATAAATGTTATTGAAATTCATATATTTTTTTAATAACATGGTTTTATTGAATAAAATTCTTGTCTATTTTTTTCTGTGTATAAACGAAGCCATCATTAATGCTTCAATAAAGCTTTCAATCATCCTTTTGCTGAGCAGGTTTGATTTTACTAGCGGAAGGACGGAATGCTTATTCCCTTGACTATCTTGTTGGTGGAGATCCACTCAATAAAAATAATCGGAAATCTATTTCACTATTAAAAATCTTCTTTGGTACCCGTTCCCTCAATAAAAAAATCAAAAAGTGAATAATTTTGTAGTATGAAAGATATTTTGTTGTATAGTTTGTGTCTAGGAATAAGATTGCTGTCTAAGATCACACTAACCAACAACCATTAGTTTTACATCCAAAATGTAGCATACTTTGTGGCTTTATGCATTACATTAAATCTATTGTGAATTGATAACAAACAAATTAGAAAAAATACCCTCAATTGGAAGTATTTGTACGTAATTCTTATTCGAACTGAAACTGAGGCTTAAAGGCTAGTATGCTGATCCGCCTGAATTTCAGATTTGAAATGTTGTATTTATCTCTACACGGAATAATTGTTGTGCAGACAAATTTATTTTTATTCGCGTTTATTCACTTATTTTTATAAATTTCCACGTACAAATTATGAAAAATTATTTCAAAGACCACAAAAATACAAAATATTAAAAATTTCTTGAGCAAACAATTGTCTGAGCATTAATTTTTGTTTTAGTTGACGGAAAAAAGTCTACAATAATTGATATGCCATCCCCGTTTTAAACAAAAATTGAGTTGATTTTTCTTTTCAGCTGCGTACTACCAAACGGAAAGTCGCCTGAAAATTTTTCAAACCCGAATTTCAGTTTGTTTTTTTTACACATACTTCTTATGGCAGCCTGAAACTCAGGCAGAACTGCATACTAGGCTTGAGTTGGAAGTTTAAATGAGTTTGCTTCGATTGGAATATCTAAAACACAGTTGAACCAAGGTAGATCTATAAGGTATACTTATCGGCGAATTGATACAACAAAGCAACTTTTTTTGGGAATTGTGGTGTCAAAAATGTGAGAAAAACTCAAAGCGAATATTGAAATGTGAGTGGATTGGTAAAATACACTACAATTTGACAGCAAAATTACCGAGCATATGGGCTGATGCACACACCTTATATATCGACCTTGAGATGAACATTGATTTTGTTACATGGAGCCAATTCAAACTGAATGTCATATTGTTCATTTTGCAAAATCATAAAAAATTTCCATGTATTTTGGTGTTTTAAAATTTTAAAATTTAATATTTTGAAATTGAAATGTATGAAAAGTTTTTATGATACCTATTACAAAATAAACATTACGACATTCACTTTGAATTGGCCGATGAAATTTAATGGAAAATTCTGATATGTGTATACACTAAACGTGTGCGCAAGATGTTTAAAAGTGTACATTATTGCATTTTTTCAAGCTCGAATATTGATACACGTTCAGAAACTTGAGATTTATTTCCATTTTTCCGGTTGCTACAGCTGCTACTGACCTGACAATCTTTAACCACATAAGAAAGACTCTCTATCTGGTATAGACGTCTTAGTTCATTCGTTAAAAATTGCTATTGAAGAAGCCAATACTTAGTTATTAAAGTCACATTATATAATTTTTTCATACATTTTCTTTTTTATTTAATTTAATTTATTTTACTTTTTTATTTAACATGTTTTTTTTATTTTATCTCAATAAAATTTTACACTATTAATTTGTTTTATATATAGTTTTTTTATATGAATAATGTTTATGTCTGTTATTTATTAATTTTTTGTAATAATTTATTTATAATTAAATGTATTTATAATTATTATAATTATAAATGAAATATGTTACTTCTGTTTGAAATTAATTATGTGCTTTTTATAGGACCCAAACAATTGAATTGAGTGAACAATTTGTATGAAAAAAAGCACTCAGTTTTTCAAGTGGTTGCCATACAAATTTTCTACTCAAGTTGACTGCTGGGATTCTAAAAACAACACATTAATTTAAATTGTTATATTTTGTTTTTGTTTATTTTGTTTCAAATAATGAAGATTTTTTATGAGTTAACTTTAATTTAAATTTAACACAATTGCTATTAAGATTTCTGATTTTTTTTCTTTTAGTTTTTATATTAATGTATTACATAATTAATTTAAATTTAAAATGACTAATAAAGATGTTAAATAATTAATAATTGTATGATTGAGTTTTTTTAAGTTTTTGAAGAAAAAAAAAACCTGCGAAATTATAAAATATTTAAGACATTTACAAGACCAATATTAAATGTAATAATAAATTGTTCAAGGAGTTTTATGGTTATTAATGGATCGATTGTGGGTGGCAACCGAGCCTCAGTTGTATTGCCAGTTGCTTAAAATGATGTTAAGGATAGCAACTGGCAACTGAAAGCTATCAAATTTAGCTGCTATTTAGTTATTTTCTGGCAATTACGAATTGCCGGTTGTCGGCTGGCAATGCAATTGAAGTTCGGTTGCAATCCATAATCGACCCATGAATTAAACAACTGTGATTGATTGAAATGATTTTCATTCAAATAAATTTTAGTTTTTAATGATACATTCGTTTATGTTTTGCAATATATTTATTTACTTTTATAATCAACAGGTCATCTTTTATTATTAAATATAAACATAATATTAATAGTTTTTACATATTTATAATTTTTTTTTTTTTTGTTGATAATTTTATATTTTTTTAAGGAATTTTTTCCACCAAGCTACAAATGATTTTAACAAATTATTAGAATTGTAAACAAATCTGTTTAAAAGAATTGTTCTCAAATAATGGAATGATTTTTAAAAATGTTACATTTCAAATAAAAATTTTGGGAAAAAAAGTTAGAAAGACACTTAAGCCATAGAAAATTAATAAATTGAAAAGAACTCAAGACAAATATATAGTAAAATTAATAATAAAAAAAGAAAAGAACAAAAGAAAGAAAGAAAAAAATTAAGTTTAATTAATACACAAAAAAACACACACAAGTTTATGTATTTTCAAAAAAAGAAGTCTCTCTGGCTGTTTGGTTTTTTTTTTTGTATTTTCCACCAGAGATCCAGTTGTAGTGAAGATTCCAGAAATTAATCCCTTTTTAATTACAATTGATATAAAATATAATCAAATATTTGACTTTTATTCTCTTTTTTTTTTGTAAATTAATATTGTTATTTAGTTTATTCTTTCATTTAAAAGTGGCATCCTTAGGTTTGTAAAGTGAGTTAAACGCCTTCATATCACACATTACTATCAGTGCCCACAGCTCCAGTAAATGAAAACGGTTGGGCATTATTTATAATACCAGCACGATCACTTGTTGTTTGTCCACCAGCCATGCCAGAGACGACAGCCGCTTGTCTCATATCAGCGGCCGATGCTCTAAAGAAGAGATGTACATTTAAATTAGCACAATTAAATTATTCTATTTATGCACGTACATATGTCTATATAATTATGTAGATATATCTGATTAATCATGCTTTAATTGTTTTTAAACTAATATTATTTTTGTAACACCAATTGCTATACAAAAAGCATAAAGCTTAAGTTATTTGAATACAAGTGCAAAATTTTAAACTAAACAAAATAAAATCAATCATATGAGAGTGCAAAGATAAATTTGTTGTCAAAAATGAAAAGCAGTTAAACAACATGAGGAAATTAACAACACTCTTTCAGTTAGAAAATGATTTTGTACATAATAAGCGAAAACTTAATGATTCTACGAAAAGAATTCTAAGCAACTTTGCCCTAGAAAATATGGGCCTAAAACATTAATCGGCAAAATAGGTTACATGTGCCTTTTTACTCTTTTACTCCCACACGTATGTACTCACACGCATTACCTAAAAGTAAACAAAATCAACCAGTTTCAAATCAACCAGTGAGCACTCAAGCAGAAGGTGTTGTTGGTTGATATTTCTTGATATACACCAAAAAAAACTTTGTAGGAGCGAGAGTTGCAAGAAAACCGATGCAAGTGCTAAATATAATAGTATGTGTGTGCCGGTGAATGGTCTAAAACTGTTTTTTACCATCAACAGACGTATACAGGGTTGTCAGATATGGCGATTTCTCGCCAAACGTGGCGATTTTTCAACTTGTTTGGCGTTAACATTTTTGGTTTGGCGACATGGCGATTTTTCTGGCGATAAATACATTTGTTGGCGATTTTTATGGCTATTTTTTAACAAAATTGAAGTTAAAAATTTGTATAATTCGGGAAAATTACTTTGTTTAAAGAGTATTTTAAAAATAAATCCCACCGAAACTCGTCTGCCAGAAATTAAAACAATGTGATTTTGGTGGTTTTTCTTATATTAATAATAATAATCATTAATGGGTTTTGAATTTGGATGAGAAAAATGTACAAGAAATAATTTTTGGCGATTTTATTTCTACTTTTCGCGATTTTCTGCTAAATTTTTATACGATCATTTTATAAAAATTTATGGTAAAAAAAAGGTATTACATAAAAACAAATTTATTATCAAATATATATTAAGAAAAACTACATAAAATTGATTTTGGCGACTTTTGGCGATTTTTAAAACCAATTTGGCGAAATAGGTCGGAAAAAATCTGACAACCCTGGACGTATACTGTGTGAGACTCACAGCCTATATATTTAGCAGCGAAGCACATACACAAACAAATAATAAGATAGTGTATGTTTGGCCACCGCTGGTCTAAAATGAGAATGTCCATACCTACGACACTGCTCTCTCCCTCGCAATATGCCTATATCAAAGGCAAGACTTTAGAAACTGCCCTACACTCTCTGGTCAGCCATATAGAGAAATCTCTTGAATATAAGGAATTCACTATGGTAGCTTTTTTTGGACATAGAGGGTGCCTTTAACTTCGGCAAACCCGATTGATTCCATTATTTTGAATATAATGGAACTAGGGATTGATTCTAATATCTGCAAATTTCGTTAAGAACCTGCTAACAAACAGTCAATCGAGGCACTCCACATCCCTCCTGTGGAACCTGACTATTAAGTCTTTGCTGCTAAGTCTGGAGCGTAAGATGGTTAAGATTGCGCCATAAGCTGACGATGTAGCAGTTACCCATCTCTGGTGAGCATCTCGGTACAATCTCGCATTGTATGGAGTCTGCACTGGCACTCGCTAGTGAATGGAGTGTCAATTGTGGGCTTGGCGTCAATGCAGCTAAAACTGAATTGGTGCTTTGCATTAGAAAATATAAAGTCGAAGACTTTGTGCCTTTTAAACTCAACGGAACCACATTAACAATATCAGATAACGCCAAATACTTGGGTGTAATTCTAGATAGTAAACTATTTTGGAACCTAAATACCCAGTACAAAGCGGATAAGACCTTCGTGGCTATCTAAATATGTAAAAGAGCAATTGGTCGCAGCTGGGGTATAGAACCCGGAGGTATCAACTGGATCTTTGTAGCGGTAGTTAAGCCCATATTATTCTGTGGTGTATTGGTCTGGTGGGACGGGTTAGAGAAAGGCTCTCATCGCAAATCACTCGAAAAAATTTCGGCTAGCGGCGATCCTAATAACAGGTGCGCTCAGGTCGACTCCACAATGCTGAACTGGCTACCGGTGAAGTTTATGCCAAACAGCTAGCTTTATTCTCGGCGATCCGATTAGACGCTACATGTCCATGGGAGGTCCTCTTCTATGATTTTTACATACATCATTTTGTAATCAGATCGCAAGATTCAATTACACCGATTTATTTATTTAGACGCATAAGTTTCTATATCAGGAAAAGCGTATAGCTGACTCCACAAATGGCCTTCTATACGTCTAATGCCTCTCTAACAAGCATTGGAGCACAAAAAGTATTTTACAGCATTAAAACGACATAGTGCAGATACCTCCGAGGTACTGATATGTTTGAATACATACATACATGAATACATACTACATATTTCTCTCTTCTTACTTTTCATAAACAAAGAGTTGTCGATATAGTTGCACCACAAACCTAAATTTTTCTCAAGTTTTGAATCACAAGTTAAATTTACAAATTTTGCAATTATGTAGGGCATACAAAATTAGATTTTGTAAAACTTACGACTTTAAAACACGTATCCTACTTAAATTCGAAAAACTGAAATTAATTTCGAAAGTTCGAAATTAAGTTCGAATTTTCGAACATACTTCGAAAGTCAAGATCCTTGCTTTTTTTATAGAATTACTATTTTAAACAAGCCTGTTGGAAAAAAGAACTCAGGAATTTTGTGAAAAGCTTTGTGCAAAATTTGAAGTTATATTTGAAAAGATTTTATAAAATTAAGGCTCTCAATTATGTGGCAATATAACCGCTTATGTCAACTTAAAAAATTACTTTTGCTGAAAAATTACTTTTCCTTTGTTAGGTAACATTGTATCCACCTCCAGCTTCAACTAAATGGGATATTTAGGTATAAAATATTATTAACGCCAAAATTCGCTTAAATGATGAAACAGATCTCCTGCGCAACGTGTTTTTTTTCATATAAATTGAAATTTTAAATACGTGAGACTGTAGCAGTTTTTAAATAGAATTTATTTTATTTTGATAACGTATTTTCATTTGCTCGCAAAAAAGTTACCATATTTTCATAAATTTTCATTATTTTTTTAAACAAAACATTTGATTTGAGTGAAGAAAAATAAAAATAAAACCAAAAGAAAAAAATGTAATAAAACTATTGAGAATTTTGTGGTTTTTATTATGGGCTTTTTTCTCTCGATCGTCGTTACAGTCTTGTTCTGTTTTATCACTAAGTCGGCATAAGTGGTTATTCCATATTGCCACCGAATTAATATTTTGATTGATTTAGCAATTCGAGCCTAAGTTCGAGAATTCGTTATCTAGTCCGAATTTTCTAACATACTTCAAAAGTCAATATTTTAGCATTTCTCATTGGAAACACCATTTTAACAGGTTAATTGGATTTAAAAGCAGATGTTCTTATAAATGCGAAATTAAGTTTGAGATATTTTTTCTCATTTAAGTTTTCGCTTATACAACTTAACAATAAAATTGGAAAAAAATGTACTAAATTTTTATTGGAAATGATATTAAATACGAGTACAAACTACAATGGATTTAAATTACAAATGAAAAAGTAAAAAGCAAATAAAGAAAACTACTGGAAAAGGTGTAAAAAATAACAATTCTAAACTTACAAAAAAACTTGTAAACTATGTATTTCAAATACAAAGGGAATTTTCTAATCTAAAACTAAAGGTACAAGAATCTTACTAAGATTTCCGTGTTAACACAAAATTAATTAATTTCACTAATATGCGACTAAAATATGAAGAGAAAAAATGTAAATGATATTTGCCTTTTCGATTTTATAAACAACAACACAAAATTCGATGCAGGTGTTCAGTTTTAGAAATGGATGTTGCAGATTAATATTGGCTGCGTTATAAAGTTATTAGCAAAATCGTGTTTTTGTATTCATTATATTCGTTTTTAATAAGTTGGCAGTAGTTTGTAATTGTTATATGTATGTGGTATATGTGTATAAAATGTATTATTAAATATGAATTTTTTAAATCCGTTTGATTTTTATGCATCGATATACAAAACGATATTTGGCGTCAACAACAAATTGATAGCAGAATAAAAGTGTAGTGTGTGTCATGTTCAATTTACTGCAGTTTAAATTATTTAAATATTTGTATGTAGTATATAAAAAATATTATATGATGTTTTCTTTTCTAAAAATAAAATATTGCATTTTTGCCTTTTACGAAACAAAAAATTACATTTTTTGCCTTTTTCGAAAAAATTTTATATTTTTGACATTTTAGAAAAAAATATGTTAAATTTGTTGTACTCTCATTGATAAAATGCAATTTTTGTTGTTTTCTTAATGTCCAACACTCTTTAAAGATGACGTATTTGTTTCGAAATAATTGCACTTGCAAGTGGCAAAAAGTGTTACATTTTTTGCCCCATAAAAATAACAAGATAGGCATTGCCTTGAAAAGAAACAAATTCGAATGTTTTTAAATTTAGCAAATAAAGCTTTTCATTATTCTTTATTTAAATTTGGTCAGCTTTTTAAAAATGGCGGACTTTTTCATAAGTTATTCTAAAAAAATGTCGCACTTGCATTTAAAAAAGATATTATATTTTAGAAAAGAAAACATTAATAAACTTGATCAATGGCTTAAATATTGTTAAAACTTGTTGCTTACTTTGAAAGTTTTAAAAATATAAAAATTATCAAAAATATTAAGAAAATTTAAATAAAAAACCATATAAAAATAATGAAAATCTCATTCACAACAATTTGTATCTAACATAAGAACTTTAGCCGCAAAGATTTAAAGCTACTTTTGAGAAAGAATATAAATCCCACCCTCAAAAATGATTTGAAAGTTATTTCAAAATAAAAACCAGATATTTTTTTTGTAATTTATGAAATGTGCAAATATGAATTGCTGGAAGTCCGGTCTAAATTTTATATCAAATTGCAAATGATTTGAAAATTGTTCACAAATTTACAAATACATTTATTCTCAAGGCATTCGAAAATGTTGATCTCAAATTTTTGTACATTAAACTTCTGCCTATAATAAGAGTGACTTAAAATAAAAATCTTGCTTTCACAACATAGGAAATATTTCCTTAAATTAAACAATGAATTTATTCTCAATGCATTCTCAAATGTTAAGCTCAAAATTATTTAGAACAAAATTTGTTTCCACAAAAGAATTTTTACCCAAATTTAGAAATACAATTTATTCAAATTTATTTCAATTAAGCACTTGTTTTAGAATAAATTTTTATAAAAAAATTTATTCTCAAAATTTTCTCCAACATTGATCTGAAGAAACTTCTGTTCGGAACGAAATATTTATAACAAAAATCTTGCTTTTGCCGGAAAGGAACATTTTCTTAAATTAAGAAATGTATTTATTTTCAACAGTGTATATAGATCGCTCAAACGTATAGATCTATCTGGTTAACAACAAACAGTCTGGTATGATCCCAAAATGTGAATGACTAAAAATCAAACACTTTTTCAAATGTGAAACCTTTGGAAAGGAACAAATTGTCTTAAAAAATGGTTTTTTCTTTAAAAATTCTCAAACTTTACTCCTAAATGTACTATATATTAAATAAAATCGCTCAAGCTCCCAATTTTAATTATAAAAAAATTAAATTGATTTAATTGGGATTTCAAATTTGAAAAAGTTTTGATAATAAAACCATCATAATTCCAAAGTCTAGTCTTATGTTGTTGTTTAGAGAGCCTGTCTGCATGAGAAAAAGTTTTCGAAAAATATTTGTCAATATTTTTCAAACCTTTCATTGTACTGAACTTAAGATGGATTCACCATCCATTGCTTCCGAACAAAATTATTGTCCGGAGAAAATTTTTTATATGTAGTTTGACGTCTCTCTTCTTGAGAGAGAGAGAGAGAGAGAGAGAGAAGAAGAGAAATAATTTTGTTCGGAACATTTTCAGCTTGAATTGGTTTAATTTTAATTTTTGTCCGGACCAAGTTTAACTGAGTTGCCACATCAAAGAATGTTTTTATAGCAATTCTCTCATTTCTTCTTTTACTTCTATAAATGTGCCATGCAAGTAATATTTAGTATTTAGTTTGATAATTTTTAGCATAAACAAATGTATTTAATCCAATTGCTATAAAAAATTTGTCTGAGATATTTATATTTTATTCACATATAACTTTGATTTTCCAGACAAATTGTTCGAAGTGGGTGAGTCGTGTTGCAAAAACCTCTCAGTAAAAAAAATTCTTACAGAAACAATGGTGAATCCACCTTTAGAGCATTCTTTTGCAAAAATTATTTAACAAAATTATTAAATGAAAAATTTTAACAAGGTCTTTATATCTTCATATTATTACATATTTTATAGGTACTTGTTTGTTTTATGTTTAAAAGGCAACTTAATAGAAACAAAAATTAAATAAAACATAACATATTTTTAAGGAAATATTAATTTAGAGCACTAATTAATTTATTCAGTTAACTTTAACAATGAGCAAACCCGTTTTGTTCTATATGCTTGATAATTTTATGTTATAATTTTACTACATTTAAGTAACATTTTTTAGCAATAATTTCTTTAGTTTTTTTAATTAATTTATAAATTATAACTACATAAAAAGTAGCATTAAAATATGTATATTTCTTTTCTATGTGGATTATAAAATGCATTGATTTTAAAAAGTTAAAAGAGAAATTAAAGGGAAAATGGAAGAATTTTTGTGAAAACAAAATCTAGGAAATTTGATATCAAACAAAATTTCCACTTAGCGGCAGTTCAAATAATACGTAAAGGATTTCGCTGTTTTTAGACCCCATCCCTTCTCTTCGTAGCGCTTTTTAAAAAATTTTCAGTATAAATTATTTAAACCGCAACAAATCTTCAACCCCTTCCCTAAGAGCGTTACGTAATATGTGAACAGCCCCTTAGTTATTTTTTACATTTTGACAACGTTTTTCCTTTCTTTTATTCTGATTTAATGATGAAACAAAACTGGGTCGAGACCATAGCTGCCAGAAATAGCGATTTTTTACGATATGACAAAAAAAGATGACATACTATGTTGTCATATCATAAGTTTTTTACGATATGACAACACTGAGAAAGCCGTTCACGGTGTATGGCTTTCTCAGTATTGTCATATCGTAAAAAAAATTACGATATGACAGAACAGTATGTCATATCGTTTTTTGTCATATCGTAAAAAATCTTCATTTCTGGCAGCTATGATCGAGACTAGTTTTTCCTTTTTTACTTATGCTCTCAGTTTTAGACGCTCATTCTCACGACAATGTTACCATGTTTTCTAAAAAATTTCATAAATTTTTCACCCGAAAAATAGAAAAAAAGGAAAATCTAACAATAGTATGTAGCGTTTGAGCTTATTGCCGTCGATATTATTTTGAGCATAGTTAATTTTTGCTGAGATTGTAGACTTATTCTGTTTACTATGAAGAAATTAGTTGCTGGGGATCTACGACAGTTTCGACAATACTGGATGCTTCGTTTGGAAAATAGTCAAGACAAAGCGACAAACAATCAAATGGGAGATCTAAATCTATTCACCACTTTAATTCTCTTTTCCTCTTTTAAAAGAAATATATTTCTGTATTTCTTTTTCTCTCTATCGACTTCACTAATGGTGTCTTTTCCTCTCTCCTTCCCTGCTTTTCTATTTCTCTTTAGCTCTCCCTCTCTCTCTTTCCCTACTCTTCGTTCTTTATATTTTTCTCTCTTTGTTGCTCTTTCTGTGTCTTTTTCCTTTTCTTCTCTTTCGCTTTTTCTCTCTCCATTTATATCTGCTTTTCTCTCTGCATTTCTCCTTCACCTCTCTCTTTTCCTTTTTTCTCTCAGTGTCTATTTTCATCTACCACTCTCCTCTGTTTTCCTACAATCCCTTTCTCTCTATTATTTCCCCGATTCAATTACGATTCATTTTGGAAACAGCAAAAACAACAATTTCAACTGGGAATCGAACCAAGCTCCTTCCTGTCTGTCTACAATACCCACAGCACAAAGTTAACATAAACTCACTCTTATAAAAATGTTCAAAACAGTCACATTTCAAGAATCTGCATTATCAACTTATGATTGCGCACAAGTCGCTTTCTAGGCATTTATATGAATCATTTTCGAGTCTTGTTTTTAGCACGGAACTGATTATAATCACTTTTTGATCATTTAAGGTAATCTTAAAAGACTCAGTTTGGTGATTTTTTGCCAAAACAATCTTCGAAATGCTTTGTAAGATTCTTCTAGGCAAAACGTTTCCAAAAAAACTCTTCTATTTTCCCTTTAGCCACCCTCTCTTAATTAACTTTTCTTTTTTTATATTAAATTTTCAAGGTACTGCTCTATCTTGCATTTTTTGTTTTCTGTTTTTAATATGGAAGCAAAAATAATATATTTACTTTTGTCTGTGTTTATTTAAATCAGTTTGTTTCGATTGAGTTATCATCTACTCTTCGTAATGGAATCGAAAAATATATTTGCTAATGAAGCTTTTTTTGAGATCAATTCGTTTGCTTTATATTTGGATGTAGTAAATGGTTTTGAAAATTTAGAATGATTCTTTTATAGTTTTTTTTTTGGTGGGGCTTTTTTCTTGTTGTTGTTTTAACGGCTTCATAATCAATAATATTTTTGTTTAAAACTTTATGATATATATAATTAATTTGTATGTTTAGTAAATTGTTTAACAAACTCTTATTTTGTGATAATTTAAATGATGCTGATAATGATGATGAAGTTACTGTTGCTGTTGCTGTAGTTATGTTTTTTGTTAGTGTAGTTATTGTTTTTTGTTAGTAACGGTTTTGTTTTTTGCAGTGAGATTCTTTTTAATTAATTTTTAATGGAATTGTTGTGTGTGTGTATTTGTTCTTTTTGTTTCAGTTTTGTTTTATTAAATTCAATTAATGAATTTATGTTGGACGCCAAACATCTGGATCTTCCATTAATGTTATATGTTGATCAGTGCTCATTTGCATTTGTCCTTCACCGCCAGGCTGCATTTGTGTGGGTGATGTGGCCGCAGCAGCCATATCCTCACGCGAAGCTCTTTTTATTTTAATCAATTTGTTATTTAAATTAGTTTTTGTTCGTTTTTTTTTTTTTTTTTTTGTTTTTCAATTATAATTTATAAATTTAGTTTAATTTATTAAAACGTGTTTTGTTTTTAGTAAAAATTGTAAGCAAGGTTTTAGAGGAAAGAGATAGAAAAAATGGGAATAACAACACAAATTATTAAATAAATTTCCTCTGGCATATTTTCTTTTAATAAATAAATTTTAAGCTCTCATTTGTTTAGCAGCTTAAAGCATTAAATCATAATTTTCATAAATTTCTCTTAACAAAATAGAAATAGTTTTAACTTACTTTTTGCCTAATGACATCATGCCATATATAACACCCGTAGCAAAGACTAAAGCGCAGGGAAATATACTGCCTAAGCCGAAACATATAAATACTGGAAATAGTGAAATTCTGTAAAAGAAGAAAAGTTAAAATCTCAGCGAATAATATGTTTTATACGTAGTTTAAATAACTACTTACACACAATAAAGTGCAGCTCTGTTCCACATGGGTCTAGTGTCGGCCATATCAGCAATTTGACCCACATAGTCTATACAGAAGAAACAGCAGGGTGCTTCTAGGGCCATTACTATGAAACCTACCAGAACTTGTAGTATGCCACCAACTAAACAGCTTACATTTAATAATAGTAATGATAAAGCATTGAAGAGACCAAATAATACACAAACTGTAAAGAAATAAGTAGAATAAATATTCAGATTTGGAAATGGAGATTTTTGTACGAAAAATCTGTATATATGTATTGTGTAATGCTACTACATAAACGGAATCAGAAAGACACTGGGACTGTCCCACGATGTCGACAAGTCGATGTCGTTCTCTTATTTATATTGAAAACAAAAACAAATTAAAATTTTTTATTATTGTTTTCAATATAAATAAGAGCACGACATCGACTTGTCGACATCGTGGGACAGGCCCACTGGTTTTTTTTACCAATTAAGTCATGAGTTTAGTCGAACTGTATGGGTTTATACCCAACGAAATTTTAATTATTTTAGCTTGAGTTCGGTTTTAATTTAATTTTTCAATTAAATTATATTTTTATTTAGAGATAAATGTGAAGCATGTAGACAAAGAAAATTTTTACTACGCGGAGGGTTGAACTGACGTTTCGATAGCTCCCGCTAATTTTTACCGCTTAGACCACTCGACCAAAGTCGATGGTTTGCAATCAAGAGCTGAATATTATCTTCTTTTAATTAATTCATTCTGTCACTTTTAGAGTTGTATTTCACAATTTGCACAATTGCAAAGTTGATATTCTAAGGCGCTGTTCACATATTATATGTAAACTCGTTTTCGTAGCGCATTTTAAAAAGTTTTCAAAATAAATTATCAGCTTCGTAGCAAATTTTTTACTTCCTGCAATCAAAAAATGTGTGTTTTAGTATGTAACTCATAGCTTTTGAACGGCCTAACCGATCACCATTCTTAAGATTTTATATAAACTTAGATATCGTCCGAATACGAACCGATTCGACTTGGTCGATTTCGAGGCTTTTCGTAAAGCCAATTCTAGTAAATTGCTCATTTCCAATAATAAATAATGGACAAATTAATGTATTTAAATCATATATCGTAAATTAATATCAGATATGACATTTTAAGCTCTAGAAAATAAAAATAAACTACAAAAAAGTTAGCGAATTTATATTGAAACAAGAGTAAAAAAACTCAAATTTGTTTTCAATTCAAATCAACTCGATTTACAAATTTATTTTTATGAAATAATTTTTAATCCAAAATCTATTTTAAGCTCTTAACTTAAAAAAAAATATGTCGATTGTTGAAAACTCATTAAAATCCATAGATTCGTTCGAGATAACGGGTGAATTCGTAAATGCAGTAAATTTGTGCAACCGGTCTGCAAACTATTGCAACAGTAATAAAAATGCTGCCGTATTCCCAAGAGTGTGTTTTCGAGCGCAGAACTTTGATTATTCCACAATTACTGAGTTTACGAATGTGCCCATCATCATTCTTTTACAACGCATTAACTTTTTTAAGCTGCTAACGTTACCGACGAAATATGGCACTGAGATGTACATTAGCATAGAACAGTATCAATCGCTGCTGGTGCTGCTGAGTGACCAGTGCTATGCCTTCATCAGTTAATCAGTCCAACAACAATTGACACAATGCCACATGAATGTACATTAGAGAAATTCATTATGTTGATGACTTGCCGTGAACGGGAATCGATCTATTTAGAAATTGTATTCGTCAATTTTTTTTTAATATTGAAAAACCTGTCGTACAGAAGTTCCTATGATATCTAAGGGATTTCCGACATATTTAGGCTCATCTTTCCTTGTCATTCATTTAGACCATATAGAAATTGTCCCATTTCCCAATTGTATTTGTGATTTTTTTTAATATATTTGAAAATTGGGATTAGAAGATTTTCGATGAACTGCGAGATCTCTTGGACTAGTGCTGGCGATGTTTGTTACTTTTAATTACGGAATACTCAATACTTTTCATTTAAGTGCTCGATACTTTAAACGTGCTTGTACTTTTAAACAAACCCAGTAAAAATTTTGATAGCAAAGTAATGAATTAAAATCCTAATAAACATATCCTTCACTACTTCCAGTTTGGCATTTTAACAAATTACTTTAACAAGACGAAGTCATTGGAGGCAAGTGCTTACCGCATTGACTTACAAATAACAAGTTATAAATTTAAAAGGCATTGAATACACAAAACAAAATACAAATTTAATGACTCTGCTAAGCATTGAACTCAAGCCGTTTTTAGTTATTGTGTAATTTTATGCCAAGTGTTTTACTCACAAGGCTACTTGCACAACTATTTTTTGTTACGAGCTTAAAACTTGTTTTCACAAACATCAATACAATTAAAAAAATCTATTTTGCTTCCCCAGGGGTCGAACTGCTTATCGTCTGTATGATAAGCAGATACTCTACTACTCTGACAACAGGGTTGTCAGATCTTTTCTAACCTAGTTCGCCTAATCTATTTTAAAAATCGCCAAAATATATTTGATGCTGTTTTTCTTAATATATATTTTATAATGATTTTTTTTTTATATAATAGATTTTCTTTACAGAAATTTTTGTAAAATAATCTGCAAAAAAAAATAGCAGAAAATCGCCAAAAGTAGGAAAAAAGTCGCAAAAATTATTTCTTGTAAATTTGTTTCCTCAAAGCTCAAAGTCCATTAATGATTACACGTAAGAAAGCTACGATATTTTTCATTTGCACTCTTGCAGGGCCATTTCTGGCGAATACTGAATTCCGCAAAGTAATTTTCCTCAATCATAAATGTTTGGCCAAAACTATTTTGTTTTAAAAAACAGCCATAAAAATCCGGAACAAATCTATTTATCGCCAGAAAGTCGCCATGGCGCCATATCAAAAATTTTAACCCCAGACAAGGTAAAAAATCCTAAAAGTATCGAGTAACTACTTTTGATCAATGAGTATCATAAAACAACAAGAAATGCTCAATACTCGGTATTCAAAAATCATTAAATTACCAGCACTATTTTTGGATATGTGTACATATGTATTTGGGCACATCTCTCCTTGCCATTCATTGGGACTTTATGGAAATTGTACGTTTAGGAAAAGGTACACCTTTTGAAAAATCTCTTTTTGAATAAGGTACTGAAAGTTTTTAAATTAATTTATGAAAAGATGCGTTCAAAATTTTAAATACATATGTTAAAATTTCGCATTGGGCATTGATTAAAATTAAGCATTTCAATAAATCAAGATACAAAAGAAAAAAAAACAAAAGTTAATATAAAAATAATACATAAACAAATATTTGAAGCGCAATTTTTTTCATAAACTATTTCAATATTTACATTTGTTTAATAACAAACCATTAAATGAGACATTAGCAGTCAGCTGTTTTATTTGATATAGTATTTAAACAATTTTTTTTATAAACAATTATCAACATTATCGCTTTTTTCAGTCTCCCACTCTTTGTATAGACACACTCTAAGTATTGTATGTTTTTAAATGCTCATTTTATTTCAGGTCAATATTCTTGCCTTTGCTACAACACTGATAATTTTGTGCAATTAATTTTACCTTAATCTATCAAAAAAAAAACTGTATAGCCGGCTAACTACGTGTAAAAAAGTTTAAAAAACTCTGCAACGTCATAAGAGCTCATATGTATGTATATAAATTAAAAAAAGCAATGATACGGAACCAGTTTCATGACACATACATTTCGTCAGTAAAAAAAACTGCAAACAGACAGCCAACAAGTCAGTAAACATCATAAAAATAAAGAGCTTTTTAATAAAAAAAAAGCAACAACAACATATGTTAGATGTCCAATTTAAAACATAAACATTTATGAAATGCGTTACTAGATGAAATCTAGGTTTTAACGTGAGTTTAGTTTACAGTTATAATTTAGAAGGAAAAATCGTATAAAAGAAATACATAAAAGTTGAAGCTTAATTAGAAAAAATAGATTTTTCGTTAAGATCATGAAAGGTAATTAAAGTAATTGTTCAACATGATCTAAGAATGTCCAAAATATGACAACTAAATTTTGGTACAAACTTAAAACATTTCAGTTTATTTCTGTTAGCTTGTCTCAAAAGATGTTATAAGAAAATAGTAAATATGTATTCTAATTAATGATGACTATTAATATAACACAGAGCGACAAAATATCGTGACCTCAGTATTGGTTTAGCTCATATGCCAAAAAGTCGGAATGGAGACAAACAACAAAGAAGATTTACATGAAGTTTTCTCAAAATATACCCTGACAAGTGGTGATAGCAAATACACGTGAGCACTGACGATGGAAGTGTAGCGGCTTCCGAAAGTGGCGCTACTCTGTTCTGCTGTGTACGTTGAAAAATTCAGTTGATGTTAATTTTTCCCTTGTTCCTTGGAATATTAATCATACCCAATTATTTCTGAATATAACGTTACGAACCTTAGCCTAATAATCAATTTAGATTCACAGAGTAGTTATCGTTGAAAGATGAAACTTCGCGTACTGGTACTTTACGACTACACTAAGAAAAATTGGAAGTTTGAGAAAAATCGATGCAAGGACATCCTAACTTCCATATATCCTGAATTTAAAAATTTTAATTTTAGCTACAGTTATTGCCGGAATGTAGCAAAAATTTGTATCTGTTTCTAAAATTTAGCATTCTAGCGCTGTTGTTAATTTTGTTTTATTCGGTGCAGGAACATGACTGCCTCCCATATATACTTTTTTCACAAAAACTAAATTTTAACTGCATTTATGATTAGAATGCACTAAAATTATATAAATATTTCTAAAATTATGCGTTTTATAAATTTTTTCACTCGGCGCAAGGATATGACTACCTCTCACATATCCTTTTTCTCAAAAACTAAATTTTATATACATTAATGATTAGAATGCACTAAAAATTAATACATATTACTAAAATTAGGCGCCTTAGCTCTGCTATAAATTTAGTTTCATTCGGTGCAAGGACATGATAGCTTCCCATACATCCTCTTTCTCAAAAACTAAATTTTAGATACATTTATGATTATAATGCACTAAAAGTTAATTCATGTTTCTAAAATTATTCGTCTTAGCTCTGCTGTAAATGTTGTTTCATTCGGTACAAGGACATAACCTCCCATATATACTTTTTCTCGAAAACTAAATTTTACCTGTATTTATAATCCGAATAGCCTATAATAAATTATAAAACCATACTTTTTATTACGGTAGCAAATTTCGTATCATTTGAACAAGGACATGGCTACACTTCCCTTACGAATTTTTGATATTGTATAAAAAGTTGATAATATATTTACTTAAGAGATGTTCATAAAGGTTTTTTTTTTGCATAGTGGATAGTTGGACACGATTCACTTATACGCATACGTCTGCCCTTCTCTTTCCGATTTCAAAAAGAAAGGGGAACGTCTATTATTTATTTCTGTTATTTATTCAGTGTCCGTATAACCACAGCTTTGTTTTTTAGATGTCTATTTTTAAGTCGCTTTTTTTAAACATTATTTTTCATCTTGCATTTCTTTTAATTTTACTACAGGGATTAATTTTATTATATATAAAGTAGACATTGCTCACGGCTTTACTATAATATAGTAAATTATGTATGTATGTGGTATAAAGCCCTACATGTTCATTAGTAATCTTATCTAATTTCCAAGAACTTTTCGTATCTGTTTTAAAATACAAAGTAAAAAATAATAAAAACAGAGTACGAAACGAATTTGAAAGATCACTAGTATATTTTGCGAAAATGCCTGTCAGAAAAAATTCTAAGTAAAGCTTCTTTTTAGCTCCCGACAAAAAAGAGGGGTGTTATGAATTTGTAGTGTGTGTCTGTGTGTCTGTACAAGTCATCGCACAGCCCAAACGGCTGGGCCGATTTTGATTTTTCTGTTTGAAAGGTGACTTGATCGAGAGTGTTCTTAGCCATGTTTGAAGAAAATCGGTCCAACCATTTAGAAGATATCACATCTTTTCTATATGTATCCTGTTTAATCTGCGTGTGTAGATCGATTATAATTTAGAAAATTTTGTTTGAAGTTATCATCTATTTTCTTCGGGGGTTTTTACAATTTTTAATTTAATTGTTTATTTACATTTTACAGGGGAAAAGGAAAATAAAATTGTTCGAGTGACTCAAGTATTCTCTTTATTTTCGTTCACTTTCTTTTTTTTTTGTGATAAAGGATTAAAAAATTTTAGAGACACGCGTTTTGATGTAAGACACATTAATTAATAAGAAATACATATTATAATTTGTTGTTGCTTACTTTGTTTTAGCCTTATTAATCAGTAATTTAATTCGAAAAAAAAACTGTTCGAATTTGTAAGTTTTTTCATTGGAATTTTAAATATTATTCTCCGCTTTCAAATTACAAAGGACTGCATTATGTTTACATTTTATGGGCAAAGATTAATGTTAGGAGGGTGAACTTAATACGTCTACCAACGCACCCCAATTAGAAAAAAATAAGTAATAAATATGTATCTTTGAAATTTGCGATCTGATTACAAAACGATGTATGTAAAAATCATAGAGAAGGATCTAAGCTTTAAGAATATTAAACTTTTGACCACCCTGTTGAAAGACGCGGTGAGCTACAGGGTGTCAAAGTTGAAATACCTTCTTGGCCCCATAACTTTTACAAATACTACATATTATCCGATTTTAATTTAACCTTGTTGTAAAGTTTATAAGCGGATAAATACATGAAAAATATAGCGAAAGGAACTTTGTTCCAACTGGTTACACCACCTGCATCCGGCTAAATGTTTTTCCTTAATTGCTTTTAGTAGCAACAAACATTTCTTGGCGAAAAATCAATCAACTTGAAGTTATTCATATTATACGCACACATATGTTGGTTAAAGTTTTTATAAACTAAAAACATGCTGCATTTTTACAAATTCTTTTACTAAACATTTTTGAAATTTACGCTACACAAAAAAGCAGATTCATTTTCAAACAAAAATTATTTCTAAAAATGATTTCATGATGAAATAGTGGCAATTTAGCAAATAATAATAATATAACTCTCCATAGCGTACAATAAATTCGTTTATTCTAACAATATTGTATACATTTTAGCTTCCTAGTAACATATTGTTAATTTATCATATATCACAAGTAACTACTCATGCAATAAACCTATTGTGCTTACTTTTCTATAGTAATGCTTGAACAAAATTAAACCACAAAAGCCATTGAGGCATTCACTGTAATTTGAGATGGATTAAAAATACAAAAAAAGGCAATACTAGAAATAATAAAAAAAAACTAATCTTTGCATAAGATTAATTAAAAATAGACAAAGTTTAAGTGACGAATAATAGCAAATGTGTATTTTAAATAGTCGTCGCCATTATATAATTCAACTAGATCGTATCGAAAATCACTATATCGAATTGTACATACAATGAGGCAAAAACATGTTGGAAAGGAGATGAAAAGGGGAGGTAGTAAACAAAAGGCAAATGTTACATATTTAACCCATATACGAGGACACAAAGAAAGGATACAAAATATGTATGTATATGCGTGTATGTATATGATTTTTCCAGCAGCTCTTTTTCCATATCAATGTCAAGCATATACGGAAGAATTGAACAGCAACAACCTTAAACAGTGGCAACAACAAAACGCAAAAAAATACCACCCATCAACATAAAACATCCCTCAGTAAAGCCCCAAACCTAACCACCACCCACCAGGTTGTATGTACAATCTGACCATCACTTAGTAGAAAGACAGCAGGGAAAACATGAATACGCAGATAAGAAACATAGAAGAGAAGACTGAAATTAAGGTACACAAAAAATCAATGAATTCACTAAACAGCAAAGAAATACAAAATAATTTCAACAAACTTTATCAAAGACATGACGTTTTTTCTTTAATTTGTTTAGTTATAAAATATACTTACAGAATGCTCCAGTTATGCCCAATATTCTAACACCATACTTAAGATACCAGGGCTGATCATCAGTGGGGCCAGGTTGCTGATTTGGCCTGGCCATTAAACCTGCAAGTTTCTCCGCAAAGCTCTAAAAATTTTTAATTGAAAAATTATTCATGAATTCCTATGGTTATGAATTTTTCTATTTTCACAAATTAATTTTCAGTGCATTTATCATAATGCTGCATCATCAATTAGAAGGAACTTTAACTTTTTTCCTCGTCTTTAGCTTTTTTTCTGTGCCATTTGTATGACAATTTTTCACTTTTTTTATCTTATAACTCACCATTTTTCTTATTTCCTATATTTTTACAATTACTATTATGTTAATTATGTATTGGTTATATTATTTTAGTGATTCTATTGCTTTATTTAATTTTTTTTACAAATTTAGTAACAGTTAAATAACTTCTTTCTTCTATATGTTTTCCGCCTCCTTTTTTCGTGCCTTTAAAAAAGTAAGATAATTTTTCACTTGTTCTTTTTCTTCAACATTTTTGCACACTCTCTTTTATCTGACGTTGACAAATCAGAACTAGCTAGCAGAGAAGTATTTAAAAGGTAGTATTTTTAATCAGAAACAGTAGCTAGTATGGTAGCATGGCAATTTGTAACGGGTAGTTTTGATGCTCAGTTATATCATATTTTTTCCAAAGGAAACTGTAAATTTCTGAAAAATTGGCTGGACTGATTTTTGTTGTTTGAAAGCTGACTTGATCGAGAGTGTTTTAAGAAAATCGGTCCGGCGCCTAGAAGTTGTTACCTCTTTTCGCGCTGTATATTCTGGATTATATTTGTCTGTGGATCCTTGGCTGCCAAATGGCTGGATGGATTTTAATTTAATATTTTTTGTTCTAAAAGTGACTTGATTTAAAATCTTCTAACCTATGTTTGAAGACAATTGGTCCAGCCGTATTGAGGTTACATCCGTATTCTTCGAAAGTTTTTAAAATGTTTAATTCAATATTATTATAAAAAATGTTTTCAAATTTTTTTTTAATACGATATAAATATTTTTTTAAACTCTCTATGGTGCCTTTCGATTGGCGTATAAAAAGATTAAGTTCGTAAGAACATTGTAGCCAAAAAATATATTTATATGACTTTCATTTAACTTAATACCTTGTATGGGCTTCAAATAAATCCTTCACCCTGCAGCCACACGATCAAGTTTTTCGCACACACTGCTTGCCAAAATTCATGTTTATTGATTGCTGTGACGTAAGCTGCACGCAACTTGAAAGCAAGTTAAAAGCAATGTTGTAAAAAAACAAAAAAGAAAACTATGGCGGCAGAATATATTAACAAAAAAATTGTAATCAGCTGTTTTCTTGAATGTAAATTGAAACACTCAACTTGAAAGACAAATTGAAAGCAAGTTCGTTTCAATTTTTAAAAGTATGAGTGTATTGGTTAAAAAGTGTGGGAGTATTAAAACTTGAAAGGCAAAACTTGATCGTGTTGCTGCTAAGTTAGTAAAGAAAGAAAATCCGCCCACAGGCAGGGTAGTAAACGAAGCTTGCGTTCCAAATACAAAAGCTATTTTAAAGCACATTAAATGATAATGAAATTTTGTGATTATTTCTCTAAAAATATGAATTTTTGGAAACACAAATACTACAGTTATTACAAATAAAGCCTTTATAGACTGTATAAAATGATATTTTTACTAAAGTACTATTATATTGCTAAATTTCTAGGATAACGGTAATTTAAAAAAAATTCAAGTCTAAATATTCAATTAAAGACTTTGAAAATATTAAACACCAATCGAAAACTATTTCACAGTAAGACATATTATGGAAGATATATATGACCAATTCAAAATTAACATTTGAGTCCCATAGCACCGAAACGTGGCTAGACTATCAAAAACTTACACATATTTTGTTAAAAAGAGCTATAATGTCATCAAAAAATGTAATTTAATTTTTAAAAATCTGTCCAAAATAATTATATATCAAGCCAGCTTTCTAAGAAAAACCTTGAAAATTTTAAAACATTATCAGACAACCCTTATTAACCAGCTGCGATTTGCTTTTTTCCGAGCTAACATTTTAGTTTGAATGTTTAAAAAGAGGAAGTGAACAATATTATTTATTGATTCATTACATTTTAGAAAAATTAAAATATGTTCAAACATTATGAATAAATGTCGAGTATGCCAACAGATAAGTAATAATTTAACAAAAGTATATAGCAACAAGATAAAATCTTTAGCCCAGATTATCTTGAAATTAAAAGGGTTTAAGGTAAAAAAATTTGTATTGATACCATTTCAATTTCTAAAACAAATAATTTACAGGATTCTTTGGACGTTAATAAGATTTTCGAAATATGTGGAAACTGTAAACAAGGTATAGAAAATGTAGCAATATTGTGGGAAAACATACCTGAAGCTAAACCCATCTTAGAGGAATTAGATGATGAAAAGGCGGATGGTTTGTCTAACGCAGAACTGTATAGTGTTTCGAAACAGAGCTTGCCGGCAATAACATCAACAGGTCAGGAACAACATGATTATGAAGTTGCCAGTACGACTGCTGAAGCTGTTAAGCTTGAGCCTATTAAAATTACAATAAAACTTCCACGCAAACGAAAAAGGCCGGATAAAATTACGGCTACTACTTCCCTTGCAACTGAATCCCTCCCAAAACGTATTAGACGTTGTCCTAAACGCTATGAAGACTTTGATATAGCTTCAAACGATAACAAAATAGCATCGGATGAAAATTCTAAAACAGAGTCTAATAAATGTGGTGAAACCTCTTTAAATAATTCATTATTAGTGGCTTTGTTACGCTTAAATGATGGCCAAGACATCGGAAAACTTGTAGAAGTAGATAGTAAAGGAGTTTCTTGTAGAATTAGAATTATCTGTGGAATTTGTTGCCAAGTATTTTGCTTCGAAAAAACTTTTCAGAAACATTTTAAAACGCATAATAAAAATCAGTGTGAAGGCAGTGATGGCATTATGAAAAACTATTTATATTATTGTAAATTATGTGATAAATCATTCGGGGGTCATTATGCTGTAAGAAGGCATTTCAGCGGTGCACATTCCGAGGAGAGGCCTTTAAAATGTCAATACTGTGAAGCAAATTTTAAGGTAAAAATAAACCGGAAATGTTTTAGCTTTTCATGTATTTATGTACATATGTATTGGACTGTTTGTAAATGCATCACTGCAGTGCATATAAGAACTCTTGACTTTGCAAGTATGCTGATTTTATTTTAGTTTAGTGATTATAAGTTACTCCAGTAACAGAATTCACTACTGAAGAATAGATAAATCCATGACTAATTACGACATTCGCATTCAAAGCATCATCTAAGAAAATTCGAAAAACTTTGCATGTAGCTAGCTACCCATCAGAAAAAATGAACGCGTTCAAAATGAAATCGTGTTTCATGATTTCTTAAGCATTTGTTCCTTCGAATGCATTCTGAATACAATCGTAAATAAAAATATAGTTTTTGTACTCATTAAAAACGCATGCGATCTTACTAGGTAATATATTGCATAAAATATCCACCGAAAAAATCATGCAAAAACGGAATTAAATCATAAAATTGACACATTTTCATAAAACAAGTTTTAGCTCCAACAAAAAATAAAACAATAGCTCAGTGGTAGAGAGCATGTCTTAACAATCAAAAGCGCATGGTTCGTATCCCAGCTGCGGCAATACTTTTTTATTTTAATTTTTTATTTATGAGTTTCACGAACCCATGCAAAAACGTAACCGAATCATCGAACTTGCATTGGTTATAAACACTCATTTCAAAACTATTTCTTTTGCATGTCTTTTTGCTGGGTAACAGCCACCAACACGATACCGTTAACCGACGCCAACCACTAGCACATGCGAAAGAGTCGCAAAACTTTCGAAAAAAAAATGTAAGCTCTTTTATAGCAGTACCCATTTCTAATACTCCGTATCTGACGCTTGTTTGTTCGTCATCTGCTTTAGCAAATTATTTCCAGACGCATAAAGATCCATTTGCAGCGCAGTGATTCATTTATGAACAGGCCCTATGCAGTTATCTTCTTTTTGTTTATGTTATTATCACTACAAAAAATATTACAGCTTTTCGTCACGGAAAATGCAAAAAGCCCTATCTAACATTTTAAAAGTTTTACAAAAGCATAAAACTTGTTTAAATGAAAATTATAGTGACAATTAGTGCAAAATCTTACAATGCAAGTAAAAAAGGACACACAACTTTAAATATTTATTGTAAAATGTTTGCACTAATTGTCAATATATTTTTTCATGTAAACAAGTTTTATGATTCTCCTGTTAAACTTTTAAAATGTTAGATAGGGCTTTTTGCATTTGCTGTGACGTTTTACTATGAACGTTTTATGTATTTTCTTTTTAGTATCACTTCAACCTTAATTACCACATGGCTAAACATGTTCCTAAAGAACATTTTGAATGTGTCTTTTGCAAGAAAAAGTTTTTAAAGCGTTATGAATTAAAAATTCATCTTAGAACCCACACAAAAGAAAGGCCTTATAAATGCAAAGTGAGTTGCTCATGGTAAATTATTTAAACAATGTTTAGAATTAAGTATATATTTATATAATTATAAGTATTTTTATATATAAAATAAAATAAAGAAAACCATATATTCTTGCGCAAACTGAAAAAAGCTAACAATAGTAAAAATTTTATATTTTATAGCTTTGTTCATTTGCCTCAGCACATCTATCGAACTTAAAGACACACGAAAAAATTAAACACTTAAATAATTCTAAAATTTCCATGGAGTTTAAAGGATATGTCAATATTGAGGAAACCACAATACCAGTTACAGTGTTTACACCTCCTCTAGCACTTCTGGAGGATGAAACAGAAATGCAGCCTGATTTAAATGATGAACATGTTTCTGATCTCACTTTTATCCCCAGATATGTTGAAGATTTCTCAAATGATTTAAGGAATGAAAATGTTGAAATTAATTTCTCTGAAACTGAAAACTCTTTGGAAAATATCCCAGTATCTGTTGCCAAAGTAACATGCACGAACGATAACAATAACTTCGAAGTATCAGAATCCACTGAAGCTTGTAGGGAAAATCTTATATCACAAGCTATGTTTGGTAATTTCAAATTAGATTGCAGTATTCTAAAGGCTTTGCCCTCATCAACACTTTTGGATTTAAAAAAATGGCCAAAATCCTTTCAAAGTATACCTACATCTTGTACTCAGGATTTAGCAGACCCTATAAAATCTATTATAAAATATAAGCCTCTAGAAAAATACTCTAGCGAAAATTCGACAGAAATTGATAATTACAGTACGACGTATAATGTTTCTTGCACCCCTCAATCTGCAGCAAGTTGTAATTATTCAAATTCTAATGGAGAAGCAACAAGTTTGGAAGGCTCTAGTGCATGTATACTTAAAGAAGGCAGTGAATTCATAAATATTTCACAAACTTCTTTAATCAAGCAGCACCAGGAACACTTAAATGATGATATACAATCCCAAATTGTAGATAACAAATTAAGAAGTACGGAAATTGACTCACATATGCCATTTGATAATGTTTCACTTGAAATAAATGAATCGCAGTCTTGGAAAGTGCTCAGGTTCTCGGCCAAGCCTGTCAAAACTAAAAATATTTCATATATAAAAACAACATCGAAAAATTCGACTACAAGCAACGATGCCGCCGCATCTTATGAATCTAATACCTTAAGCAAAATTTCAAATGAAGCTGTAACTGCCAAGTCTTTAACATTTTTAGAAACGAATATTCAGCAAATTGAAACACCAAACTGTTTAAAAAACATCCAAATGCCTAACAGTAGCTCAAAACCACTTTCAAAATATAACAATACTTCACAACAGTCTTTACTTAAGCCTGATTTAAAAACTCAACAAATAGCCAATTTATCATTAACAAACCGCAACGAAAATGCCATCATATTAGCTAGCACACCTTTAATAACAAAAGTTGAAATTTTGCCCCCACTTAATATGATGGACATTTTAAAAAAAGCCTCTACAACTACAGGTCCTTCAAATCTAATAAAACCACCAATCGAATATAAGCATCAATGTACGTATTGCTACAAATATTTCAAACAAAAATCAAATTTATCCAGACACATACGTACGCATACTGGAGATAAACCTTACAAATGTAATTTGTGTCTAAAATCCTATGCGGATGCTTCAAATTATAAGAAACATAAGACTTTACATAAAAATGCTGCTGAAGCTTTGAATATATCCGGAAAATCGCCTTATGCCGTACAAAGCTCACCAGCTTATTCTAATGTATCTGATCCCGATCCAGATGGCGTTGAAGTAATGCAAACTTTGAAAAGATTCGAATGTTCTTCAACTGAGGATGATGAAGATATTGATGATACTTCTACCACTTCATCTACTATGGAATCACAAATGTGGCAGAACGCTTTGGAACATGCCTTAAATAATGATGGATGGAGGGAAAATTTAAAAAGAAATTTAACGGCAATTAATAATGCCATATTGCCTAAAAGCATGGAACAGTCACTAAACACCACTGATTTAAATAAAAGTTTTTCTATCGCGAATCTCGATTAAATTGTGTCTACAAAAAAATGTGTTTCCATCATGTTATTCCTCATTATAAAATTGTATTTGAGTGATTCCACGTAAAATGGCTCTATGCAAGGAACAAATAATTTTCTCATTTTTAATAAAAATCTCTCAATTGATGTTTTTTAGAGAATGACAATTATAGCAAAAATAAAAAAAATACACTAATATTTTTTAATAAATTTGAGGCACTTTTAAATGATCATGCAAGAAACATTTTGCTCTCCCTCTTTATATGTTTATTATTTATTTCAGATTTTCTTTTATTCCCTTTCTCATTATTAATAAAAAACCGTATCTCTGAAAAGAATATACTTTTTTTGCTTTTTATTGAATTTAAAACAAATATTCAGCTAGAGTATTCTGCTGTCTATAATAGAACGGATAGCAAATAATTTAATGTCTTATTATTTTCTTATGCGTTTATCTTGATATTATTTATGTTAATTAAATCAATAAAAAGCTTTATTTCTTCGAATTTGTTAAATTTTCGTACTAGGTCACACCCGTCAGTCACACCCGTCTCATTTTAAAAATAGTTTTTTTATAAGAAAAATAATTTATACATAAGTTCTATGGTTTTCCAATTTCGCAGTTCATGACAATGGGGTTCCCAACCTTGTTTTTGGTGCTCTAAGCATATTTTCCAAATAATAAAAACTTTATTCTTTTTTGTTCTGCTGTTTCTTTTTGGTGCTTTTTTTATTTATTGTTATTTTTTCTTTTTATACATTTTTTTAAGTCAAAGTACAAAATAAACTCATGTTTTTTTCTTCTTTTTGTTCAACAAATAAATTTAAATTTCTTTGTCAATACCACAGTTTGTTTCAGTTTTTTTTTTACAAGTCTTCAATCATTTTCTTTAAAATTAAAATAAATCTGGCCAAATATTTGCAATATTATTTTAGCAAAAAATAAAGCTTTGTGATTATTTCTAAATTTAACAACCTGATCTTATAAGTGTGTTATTTTGGCAACCATTGTTAAGCGTAAAGGGCCCACATTTTAAAAAGAGGATACTAATTAATAATAATAATAAACTTAACATTTTCTTAAAATTAAAAAATTTAAATCGTAAGGGATCTAAAATTATAGTTGTGTTAATGTAAATGTGTGGTTGTTGGTGTTGCTGTGTTGTTGTCTATATCAACAAATGCAAATCAATACAATTAATTAGTTTATACTCTTAAATTAAGTGTTCATTATTATTAATAATAATTATAAGACAAAAAGGAACTTAAATACATAAACAGTAAAGTTAAGAGACCACTTACTTAAATTGTACAATATTTTGTTGCGTTCTTTAAATACATTGATAGATAAATAGCTTCTCATAAAAAGGTTTGAAATTGTGTAGAGTGCAAAAATGCGCTTTTATTGTTAGTCTAAAGGTGGCAGCATTTTAGGCGCAAAACAAAAAAAAATGGCTTTAAGCAATGTTAATAGGCCTTATTACGGTTCTCGAATCGAATTCGACTGCTGTGCTAGATTAAAGAAATATAACATTTTTCTTTAATCTACTACAAACTCTCGAGTCGATTCGAGAACCGTAGTAAGGCCCAATTCCAAAATTATTAAAGCCTAGCAAAAAAAAGTAGCTACGGCAGGATTTAGTTTATTTTATTTTTATTACAAATATACAGGCATGTTATGTATTCCATGTAGAATGAAAATGTCCGGAATTATCAAAGCATTGTTGTTAGAAATTAATATATTAACAACAATGCTATGACATTTCCAAACATTTTCATTCCGCATGGAATACAAAACTGGACTGATTTCTTTTTTTAATTCGAATTTTTTTTTAATTTTTGATATAAATGCATACATACATATAGAAAATGTATAAAGTCCGGTGGAAAAGAACAAAATTTGAAGCATGTTCGATATTTCGAACATTATTGCAAATTTTAAAATTTGAGTAGGTTATCAGTTTTATATGCAAGAAACGCAATATTTAAATCTTGAAGTATTTTCGAAGTTTCGAACATTATCAGGAATTTTCGAATTTATGTGGCTTAAAATGTTCAAGTTAGTTTACTATCATTTTATTTTACAAAAAAGTGAGATTTTTTTTCAAATGCATTTTTCGACGATTCAAAAATGATTTTTAAAATAAGTATGGAAAGATAATTAGTTTCCATAATATTTAAAGATTTACTCGTTAAAATCAAATTGAAAAAATATATTTTTAAGCAGAAATGCAAAAATTGTTAATCTTGAAGCAAGTTGGACATTTCGAACATTGTTACCAATTTTCGAATTTGTGTTGAGTCTCAAACTATGATTTTACTTTACGGAAAAGTGGAAGTTTCGAAATTCGTTTATGATTTTTGATATATAGAAAAATAAATTGACAGAAAAGTATTTTTGTGCAAAAAAAGAACGACAAAATTGTAGTTTTTGATGTTCGAAGTTTCGGACATTATTACGAATTCCTGAACCTACGTAAGTAGAGTATATATTTTAAGTTATTTGATGCGGAAATTATTTTACTTTACAGAAGATTCTATTTATTTATGATTTCGGGAATATGGCATGAAGAATTGACCAAAATAAAATGTTTTATGTCAAAAAAGGAAAAATTTTGAATCTTCGAAGCATGATTGAAATTTCGAACATTATTACGAATTTTCGAATTTAAATAGACTAACGATTTCTAGTTATTCTTTGTGCAGAACCAAAATTTTATTTATGTTATTGTATTTATTTGAGAATCTTTTATTGAAATGGCATTTTTTGTTTAATTTTTCTAGGATTTGAAATATGTATTTGAAATATTGAAATATTAAAAAAACTATTTTTGAAAAACCAAATGATAACAAAAACGAATCAATAGTTCGAATTTGGAACGATTTTCCGTCATTCCACGTCAAATTTGGTTTGTAAACAGACCGGTTTCGGCTATGTGCCATCTTCAGTGTTTTATTGAATACTTGGTTTATTGAATATAGCCGAAACCGGTCTGTTTACAAACCAAATTTGACGTGGGATGACGGAAAATCGTTCCAAATTCAAATAAGCCCCGTCGAAAGAAAAACACAACACTCGATCAATAGTTCGCTTGACAAAAAGAATAACAGATATTATACAAAAATGTAAAAATTATAATTCCTGAAGTATGTTCGCAATTTCGAAAATTGTTAAAATTTTTTAAATTTAAGTATACTATCAATTTTAGAGCTATGAGGCTTAAAAAATTTTAAGATTTATATGAATAGAAAATTCGAACTTATTTTCGAAATTTGAAAACTCAATTTTATGCATTGAATATCAGTTGATAATTTTAATATTTGTGAGCAGTAATTTGAAAATCAAATAAATAATGGTTTTTTCGAAAATTTCAATTTAATTTCGACAGAAAAATGCGTTAAAAAGAGGTTTTCAAAAAAAACCACAAGTGACCATTAATTTTAGAATTTACATACTTAAGTTTCGATTTTCTGTATCAAATCATTTTCAAGTGCTTCTTATTGTTAACAAAAATTTAGAGTAAAGCTTTCAATTTTGATGGGAAGTGCGACAATTTCATCAATTAAAAACCTTTTTATGTTTTAACTTCTATTTTTTTGACTTTAAATTGTTTGCTTAGCACTTTAGATTTTTAAATATGTATATAAAGGCCTGTGCCATAACTTACTTACAGTTAAAAAAATAAACGCATAAGCCAAGACGAATTGAAATAGGTGGTAGTCTTGAATTAAATTCGCTACTGCTCCCACATTGGTGAATTCGCCTTGATATAAACCAGAAAATAATTCATAACCTTTGGCAAGTATTAAGTAGAAATTAAAAGTAAAATTAATGTATTGAAAAATTGGGAACAGAAGTAGCTTTTAAAAAAAAAAGTTCCCAAAGAGATCAGCTGATATTTTAGTCACCATTTATCTCTTGCAAACGTATTTTTGGGTAGTTAAATTCCAAAGTTTATAAATGCTTTTCAAGTTTTTCTCCAGACTGATCTTAAAATTATGAACAAACTTTTTAAAGAAATAATCAGTACTTAAAACAATTAAGTTTAACAAAACAAAACTTTCTTTAATATTTAGTGCTGTAAAAATGGTGGTTATTTGGTAAATTTTTTTATTCTATTAAAAAAAATACGATTTTATTCTGTACTCTATCATAAAAAACTAAAGCGCTGTTTATAGAACCCAAACAATCAACTGGAGTAGAAAACTTTTATGAAAACTACTCAAACATCTGAGTGCATTTCATATAAATTGTTCACCCAAGTCGACTGCCTGGATTGTGTAAACAACATATAAACATTTTTATTTAATCGTTTCTTAGGGTGTTACTGTGTAATTCGTTTGGGAAAAAAGCTGCCCGTGAATATAATTTTTTCCTTCTTACTTCACAATTCGAAAAGCTTTTCTTTCGAGTCGAATTATAGAGTAACAGTCCCTGTTACTTTTGTTTAAATTTGACATTGAAATCGGACTTAAGCAAATACATCAAATCTTAACTTGTTTTTAAATAAGGAAGAGAATCTTATTATTAAAGCATGTAAAAAATAAACGAATAATAAAAGAAATGTTCACATCAGTGGTGAAACTAAATTGCGACGATAGCGCAGTGTTAAGCAAACAGTTTGCCTGACCCATCTTTTTAAATAAATACGTTTCAATCTAGATATTTCTTTCATTTAAAAACAAATTTAAATTAAAATAAATGTATAGAAATATTAATAGTGTAGCTTCCATAATCCAAACGATTGATTTGAGTACAAAATTTGTATAGAAATCACTCAAAAAACTGAGTGCTTTTCATATAAATTTTCTCCTCAAGACGACCGCTTGGATTGTGGAAACCGCACATAAAAAAGCTTTCCTAAAAAAACTTTTTTTTAATAGTTTGAAAATTTTTCTGAAAAACTAAATATATAACAAAAAACAAGAATCATTTTGAAAGGATTGACGTTTTTATAAAAACAGCATCCATTTTAATCAAATAAACAGTTTCCGTAAAAGTTTCCAAAATACGTTCGACTAGTTTATGCCGTCTTTACACTGCCTGAGCTTTCGTCTGCTTTTAAAAGCTAACTTTAAGAATATGACTTTTAAAAGTCATATTAGATAAAAATAGAATAGGTTCTATTATCAACGGAGCTCAGACGAAAAATTAAAAATTGTATATTAGGCACGATATTTCACAATTGCGTATTGAAATCAAACGAAAACTCAAGACAGTGTAATGACAGCTTTAGAAAACTTTTATGAAAATCATTGTTTTTATGCAATTTCTCCTAAAGTTTTCAAGACGCATCATCTAAAATGTGGAAACTGCACTTTGTTTATTTTAATAAATTTTTAAAAAGTTTGCGATATACGAGTATCTTCAAAACTTTTCGTTAAATAATTTTTAAAATATTTTTTACGATTTTTTTCAACCTTTTACGCTTCTTAAAATTAAAATTTTACTCTTTTCAATGTCAAATTTAAACAAAAATTGAAACACAATTTTTAAAACAAAATCAAATTGATTTTGAGAAAAATTTGTCACGAAACAAATTTATTACATGTGTAAATTTTATAACAAATTTACAAAAAATTCGTAATGAAATAAATATATTTATTAAACTTGAAAAAAAATTATATGTGGTTTCCACATATCAAACAATCGACCTGAGTAGAAAATGTGTATGAAAAGCACCCATTTTTTAAAGTGATTTCCATACAAGTTTTCTAATGAAGTCGGATCGTCTGTTATGTAGAAACCGCACATTAGTTGAAATGACATTTGTTATAAAAACGAAAAAATGGAGATTGTTAAAAACTTGGCAATTAAAAAAAAATGTAATGAAACTTTAAGCTGAAGCTTCCACAATCCAGGCGATCGACTCGTGAAGAAAATTTATATAAAAAATAGTGGAGCAAACGTCGGGACTATGGAAACATAACTCAGGCAAGTGATATTTGAAATTGCTTACATTTGGCTTAGAATTTTCTGCTTTTTTTACAAGTTATTTAACTTGTAAAACGAAGCGTTTCTAAAGGTTTAAAATTTTTATGGAAAAAATTTAAGTTTCAAAAGATTTTCCAGAAATTTTCATACAAATTTTAACCTCTAAGGCTTGGTTTTTGAGATGTATATTAAGTTTAAACTTAGTTTATCGTAGTCTGAAACTCGGATTTATCCGGCGAAATTTATTTATTTTTATTATTTCATTAAAGACCAACAACTAATCTGTTCCGTCAAAATTGTGTATACAAACTTGGTAATGGCGGCACAAATCGGTTTCAAGATTAACTAAACCTAGTTTAACTGAGATATCAAAAATCCAGCCTAAATGTAAGCTTTTTACTGTATAATTCATTCCAGACGTTTATAGCTAACGAAATGAAACGTATGTATTTCATATTCAAAGAGCAGATTTTAACCAAATACTGAACTCAGATCGGTTAAGTTTGCTTGTCGAAGTTTGATTTTGTAGCAGAGATAAATTGAAACGTTTTATATTTACCTCTCTCTTTTTCCTTCCTATAAAAATCAGCTTTATAGCAAGAAAATTTGCGTAACGTTAAGCGCTGTTTCCACAATGCAAACCGTCGATTCATATAGAAAATTTGCTTGAGAAAAAAATCACGTGTTTTGTGATTTCCGTAAAAAATTAATAGACGAATAAACCGTTTGAATTATGGAAACCGCACTTAAGTCTAATTTAACTATTTTTTGTTAAATACTTTTTAGCTTTTAAACTGAAATACCGGCATGATATTTTTAAAACTACCAAGTTTTTTATTCATTCAGTTCATATTTTTTGTTTAAACTTATTAAAAGGAATATGAAGATCGAAATATTTTGTTTATAATTTATAAAGTTTGGGTTAGAAACTAATTTAAGGTAGATACATTTTTAAGAGCATTTTCCACAATCCAGACGATCGACTCCAGTAAAAAATATGTAGAAATCACTAAAAAATAATAATTTTGAAGTTTCTAGACAAGTCGCCTGACTGCCTGGATTATAGAAACAGCAATTTAGGTTTATAGACAATGTCAAATGAATGCATTCGCTTATTTTTTTTTGCGATATGAAACGTTTTTGTTTTAATACTTTAAAGCTTTCTAAAGCAAAAGCAATCAATTCAAGGGTGTTAATCTGTAATACGATTCGATGAGAGAACTGTTCGAATTTTTATGTTATTTACATTCACGTTTGAAACCATTTGCGTTGGAATTTCGTTTAATATTGGAAAGTTGCAGAAAATGAATTCTTAAAGCCTAATACCGATTAACAAAAACCTGCTTGATCCATGATGTTAAAAGAATTCTTTCTTTCGTACAATCAAATTTCAAACAAAAACAAATTCTAAAATTTAGTTTTTGTTTTAAATGTAATTGCTTGACAGAAAGAATTCTTCCAACATCGTGGAACAGGCAGTAAGTCATATTTAGTTTTTTAGCGTAGAACTTGTTCGCTAAAGAGATGGCGTGATATTGGGCTATAACCCTCAAATGGGTGCGTGGGCACACGAACAGGTTTCTGCAACATTATACCAAACAGACTTGGGCAATTTAGATTACATTTATTTCAATTACAGTTACATGTAACTGTAATTGAACAATTTTAATTACAATTACATGTAACTTTTTTTGCAATTACAATTACATGTAATTGTATTTGTAATTAAGGAAAGAATGATTACTTTTAGTTGAACAAATTCAATTACATTTTTGTGGAAATAAGTTTTTTTTTAAAACTAACCTTTTCAAAAGTTTACTAGACCCAAAATTATTTACACACGTATGTATGTATAATGTACTTCATAACTTTAGAGGAGAATCAAAAAAAGCTAAATATTATAATTGGTCGTCTTTTTTATTTCATGAATAAAATCACCAATACTTTAAAATGTAATTGTTTTTTTCATTTTCAATTGCAACAACAAAATGTAATTGTAATTAAAAACTTTCAATTACAATAACAAAAATGTTGTAATCGCATGTGTAATCAATTACAAAATGTAATCATTACTGCCCAAGTCTGATAACAAATAATGAAGCTTAGGGAAAGTGTATGCTTTAGGATAATGATACTGTATGGCCTTTAACATTGCAAAGCTGAGGAGATTGAGAAAACGCTGTGTGTGTGTCCGTTATTTAAAGAGGTTTCTAACCCTTTACTATCTGTCATTTCTATTGGGAGTTTGCTATAATTATTTCTGTCTTATTTTTGAAATAAAAAATGAAGAAGAGAATGTATAAACTTTATCAGACATTTCTTTTATGGTTTTTATAACGATCTGGGTGGTACTAATAGCTATGTTTGATATGTTTGGACCTAAACTTTAATTAAAATTCAAATCCCATATTCCAGTTAATATTTTACATAACTTTATTTCAATTTTTAAACTTTATTTCGTAAATAAAACAATTTTATGTGAAATTTAACAATATGATTTTTGTTTTGCTTTTTCGAAATTTATATCGGGTTCAAATCCTTTATAAAAAAACTAGGATTTTTAAAAATTTTTTTAGACAGTTTCAATAACACGAACGATAATCCAAACTTTTTTCGTTCGTGATAAAGGGTGAACTCGTAAATGCAGTATATTTATGCAAACTATTGCAGCACTAATAAAAATGCTGCCGTAGTTGCAGTAATCTGCGGCAGCACTGTCAATTGTTTACGTAAAGAAACTTTTAACGAAGAAAATTATTGCTAAATGATGGTTTTCGAACGCAGGAGTTTGATTATTGCACAATTACTGGATTTACGAATGTACCCAAAGTTTGTTTGAAATAATTTACAGATCCATTTGAAGCATTAAAATAAATATAGTTATTGTTGTAATGTTACTTGGGAATGGATCCGCAACTGCCTTGAATTTTATATAACTGCTGTTGTTGTTGTTGTTTTTATATTAAAAAGCTGGCAAAGCCTGCTTAAAAATAAACTTTATAATTTTATAGTAATTTAAAAAATTGTCTAAGATTGTTAAGAAAATTTCAATCTTAGTTTTACATATTTATCCCGAAAAAGTATATATTTTAAATCTTATTTAATACAAAAAGAAACCAGCTAAATTAAGCTTAAAATCTTTCTTAACAATCTATTAAATTTATAAAAAATTACCATAATATTATAAATATGTTTTTGTTAAAAAAACTTACCTTTTGACAAAATGTAAATTTTTATTAACATGATGTTAAAAGGGGGCGGGATATAGGTTTCATGTAGTTAGTTTTAAATTCAAATGGTTAGAGAATTTCGTTTGAGTTTAAAATGTCTATAAAATTTGTTGTACTTTTAATATTTGTTGCTTAAAGGAAGACAATTTTTTGTGTTAAATGATACGAGTATTAAGGACAAATTAAATGAAAATAAAGTAAAACTTATAATGACAACTAAATAGTTTTTGGTATTATATAAAAGAAATCTCTAACCATTTGATTTTAAAGGGAGGATTTTGAACAAACGAACGCAATCAGAAGCATCATGGGCTAAAATAAGAAGAAATAGATATTTTACTTACAGTAAATGAAGCGAATTAACACCAAACAATGTTCAAAAACGAATAAAGTCCACACAAGTGTGAATAATAACGAATAACACATAAAAACCAAAATAAAATTATTCATGGAATTTTAAATTTCAACTTTATTTATAAATGGGTTAACATATTGTTTATCACCTGTTATAAAAAAAAAGTTTATTTTGTTAACATTGTCTTCAACAATCTTAAGAGCAATTAATTGATTCAATAAAAAAAATTAATTGTAACCAATTATTATTGTTGAACGATTTTTTTATTGAAAATTTTTAATGAAAAATTTTTAGTGCACAAAATTTGTTTTCAAAAATCACTCGATTTAAAATCACTCATTTACAGCACAGCTTTGAAAATTTTCAAACCTTATCATTTGTCTCTGTTCTGTGTTTCAATCGATATGAAAATAATGATAATTCTCATGGCATTGTTGCTATAAACAGTTTTTTTAACAACAATGCCATAGAATTTCATATTATTTCCATTTCGAATGAACTCCATATACATATTGAGTTTTACTACAAAAAAGTATAATTTTTTAAGTGTATTAAAAAAATTTTGATTTCTTCTAATTGCGTTTGTTGTACAAGTTTACTTGATTTTCCTAAACTTCTTTAAAATATTTGAGAAATTTAAATGATTTTAAAGAAGTTCAGGAAATTTTACAAACTAAAGATTTTAGATTAAGCGTTTTGTTTAAAGAGAAAAGCAACCGATTGAAAATTATTAAATCAGGAGGCAAATTACGGCATTCGATATCGATAGAAATTTTAATACAATTTAAATACAAATTTCCATCGATATTGAATGCCGTAATTTGTCCCCAGGCTTTATTTCATTACATAAAATTAGGTTTGCAATTATTTTTTATTAAATCCCCGATTATAAACACGAGGGGCATTAGCCACTTTTTGAAAATTTCTATAGAAAACACTCAGTTTTTTAGTGTTTTTCATACAAACATTGCAATTCAAATTCCAATATTGTAATTTTCGATTTCTATTTACTTTTTTCTTTTCATTTGCAAAAACTTAAATAAAAATCTTTAAAATTTGTTTTTCACATCATTTGTAAAGACAAAAAATGTGTTTTTATTAAAAATAAAAATAAAATTTTAAAAATTGAATCACATAATAAAACAAAGGAAATAAAAATAAAATTAAAAGGAGAAAAATTCAATTTATAAATTGAAAATAAAGGAAATCATAACGTTGTAATTAATACGAATTAAAACAAGATGGCAACCAAGCTCGATTAATAAGGTCTATGTATAGGAAATTAGAGCCTTTACCGCTGTGACTGTCTCTTTCAAACACCATATCGTTACTTTAATTTACAAAAGAAGTATCAACATATAGAAATGTTTTATTAAGTTTGAAACAAAAAACATAATAAAAAAAATGTAAAATATATATAATACTGTTTTGTAGTTCTATTAAGTTTTATGTTTCAAACTTAAACTTTTTTATGTGTTAGCTACGCCTTTTGTAAATTAAAGTAACGATATATAAAATATAGACAAAAATTTTCAAGACGAATCAATAATGTATTGGAGAATTCAAGCAAATTTGTCGTGGCTCTTATTGTCAAATGCCATGTCAAAAATTATATGTAGGTTATTTTGTATGCATATATTGTTTGACAGTGCCAGGCACAGCGATTCGGCCCGAATTCTTCGATACATAAACGCTACTAAACGGCCTTGGTGGGAGCAGTGGCGAATTCACTATTCGCCTTAGTCGATTTGCCTATAAACTGATCATACCAAAATAAATACATATATGTAGGTATACAAAATTATCATTTAAGCTGTTCATTTTCATATTTTCATAAGAATTTTGTTAACTCAGCATTTTAAACAAATCTACTAAGATGAACTGAATTCGCCACTTCTCGTTTGATTGCTACCACCTTGCTTAATTCGCCTTGTTTGTTTAATAAAATTTAAATTAAATAAAGTTTAAATTCCAATTTAATTTAAAATCATGTTTAAGTTTCTTTTTTCTAAGCAAAACATTTGTATTTGTGTTTTTGAGCAAAATTTCGTTAATAAATAAACGTATTAAAATCCATTGTTATTCAACAAGAAAATATATGTTATTATATAGTAAATATGTATATGGATTATGAAGAGAAAATATTTGGTCAACAGAAAAATTGAAAAAAAGTGTCAGAGGAAATTAAAAAATCACAAGCGTAATGTTAAAATAAAAGAAAAAAAGAAATACATTAAAAGCCCTAAGGTAAAGAAGAAAAGAAAGAAAGGGAGAAAGGGAGCAAATACTAGGAATACAGTCAAATAAAAAGGTACCTTTAATAGAAAAGAGAAAGAGATGTAATAGATTTAAAAATAAAATAAAAAAAATTAAAATTAACAAAACAAGAATTCAAAATATGTGAGTTTTTTTTTAAGATAAAATCAAAAAAAGTTAAAATCTAATACGAATTGGTACCATTTAAAGGAAATTTAAAATAATAATTCACACCTCATTATTTATATGTACATAGAAATATAAATAATTCAATAAATTTTCCTTTAAAAATTTAAATTTACAAATTAATTTATATAAATTATTACATACTCAGTTTAAAGTTGTTGTGAGAGAGTTAAGAGTGAGAGAGTCACAACAGCCAGTCTTACCCTTGACCATATTAGGATAATATTTTTTTAACAGAAAACATTGGCTATAAAATTTTTGGTAAATGTAAAATTAGTCCATGAATTAAAATTGGGTGTAAATTGTAAAGCTGATGCTTGTCTTTGTGGTGGTTTTGGATCTTGAGTTGTTTGATGGGATGTTGATCTCTTTAATATGCGTAAATTTGTAGCCGAAGCCATGCGTTTAAATTGTGGCATTTGATTGCCAGTTGCTGTTATATCTGTGGACTCTCTTTTAATCGAGGATACTTCGGGGAAATGCAATGATACTGAGGAGGGTCTGGGTTTCGATTCTTGTGGCTGTTGTTGACCGCAAATGCCTGATTTTAAAACTTTTTGAGGTGTAATCGTTGTTGTTGCTGTTGTATGGGCAACAGATGTTGCAGCTGCTGCAGCAGCTGCCAAAGCTAATAAATCATTGCCACTTAGTGGAGGCGGTGTTGGAGTTTTATATCCTCCAGTTGTCATTTTATTATTAACACTATTATTTACATTTGATTTTCCATTAACATTATTGTTATTATTGTTGTGGTTTTTGTTGACATTATTGCTATTGTTGTTGTTGATATTATGATGGTTATTGTTAATATTATAATTTTGCATATTTGAATTTGTAACATTTAGTGATTGTTGCTTTTGTATACGTTGTTGTTTATTATTATTATTGTTGCCATTGCCAGTAGATTTTTGTTGCTGCTGCTGTTGCATACACATCTTATCACTTTGGGATTTGGCTCTTTGGCGTCCATTGTTGTTATTCAGATTCTGCTGTTGTTTTTGAGAGTTAGCAAGTGCAGCCTTCATTTGCTGTTTTTCTTTGCGTATTAAGTCAAATGAACTTACAATCTGCAAAATTAAAATTATAATGGGAGAAATTCAAAAATGTTCATGTTATTGCAAAATATTAAAAACAGTTAAAAAAAAACTCAGATCGAAATTAGATTTTCGCTACATATACCCAGCCTTGTTTACCGCCATGAATTTTCTAACATTTAAATCGGAGGCCATGGAATGAAGACTTTTTGATGTTTTTTGGTCATATATAGAAGATAAAATTTTACCGTTTTTTGGGTCCACAAAAAAAAATAACAGCTAATTTTACCATAAACTTTTTGGACGTAAAATAAAAGTTAAACTTTATCCATTATTTTTTTCGGCCTAAAATAACTTAATTTTTGACACACATTTTTTTCGGCGGAATATAAAAGATAAAAATTTTCGATTATTTTTTTCGCTCAAAAGTCAAAACGCGATGTTTATTTTGTGCGATCATGGTTTAGGCTACTATCTCGAGAACCGCAAGAGGTGCACAGCTGAAACTTTCGCAAAATATGTGTAACTACGGCCGCTGCAACAAATAACACAAATATTCAAAAATGAAAGGGTGTGTTAAAGTGATATTGTGAACTGCGTATACATATGTACTTTGAACTAGAGATGAGCGCTTGTCGTGTTTTTTTCGTGACACGAACTCGCACGACACGAAGTGTTCGTGTCAGAAAATCTGATTGCGTTCGTATTCGGGTCGTCTCGTGTTGAGCAATCTTGACACGAAGAAACACAAAACGATTTTAGGATTAAATTATGTATGTATCAGAAGCTTGCCAAACAGGCAACACTTTTTGATTACTCTTAAGCCGCACGTGTTCGGGTCGTGACGTGTTGGAAAATTGTGGCACACGCCCGTCTATACTTTGAACGCAAAACGTCATAACTCACATTTTCATTATTTTACAGCAGAATCAAAAAATATGATTAAGGTAATTTTGGCTTGGGGTACAACTCGTGAACCGTAATAGGTAGACACTTAAATTCTCAAAAGTGTGTATTATTCACGTTTATCGTAGAACGTTTGCGTACATTTTTTTCAACCCGCCTGGTTAAAGTTGGGTGTAGCAATCATTTTGACATCTTTTGACAAAAAATTGAGATTTCTTTTCAAAAGCTGCCCATTGCTGTATGAATTTTGACGATAATTTACAGAATGGTTACTCACAATAATATCAAAGAAAAAATATATAATGAAGGTCAAGATTTGTAGTCACAGTAATAGAAAGATCATTACAGACTGGTTTTTTTAGAATAACATTACCTTTTGAAATACGTGACATACATATATTTTTTTTATAGTTTTTCTTTGAGCAGTCACTATTTGCCTTATCACCCGCTTTCGGCTTGCCGTTGATTAATGGGACCCCCGTAGTGTTGGTTTTTGTAACGTCACGTTATATTTTTTTAAATGTTTTTTCCATAGACCTATAAAACTTGTCTACTAAAATGGGGATGTTTAATTTTACAGCAATTGTTAAATAATTCATATAAAATTATTTAAATTTTAATACACTTCAAATTTTAAATTCATCCGAAAGTTTTATACAATTTTAAAATAAAAGCAGAAACAATTGCTCAATTCACAACCTGTTGTAAGTGTTGTAGAGCGTAAAAATGTTGTTGGTAATTTCCAATTAAACATGTTTCTATACAAATGTTTATTTGGAAACTCCCAACAACATTTACACGATCTACAGCACATACAACAGGTTGTGAATTGGCCAAATGTATGGGTTAAAAAAAACAAATTACTCACCTTTTCACCGTTTTGCTGTAAATTATTTGTTTGACTTTGGCTATGAAACAATTGACGTTTTGATGATAAATTGCCACCATTATTAACATTATTATTGTTGTTGTTGTTATTATTGGAAACATTATTTGTATTGGAAACATTGCTGCCAGCAGCAACAATTTTTGAATGACGTTTTTGATTGTTGTTGTTATTGTTTGTATTTATATTGTTACAATTTATATTACCACCACTGTTTGCACTGGTCGTTCCAGATGATGTTGTTGAACCACAGTTGTTGTTATTATTATTATTTGTCGAATTACAATTACTTTGATTATTATTACAATTATTAAAATTATTTAATTTAATACCATCCAAATCACCCATTGATTTATGGCGTTGTCTTTTGGAACGATTTGAATTCGAATTTGAACAATTAACATTTGTATTTGCATTATTACCACAGTTAAATACTGTTACTGCACCACCACCGACATTATTTAAGGCATTTATATCATCATTAATATTATTTGAGTTATTACGTTTCGGCTGTTTCTTACAACTGGATTTCATTTGACCATTCACCATGATGGTAGTGGTCAACGGTGATGTAGATGATGGTGAGCCACCACCACTTGAGTATTTACGTCGTGTCTCGACACCAGTACGCTTATCATTTACCCACTTCTTGAGACGTTTAACAAATGGCATTATCATGAAAAAAGAATTGGCATTTATGCCCAATTTGGGTTTCGATATGGCATCAGTTTTATTGACAGGCAGCGAATCAATGGGAAACCAATCACAGCATTTAATTTCATTGCGAGTGCGTGGTGAGAATTTCGTTTCTAACGAAACATCACGTACAATATATAAACGAGTGTATTGATAATTGATAACAGCCTCAATATAATCATTTGGTACAATTAGTTCAGTGATATCATAACCGGTCTCCTCATAAACCTACAAGAGCAAAACCAAATAATTGGTTTATAATTTAGTTTAAAAGTCTTACTTATTTTACCTCTCTTGTGGCACAGTGTACCGGATCTTCATTCTCATTAACTTTTCCTTTGGGAAAGCCCCAAGAACTTTTGGCAAAATATGATTGCACTAATAGGCAATAATTGAGATCCTCTGATATTAAAATAGCTCCATAGGTGGGAACGGATAATTTGTAATTTTTCCAATCTTCCAAAATTTTATCAATAGAAGATAAATGTTGGCGAAGAAATGGGATATGCTGGAATTTGTTAACAAAGATTATTCAAAAAACGATTATATATATAGTGAGGCAAAAAAATGTACACCACGAAAACAATACACATCTTTATATTTGGCCAATTCACAACCTGTAGTATGTGTTGTAGATCGTATAAATGTTGTTGGTAATTTCCAAATAAACATTTGTTTAGATACATGTTTATGTGAAAATTACCAACAACATTTTTACGATCTACAACACTTACAACAGGTTGTGAATTGAGCAATTATGTATATCGAAATATGTGTTTACGAACGATTTGTTCTTCTTGAATTTGGAAATAAAGAGAGCTTGCTATGAAGTTTTGTATCTAGAGAAGCGAAACTAGCGTTAAGTTCATTTGTACAAAAGTTTCAGAAGCGCAAAATATAGAAGATTACCCCCCATATGCAAAAAAAATAAGTGTCTTTGAAATGTATGTTAAAACAAAATTTCCATAGAAAAACCGGTTGTAACATACATTTCAAACACACTTTATTTTTTTTTTTTCATATGGGGGACTTCTTTAATACTGCTCAATACACGCACCCAAACACATCAGTAGCAGTAAAGTGTTTGTAAAGAGATGTCTCCGTGGAGTAATACGTATATTCAAGCCTGAAAGAATAAGTAACATAGCTAGGCTGCTTACGCTTAGTTGCAGTGGTTGGCCACATTACATCAATATTTCATCAAACAAAAAAATTTGAAAACACTGAAACTGTGTATCACATTCTCTCTCTCTACCTTTCGGAGCACAAGTATGTATTTTTTTTTTTTTTAAATCGTTGTTTAGTAAGTGCGATTTATAGTGGATACAAATTAATAAATGTCAAATTTGCCTTTGTTATAAACCAGGATGTACAGTAAACGTAAGCACCGTCCCATTGTTATGTAAACGGATTCCGATTTCGTCTACTTCTTTCGCAATTATTAGCTCAACTATTTTGTATCTTTCTTTGGCAAAACTGAGTGCATTTCAAACCTTTTGACTGCAGTAACTTCTTGTTTGTTTAAATTTTTACTATAAACAGTAGAGTATGTTTCCAATTATTAATTAATAAAACTTTCGTTTTGCTCTAGTAAGAAATCAATTCATTGCGATTTTGTTTTTGTCCTATTAATCGAGTACTCAAATTTAAAAAGTTTTAAAGATTTAATAATAATAGTGATAATAAAACGTAGTACGCACCTCTAGCTGAATTTCAGACTGACATAACAAATATGTGTTAAAAAAAACTAACTGAAATTCAGGTTTGAAAATTTTTCGTTCAACTTTTTTTTTTTGGTAGTACGCAGCAGAGGAGAAAAATGAACAAAATTTTTTTTTAATACAGGGATGGCATATCAATTACTGAAAACTGTTTTCCATCAACTAAAACAAATTTGTCTACACAACTATTTTTCGTGTTGAAATATACGCAAATTTTCAAACCTGAAATTCAGGCATCGTAGTCCCTAAACAATTTTCTCGTATCAAAGCTAAGAACACACTCGATGAAGTCGTATTTTAATCAAAATTAAAAGGAAAAAATAGTAGTAATAAATTTTACAATCAGTTAGAGACCTACAACTTTTAATATAAAAACAAGAATTTTCAAAACAAATAATTTTAATCGATTAATCGACTTTCGAGTTGCTTGTTAATATAAATTGGCTTTTGGCTTCGTCGAACAGATATCAATGGATCGAATACTACAATAAATATCTTCATTTTATTTTCTTTTTATTTCAATCTACGGCTTTTTAGATAGATGTCTTAACTAAAAAGATTAATAATAGTAAAATTAATATAAAAATACATAAATTTACCTGAAAAATCTGCAGAGCAAATTGTTTAATACCACATGGTTGTAATTTTTTCTCCTCTTCCGATGCGCAAAAGAAATCCAAATAGAACCAATGAGCCAGTTCAATTTGAAAGCATATGCGTATTAAATTACTTAGTTCCATATCGGGAACATTGATTATAAATCGACTGGCCAAATCATCAAGTATATCGGACGGAATTCTAAAATTATGCTTATTGCTGCTGCCATTACCATGATTATTTGTATTGTTATTGCCACCAATACCGCCTGACGCATGTGTTGTTGTTGTTGCTGCTACTGATGAATTAACGGATACTTGCTGTTGCTGGATTGAGCCATTCTGTTGTTTCTTTTTAGTTTTTATAGATAAGGCTTCTAATAAAGCTACAGTAGGATCTTTTGCACTAAGGGTTTTGCTTGTCTGATGAGGATTCGTTGATAAAGAAGTGTGATGATTATTATTGTTATTAGAGGATACCGATGCAGCACTTTCTAAACCTGTTGAAGTTGTTGTTAATGCCTGCACTTGTTGATTATTATGTTGTTCTTTTTGTTGATCAACAGCGACCGCTCTAATTTTAGTTTCAATTGTTGATATAGCAGTAGCGGTTAAAGCTTCGAGTCCCGCTGTGGTGAATGTAAATACATTTTTAGGATCCGATAGATGTGATATTTGCATTGTAGCTGAATTTGCAGCTGACGAATTTGATAATAACGGTGATATTGTTGCTGCCGCTGCAGCTGATGATAGTGATGATGATGCAATTGTTGGTGTTGATATAAAACCATGTTGTGGCTGTGGTGCCTTATGATGTTTTATATTATTTTTGTTGTGATTCAAAGTGAAATGATTATTGTTATTTTTAGTAATATTGTTTTTGATAGTACTATGATTATTACTGTTGATATTTAGTGCATTTTTAAGCGTAATTGATGCAAGGAGCGCTAATCCATTTTGAGAGGCGATAGCTGAAATATATGAAAATAGTTAAGCAAACAAAAGTTAATTTTTATAGTGAAATGGACAATATACTGCATTAAATGTGTACGTCTTACAATATGACTTCAGAAACGTATACCTGAGCAAGTCATTTAGAGTGAATAAAACTTTTGTGGTGAATTATTTGGGTTAAAGTTTTTACTGAATCTTTTACGGAAGCAATATTACAAACCATTTTCGCAGAACACCTTGTTTTAATTCAGGAATGGCGATACTGCTATCAGAATAATAAAAATAATCTAGCTCTCCTGTAACTCCGAAAATATGCGTTTCCGAGGATTTTTGTACTTAACTTTTTTTAATGAAGTTTTCTATCACATATCCTATATAGAATACATTTTTTTATTCGGAGGAGTGTCGGTAATGTAAATTAAAGCCAAATGATTTCCAGCGGCACACTGGCAACGACAAAGCGGTTATGTGATAAAAGCCGGCACCGGCTTTTCGGCCGATCAACTTCATGCCCTTTTATTTTTTGATTTCTAAAACTAATCAAATAAATGAAATCATTGTATATTTACCATTTTCATGTTTGAAACCTCCTGGTGTATCTGAATTTAAGGCAATTTCCATGTTGGGTATGTTCTCCAATAGATATTTGTAGTTTTTACAATTATCACAATTTTACAAAAAAAATTAAAGATTGATTTTGCTTTTTAAACACAAAATTGATCTGTTCTTTTTTAGATTTAGTGAATTTTGTTCTTAGGTTTGTTGTTTAAAACTTTCCAATTTTACAGGATAAGATTTCTTCAGCATAAAGTTAAAAGCAAGTGCGTTTTAATTTAAAATTTTCTTTTAACACACAAATTCGTTAGGGAGATAACTGCTTCTTTTAATGAAACTTCCTTCCTTGTTTTATTGTGTATGAATGAAATGTAATGAAAAATTGGATTATTTAACAAAGTAGAAGAAAGGCGGCAGTCTTGTAATTGTAGTGGTGAGTTTAAACGGTTTTTAATTTGATGGAGCACAAAAACAAAACGCAATAAAGCAACAGCAAAAAATAAAAAAAAAACACTATTTGACATATAAGCACACACACCCACACACACGCTATTTGTTTTTGTTGGCTGTTTAATATTGTGGTGTATGGTAAGATTTATTGCTATGTTTTCGTCGTTAAATCTGTTGTTGTTTTATTTCTTATTATGATAGTTCTTGTTTTAACGGCTGTTATAATTGTTGTTGCAGTTGTTTTGTTTTGGGGACGTTGTGGAAAAATTAAAGATGGCTGCTTCAAAACAATATTTTGTTTTTCAAAAATATTTTCCAATCGTAGCCATTGTTTTAATAATAATACAACCAAACAATATTTTAATTGAATTGCACTACAATTACACGAAATATTAGAACTATATCTACTAAAACTATTGTTTATTTTCTTAAAATTTCTGATTGTTTCTTTTAAATTCTTATTGTAAAGAGCAGCCATTCACAAACAATTATTGTTGGTGTTTACTCTTTAAAACAAAGGATGAAGACGAACCAATTTCAAGTACTAAAAACTGTTTATTTCTTGTCGCTATTGATAATTAAGTCTGTGTGTGTCCGTTTTTTAGTTCATTGCATACACAAGCAATTTTCTTTTATTTTGCTTTGTATGAACTTTCTAAAAGAAATTTTCCGTAGCCATTAGCTTATTGTTTGAGGAATTAAAATCACAAAATATTGAGTTTATTTAAGTAATTATTATAATTTACACTGCATTTTATTAAAATTCACTGATTTTTTAGTAAAATTTTAGCTTTTTCCTAAGGAAATTGCTTATTTTCACACTTCTTTATTTTTCAATAGATATTAATTGCTGCGTTGTCGATAATAGACTGAAGTTGGGCGCAGTTTAAGTGTTGTCAAGCTAAATTTAGTACTTAAATTGCAGCACTGGTAGAGATTCTGTGCAAATGTTTATTACCAAAGCGTATTAATACCAAGTGGCCTTATTAATGCAAAAACAACTGGACTTTACCAATCAAGGCGAACTCAGTATCATCAGCAGATTACACCCCATCAGTCAAATTCTATATAAGAAAAGAGAAAAACTTTAACCCGAACTGTCAAAGCACATATAAAAATAGTCATACACCTACTTTGTATGTGTGTTATTTTAATGATAAGGCCACTTGATATCAATTCGCTTTGTTTACCAATCTGTCATGTTAAATGCATACATAAAAAGTTGTTTATTTTTTTACATATAGTTTGGCACTTTAGTAAAGTCAGCTGATGCTCGTTTTTACTAATAGGGCCACCAAGGCGAATTGGTACTAGGTGGCCGCAAGGGCCCAGCAGCTTACGTAAATGTTTACATATTGGGCTGTCATCAGTGTTAATGTATCAGCTTTTTTGACAGCCCAAATATAAATTCTCCATGGCAAATTCTCTTGCGACTATCTGGTGTTGATCTACCTTGAGGACTACCTGGTATCAATTCGCCTTGGTTTCATACAAAAATAGTATCTTCGGCAAAGTCAGCTCTCAGTGAAAATTCTAATATTTTGAACGTTAAATATTTCAGAACTATGGAAAAGGTTTAAATCTAGTATGGCGAAGCTACTCGAAAATTTAGCTCTTGAAAATACTTATTTAGGAGTTGCTATTATAGAAACTTTTTAGTTCTGTATTGATATTATTCTATTTTTTAATGAAAAAATTTTTTGGTTTTGACCAAAATATTTCAGCCAAAATATTTGATTTGCCCAAATTAAGTAATTTGCGACATGATTTCCCATATTTTTTCATATTGACATATTATCTCAAATAACTTAGGCAGAGGCCTCATTGCAAATTTGAGTGACAGTCAAAAATTCATAATTTTTGAAGGATACATTTGACTGTCCAGACTATCGATCTTGTTCGACACTCAAACCATCATTCAAGAAAAAAAAAATTGACAAGCAAACAGAAAATAACAAAATTGGATGCGCTTTATTGATAAAAAATGTATAATTAATTTTTTTTAATTCAATTATTTAATTTCTTATTATTTAACAACTTCTCGTACGATTTTGTCTTAGCATCTCATACAGACAACCTTGCATTTCATAAAAATATATGAATTCTTCGAAAATATTATTTTCCGCGTCCAAGTTATGAAGTTTTTGCTACAATAAATAACTCTTGACTGACAATTTTGGTTCACACTATCAGTCAAAAGCCATTAAGGCCGCTGACTACCACTCAGCCGCAAACATTTTTGTGGTTGAATGGTGAATGATGAAATATGCGTCTATACTATCAAGCAAGCCAAAATTTGAGCAAAACTGTCACGCAAGTTTGCAAGTGTGGCCTCTACTTTAATTTGCTCCAAATTATGTCAAAAATACTCTACGCAACCCTGCGTTGCTTTTAAAATTACCAACTCCATCACACCCCGTCTTCACGAGACATAACTTGAGGTCCACACGTAACATAATATGTAACATGAGATTGTCAAATTAAATCGCAGAGAGAATTATGTTACGGGTAGACTTCAAATTAGTGTTATCTCAACGTTATAAAAATTTTTATAACAGCGTTGTTATAAGAATTCTTACACAGCGTCTTCACGAGACATTAACTTTGAGATAACATGAGAGAAAACGTCGGCAGAATACTAAAAACAAAATGTCGAATTTTCTCTTAATCTCATACTAGGGGAAGACGTAATTTTACTTCTCCGATAAGATTTCATTTTATGCAAATGCTCATCGAGTTAACATGTACCACTTTTGCGTAATTAGTTGTTTTATTTTTAGTTTTTCAAACAAATTTAAATATATAAATCAACTAAACACATTTATTCATTTATTTAACACGGAAATTTTGTCAAAAACATCGCTTTTCACTTATTTTAATAAACACACACATGCACACTATTTTATTTTTATGAGATTGTTGTTATAAGAATTCTTATAACAACGCTTTCATAAAAATTCATATAACATTGATATAACACTACTTTGAAGTCTACACATAACATAATTCTCTCTGCGATTGAATTTGACAATCTCATATTAGATATTATGTTACGTGTAGACCTCAAGTTATAACAACAATCTTATGAGATGAACTGTCAAAAAACACATGTCCATGAAAATAAAATAGTGTGTGTGTGAGTGTTTATTAAAATAAATGAAAAACGATGTTTATGATAAAATTTCTATGTTAAATAAATTAATAAATGTGTTTAATTGATTTATAAATTAAAATTTGTGTGAAAAACTAAAAATGAAATAACTAATTATGCAAAAAATGTGCATGTTAACTCGATGAGCATTTGCATAAAATGAAATCTGATAGGAAAAGGAAAATTACGTCTTCCCCTAGTATAAGATTAAGAAAAAAATCGACATTTTGTATTTATTATTCTGCCGACGTTTTCTCTCATGTTATATCAAAGTTAATGTCTCGTGAAGACGGTGTGTAATTTTGTTCTAACATTTGTCAAACTTCATACATAAAAACATCATAAAAATGTTAGTGCTATTTTTTCATATCGACTTTGACTTTTGTCAAGACAAATCAATGGCTCGTGAAGACTCTATGTTATAGGTGACTTGCCATTACGCCATAACCATAATCATAGAAACCAATTGAATTTTGGTTTTCTGCCATAACCATTAGCTTAGAGAACGAATTTATTGTATATTATTCTGTTGTGTTTTTATTTCTTATAGTCGATGAATTTTTTAATTTCGTGTATGGTTGTTTTTGTCACGCAGAAAATCTACAGCAAGTAGATTTTTACGTAGCAAATGTCAAACTAATGCCAACACCAAGGTGACTACTACATACAAATTCATATGTATTCGCCTTGGCCAAAACCAAGGCGTATTGATACCAGGTGGCTCTATTAGTAAAAATTATCATCAGCTGACTACACCAAAGTGTCAAACTCTATGTAAAAAAAGCTAGACAACAACTTTTTATGTATGCATTTCACATGGCAGATTGGTGAATACCACTTGTTGTTTGGGCCAAAGCATTACAATAATTCAACCAAAAAGATTAATTTTTAATTTTGGATTGTTCACTTGACACTCAAATTTTATCCCAAAGAAGAGTAGAAAAGAAAACAAAAAGTAGTACATCATACATAGACAAAATTTATACATAAATTTGCATCGAAATATTTTGTAATAAAAAAATTAAGCAATGCAACAACTTTACTAAAAAAATTTTATATAAAAAAAAAAAATAGGACAACGATTAAACAGAAGAAAGATCTAAGCATAATTATAATATAAACTGAAAATGAATTTTAAAATTTACATAAGAAAGTGCAATTGTGTAAAGATTAAAAAATTCAATTTACTAGTGCATAACTAAGAATATTAAGCAAATACATATATTTTTGTTAAGTTGCAAACAGTGAAAAAGTTCCTTGTTTTTATTAACGATAAAACGAAAAAGTATAATTAAAATTATTTAACAGAAAAATGCAGTAAAATATGCATTAATAATTATGTGAACGAAACTACATTTCGTTTTTTTTTTGGTGTTGTATTATTAATTTTACTAACGACACCTTGACTTTGGATACTGTGGAAGTAGCGTTTATTGTCGAGTTTTGTCCACTGATAGGTATAAAATAAAAAGGGTAATTAAAATCATAATTATATATTTCTTATTTATCAAGGTTTATTATTAGCTTTTTGTATGTATATAGTATATAATATATACATATATGTTCATTGATACATATATTTTTAGTTCATAAATCGTACATTAACGATTTGCATTAAAATCGATATACAATATTTTTGCTGCCATTCATTCGTTTTTACCACAGTATAACTGGTTTTTACATTACTTACCTTTTTACGCCCCAACTGGTGTGGGTGCAGAGAAACCAGCCCATCGGCTCAAAGTCGGTTTACGGCCGACGCCAAAACCAAAATAAAAAAATTTTTATATATGAGGTTTGCTTGACAGTTACAAACAAGGCGGATTTATACAGGTGGTGCTGATACTAAAACAATTACAACATTACAACAACAATTGACATCTCAGTCCCTATATCAACATATAAAAATTTTTACATATGAGTATTAAACAAGTTGCAATCGGTAATTGCAATTTTTGTCTATGTTTGGTGGTACCAAAGCAGAGTTTCTGGACTATAGGTCCACACCAGCAGAATGGAATACGTATTTTCTGTGCCGCAACGCACTTCGTCAGCATTCAGGTGTTTCGATGATACCTAAACAAGCTTAATTGGCGGAAAAAAGTAGAACAGGTGTGTTTTATCTCCTGTATTAATCCGCCTTGGTTACAGAATGCAAAAGGAAGTTAGACTACCTTATTACATATGCCTTGGGTGAGCTCTAGCAGTAACAAAAAAATCTACAACCATTTTTGTGAAAATCGTAATATAAAATCATAAAAATTGTATTTAAAATAAAATAATTTTATTATCATTAATTGGAAAATTTTACGTTTTATATAAATTTTGCTTAAAAATTATACATAAAATGAAAGCCGGCGGCTGCTAGTCGGCTCCAGCCGTCTATGAGTCGCCCCAGATAATTTGTTTGCTAAGCCGCCGCCGCCGACTGTTTACGTCTTTTTTTTGAGTGGGTGTCCCTAACTTCTACACGAAATATGGTGTATCATTTTCATACTTTTTCGTTTTGTTGTAAACACTAGAGATGTGCGCGTGAGTAACTTTTGCTCACGATCACGCACGATCACGAAAATGACTTTTTTCAAGTAAAATTGGATTTATCACGCCCGCTCACGCACGACAAATGCTTACGCTTTCACGATACTTATTTTTTATATCCTAGAAAACACAAAATCGAACGTTTAAAGGTTTAGGATTTGTTTTAGTGTTCATATAAGAACGAGTTTTTGGGCAAATGAAATTATATACATGGGCGTTGCTCATTCTGAGTGTACATATTGGGTCTTTTATTGTTTATTTTTAACTTTACCAATTTAATTAATATATATATGAGAAGGTAGGATTCATGATATATTTTTTGTCTCATTCAGTGGATAATAATATAAAATAATATTATTCGATTTTTTAAAATTCTTTTGTGTATTGAGCGTTACATTTGCTTTCACCGTTGTTCTAGGAATGATTTTTGCGAAAAAAATACACCACAAAAGTGAGTTTTAGAGCACTATATATCTGCTCTCTAAAAAAAATAAAAATCGCAGAACGAAATTAAAAGTTATGACCATACTGTTCGCATTTGTATGTTATTTACATTGCAATGCGAAAGCATTTCTTTCGCTTCGAGTCACAGAGTAACCTCCCAGGTGTGGACACTATGCAAGAGAGCACAGTACGGTAATTTGTATAATGTACTACTTTTCTTACTTTTAGATCGGCTACAAAGAAATAAATGAAATGAATTAATACCATCGCCCTTGAAAATTATACTGCCTGTTCTGTAAATCGAGTCGATTTAAAAACGCTCGGTTTAGAGAAATTCAATCCACTAATAGCAAAACTTTTTCAGACTATCTTGCGGTCTTATATTTTTAGAGCTTAAAATATCATATCTGATATTAATTTACTATACATATGAGAGAGAGCATTAATTATTTTTGGAAAACGAAAAATTTACTCGAATTCGGTTTACAGAACATATATTTCACTTAAAAAGCATTATGTATTTCGAAATTTGTATGAACTGAATAAATATGAAATACCTAGTTTGTTTCACTAAAAATTAAATAACCCAAAGGTGTTCAACAGTACGATTTTGTAGCCAGTTGGCGAACTAACGCTTTCGCAAAATGTTTATTGATTACAAAAGATAATAGAGGTGCCAGATATGACAACCGTACGGCACTTTAATACCTGTCCGAAAATGGAACCTTTAAAACCCACCTACCTCATCTCTACATTTAGATTAAGATTGTAATACATACTACGCTTTCTTGTTGGTTATTTTATACAAATCTTTATTTTCGTTGCTGAATGTATGCCTGTGTCCCTGCACGGATTGTAATTAGTATCAGTTGTAATAGTAGTTGTTCATCAGTCGTATCCTTGCAACGGTAATTTTTGCTTGTTATATATTCGCTGTTTTATTTTTAAGTCTTGGCTGTTGCTGTTTGTTGTTGTGCGAAAGCAATGCGTGGCAGTTGTTATTAAAAAATTCATTCATTTTGAATGCTTAATAGAGTGTGATAAGTTGAAGAAAGAAATTTTCATACCAAAGTCAAACGAATAATAAACTTCAAAAGTTCAAAAGGTTAAGCATAAAAACTGGATCCTTAGAGAGTTAACGAAAGGTGTGAAAACTAAAAATTTAATATACACACGTACATAGTATGTATGTATGTATGTATATGTAAATACATACATACATACATATTTTTGTGGGTGATACTTCAATGAAATAATAAACATTTTACTGAAAATTTAAAAATAAATAATTCTTGCAAAAAACAAAAGCGACTACAAAACAGATATGGCACTGCTCACTTTTCTAATCATAATGCTGTATTGTCCCGATTCAAGTGGACATTAAACTGCACTGTCCCAGCGTTGCCATCGGTTTATTTTTCTTCATTCCCATTTTTCTGATTTTTGTTCTACTCAAGACAAACTGTTCTGATCAAGGCGAATTCAGTACAAGGTAGCCTTGTCATTACAGATGATCATCAGCTGATTACACCCCATCAGTCAAACTCTATATAAAAAAAGAGAAAAACTTTAACCCGAACTGTCAACGTACAAATAAAAATAGTCCTACACCTACTTTGCATGTGTGTCGTTTTAATGATAAGGCCACTTGATATTAATTCGCTTTGGTTCTGCTGTGTACTTTGAAAAATTAAGTTGATGTTAAATTTTTCCCAAGGTTCCTTGGAATATTAATCATGACCAATTCTTTCTGAATTAAACGTTACGAACATTATCCTAAAAATCAAATTGGATTCATAAGCAAATACGTTCGAAATAATCATATTAATATGTATTTTGTTTGTGTAGGAACGACGCTGTTCACTTTTCAATGTTACCTTTCAGATTGGTACATCCTTTCAAATAAAGAAAAAAAAATCCGAAATCGATTAATAAATAGCGGATCTCTGAGCGAACACATACAAATCAAGGTGGATTTATACAGGTGATATTATAAGCACAGCTGTTCTACTTTTTTCCCGCAAATTAGATGCTCGTATGTCAAAATTTGTATACGTTGACATAGGGGCTGAGGTGTCAAATGTTATTGTAATGTTGTAGTTGTTTTAGAATCAACACCACCTGATAAACTTAATTCACCTTGATACAAATACCAGAAGAATTGATACCTTTTTCATTGTTTTTTAACTACATAGATTAAAAAGTAATTATGTATACTGGAGATGAGCGATCCCGTAATTTTTTTTTCATTCTTTTGTATGAAATATATAATTTTGTAAAATTTCTGATAGAAAGTCAATAAGGTATATTTTATTCGTTTTGGGAGGGGAAATATCCCTTTTTCCCCTCCCCTGGATCCGCGCCTGCTATGCCAAGAGCTCCATAATCATACATTTAAAGTGTCAATAGACATACATATATTCGTAATCCACATAATATCAATTACTCCACCATAACACACATATTAACTTATCATATCGGCGTAACCATATCGCTTTTAATCAAACAACTGCAGAGTTAATCGTCATATCGTTCTTTATATTGTGTAAAAATTTCTTTTGAAAGAAGAATAGAATTTTGTTTTTCCTTTAAGATGTATGTAAATTGAAAACTTTAACGTCGTTTTCTACAAAACAAATTTTTTTGAGTTATGACGTTGTTTGAGTAAATGGGCGATATATTCGGAAGTCTAGGCTGTTGAGTTGTTCAAGAACGCCACATTGTGGGCAGCCTCTAGTTGACCTCGTGATTCTCGGTGTCCCACACAGGTTCTGCTCAACGACCCTGTCTGTCAACTTTTTCTTTTCTATTAATGCCTACCAGTTAATTAATTAATGTGTTACCTTCTTTTGGAAAGGGATAGTGTAGAGAGAACAGGTGGTAAAGTGGGAGAGAGATAGAAAGTTTAATTCATTTACAACTCTGCTATTGCGCGTTTTTTGTAGAGCTGTGTTGCAGCCCCTCCGGTGTCAAGTAGAAGCATTAATTTGTTTAAGCTGTGTAGCCATTTTATTAGTTCTTTTACTTCGCCGACGGTTCTGCTACAATACCGACGAAGGTGGGTGCTATGAAGTGCATTAGGACATGCTAGTATTAAGCGTTGCCGGTACTACCAAAGAGATCAGTGCTATCCCTTCATCACTTTAACAGTAACGACAACAACCAACACAATAACACACCGATGCACATCAGAAAAATGCATGATTTTGTTGGCTTGCCTGAAACTGGTCTTGAACTCAAGACCTCAGAGTGTGAAGTCCAACGCGCTAACTATTCAGCCAACAACACTCTCAATATAACTTTCTTCTTAAAACTTCAAAGAGCGTTACGTAAGTGATCTGGGTTCTTTGAGAAATTCTGTTCAGGCTCGTAATTTTCTGCTAACGTAATTTTATCTCAAACAAATTACAATTGTTTTGTTTTTTTTAATTGAAAACTTTAAGTTTTTATTGTTAAACATTTCTCCTTTATATATTCTTGCAAAATAAATATCGTCAGTGATTTCAATCAGTGAAAAGAAAACTTTTTGCTAAAGAAATATATTATGAATTCTTAAAAAATCAAAACTCATTAAAAGTTTTTTCTTTCAACACAACACTAACGTAACAGAACAGTTGAGGTCACACAATTAGCCTCAATGCACAATTAATTAGTAACTTAAACAAAAGAATATAAATGTATACTACATATTATAATTTTAATACTGAGAGATGTCTATAATCAGCTGTGCCAAAGAAACCGTTTAGGAAGGCATACATTTTCGGACTTAAGTATTTAGAAATTATTATATATTTTAACGACTTTTCCTCCCATCTTTGATATTATGCTTTCATTTTTTCATTCGTATATTTTAGGAATGGTTTTTGATATTACCTGAATCTTTTTTATGCAAAGTTATTAAATTAGTATGGCTTAAGTTCATTTTTAATTTAATCTTTCGATCAAATTATTTTTTATTTAAGAAAGAAATTCTAAAGCATGTAAATATTGAACATTCAAAGAAAATTTGGCTGTACGGAAGGTTGAACTGACAGCTGTTTCGCGACCACCAAGTCTACTCAACATTCAATAAAATCCCAGCATTGAGAATATCGACGATATTCCACGCTATTCCAAGACTGAAATGGAAAAAGCTTAAAATAGTTGAACATGCTAAGAAAAGACAGTTAGTGAAGTTCCGAACATTTAGACAAAGTTCAATAAGGTGCGACTCGCCACAAGATGGCGACAGTGTGTTAATTGAGCTTACTAATATTAGGGCCATTATTACAACTCAGCAGTAAAGTGGAAGATAGTTACTGGCATGATTAGCAGAAGTGATCGGTAATCTGACCTGCAACAATTTTTCATTATTACAACTTGCCTGTAAAATATAAATTATCTTTTTCATAGTATGGCTATACCAGACTACAAGTGGCCAAGTGGCAACGTCATACATGTGTATTTACAAAGGCACAGATAACAGGTACATACAAGTCTACAACAAGTATACATTTGTTGTAGAAACTACAATACAGTTCTCAAAAAATGTTGAAAGTTTGGAGGAATTATCAGCGCAGGTAGCTCTATAATAAAATGTCCAGTACCGTAAAAAAGTGAAGCTCCAGATAGTGACGAAATTGTGATAATTTCATCACTCCACTAACTTTTGCGAGTAAGGTCATGTGTTCTAGTGAGTTCACCTGTTAGATACGTCTTGGTGTTTACTTGATAAAGAAGCAAGTATGGCAGCCTATGAATTTGTGTGCCGATAAAAGTTAGCAGAAGAATGAACTTCCCAGTAAGTTATCATACACTTTTAGGTTAAATTAAAGTTGTAATAATGAAAAACTGTTTATCCGTCCGATAAAATGCTAATTATAACTAAAACCGAGTTGTAATAATGGCCCTTAGTAGGATTTTCGCTACAGTGTTGTTGCCACTGTCAGTGGTAGTGTGGGTAAAGGACTCTGATGAGTAGACTTGGTGGTCACGAAACAGCTGTCAGTTCAACCTTCCGTACAGCCAAATTTTCTTTGAATGTTCAATATTTACATGCTTTAGAATTTCTTTCTTAAATAAAAAATAATTTGATCGAAAGATTAAATTAAAAATGAACCTAAGCCATACTAATTTAATAACTTTGCATAAAAACCATACAGTTCGACTAAAAATTCATAACTGAATCTTTTTCTAATTTGCTTTCAAAAATTTAAGACTCTCACATATAAATTTGCTTTCAAAAATTTAAGACTCTCACATATAAATTTTCTGAACGAGTTGAACGAGTCTGAGTTTTGTTAAAAAGATTTCAGATAAAAAAAGGAATTAAATCGTAGCACCAATATTTAAGTTGTGAGGTGGAAATTAGGGAGCGCGAAATATATCGATCGATATATCGATATTTCCTAAAAAATATGTCGATATATGTATATCTCCGATATTTTTATTTGCAATATATCGATATATCAAAAAAATCGATATTTTTAGCTTTGGTTTTTCTTTCGATTTTTTAAAATATTTCCACACAATCTTCATCAAATGGAATATTGCCAACATAACATTCTTTTTTTATTTACAATCTTTTGTGTATTCGAAAACTTATCTTTCTTTGAGTATAATTTTGTTGATGTACGTTCCATATAATATTGTCGAAACAGTAAGGATGTAGGAAATTAACACTTTTCAAACTAATTATTTATAAGAAAAGTACTTTTTGTTTTATTTAAAAAAAAAAATTTGGGGTTATGTATGAAAAATGAAAAATGCGACCTATATTCTCAAATAGTATGGATCCTTGGCTACAATTTCCTTGCCCAAACATGGGCTTAATCTCTGAGAACGTTTAAAATTTACTTAAGTTCAATTTTCAAAGTTTTGTAGAAAAATTCACAAATCCGATTGAATAGTATGGAATCTTGGCTACAATTTCCATATAGTTGTAGTATAAATGAGCGACAAGGAAAGATGAGCCCAAATATGGCCATAACCTCTTAAAGATCATAGAAAATTTTTCAACTTGAGTTTTCAAAATTTAAATTTTTCGCACACATTATATATTAATCTGAAAATGCGTACGAATGTAGCTTTCGTCACGCAGGATTTGCCTATACATACGTAGAAATATCGATATTTTTATTCGATATATGTTATCGATGCCTATCGATATTTAAAACTATATCGATGTAGATATCGATATATCTTCTTCTTTTATCCATCCCTACTGGAAATACTTTCGCTCTCTGCAAAAAACAACGCTGAAGCTTCGCTGTGGAATGCTCGCGCATTAATACACTTTTGTCTCTGTACGACACGGATATCTAGTTGTGACTCATGTAGTAGTAATGGATGGATCCAAGGTATATTGAACAGGTACCACTAGGTTAGGTTAGGTTGTACAGGCAGCTTACGCTCACTTGGGTCCATGGTTGGTCCTTTTGTGTTACCTGTAAAATAGAGGAAAAGTGAGAGGAAAGGAAGAGGTCAAGTGAAGGTGTGAAGAAGAAGAGAAAGGAGGAGAGAGAGAGAAGAGTTATGGCGATCACTCGCCAGAAGGGGGTGGTTCAGGGCAGAAACCATCCACTGCACCTTATGAAGAGGCTAAGTTTAGTAGGGTTCGTCGTTGATAGCTCAGATAGACTGACGAAGGATTGCTGACCAAGTTGTGTCAGCCGCGGTTTTTCCAGCGAGGGGCAGAGGCAAAGGAGGTGAAAGATGGTCTCCTCCTCCTCCTCATCCCGACAGCTTCTGCAGAAGTCGTGGGACGTTAGTCGCATTAGCTTTGCATGGTTGCCGAATTCGCAGTGACGTGTGAAAGTTGCGACGATGTCTTTTAGGTGTGATTTCTGAAGTCTTAATAGATTCCTAGTGCGGTTCGAATCCAGCCTTGGCCAGATCAGCCTGGAAACTGTACAAGTAGGTTCATTGAACCATCTGGTCTGTGCCAGGGTGTGGAAAAAGTTTTCTATTTGCTGCTTGCAGGCATGTAGGGGAATACCGCAGAAGAACAGCTGTTTTAGTAAATTTGAGAATGTGTGCGTCACACAGACAATAGATTTTGACACATGTCTGAAATTTTTCTATCAACAACGGGCATGTGCTAGTAAATTTGAGAGCTTATGAATGTGTGCGACTCACAGATAATGGATTTGACGTATTTCTGGGGGTATTTCTACCAACAAAATACAAGTGTTTTTTGGTGTTGTATTTGTTTTCGTAATGGTGGTGCCTGTAATGAATATGCCTTGGATGGATCCAAAACTCAGGAAGGTATGCGCTGTGTGCCATACTCAAGGAACTTAGTCATCTACTTATATAAAATTGGCTTTTTAATCACTGCCTGTTTCTGACAAAAAAAAAAAAACAAATGACCACTATTAATAATGAAGAAAAGAAATATTATAGTGTACGTTACATCCCTGGCTTGACTGATAACACAAACATCAGAAACACAATAAAAAACAGAAACATTAATTTCGCATACAAGCCTAATACAACACTAAATAGAATATTTTCTAAAGTAAAAGCGCCAATAAATAAACAACAACAAAGTAATGTAGTTTACGAAATAAAATGTAAAGGTAATCAAAACAACAACTGTGATATGCTATATATTGGTACAACAAAACGCAGTTTAGAAACGAGAATAAAAGAGCACAAGAGTGATATTGAGAAAAACAAACATTCAACAGCACTATCGCAACACATACTGGACACTGGCCATACAGCTGATTTTGAAGAAGTCAAGATCTTAGATAAAGAAAACATTGAAAAGAAAAGGTACACTATAGAAAGTTTACGAATTCAACAAAAGAGGGAAAAGACGATGAATTTAAAAGAAGATACGGACAACATCAGCACAAGTTACAAAGTGGCAATAAAGTAAACCTGTGATATAGTTTTGTTTTTTTTTTTAAGTTGTGTTCTTTGTTTATTTACTTTTTTTGTAAAAAAATGTTTAGTTTAAAAAAATTTATTGAACAAAATCCACCTAAATTGGGGTTTTAATAATAATTAATGAAAATTAAAATAATATTGTAAGTTTTATATTGAAAAAACGTGCAATGATAAGAATATTAATAAAATGTTTTTAACAAATAAATAGATTTCCCATCCCTTGATAAAGTCAACAAATAATTGACGAAACGTCGGGAAAAATGAAATAAAATAATTTGTTTTATTTGCATTATGAATCTTTAGGCCTTATTAGCTCATTTCAAAATATACAAAATACAAATTTACATTGGCCATACAACAAAAATAAATGACATTGTAGTTCAACACTGGAATCATTTGGATACCAAAGCACGTGGGAATAATGGGATGAATAAGCTTTTTAGACATGGTAAAACATTACGGTTTGCAGGTTTAGATTTCGACGAAAGTCTAAAGAGGGGACAAATGGAAGTCGGTTCGCAAAAACTTTTAGCATTTCAACAGTCTTGCGTTTTCCAATGCCCTCATACAGATTTGGACATCGGCGAATGACTGAAGAGCAGCCAAATAAAAGTTGACGCACAAAGAGTTTCAGAAAAATTGTCATACATTTGTGGATTCAACCGAAGAGGATGAATAATAACGTTGGTGTTCGTCATAAATGAAACGGTTAGGAGTGTAACGATTTGTTTCGTAGAATACCGAGGGAATGACAGTAAGGTAAGTTTCGCATTTCGGAGCAGAACAGTTTCTGTCGTAATGGACGGCTCCAATATGGCCGCTTATACTTATCTCAATCTGGGATATTCATAATTAAACTGCATTCTGTCAAAATATTTTGGCTGTTACATGGCTAGCTCCAAATGTAGATGAGGAGAGGAAGCTGAAGAACATGGTAGACAGGTGGTCTTGTAGTATCTACATCGCGATTTAGTACCGACCAAAGAAGGAGAGTAAACCAGTCGCAGTTCGTAATCACACTGGAAGGTAAGTTTCGTATTTCGCAGCAGAACAGTTTCTGTCTTAATGGACGACTCCGATATGGCCGCTTATACTTATCTCAATCTGGGATATCCATAATTGAACTGCATTCTGTCAAAATATTATGTGTGTTGCATCGTTAGCTCCGAATGAAGTTGAGTAGCGGAAGCTGAAGAAGATGGCAGACAGGTGATCCATGATTACTTATTGTAGTATATACAGCGTTCTTTAGTTCTGACCAAAAAAAGGATAGGTAACATGTTGGGTCATAATATAGTTAAGGACAGGAAGCTATATAAGATTGCAGACAGGTGGTCTACGATTACTTCTTGTAGTATATACATCGCGATTTAGTACTGACAAAGAAGAAGAGTAAACAAGTTGCAATCCCTTATCGCATGCTATCCCTGATATGTGGAACATAATATGAAGCAATACCATTAGCTTTAGTAAAAGGTCATTAGCGCTCCTGATTGAAATCGATGCACATCGAGGCAGGCATTCCTTGCAGGGAATATTGTAAGTCCGTTTGGAGGATAAAAAGTAAATTTCTTAATATTAAAGCTGAGTTTTTGCGCTAATATATCAGATAACTCCTATAGGCTATATAGCCTTTCGTAGGAAGTCGTTTGCACTACCGGTGGGGATCTTTACGAGGGACTGTACAGTCGGATAAATGTCGGAATATACAAGTATTTCCTGTTGTAAACGCCGTAGTCCTGTATTAGAGAAGAATAATCAATTTAATACCCTTTTTAGAAATAAAAGGACCCTATTGTTTAGATGCTTTCCAGAACTTCATAAGAATATGTGGGCATCAAAGGCCTTCCGATCATAACAATTACCTCCGAGTGCACACGCTATATCTGGGCTAACTACTTAACCTGCTGTACGGTTTTTCAATAGTTAAATTCTTGAAGACTTGTACATATTGAGCCCTCACCGCGAAAATAACGTAACCAATACATTTTTCGAAATTGACTTTTTGAGGCAGAATTACTATACAACCTTGATCACATCGTTTCGAAAAATATTGAATCGAAAATAATAATAGTTACAGAGATAGGTTAAGTTAGCAAGGTTCTAGCACAGGAAAGAAAGAAAAGATTTCAGCTCACTTGTGTCCAAGTGATACCCGTAGAAGTAAAAGATAGGAAGGAGTAAAAAGAAAAGAGTTTGTTTTAAGAGAAAAGTGATATTAAAGAGAGAGTGATATTAGAGATGTGTTAGGCAGGCGGGGAGAAAATGGGGTATTACCCTCCCTCCCAAACCAATAAAATATACTTCATTTCTATTGAGTTTCTAAAAGAAATTTTACAAAATATTATGTTTCAGTTAAAAGTTCCTCCAAACGCTCAAGCTGGATCCGCTCCGGTGTTAGGTTTATAGAAAGTACAGTTTCCATGTGGGAAGGGTCGTTTCGGAATTAAATGCCATATCGGAGTTATCGATAAAACCACCCGCTGTTCATGATATAAAAATTTATGCTTCTGAGTTCCATTTCGGATATTGATGGATCCTTTGCCTTTTAGGCTAAGGTGGTGATTCTTTGGAGCGGGTTAGAGGCATAGAAGGTGCATAATCATTTCTAAACCAATAGCTATCATAGGGGAGACCCATACTTTTAGCGTTGGTTTGCCTAGTTCTGTTGGTGTCTCGCTATTGAGCAGGTTGAATCATGGTAGCACATGGTAGAACACGTCGAAGCAGGGCTCATCTCTTAGCCAGATCATCCGCAATATTATTGCCTGAAATGGTTAGTTACGAAGACGCAAACCACATTCACCATTATGTGACCGCGATGACCGAGTGAATACAGCCAAAGAACTAGCGAGCTGTAGGTTACGTTATTTTTTTTAGTCACGTTTCAGTCTAAACCTTTAGCAGTGTATGTATGTAGGCTACAAAATTAAAGTAACTGACAAAAAATCTACAACTTGCATAAAATTATTTGAAGGCTACATATAAATTTTCATTAAAAAACTGAACAAATTGGAAAAAAGTGTAAAAATAATTTTCCTGTAAAGTTTGTTTTCTGTGGATTACCTTATTTTAATAAGTTATTTACAAATGTTTTTGATTTTGTAAATTATCGAAGATTTTTGTTAAATCTATTTTATTTCTAGACAAACTCCTTCATTGTGCTAATAACTTGCACAGAACTGTTAACAATACAATTGTCTTTACTTACAAAAATCTTATGTATAAAAAAATATGTCGTTAACTTATGTCTTTAATTGTTTAAATTTATTTCATTTGTCGTTCTACATATTTAAATTGCAGTTTACTTATCTACAAATTTAATTGACACAATAATATTTCAAAGTTGCAAGTTTAAAATGACAGCAAACAAATAAAGACGTAAGCTAACAACAACTGCTGCTACTTAATACAACAACTGTAATAACGAAATTTCAACAACGATGTCCATTGTATTGTATGTAGTTATAATAAATAGTGTGACAGTGACAGTGAGTCTATGTGACAGGTTTTAATGTTCGTCATACTGTCAAATCGCTTTGTCACTCATGAGAAAGCAGGAGGAAATGTCTATAACCTTCGCCCTTTCTTTTCATGGTTTCTTTCCTTTTCAAAAAATAAATATAATAGCGATTATAGTAAAATAGCATACATACTTATTTATATACTTACATACATTCTTATTTGTTATATCCACCCAGCTGCAAAAAGTAAAAAAAAAAATAAATTATGAATCGATTTTTTTTGCTTTGTAACCGTCGTCTACTGTTTGCCATATAAATTTAACAAGTTTATTTATAAACAACGGGCGTTAGTTATCATTTAAATTTTATAAAACCTTCTTTAAATTTGACAGCTGACGTACATTTTTTTCAGTTTGATGCTCATAAATGTCAAAAACCGTTAGGTCACCGAGTTTTTATTAATGTAAAGTATGTATGTTTCAATGCGATGCAATGGTGACAGCGCGGTGATAACAAATAACACAATACAAAAACAACAGGAATCTTTGGTGTATGATGGATATCAAATTCGATATAAAATATAAAGCCAAATGTCAACAAAACTAAACAACACTTTTCATATACATATACCCTCATATTCATAAATAAATAAAATGTATTTTAAATATATTTTAAGAAAATTTTGTATGACAAATTTAAAATAAAATACATTTCAAACTCATTTTAAATTTTATGAATATGCGGGATAGAGTTTGTCATCCATCACATTACACGGCGAATTTAGTTTGCACCTGCTGCCACCAAGTGAAATTGATTCGCCTTTTTATATTTGTTTGAACGTGCTTTCTAAGCCTTTCTCATACCTTGACATATATGTAATAATATTAAATTAAAAATTTTAGAAAACTTTGAAGAAAATAACTTCAAAACGGCTGAACAAATTTTCTTCAAACATAGCTTAGAAGATTTTGGATCAAGTACACCTTTCAAACAAAATTTTCTAAATTAAAATCAATCTAGCTGTTTGCGAGCTACGGTGTCAAAGACACACAGATTCAACAGGATACATCTAGAAAAGATGTGATATCTTCTAAACGGCTGGTGCGATTTTCTTCTAACGTAACTAAGAACACTTTCGATCAAGTCACCTTTCAAACAGAAAAAAAACTAAATCGAAATCGGACCAGCTGTTTGGTCTGTACGTGGACTTGTACAGACACACAGATACACACTACAAACTTATAACACCCCTTTTGTTGGTCGGGGGCTAAAAACAAGTTTAAAATTGAAAATTTCACCATAGGCAATTAGCAGAATGAAATGAAATTTTTTTGCTTCGCTTAAAGAATCCACTGGCGTAAACACTGAGGTTATAGCTGCTACCGGCGTGAACGAGTTCTACCACCAGCCAGTTCGAAGGACCAAAAACAAACAAGAAATCTCTTTGAAATTCTCTCTCCCTCTCTCTATTCTTCTTAAAAAATAATCGTTATTTTAGAAGAATTTATCAAGTTTAATTTCAACTATGATAACGCCATTTCATTAAAATATTGCCAAAATTACAGGATTGCCAGAAAAAAAAAATACGGTCAGCAGTTTAGCGATATTTTGCGTTGCATATAAAATATATGTAAACTCGAATGTTTACAGTGGCTGTGGTGCCAATTGTAATTGTACTGTAAAGTATTTAAATTGTGCTTTATATTAAAATTGCTTCCTGATCAAGGGTAACGTACTTTGACTTCACTTATAACAAATAAGCAGCAATGTATCTGGCGTTTTGTTTTAATAAATGAATAAATAAAAGTATTTTTTATTAAACTGGCAAAATTTATTTCCACTTGTGTAAATAACGAACGTACCAACGTCAGTAAAAGACAAATAGAAAATGGCAATAAATATTAAAAATATCCATTTGCATCATGTGTAGAAGCAAATAAGTTCTGCTCTCGAGAATCCACTCCTTCCTAGCAGCTTAGGGCTTTCTATATAATACATCTTTCGCCATACGAGCTTAGAATTCTAACTTAGATTAAATTTCAGTTACTCTAACACTATTTGCTAGTGTAGGGTACATCTAACACAAATTAAATCTTGCAATATAATGATAAGTTAACTTATTTTAAATCGGCCAACGTTCAGACATACATATACAAATGAAAGCAAGAAGAAAAATTACTACGATGGCTTCCCCCTTCCATGTACAATAGGCCTGACCCAACAATTTAATAAGAAGTGCATGCATGTTGTGAGAAACCAACAACAAATCAAAATAATCGCAAAAACAAAAAAAAATAAAACAAGCTTTATAAGCTTACTAAAGTTTAATAGTAGTGATTGTTAAAAAACACTCACACAACAAACTTTTTTATATTATGAATTCGTGCATATAAAGGGTAATTTTTTAAGCTATGGGCTTTTAAGTAAAAAAAGTCATAAAAATTCAAATGCGCTTGAATGTGATTTTCAAAAGCTAGAAATTTAATTCGATATTTTGAATTCAAAACTTTAAGATGATTGCAATTAATATTAAATGCAGACGATTCAATTGAGTACAAAATTTGTATGGAAATAATTGAAATAATTTAGTGCTTTTCACATAAATTTTTTACTCAACTCGTCTGTTAGGAAACCGCTCTTTATATTTTAATCCAAAGGGTGTTTTTAGTAGATAAAGCAAAGAAAAATATTTTTAATATCAACTAAACTGCCTTTAGTGGATAGATAATTTTATGGCATTAATGTTTAAATATGATTTGGGGCATGTGGCCGGCACGGCTGGCGCGTACATGGCGTCATCTGGAACTCCAATTTTCACACACCTTTCGCAGCACTTGCGGCCGTATTTCGCCAATAACTCGTCGAATGTTGATTTCCAAGATGTTCAATTATCTCTGGTATATCGGCGTAGACGAGTGACATGAAAGAAAACAGTCCAAAGGGGTTAAATCACACGGTGGCCAGTTAACAGGACCATTACGTAAAATTATTCGTTTTTCCTTTAACTTTTTTTCAAGTCTCATATAAATTATTTAAATCTCAACGATATGCAAGCGTTGCTCTGGTGTGAGTTTATTCTATAACGGTGTTCAATGTTTGATGCAAATGATCTTGCGAAAGTACAAATGCAAAATATTGTAGTTTTTTTACGAAATACAGCAACAAAATGCCCAAGACTTTATAAAGAAAAAGATACGATATTTTGCATTTGCACTTTCGCAAGACTACTTATAAGCATTAAACACTGAACTTCACTATTATAAAATTTCAAACTTACCTAGCCACAAAGCAACTGTCAGCTGTCAAATCGGTTGTCAAGCAAGGCAGTGCTGCCCACTCAAAAAACACGCTTTATTAGATTTCTAAAATTCATGTATTTTTTACATTCAAACCTACCACAACAACTTATATGAATGATTACGAGTTGGCATAAATCGTAATTCTTCTTGTATGTAAATTTCGAACATTTTTTTCGGATAAAGTGTGGAAATCTCTACAGTTATTAAAGCCCCTGTATAACGCTAATGTAATTTGGCATCAATATTATAACAAGTATATTCGCTTTTGACCCCATGAAACTTGTCATCAATACGATGTCAACCATTACATCAGCAGCTCGTCTTGTCATCAATGGAATGACTAACAAAATTAAATTTCAATTTTCTTAATATTGCTTGTTTCTATTTTAACTTTTCTTTTTATTATTTTATATTGTCTTTTCTTCTAATTTTGGTCTTAACATCAGAAAACGCATTTATCTCCTCAGTCTTGTCACCATTTAAAATACTAACAGCACAAAGTCAGCGTTAAGATCATTCTTTTTGATGTTGATACGACTTGCATATGATGACTAAGTGTGATCAGTATGAAGTATGAAGACGAGGTTTCATATTCTCGTTCTTGTATGTGTTTTGTCTGCGCATGTACGCTGTTCTGTAGGCTTGTAGATTTTTCCGTGTGTTTTGCCATAGTAATAATCAAAACGAGGAAATTTTTTTCAACTTTTTGAAAATTCGTTTAACAACAAAAGTCATTAAGAGACAATCAAATTAGATTTTAAATACCAATTGCAAACATTACAACAATATTTTTTGACTTTTATACATATTTTGTCTGTTAATAATGTACAAAATGTGTCATTAATTTGACATCGTTGCAGTCATAGCATAGATGAGACTCAGACCATCAGGTTGATGTCAGTTTTCGCTTTATTGATAAAATTTGTCATAATATTGATGTCACAATTTTGATGACAAGGTGTCATCAATAAGAATATGAATTTTTCCATGAGTGTAATAGAGTGTAGGGACGGGATTTTTACACCTTACATATTAATTCACAATAACATATAAATGTTAAGATTTCTTAATATTAATATTAAATCTTTCAGAAATTTATTATTTGACATATTGTCATAATTTTATTTTAAATGAAGTTTATTTGCTGATAGTTAAGCAATGTCTATATGCATTGTATGAGTCCAAAACTGCTTTGGAAATATCATGGATCAATATTGATTTTTCACTAGTATTTGAAGACACAGGAAACCCACAAATTTAACTAAAAATAAAAATATAGCAAAATGAATGTCTATGGTCACCTATATACAATTTACCTTAGTTAAAATAAATATACTTCGCCACACACGATACAATTCACACCACAAGATTACATCGAGGCTTAGGCCTTCTAACTGACCATGCTTAACTTATATATACGCCTTGAAATGCAAAGAAATGTTTTAATGAAATTAAATCAACAGAAAAACCACCCTATACTTGTGCTCTATAGTGTATTTGCACTCAATAACAAAGTCTCACACGACATGTCACGTTAACTTTGCTCACAGAACTTAGTAGTACAAAGACTTTGCTCCAAGCCGGTCGTGTGGGAAAAAGTTTTGGAAAACGATAAAAAATCTATAATAAAATAAATGATTTCGCTTTTTTTAAATAAAGTGACTCACAATCGAACAAAAATAAACAATAACAAACTAATAAACTATGAATTGTGAATTGTTAAATTAATATCAATCAAGTAACAAAACATTTTCTGGCTGTATGAATCAAACTTAGTTAAAAAGCATCTCAAGGAAAAATTTTGATAGACTTAAAATTTGAATACTAAACACTGGAAATTTCATTAACGTTTGCTTTTATAAACAAACAAGTTCAGTTAGTATTAATAATAAATATAAAAAATTAATAATACAAATAAAATAATAACACAGATCCAGGAACGTTTTGAAATCTTAAAGCCAAAATTTAAATAATTATTAAAAGTGAAACTTGGTATAGATGTGATTCAATGTCATAGACGTTATGACACGCAAAAAAGTGTCATAATTTGCATAGACTTTTGAAGGTTTCACAATGTCCCTTAATGTAATATCATAGGGTCCATGGTTTTTTAGCAGATAATCTGTGCTTGGCTAAACTTTTATTTGACAAAACCAGAAAAGGAAATGTTTAAACACGTCTGAAGGTCGGCTAGGTAGAAAATCTTTATTCAACGAAGCCGCTCAGTTTCATTTTTTACCCGACTTAAAAAAAAAGGAGAAAGGTTATCAATTCGTCATGTATTTTTTTCTTTATTTTTTTATGTATGTTCCCTCAAAACTCCGCCATTTATGAACCGATTTCTGATTTCTTTATATAAAAGGACGTGCTTCCAGATTGGTCCCGTTGAAAATGGGCAGGGTCACGCCCATACGAAGTAAATACACATTCCTTTTCAACTACTTCTACTCAACCGATTCTTATGAAACTTTGTACACACATTAAGTTTCTGTTTGAATACTACATCATAATTAAAAAAGTGGGCAGTGCCACGCCCATGCAAAGAAAATATTCTTTTTCAACAACTTCTACTAAACCGATTCTTATGAAACTTTGCATACAGCTTTAGTTATCGTTGCAATAAAACATTATGTTTAGAAAAGTGGGCAGTGCCACGCCCATGAAAAGTAAATATGCATTTTAACTACTTCTACTTAACCGATTCTTATAAAACTTTGCATACACATTTATTATTTATTTATCGTTACAATACAACATTTTGGTTAGAAAAGTGGGCAGTGTCACGCCCATGAAAATTAAATATTCATTTTAACTACTTCTACTTAACCGATTCTTATCAAACTTCACACACAAAATTAATTCTCGTAAAAGTACATTATAATAAAATATGGGGGCAGTGCCATACCTATTTTGTAGTCGGTTTTATTTTGCAAGAATTATGTAATGATATATATGTTTCGACATTGATATTAATTAAAATTGTTTTCTACTCTTTCTTTTCAGGTATTCAATGGAAATAATAATTGGATATCAGTTTACAATCCCTTAAAAATATAAATCTGCTTGGAATTGCCTACAAGGAATTTTTAATTTCAATTCATATATTTATCTTCGAAAGAATTCATCTAACTATTATAAATTAAAAGAAAAAAATCAAACAACAAATTGTTTACATGGTAAACATTAATCTATACGTCTGTCTACATGGAAAGCAAGAAATATTTTATATACTTAAAGTAAATACTACATGGTTAAAAGTTGCTGAATTATATAAATAAGTTTTAAGGATAAACAAAGATGAAAATTACACTACAAAAATTATATATTTAAAAATTATATAATTAAAATTAAACATAAGAATTTTTTTCTAAATGTCTACATTAAGCAAAGTATACCTAATGAAAATTAAACATACATACATGAAGTAAAAAAAAAGAAATGAAAATAAATTTTCATTGCAATTAACAAGTGTGTCTGTCCATATACAAAAAAACCCTCTTTGTAACATTTTCTACATCTTCTATAAAATGAAATTGAAATCCAGAATCTCTTGAAAAGCTAAATTTCTTAATATAATTTACATCCATGAACGTGTTTGCATGTATTTAATGCCACTTAAACTGCACTTAATTGTGAACTCTTATGATTATTTAAACGATAATAAAATAATTTAAATGTAACAATAAAATTCTTCGAATGGAAACGAATTGAATATACAGAGTATAAACATTTGTAATTATCTACAAGATTGATACATTAACTACTTGATTTATACATTAACTACCTTAAGTCTACATACATGCATACTTACATATAGCAAGTGAGCAAAGTCACAACTACAAAAATATCTTATTTTTTTTTACTATACTGCAATAATTTACAAACATCGAATTTAATGTTATTTTTGGAAAAATATTATCACACGACGCATAAATAATTCAAACTCTTCTTAAAGCATTTTGGAAAGTTTTCATTGCTTCAACCAAATATTAAACATACACCAACGATATTCTCCACTAAAATCTCAAATCTACACATGAACTTTACCCCAACTACCTAAACTCTACAAACACTTTAACAATTGGTTTAACTAAAAAAAAGAAGAATTTCAATCATCCAATTCTCTCATGACAACTAAAAACTAACAAAACTATTTCAATACACAAAAACAAAAAAAAAAAAAAACAAACAGAAAATGTTCAAAGTACGCCAACGTAGTTGTCTTCTATTAACGTTAGTCATAATTTTGCTGCCATGCGTTATTGTCCTAATGATTATGGGTCCAGAACTATCCACCGAACAATCGTTATCACAACGTTTAGGTGAATGCCATATGCGTCTTCAGTACTTGGAGTCAATGTACCGTACACGACAAGAAGATGTGGCCTTGCTCTCACAATATGTTGCACAATTACAAAATGTTTCAACAGCGACAGCGGTGACCGCAATGCCTGCTGCAACAAATATTGATAAAAATATTTCAACATTTTATAATGCTGCTTCGGCTTCATCGCCATCGTTATTGGATGGTCTGTCAGCAGAGGCTAGACAAATTTTACGCAATGCCTCACAATTGCATACATCACAACAAATGCATTTGACCTCGTCGGCCAATGTACGTCTGCCCACAGCCTACCATTTTCTGCCACATCTCTTAGATGATCCCAACTCATTAAAACCCGCTTTATTACGATCACACGGACGCTCTGATGTCAGCATTGTTTTAGGCATACCAACGGTGGTGAGAGAAAAGCAATCATATCTCTTGGGCACACTACACAATCTCATCGAGAATATGAACGAAGAGGAACAGAATGAAACGTTGATAATTGTGTTCATTGGCGAAACAGATTTGGAGACGGTTCAATTGATAGCGAAAAAAGTAGAGGCGGCTTTTGAGCCGTACATAGAAAATGGTTTAATCGAAATTATAGCACCATCACCTTCGTATTATCCAAATTTAGATAAGTTGCGTATAACTTTAAATGATTCGTTGGAACGAGTGAAATGGAGAAGTAAACAAAATTTAGATTTTGCTTATCTAATGGCCTACGCACAATCTAAAGGTGAGTAAATTTGTTATAAATTTTAGACTTTGGAAATTAGATTTTTATTTACTGCCTGATTCTTTTTAACCGACTTCAAAAAAGGAGAAAGGTTATCAATTCGTCATGTATTTTTTTTATGTATGTTCCCTCATAACTCCGCCATCTGTGAACCGATTTCAGATTTTTTTTCTCTATTCAAAAGGAAGTACTTTCAGATTGGTCCCGTTGAAAAGTGGGCGGGATTACGCCCATACAAAGTAAATACACATTCGTTTTCAACTACTTATACTCAACCGATTCTTTTGAAACTTTACACACACATTAAGCTTCTATTTAAATACTACATCAGGATTGAAAAAGTGGGCTGTACCACGCCCATGCAAAGTAAATATTCTTTTTCAACAAGTTCTATTAAACCGATTCTTATGTAACTTTGCATACACGTTTAGTTATATTTCTAATACAACATTATGTTTAGAAAAGTGGGCAGTGCTACGCCCATGAAAAGTAAATAAGCATTTTAACTACTTCTACTTAGCCGATTCTTATGTAACTTTGCATACACATTTAGTTATCGTTACAATACAATATTATGGTTAGAAAAGTGGGCAGTGCCACGGCAGTGCTTTTTTTTTGCAAGAATTATATATGTATAGACAGTAATAACAAATATGGTTGATCCTGTAGGCCATCCGTTGTTGTTGTAACAGCTCTGATGTTGTGAGCAGTTCTCTCCTGATAGTATTAAAGATTTATTATTATTATTGAGACAGTGTATCACATGGGGTTGAGGTTGCAACTGGAGAAACCTTGCCACCTCTGTAGATCTTAGCCATAGGTCGAAGAGGTGCGCAGTATCGTGAGTGCTTTGGAGATAATATGGGCACCTATTTAAGGCACCAGAAACTATTCGTTCTTGGTAGTAGCTTAGAGTACTGCTTCGTCTGCTTATTAACTGTACCAGGATTTACCCAGATTGCCTGGCGCTCTCAAATAAACATTTGTTTAGAAACATGTTTATAAGGAAATTACCATCAACATTTTTACGATCTGTAACACTTACAACAGGTTGTGAATTGAGCAAATGTATAAGCAATCCAAATTCGAATGATTTCCTTTTCGAATCAAAATACATAATAACTGCCCTGTTTTATCAAAAAATCCTCTTGAGCCAATAAGTACATATGTCTCTAAGTACATATATTGAAAACAACGATAGAAAATTGTTTTTGTTTTCAGGGTAAAAAGAGAGAGTAAATTTCGAACTGACTCAAAAATGATAAGCAAAGCGGATTAATAAGGTGCATTCATCAGCGAATTCTAACCAGTTCGCAGTGTCTCTTATTGTCAAAAATCATATATAAAAAATTAACTATAATTTTTGACAGTGACAGTCTTGACAAATTTGCTTAAATTCGCAAGTGCTGAGATTTTAATTCAATAAACTTATTTGAAAAAAGTAAAATTATGCAAAAATAGTTACTTTTATAAAAGCGAAAAAAATATAAAAAAAAACATAAATACGTTTTATTTAAACTAATTACATTCCACTCTTTTTCTTTACAGGCACCTTTTATGTCCAGCTGGAAGATGATATCCTGGCCAAACGCCATTTTATAACATCCATGAAAAAATTTGCCATTACCAAAAGTGCTTTGATGAAACCTGATCAGGCGCCTTGGTTTCTCTTGGACTTTTGTCAATTGGGTTTTATAGGTAAAATGTTCAAGTCCGCTGAACTACCTTATCTTATAACATTTTTCCAAATGTTCTACAATGAGAAGCCGGTTGACTGGTTGCTGGGCTATTTTATAGAGTCTAAGGTTTGTCGCACCGATCAAGATCAAAAGCACTGCAATCAGGAAAGGGCCAAATATTGGCTGCACTATCGGCCTTCACTGTTTCAACACATCGGTACTAGTTCATCGTTAAAGGGCAAAGTTCAAAAGCTAAAAGATAAACAATTTGGTTCCAAAGTTCCCACCTTTTATGCTCATCCTCATAATCCACCAGCTCAAGTTAAATCGAATATAGCTGCGTATAAGAATTATCAATTGAAAAGAGCTTACAAAGGTGAAACGTATTTTTGGGGCCTGCTGCCACAACCGGGAGATTTTGTACAATTTATATTTGATAAGCCCACTGTACTCAAGCATTATCTCTTTCGCAGTGGCAATTCCGAACATCCATCAGATCGTTTTTATAATACCACAGTTGAAGTTTTACCCGCCGACACTTTGAGCGAGAGTTCTCCGGTGTGGAGTTCTTACAATTCAACCACAGATGGTTATCTGATAGTGGGTAACTTTGATACTATGGGTGTAGCAGAGGGTTCAATTGATTCGAAAATTGGTGCTATTAAGGAAATACGTTTGCATGTGCATGGTGATAGTGAAAACTGGGCATTATTAAGTGAAATCGATTTACAAGTTGATAATAAAAGATGATGAGACTAATTGGACTGTAAAAGGTAGTATGAGGAAAGTTTACTATAAACGTGTATGAATGAAATGAAAAAAAGAAATATTCCTCCAAAACCATTACAAGCTGAGTGCTCGATAAGTTATCCATGACCTTTTATAACCAAAAATTTTTAAATATAAAAAAAAAACAGAATGCATATGTATGCATAGATGCGTTTGTCTGTTTTTCCTAAAGGGTATTCTAAGTGTTTTTATATAAATGTATTTCTACCACTTACTACTTTTTTGTTTATGTGTGTGTGTAAAATGTTGTAAAATTTATTTTTTTTAATATACATATACAATGGGTACAACTTTGCTGACGCTGTTTTCCCCACAAAATTTTAGGATTCGTTGATGAGACACTTATGTGTTGTTTCCACAATGCAAACAAGCACTGCTTGTCTAAAATTTATATGAAAAGCACTCAGTTTTTTGAGTGATTTCCATACAAATTTTAGACAAGCAGTGCTTGTTTGCATTGTGGAAACTTCACATTAAGCTTAAAAAAGCTTTAATTCAGAGATTTTTGCTTAAAAAAAAATCGGAAACTTTTTTTGAGATTTAAAGTATTTTTTCGCAAAATTTTTTTTTGAACCTGGGCCATAAAATTTACATCTTGGAAAATTTTTAAAATTTCTTTCAATATTTTAAATTCCAAACTCAACTCAAATGTTCGTACTTTCCAAGTTTTTTACAAATTTGATCGATATTTCGTCATAAAATTTATTTTCTTTTTGAATTTCGACCTTTCGAAATTATAGATTTTAGAAAATTTTTATAGACACCTTGATTCCATATGTTGAGTCGAATATTCGACTGCAATTTGTACTATGTTAAAGAAAACATGTACATTGTTCCAGTCGAATATTCGATTCGACGTAAATGGTCAGGCTAAAAATTCATAAAAATATCCCATGATATATATTTTTCGCAGTCAAAAATTCGACTCGACATAATCAGACTAAGAATTTAATCAAAATTATATCATAATATTTGGGTCATAAAAGTCAAAATTGTCGCAGTCGAAAATCCAGTTCGACATACACAATCAGGATGAAAATTTATTGAAATTATCTCATGAATGAAAGTCAAAATTTATTTACTAAAAATTTCCAACTTTAGATTACAAAGTTTTTTTTTTAAATTAAATTTTAATGTTTTTTTTATAAAATTCATTGAAGTTATCTCATGATATTTGATGTTTTTGAAATTCGAAACTAAATTAAAATTTTCGAACTTTGTGATTTTCAAGTTTTTTTCAAATTTTCTTGATAATTCGCCATAAAATTTACTTTGCGTTGGAATGCAAAAGTTCTTTCCCTTTTTGAATTTCGAATTTTCGAACCTTCTTATGATTTTAAATTTCTTTTTTCATAAAATTCATTGAAATTAGCTGATGATATTTAAGTTTTTGCCTAAATTTACAAATCTCTTTCGTTTTTGAAAGTCGAAATTAACTGAAAAATTTCCAATTGTATGATATTAAAGTCTTTCGTATATACTCGTATCATTAATATTATGTTTTGATATTTGCGAAACTAAGGTCGCATTATCAAGCTTCTCTGCTATTAAATTATCGAACATACTTAAGTCTGAAGTGTTTTCTATTTTCATATAAAACCATTAATTTATAAGTCTTATAAAGATTTGATCTCAAAAAATTTAAGTTCGAAATTTGTTTTAATTTTTCGAACAATTATACTTTGGAGCAAAATCATTTATTTATAAATGTTTACAAAATTTAGGTCTCAAAAGTTTATATTATAATTGAACTCGAAATTTATTTAAAATTTTCGAACATACATACTTTAGTCCTAGTAATTTTGCACTTTCGAACAAAAAGAATTTTTTATTTCTCTTCAAATGAACTTTAAATTGACATAGACACATTTCCATCTATGTATATTTCGAAATTAATGCCGAATGAAATTTTACTTTAAACCAGTGGTGTCCAAACATACGCTATCTTATTCTTTGTTTGTGTATGTATGTGAGTCTCACACACCGTGTGTATGTGTGTTGATGGTAAAAAAACAGCATATGCACGAGATCATAGAAAATTGAAAGAATAGCCGCCACTGCCTTAAAACGATCCCTTAAAATTTAATGCTTTCAATGCTGCTATTTTTAAAAACTTCCCTCATCTTTCTCTATATTCGAAGCGAAAATCACCAATTTTGTGTGCGGGAAAAATGTTCATTCATTCCTATCGCTAAAGCCTTACAAAGAAAAAAATGGCGAAAGCAAAGTTTTACTTACATCTTATAAAGGAATTAAACATGTTAATATTTAAGTAATCATGTAAAAAAATATATAGTATACTACGAATTTTGTATGAATTAGCAAGGAATTGGAAAATGATGCCATAATTATATATTTGTATATTTTTTTTAATACCATCTTCTTAAAATTTTTCTTTTTAAAAGTATTTTTCTTTTTAATGATATTGGTACACATGAACCGCTATTGTGCTCAAAGTATTTTCGATATTCGAAAAAATTTAGTGAGATTTGGTGATTATTTTGTTATATTGCCACACCTTCGAAATAATTAGCAATTCCACTGAATAGTAAAACTTATACAGATGCGACAACTTCGAACAAATGTTATTGGCCACCACGCCAAACTTTACAGAACAAATATTGGATCTCTAATAGTGGAACTGTTACCAATTATTCCTCTCGAATTTTCAACTAATCTCTTAAAAGTATTTGCTTTCAAGTTTTTTCCCCCGCTAGATGGCAGGTTTATTTTGTATTTTTTTCTAAATTATTTTCATAGTTTTTAATCAACTTTTTTATGAATGTATTTTTAAAAATATTAGCTTTTTTGTTAATTTTTTTTTTAAATATACTTTTGTTATTTTTTTCAATTAAGTTATAAATTCTCGAATAATAAAATGAAAATTTAAACAAAACAAATATTTGATATTTTTTATATGTCCAAGCCTGTTTTGTATTGATTTTTTAAGTACCAAAAATAAGGCTTGTTTATTGCTAAATATGTATAGTATATTAATTATTAATTACATTGTGTACTGTGATTTGTTATTAACTAATTTAAGTATTAATAAACCAGAAATAAAACAAAATACTATTTTTTATTAAAACAAATACGAAAAACGATATAACAAAATAAAAATTTATTTTGCAAATAAAAGAAAAATATTCAAAAAAATATTGAGTTATCCAGTGAAAAATATTGAAAGTTATTCTTAAAGAAATAATTTTTCATCACTTCCAAAGAAGCAATAAGTGTGTATATTCGACTTCTCAGGAGGTTATTTACAAACAACATCTAGATAACTAATAAAAATTTTATTATTTTTCACCATACCTCTCTGTCAAAAACATGCACGATCTGAGCTACAGTCAAAGTTATATTATGTATTTGATGATATGGCTGCGGGGGTAGAGGCCCTACCTTTTAAACATATCATGAAATAAACTTCCTTAGTTCGCGCCCAATTCTCGTGCAAGTCGACAAAACATCAATAAAAGAAATTAAATTAATAAACGTTAATGTAATACTAGATTTTATCTGAAATCTTGTTTGTACTAAATTTCATTCAGATGTAAATACGCTATTAGGTATTGAACGTCATTGAACAGTGGACCAAATCTGAAAAAAACATTTCAGATTTTTTTTTTGTCGAAAGGTTTTGTTATGCCAATCGAAAGAAGCAATCAATACAATCAACATATCGTCAGCTTATTATTGGCTTGCCGCACCGACCATTAAAAAAAATTGAGTTAGGTAAGGGGTATATATATTTTGAATACTCCCTTTCAGAACTAAAAACCTGTTTCACCAAATAGTTTGTTTTCTTGATATATTTATTTTGCTCAAATCAAACATTTTATAACATTTTTTTGGAAAAACATTTTTTAAGAAACCCAAGGAAATTAGAAACCAAGTAAAATACCAAGTTTCATCAATATTCACTTTTTATTCCATGTAAATAACTTTTCTAATAACATAAGTAAACTTATTTTCATCAGAGATAAGACATTTTCATCTCCACAACAAAAAACTAATTACACGGCAGTAAGTATACACATGCAGCACAAAAAGCTACTTTTGAGAAAACAATTGTGTATGGGGCACAAAACATGATTTTTCACTTTCAATAAAGAAATAGTAACTTTTAACTACATTCATGAAATTTTACAAAAATTTACATATTATATCAAAACATATACAGGCAGCAGTGGTGAATATACAAAAAAAATTCTATCGGGTGTATTTTGAGAACACTTTATATAAAATTTTTTTTGTCGATTTTCTCCGTTACGAGTTTGTGTCATATGCGCCAATCCAATAATAAGCTGACGATTTATCATTTGTAATTTTTTTTTCGAAAAACTAATATATATATAACGAAATATGATGACAAATGTGTTTTTTAATATGGAACGAAAACTAAGCAGCTAGCTGCAGGCTTGCCTGTTATGAGAGCTTCAAGGTAGGCACTTTAGGTAGGTACTGGGTGGTATGATTAATAAATAAACATACGCAGCTGTGACTCCAAAGTAGTGTAAGTTAAAATTACAAAAATGTGCCTACCTTCAAGCTATCATAACAGGCAAACCTGCAGCTACATTCCACTGTATGATAGCTAAACAATCATTGAATAATACTTTTGCAACTAAGTTTTAGTTCCAAAGTAAAAAACACATTTGTCATCATATTTCGTTAAATATTACTTTTTCGAAAAATGACAAATAGTAAATGTTGATTCTATTGATTGCTTCCTTCGATTGGCATAACAAAAACAATTCAACATTTCGATAAAAAAAAAATCGTAAATTCCTTTTTTCAGATTTAAACCACTGTCCATTGCTGTTGCAATGTATAGGAAGAAAAAAACACAACTTCTTGCAATGACAAGTCTGTGTAAAAATCAATTCGAATTAATCGGGATTGATACCAGTTCCGGATCTCATTGACTTCTTTGGAGGCTCCTCCTTCACTGGGTAAATAATAATAAAAAATGTAATTAATTAAATTGAAACCTTAGGGTATTATTTATACATAAGAGCCGAAAGCTATTTGTGAAGAATCCTATACTCGCTTTAAAATAATACAGTGCTGGTCAAAACATTTACAAACGGAATTAGATTTTTTTTCACATTTTGAAATTTACGTACAAATTTTTTTTAAAAAACGTGACTTAATATTTTTTCCATAAATGCTAAATTTCTATCATGATATTTTTTGGTCAATCAAATTGATTTTTGTTAACTTTCGAAATTAAGTGAAAGTTTTTAAATGTAATTTGAAAGTAAATGCTATCTTATTATACCAAAAACCTCCATTAAAAAAAAAGAAAATCCTTATTTTATATAAATTTTCGAACTTCGGTTAAACATAAATTCTAAAGTCTTTATATAATAAAATTGAATTTTTACTCAGTAAAATCAAAACTTATTACTCACAGTCTCATTTTTATGTCAAAAACATCTATTAAAAGTCAAATTTTCATGATAAATCGTATGTTTTTACAGGGATATGAAAAAATTTCTTGTTCGAAATTTCGAACTTATTCTCGAATATTTAAATTTGAGTAAAATATCAATTTGAAAGACTATACTTTAAAATTCTGATATCGATAGCTTAATATAGAAAAGGCGTATTTCGAATTTTTGTTATTTTACAGCAGAAGAAAAAAACTGAATATAAACTAGAACGCTAAATAAAAAGTTATTTTTAAGTGGCCATAAATACGTTAAAAATGTGATTTCGAAAAAACCGAGATACGCCTTCTCTATATTAGGCCAACGAAATGTTATGTAAAAATTACATTTTAGAGCTTTAATTATATTCGAAATATCGAATTTAATGTCAAAATTTGTCTTTAAATCAATTTTACTTTCCAAAAATCATCTATGATTTTACTGTTTATGAAAAATTATAAATTCAAAGTTTTGAGCAATTAGGTGTTCAAGTTTCGAAAAGAAAAAGAGGAAGAAGATTATAATATTAGTATCCATTAAGGCTCAAAATATTTCATAGAAAAAAAGTTATTCATTGCAGATTTAATTTCTTACTACGGGTTGGGTTGCTTCATTATGATGTACTATTTTCAAGTGATATATTTATTTTTTGACAGATGAGTGTCATTTGATTATGGAAAAACTCAGCCCGGCCTTAGTCTACAAACAAATTAGAAAGTTCATGCACACACTCCATGAAAGAATTGTAATCGCTGTAATTTAAGGAATATTCATAAATCAACTTTTTTGTCTTGGTTCCAAATGTTTTGACAACTAGTGTCGTCTGTCTTATAAATAATTTAAAATAAAATGCTGCATTTTACGGCAATTGAGCTTTCGACTCGATGAGGTAATACTTACTCTATGGCAGCAACAATGTATAAATAAATTAATTATAATTGTAAAATATAAATTATAAGAAAAAAACACTTATTAACTTTTTTGAAAGGGCCAAATATAAAAAATAATTGTTTGCAATTAGACTGCTTTTTTTATGTGTATATTAAGATGAGAATGATAAGCAAAATATAACATTGGTGTGCTAATTAATTTTTGTTTTAAGATAAATAATAAAATTTATTCGGCTAAAGCGAATTTGAAATTCCCTTCACCATAAGCCATTGGTTGCACTTTAACATTCGTTTCACAAACTTCTTTAATAATAGAGTATCTTTTTGAAAGAGCGATGATTCAAAAAATATTAAAATATCTTTAATATTAATTTTATAAAATCACCAAAAACATGGTTATTCGAAATTTTCTAATATATGTATTAAAAAATATGGTTTTTGTAAATGTTCATTAATACAATGACAACGAGGCTATTTGGCTCAAAGATTTATTTTTCGCAAAATTTCGAAATTAAGATTAAACTTTAGAATGCCCCTTATTCCGTAACTATTTTCGACGTTACGTCAAGACAATACAAACAAAAATTGGCACATTTCTACTCGTCATTGACAGCAATTTACTATTACTGACAGCCACTTACTTACTATTCTCTAAGGCATAGAAAATGGAGAGGCTGTTAATAGTAGTAAATTTTTTTCAACAGCGGGTAGACGAGTGACCATTTTTTGGTATTGTCTTGACGTGACGTCTACAAATAGTTACGGAATAAGGGGGAATATAATATAATTTTCAAATTTGACAATTTTCACATTATAGTTATTCGAAAATTTAAATTTTCGAATATCTTAAAAACATTTTACTTTTGTATTATTTCATTAATACGATAACATTGAGCCTTTTCTTGCTATTTACTTTCAATAAAAGTTTTGAAATTAAGTTCAAACTTTTGTTAAATGCGAAAAAATGCTCGAAATTTCGCACATACTTTAAGCATCAATATTTTTGGAATTTTCAAGTTAGCATTAAGTATTTCATGTAAATCTTAATCCATATTTAGAAAATTGTGGCGAATGAAGTGAAGCGCGGGCAAAACCCATTAAAATAAAAAAATGTTTTAAAAACAAAATAAAATTATAAATTAATTAAAAAAGAAAACAATTTAAAATGTAAGTTTTTCTTTTTTAATATACACTATATTTTAGTATTGTAGTGTTTGAAAGCAAGATCTTCATCAATAAGAAAAACCCCGAAAAAATTAGGCGTTTAAATGAAAATATCAACCACAAAGACGACTCTACAAAAATTTTTAAATAAAATGTTTAAAAACAACATAAATATTTTGTATTTAATTTATTGACTACAGTTCATTTCAACTGGTAAAAACGATGAAGGTAAGGTAATATAAACATAATTTTTGGAAAAAGGAACCGCCCATAAGTCGGTTAGTAAAAAAAAATTATAAAACTGAGACTAATCTGGAAGTAGTATGTCTTTTCATATGCAGTATACATTTTCCAAATCGGTCTATAAATGGCGGGAAAAAATACAAATGAATTGCTAACCTACTTTTTTGAACTGGCTGACTTCCGATCGTATCAACACAAAGTTAGTATACAGTTCCGCTGCGATATTTAGATAGTGTAATTATCGTCAGCTGAAATTCAAAACCACGTAGCTAACAAAAAGTTTTACTTGCATTTTTGATTAATTATTGCGTATTACATCGAAATGCATGTCTCCACAAATTTTCAAATCTTTATCATAAAAATCAGCCAAATTACAAACGAAAATAAAGCGGCTTTACTTCAGTAACTTGAAGTATTTTATTTAGTTTTTTTCTCTCTCCTGTAAAATTTTAAAAAGTGTAGTTACGTAATTTTGGATTTCAGCTAACGATATACAAAGTTGAAACCGATGGCCTAATTACTCTTTTGCGGCGTTTCTAATACACGTCGACAACGTTTTGAAAAGGTGTGCATTGTCAATGTTTCGTACTGCGATATTATGAAACACTATACCTTGTTCGAGTACATAGCGAATGAGGTTTAAGAAGTCAGGTTCTTTATTTGTGGCTGCTGACAAAAACTTCCCAGGATACAATCGTGGCCCTAGTGCAAATATGTCGTTTGTGGCTGCTGACAAAAACTCTTCTCTGGGGACAATCTTTATCCAGGTGTAAACATGTCGTTTGAAAGCATATAGGATTTTCACATGACGTTTGCGATCTGATCTATAGTGCTTATCTTTTCTTTTTATTTCGTTTTACTTTAACACATGTTTTTTATTTTGAATATTTATTTTTTGTAGGTGCTATTGAACATTATTTTCTGGAGAAAGTTTTTATACAGCGACTGCTGGATATATGTATATGGTTTATTTTTTCTTTTTATTTCATTTTACTTTTACTGCGAGTGCTGGATTATAGTTATTTTTTCTTTTTATTTCATTTTATGTTTAGCAAAATTTTACCACAAAAATTTTTTTTTATTTCGAATATTAATAATTTTTTTAATTTTCAAATGTATCTATGTATGAGTGTATGCATTTATGTGTGAGCGTATGTATGTATATGCTTGTCCAATAATAAAGGTGTAGCAAGTTATATTTATTTCGTATTGTTTTATATTAAATATATGTATTTACTATAAATATTTTTTTGTTTAAATTTTTGTTCAATATTTGCTTTTACTTCTTTGATTTAAAAAATTAACAGAATTTTGATCGAATAATAGTTAAGCCATTTGCTTTTAGTATGTAATACTAGTTTCTGTTGCACAAATTTGAAATTTTTACTTATGTTTTTATGCATACGATTATTAAATAGTTTAAACAGTTAAATAAAATAACGATAGAATAAAAATGTCCAAATACATGTCCATTTCACAACTATTGCAGAGCTATAGTAATTATGAACGCTCGCTATAAGTTTGTGTCTAAAAACAGTAAAATTAAATATACAAAATCAGTTAAAAAATAAAGTTAACAAATGAAGAAAAAAATATCATTAAACAATCAAGGAAATAAAAAATATACATAAAACATTCCAATTACCAGCATTATTTTTAAAATCAGTTGATAGTACTGCTACAGTAGATTGTGAATAGACCAATTAGTAAAGTTATATAAAAAAGAGAGAATACCTTTTTTAAAGGCCTTTTATATGTTAATATTTTTTTCTCCATGTATGTATTAAAATTAGTCATATTTCTCAGTCCTCTAGATAAAGCGGAATATTAAAAGAAAAATCCTTAATTTTGTCGTTAAATATTAGCAGAATTCGTATTATCATTTTAGTTTCCACAAAGCATCCAGTTCGTTGAGAGGATCTTTAGTGGCTTCTTTTTCTTGGGCGGTCACTTGCGGGGCAATTTTCATTTGATACGAAGTCATAATGCCTCCTGAAATATACCGAAATCGAATGAATTTTATTTTTGGTAAGAAAATGTATATATTATCTCCTATATTCATAAAATTTTAAATGAGTTTGAAATGTATTTTATTTAAAAATTTTAAACACACAATTTTCTTCAAATAGATTTCAAATATATTTTATTTTTTTTATGAATATAAGACCATTTACTTACTTTTATTTAAAACATCATGAGCATGATTTAATACAATTTGCAAAGATTGCTCCAAAGTTTCCACATCACGCAGAGCCTTTTGACGTTGACTGCAAATGCGCAGCCAAACATCTATAGCATCTAAAAAGAAAAATATTTTATTTTAATAAATTGATAAAAGAAACGATTAATCCTCAAAATTAAGTAAAGTGAACAAAACTTGGCCACGAAGAAAATTAGAAACACAAGCTGAGCTCCAAACAACTTACTTATCAAAACTGGTCGATTAGTTTGTGTAGCCAATATCACACTTATACCAATGGCTACTATTTCTGATCTTTCTGAACCGGTCAAACAATTTAAAACCAATGGTGAAGATGGTGTATTAAAATCTAAACAACGTTGTTGGTGAGCCTGCAAAGCGTTGCGTGCTATACCCACAACTAAGGGAGGTGTGCTGCACAAAGTAGATTATATATATTATAAATAAATAAAATATTTAGCTTTTTAAATCGATACCTTTTAGTCCATGTTTTAATTTGTAATACCGACAATTCAATGATGGCATCGGCGCCTAACATAGAAAGCTTTAACTGATATTCTAAGCAATGGCTTAATTGTAGAACTTTAATGCATTTAACGGTGAAATCATCAAAATTCGATTCCTTGTCTTCTGCTTGGGGCCAGTAGGGATCGAGCATCTATAAGAGTTCGTAGCATATATTTTAGTTTTAACTATTTTTAGACAATATATTGGTTGTATTAAAAAGTTATTAAATCAGGGGGCTAATCGTCGTTTTCGATATTGAGCTGATTCGATCGAGTGTTCTTAGTTTGAGATTGTGGCTTTCGCTATCGAACAATATAAACACATTGTTCGATATAGAATGTCATAGTCTCAAACTAAGAAAAATCGATCGAATCACCTCGATATCGAAAGCGACGATTCGGCCCCAGGTTTGAGTCCGTCGGAATTTCAGACTAGCTGACTTGGTTAATGTTATAAAATGAGTATGAAGAAGTTATGAAATTCTTGTATTCCTTATCATTAAATAATTCGGTTAAATAGTTGATATTCCTAATAAAAATACAGTCGTCTAAAAAATGAAATAAAAACAAACACGTGCAAGCTGATGAGAGGGTGTTGTGGCCTTCGAAAACAGTATGTTGTTACTAAATGTGAATTAATTATTTCTTATTTATTTCCTCTTGTTTTTTTTCCTGAACTGAATACTGATTTATGTGTTGTTTCCACAATGCAAACAAGCACTGCTTGTCTACAATTTATATGAAAAGCACTCGGTTTTTGGTGTGATTTCCATACAAATTTTAGACAATCAGTGCTTGTTTGCATTGTGGAAACAGCACATTAGTAGTCCTTTAATTATATATTTTTTTAACTATAACTAATTTAAAAATTACCTCATTTGGTGTATGCAGACAAAGTATAGTTCTTGCCTTTTGTGACCAAATCATGGACCAAAAATCGTTTATCGTATTCTGTTGAGGTGTCTGGGCTATAATGAAATTTGGACAGCCAGTTCCCAAATTCTAAAGAAAAATAAACTTGAATATAACATTAATTTTCAAATATAATCACGACAATGGCATACCTTAACATATGCTGCATTTATATAATCATCCGTTTCCTTATCCAATTTAACGCGAGCATGATCGTAGGGCAAACAATCTAACGATCTATTTTTTTCGGGAAATAGTTTTGCTATAGTGGTTGTTCGTGTATGCCCGTCTTTAGCCAATAGATCTTGTAATTCTTTCCATTTGGTGCTTAAGGGCGTATGACCATTAAGCATTTTAACATTTAAAGATTCTATGAACTTTTCAAAACGTTCCACTTCTTTATGAAAATATTTCAGAGTTTTGTCATCACTAAAAGGATCTATAGGTTTTAATTGGAATGTAGAAGTGGAATGTTTTTGATCCATATTTGTATTGGGTTTATCGCTACGCATTGAAACCGAATCCCAATCAAAGTTATCCAATGAGGAGAGATCGGAACAATTGGAAAGATTATCATAACTGGATTTACGAACGGCTGGGAAGTCCAAAGGAGAAGTAAGTTGTGGTACATTTACTGCTAGGGAAGTGCCAGTTAAAGGCGAAGGATGTGAATTGAGTGTAGAGTTCATGTAGTCCTGGAAAGGTAAAATTGTTAAAAAATAAAGCTGTGACACGGTAAAAAATACCATCCAAAGAAATAAACAAATTCAGAGAGCTTCGGATTATTTGTAATGTGCTTGTCATTGAAAGATTTGCCCCTTTTTAGAGTCTACTCTTTCAGAATCGATTTTGATATAATTGAACTACTTGGTAAGCAATGATTGGGTAATTCCTTAAAATGACTTAATTTTTTTTAGATGACAATAACAAAAGAAACAAAACTCACCTCAACTTTTTTAATTTTTTCATCATTTTGTTGCTCTTGATCTTGTTTATATTCGGCTTTTTTAGGTGTCGTTGGCTCAGCCACCTGACTAGCTGGTGGGCTACTAACCACCCGAGGTTTCAACACCGGCTGTGGTAATATTGGTGGTGGAACTGCTGCCACACCCGAAAAATCTATATCACTTAAAAGATCAATATTTGAAGATTTTTTATTATCAATCACTGGTTTAGCCGATGTAGCAGCCGGAGCTGTTGGTTTTGCTTCGAAATGTTTAGACGAGGTTTTATCTGCTTGTTTTGCTGGTGTCATTGGTGACTGTTGGCTACTGGTGGCATATATGTTGCCACTTTTTGTAGTTTGTGTGTTGGCGGTGGTACCGGTACCACTTTGCATATAAATATTTGTTTGGTTTTGCTGATACGATTGTTGGGGTGTATCAGGTCGTGGAGCAATAGTAGCAGATTGATTGGTTTGTGTGATCGCTATAGGTGGTGTTAAGCCATTTGTTTGATAACCATAAGGTGCATTATAATAATTCATATTATTGGCTGTTGGATGTTTTATATCAGGATTTACTGTTGCCGCTGCCGGGGGTTTAGTGTGAGAAACTATGGGTGACTGAGAAAAATAAATGTTAAAAGTTACATCAATATAAAGACTAAAGGCAATACAATATTATCATTAGGATAGTAGGCAGTGTCATACCCATAATTATACTTCACAGATTCTTGTGAAAGTTTGCACTCATATTGAGCTCTCATGATAATACAATATCAAGGTTAGAAAACAGGGAAATGACACGCCCATGGAAAGTAAATACATATCAATTTCTAATTAATTTTACTCCTCCCATTACATATATCGAGTTTTCTGGACAATACAATATTAAGAATAGAGAAGAGAGTTACCATGCCCATATAAATTAAATATCCTTTTTTAACTAGTTATATTGCCACGGAATACAATATTGTGATTAAAAATTTTTGTCAACTACTTATGTACAATTAGACCATTCTTTTGAAACTTTGCACACATATTGACAATACAACATTCATATTAAACAATGGGAGGTGCCACGGCCATATGCATTAAATATCCCTTTCAACTACGTCTACTAAGGCAATTGTTGTGTAACTGCATATATTTTGAGCTTTCGTGGCAACAAACAATTGGTCAGAGCCACGCCCATAAAAACTAAACATTATTTTCAACTACCACCAGTTCTATTTAGCCGATTCTTATGAAAGATTGCCTACATATTGAAGTCTTATTGAAGTAAACATTCTTTTCAACCCTTTCAACTTTTTAACCGATTCTACCGATTGAATTCCCGTGACAATACAATATTATGATTATAAAAGTGGGCGTTGTATATATTATATATTCATATATATAGTATAAGTAAAGACATACACTTAAAGAAACACATTATTCATTATTGTTTATATACTTACATCAAAACCTGTAGCCACATTAGATTTTCCAGCACTCTGCGAGTCGGTGGTACCAACCTGGGTATTTGTAGCTTCTGCCCCCGTTGTATATTGACCATAAAACTGTTGATTCGGTGTAGTAGTTTGCTGATAGCCACTATTATAATTAAAATTGCCAGTTTGAGGGTTATAACTATAGCCTGGATGCATAGTAGAGTGCGAAGACGAACCCATTGATGCTGTAGTAGTGAAAGTACTGACTACATTTGAGGGTACCGCATTGGTAGCTGAAGAGGGCGGCTCTACAGACGCGTAAGATGTTCCGATATTGCCAACTACTTGTAAAGGATTTTGATTTTGTGGTAAATTAGCTGTGGTTGCTTGTAATGATTGTTGTAAATTATTAACTACAAACGGAGCCTGAATAGTGGGTGGAACATTGCCTGGTGTTTCTTGCAACAGAGTAGTAGATGATGGCAAACCAGATTGATTGGTTGCTACATATAAAGGTTGATTTGTAGGTACATTTAAGGATGTTTGATAATAATTTTGCTGGGGGTTTTGTTGATAATTTGTATTCATATTGTTGGTAGCAGCTGTTTGAACATTATTAGTGCCATAGAAGTAGGGCTGAGGTGTTACAGTAGCTGCAGCTGTTGTTACAACTGGGGGTGTGTACATTTGTGAAGCATGAGCTATCGAGGATTGGTTAGGATATCCTATATTGTTTATCATATTGTGTGAAGGAGGGGCTGAAGAAACCATATTATTGTTGTTTATAGGATTCTGATTTGAATATGGTTGTTGAGTGCCTGAAAGTGCAGCTTGGTTGGCTAAATAGTTTTGATTATTGGCTTGATAGACAAGAGGATTATGTGAATGATTTGACAAAGAGTTGTAAGTCATTTGATTGAAATTTCCAGTTGATTGTATGTCTGTCATTTGACTTGCATTCCCGACTCCCACCATTGGCTGTTGGTGTAACGCTAGATTGGCCATATTGGCATTCAAGGCAGTAAACTGGGAGTTGGGTGAAGCTTGAGGTTTGTAAGCTGGTGGTGCTATATTTTGCTGGTATTGCAGATATATGGGATTTGTATAAGCAGCTGCTGCTGTGTCGTAATATTGTGTATACGGTGGTGGTGGCTCATTGGGTCCTACAGAAGGAGGCAAGGTGCCACTTGTAGGCGGATAATAGGAGTTGCCCCCGGAGCATATAGCCTGTGTTGGGTTCTCGGAGCCCAAAGGATTAGGTCTGACGGGCGGTATATATTGCTGAGTATTTGTATTGTAACCACTGTTTGCTGAAGCAATAGTGGATACATTTTTTTCCTTAGCCGCCTTTTTAGCGTTCATGTAATCACGTAATTTTGGTGTTCCTGATGTGGCCGATGTGTTAGCCATTTGAGCTGTACTGTTCATTTGATAAGAGTCAGGGTTCATTGACGAGGAGACCAGAGGCGAAGGAAACGTTTTGTGGCTAACGCTTTTTAAACGCTGCTGTCGCTCTTCGGATTGCACATCACGTGCTGATTTGCAACGTGATAAAAGTTTTTGTACATTGGCTGCAATGTGAAATGTGTATGCAAAATTAATAATATTAATTTATCGAACTATATAGCGACCCTTAATAAACTAATTGTCGTAAACTCCAAAAGTTAAATTTTTAGAAAGTTTTTTTTATTATTTTAAAATATACTTTCTACATCGGAACATTAGCGCCGAATTCTCTAAGGCGATCTTTTAGAATTTGTTTTATTATTTAACACGTTGTACAAGAGACTAAAAAGTCCAAGAAAATTACTTCCTCAAACTTTCTCACAATTATATATAAATATTTTTTAATAAAAATGGATCACATATATGTATGTATGTGACACGAGTTTCTTTGAAAACATGCATATCACATATATGGTACGCTGAATTCCGAACGTGTTAAACGAAAATTTAAATTTTAAAAAATAATTTTTGAAAAAAATCCTTTACGATGATTTGGAGCTAAGGGGTCAATATACATATAAAGCATACTTCAAAATATTAAAAAAAATTTTTTTTTGCTTACGATAATTTGGCTCTTAAGGGTCGATATTTAGGGTTTATCAAAAGTTATATATCTAGTTTGATATTGTTTATTAAAATGAATAATTTAGACAATTTAGTTTTTCTTGCATCATACTGTTTTTGAAGGCCGCAACACACTTTCATTAGGGAAATCATCATTGGAGTTGCTAGGCCCTTCGGGGGGTGGAGGATAATCTAGCAACAGAATCGCCCTAGCCCCCAAAATTCAAAATATTAGAGTAATTTCGATAATATAAGCCCCCCAAACAAATATTTCTAGCTACGCCAATGGATATCATTCGTTACATAGTTCATATAACTAACAAGTGACATCCATTTAAATAGTACAATAAAACGAATACATGGTTGCTGATGCGATAGTGTTGCGGCCTTCGAAAACAGTATGTCGTTACGTTCCACTTGAATGTTGTCAGTATAAATAAGCTTTTAGTGTATTTTCCTGGATAAAATAGTTTACTTTAATAATTTGAATTACGAATTCATGCCTGATTTAATAACTTTCAATTCCCAATAAAATTATTTCATTTACTTACCCGATAGTTTGTTATAAAATTCTAAGCCCTTGGCAGATTTGGCCAACAAGTCTTCATAAACATCATACGAGGCAGCCAACGAAGCAAAGAAACCTTCCCGTTTATTTTTAACATCAGCCAAGGTTTTTAACACTGGCGCAGCCTTGGCATATGATTCAGTTAAAGCTTTTAAAATATTTTCTTGGGCCAATAAATTCTGATCAATTAATTGGGTTAAACGTTCATGTTTGGCCATTTCTCGATCAAACAATGCCTGCAAACTTTCGCCACATTCACGAGCTATAATTTTCGCTGTTATATCATCATCATTAACAGCAATACGTAAATCAGCATGAAACTGAGAGCGTTGTGCTTTCATTTCATTGACTTTGTTAACAATTAGTTTAACATCTTTAAAAACTTCTGCGGTATTAAGTTCAGAACTTAGTTTCGGTACAGATTGTTGTATATCTTGTAGAGGTTTGGCCAAAATTTTCAAATTATTGATGTGTAATTCCATAGCTTTGCGCAAGGTATCATTAGATTCGCCTGCCTTATTATGGGCCTCGGAATATTTTTGAAATTCCCTTGTTAGTTCGGTAATATGAGCATTTGGAGTACGTTGTAGCCCGGTCAATTGTTGAAATTCCTTCTCTTCTTTTTCCTCTTGTTGTAAAATTACCGATATCTCATTTAGATTGGCCTCTACATCACCGCAAATCTCCGCCAAGCGAGACATCGATTGTACTAATTCCGGTATGGCTGTTTTATTTGCATTTAAGGCCGCACATCTATCAACTATACCCTGGGGAATTTTATTAGCCTTTTCTTCGTTTATATTAAGGTTGTCGAGTGTTAGGGAACTCATAAAACTGGCCAGCTCATTATCTTTTTCTTCGATTTTGCCACCATACTTTCTCAAAAGTTTAGCCTTTTCTTCACTGTACAATGAACTGGCTTCGTGGGCTTTCATGGGTACTAGCCGAGCAAATATATCCTCGCCCGCAACATCGGGATCGGAGGGTGAAAATCCTATACCATTTACTAAATTTGCTCCCTGAATTGCACTTATTGTGGATAATTCAGGTACGGACTCATGATATATAAATTCATTTTCATTTTTAGCATTTTTACGTTTTGCCTCGACCACATCGGCTGTGAATATCAGAGATTCATTGATTTCTTTTATGTCGGGTAGACCTTTTGCTTCTTTGCGAGCTTCTTCGAGTTTTTCCCAAGCGGCCTGTAAAGCATACATATTCAGTTAAATTTAAACGACGAAATAATAAGTAAGGGATGTCGACATTAAATTGCCACGCCCATACTGAGTAAGCATTATTCTTCAATTACTTCTACTATTTCGATTTTAAGAAACTTTTCTAACAACATAACATTGAAACGAAAAAATGGACACTTTTATGTAAAAGGCTACGATAAATATTTTTGTAGAGCATTCCAAACCTCTAAGTCTTTGCGGTATGGGCCTTTTTGTTCTTTCTTAAATAAGGGACAAAAAACTCCCCTTCTACAAAAATTATCCTCGTGGTGTTTTACATAAAAGTATTGAGCACATCTTATACCTTAAAGTTAAGCCCTACAAGATACCTTATGTCGAGTCGGTATAACATGTACAAAAGAAGGAATTTTAATTCGTCCTAAAATGAATCCCAGATGTAAACTTTCAAAACGCCGATACACGTATATACTTTTATGATGGCCTCTACCAGAACAACAAGTCGTTTTTATATTATCAGTTAATAAAAATGGTTAATTTTTTGCCATTTTTGATTTACTATAACTGTTTAAAAAATAAAAATTTTCAAATGTTCTTTAAAAAAATATATATATATTTTTCATCATTGCAGTCTGATAAATTCCGAAACATAAAGGTAATTTTATTTAAAGTTTTCTAGTGTTTTTTGTAATTAAACTGGATAACCCGTTCCCAAGTTATGATAAAATCGGTGGAGCAGCCTACTGAAATATCCCAAATTTTAGAAAAGTAAAAAAGTGCCCATAGAATTTAAAATTTCGACAGTTGTTGTAATTAGGGGAGCATAACACATCAAACAAATATAGTGGTGTGCAAAAGTCATGACAAAAGTTTCATTTTGTTGCATAGTGTAATCGAACGAATTTTTTTGGGAACTTGCCAAATAAATCATAGTTCAATTTTAATATTACTCACATCAAAAAAATTAAACAGGGTGTTATTTAAGTAAATAGTGCATTTTTTTTGAAATTGAAAACATTTTGACATTTCTTACTTACCTCAAACAAAGTAACCCTTTCACCCATTTTTCTTTGCTCCTCAGCATGCTGGCCTTGATACAAATATAAAATACTGTTTAAATAGGAAATCTTAAAGCGAACATATTTCTTCCACTGTTTATACACTGCAGAGTCCACCACATGCGCCACAGGTCCATCATCTCCTCCTGTCAGCAAAGCAGCCAGAGCAGCACCATAGTATACCAATATTTGGGCTGTAACTTTGGCCACAATGTTTGGTTTACGATTATCAATTAAAGATTTTTCTAGTATACATTCCTGAGCCTGAGCAAAAGAAACTTGTTGCATAAACACCAACAATTCGGTGGTAAAACAATCACCAAATTCATCCATATTAATATAACGTTCACGAATTTCACCAAATGCCCAAGCTGCACATTGGAAATGTGTGCATGCCAATTTCATGCCTTCTATATCAGTACGATTGACTGCTGCTCCAGCTTGTGTGTGAGCTGCTGCAACATTGTAAAGAACCGCAGCCTGTTCATACCCAATATCATTATAATCTTGTACCTTGCTGGTGTACAAATCTTTCCAGGTAAATTGGAAGATGACTTTCTTCACTCTCAGCTTGGGAAAGCGATTTAGCAATGATTCCAATTGGCAAAAGTAACGCTTTAATATAGCACAATTATCTTTGGGAGTATTTAAAGCTTGGTTACGCAAAGTTTCTAAAGCATAAAGTTCTTTGGAGTAATTGTCGGGATTTTCTTGATAAAATTCGGCAATGTACTGTTTTTTAGCAGGATGAAGAGCAGATAAAAACAACAAAGGGTTATTATTAAACATATGAAAATGATATTAACGAAAATAATAGCAGATGAGTCAGTTTTTTCAACACTATCAGGCACCCCCTCCCACTTTTGCAATTAAGACTACTTTCACATCGTATTTTAGCTATTTTGTATAAAAAAAGCTAAAGAAGTTACTTACTTTCTTTAGTCCTGCAAAAGAGGTACCTTCTGGACTGGATTTGTTGGGAAAAGACAGCATATGAAGTCGTGGAACTGCCTCCATTGTTGCGAGTAGACAAAATTTTCGCCGTCAATCAATCGTTGATTTTTCACAAAATTATTTCTGTGACTTAAATTACTTCATTAAATTGTTCGATTTCTAAAAGATTTATGGTTGCGTTTTAATAATTTGTATATATTTTTTAGATGTGAATTAACAATTTTTGCTGCACAAATAACAAGAAAGAAAATTATATTACACCGATTTCTGCACAATAAAAAACTGCAGTCGATTGTTTTTCTTTTACAAGAGTGCTGCCAGAAATTTTCGTCAATAGTGCTGCCAGAATATTTGTGCGGTTATTTGGGTGCATGTAATAGAAACCAAAGCGAATTAATATCAAGTGGCCTTTTCATTAAAATAACACACATACAAAGTAGGTGTAGGACTATTTTTATTTGTGCTTTGACAGTTCGGGTTAAAGTTTTTCTCTCTTCTTATATAGAGTTTGAATGATTGGGTGTAATCAGCTGGTGATCATCTGTGCTGAAAAGGCTACCTGGTACTGAATTCGCCTTGATAGAAACCACAGTCGGCTGGTACGTTATACAGTGGTGTTCAGCTATAACGAATATCGCTTATATGGCATTATCGTGTAGAGTTCTAGGGTCCCAACAGTTTTGCACTAATATATCATAAAAACTAATATATTTATAGCAAGCTCCGGCTATAGCGAATTTTCGCTTCTAATGCACTATTTTTAAAGGAACTATTTATCACAATTAGGCATCGATTTTGTAGCATTATGTATGCTCTTACTTAATGTAGCAAAAATGCGCTCATTTAAAATGGTTTTTTTCTGAGTGGACAAATAATTTGGTTGGTATACGTGGCTGCCTACTGCACGCAAGCAATCAAGTAGAATCAATAAGACTCCGTTTTGGTAGAGAAAAATAGTTTACTTCGGCTATAACGAACTTGGTATATAAAGAATAAAATTGCCCGAGTTCGTTATAACCGAGCTTCAGTGTACTTATTATTACGCTTTTCTGCCGTCATTAAATGGTTATTAATTAAAACTCAGTTGTGTAGTTGTAACAAGCAGTTTGTACTAAGTGTTTTCTGGTGGTCTTTAAAGGCATGCCTTTTTGGTATGTTCGTGAAAGGGGCTTAGAAGCTTGAGGGGTAAGAAAAAAAACCAGAATGATATATGGTTATTAGTTATGTATTTCTTTTTGCTATTTATATACTCTCAGCATTAAGCATGTGTATAAATGTGAAAAAAGATATGAAGAAAAAGTCATAATGTAAATGTTACTCACTTTTCGTAGGAGGCTTAAAAGGAAACATGTAGTTTATACTGTGACTCTCCTGTTTGCATTTATACTTTATTTGTGAGAGGTTTTGAGAAGCTAACGGTGTAAAAAGGTACGAATTGAAATTTGAGCGATTTTTTGATATGTCGCTTTGCTATTTCGTGCTCTCAACATTAAACATATGTATAAACTTCAAGAAAACATCAAGAAAAATTCATAATGAAGATGTCGGTGATTTTTCGTAGGGATTTTCGAAGAAAATTGACTAAAAAAGGCAGGCTAAAAAAAGGCATAGTGTGAAAAGCCAAAGTGGCTATAATTGTGGGCTAAAAAGGCACAGTGTAAAATGCCACTAAAATGAATTTTTGAAAAATTACCAAATGAAAAACTTTTATACAGGTTTGTGTCGAGGACTAAGATTTTTGTCTTCGATTAGTATAAAATTGCTTTTTAGTGGTGCTGCCAAGTAAAATAACTTATTATAGTTTAGTTTAAACCTATAACTACAGGTGCTATAATTACAGCTACCAGACTTGCCGATTGCAGAAAATTCTTTTGCCACAAGTAATAATCGCCTAAGACGAAAAATTTAGTTTCGAGAAAAATCACTTTTTAAGTTCGGAACCGTTTCTGAAAAAAAGAGAAGTGCCATAAGAAGACGATTTAGTTCAAATGCAAAGATTATTACGCAATGCTAAGGCCAAAAGAGATTATGGACGTTGAACGTATCTAGTTAATACGTTTATGGAAAATTTAACATACGAAAATGTGAAAATTATGTCGACTTAGGGTTTTATTGTAAAGTAATATTGGAACGAAGTTCTCTATGCCCTGTTGTTCGTATGATATGCAGCATATAAATGCTTTCTCTGCTGGGGGTTAAAAACTATTTAAACTAAAAAATACGTATAACAAATACTTGTCACGAATACTGATAATAAATGCGTGTAACGAATACTGGTAACGACAATTAAAAACAAAGGCAGTGAAAGAAAATCGTAAGGAAATTCATAAGTCGTAGATCAGAAATTGTAGAGACAATCTGTTATATATCTTAAAGGATTTTAAATTGCCTTTAGATAATGTGCAGACTAGTCTGATATTAATCAGACAATAAATCAGAATACGAGCCTAGACATCGTGCTAGAAAATTGCCGGCTATTCTGCCATTTAAATGACTTATGGAATTTTATATAACTCGCTGAATTGTGTGGCAAAGTTTCAGATTTTTTCTGACATCAGATATGTCGACAAAAAATGTTAGCTGTGTATGTATGTACATATGTAACTCCCCGTCATAGGTAATTTTTCTTTCTGTAATTTTCGTGCGGATAAAACAGAGCTTGTGCAAATAAAATTGCGCCTGTGCACACAAAATCAATTTCAAAATTTAAGACACAAAAATTGTTTGTGCGGTCGGGATTTTACTGCCATAACGAAATAAGAGCGGTAGGCGTCGCGTTATCAGGTACATATTTACCTGTTGTTGACGCGATGCTTGTCGCTTTTGTTTAGGTATGGCTGTTAGTGCATCAACTCTAATCACATTATGCACAATGGGCTCTAATAATATATTTTTAGCCTTCGATTTTTGCAAACTTGCAAACTGGTCATTTGCATTAATTAAATTAATATGCATGTATGTACGAGTATGTATATAAATCCAATTTTTCTTCTTGTGTTGAAATTATTTTAGCGGTCACAAACATGATGCAAAACCTTAAACCGTATAATCATACATTTCCTTTAAAAATAGAAAAAAAAGGAATAATAAAATATAACTAAACCACATTTCATAGCATTATTTTTCTATGAAAATGACATTGACAAAATAGAACATTCCTTTTAGTTAGTTGCTTTTGGCTCAAAGAACTTTTCGCCAAAACAGAAATATGTATAAAAGAAACTCCAAATAAACAAAACTCTCAGGAAATGCCACTACGTTTTTATAAAAACCCAGTAGTTTAAAAATAAATGAATGCCGAAGTTTCATTTACCACATGGGTAATTACGATATTGGGGTGATTTTTTTAGTTTTAGCGATTTTTTTTGGTTTAGACACTTTTTTTTAGGTTTTAGTGCTTGTTTTTCGTTTTGACGACTTTTTTTCGGTTTTGGAGTTTTTTTGGCGATCTTTTTAGTTTTGGTGATTTTTTGCGTTTTAGCGTTTTTTTAATTTTGGTGCTTTTTTTTGTTTTGCCGCTTTTTTCGCTTTATTTTTTAGCATTTTTGTAGGTTTTGGTGCTTGTTTTGGCGACTTTTTTCGGTTTTCGGAGTTTTTTGTTTTTTGGCGATCTTTTTAGTTTTGGTAATTTTTGCGTTTTAGCGATTTTTTAAATTTTGGTGCTTTTTTCCTTTAAGCGCTTTTTTCATTTTGGCGATTTGTCGTTTTGAAATTTTTTTAACTTTGAAATTTTTTAGTTTTAGTTTAGTTCAGTTTAGTTTTAGTCAACATTACATTAACTAATAGAACGCCCTTTAATTTTTATTGTTTTAAATATCAGTGTTAATTGGTGTATTCTACAGACTACACCAATAAACACTAACTTTGAAAATTTAAAGTGTCCATATATATGTAATTGTCTATATATTACATTAGTATTTCAACATGTTTCGTTGCTCGCTATATTTGTTGTTGTAGCGGCCAAAGTTTTACATATTCTGTGAAAATTTCTAGTCCGTGCCTGTGCCACACAGGCAGACGGACTGACAGACATATAGACAGACAGATAGACATACAGACTGACAGACAGACAGACAGACAGACAGACAGACAGACAGACAGACGGACAGACAAACAGACGGACAGCATAGCAAAAGTAATAGGGTTCCTTTACATTTTCGGTATCCGGAACCCCAAAAAGGGATAATGCTGGATATATTTTACGAAAGAGTAGAGTGCGATATGTTCTTAAAAGCTGTTTTACACTATTTCACAAGCTGTTCGACTTCTGCACAAAATGCAACCCTGATATAATGTGTTATTATTGCGTTTTTAAAACTTTCTATAAACTCATTACATCAAGCTTGCATTTTCTACAGAAGTCGAATGGCTTGTGAGATAGTGTAAAACAAGCATAAGTAATGACAAGTCATTACCCCGGAATTTGCTGGGTAATGACTTACACTGCTGTAAATATCCATATAGCCATTGTTTTCTGTGCGTATTGTACAACATGTCTGTTCGAAATAACTAAATTATGTTAGTGCAAACATTTTCTAAGAATTGAAAATAAAATTTATAAATTTTTTTGTATTATTTCTAAATTTTGTATCCTCTCTGTTTTTTTTGTTGAGGTTTTTGATGTTTTAACACGAAATAGCTTAAAAAACAAATGCCACAAGGCATTTTTGCATAGTTACATGACATACACAGAACACTCGCAATTTGTAACATACACATGAAGAATAATAAGTATAAATTCATACGAATGTGACTGGAGTGTAAGTAAATGTTATGTTTTTTTTGGTGGACCAAAAAAATTTGTTTAATATTTTGAAGGTTTTTTCGTTTTTTTTTTGGTTTTTTTTGTTGGGGAGATATAAAAAACAAACTGCAACAACAGCCATAATTCTTTAAAGCAACAAACCAACAAGAATTTTTCGCAATGAGGCTAAAAATTGCAACAACATGAATGAATGCAGACACATAGAACTGTTGCAATAAGCTATTTTATGTACTTGTGTTAGAGTACATAAATATATTTTTATTTTAGATTATTTTACACCGAGAACCCATTGTACGGTCAGAGTTCTAAAGGTTTAAGGAAACAGGCTTTTCCTGTATTCCGCTTTCATTGTAAAAATCCTGTTATTAAAAAAAATCATTTTGTTGTACAGTGTAAATACTAGCAACTTTTGCAAAAATTAGGTCACTTCAATTTATTAGGAATAAAATCAATATTTATCCACCGATTTTCATGAAATAAAGCTTAATTTATTTGTAATACATGTGGCTTTATGATCAGTTAATAAAAATTTTAAGTTTTTTGCCATTTTCGATTTTTTATAAATTTTTACAGAATAAAAATTTTCTAGTTTTGCAAAAAAATATATTTTTCATCCTTGCGGTCTGAATAATTCCGAAACCATTGAGTAACTTAAAGCTAATTTTATTCCAAGTTTTTTAGTGTTTTTTGTAAATAAAGTGGGATAACTCCTTTCCAAGTTATGATGAAATTGGTGCAGCAGCCTCTTGAAAAATCCCAAATTATAGAAAAAGATGAATCCATAGAATTTTAAATATGGACTATTTTTATAGTTAGGAGACCATAACACATCAAAAAATATAGTGGTGATCAAAGGTCAGGACAAAAGTTCAACTATTAGCAAAAGGTTTACATTAAAAATGACTCAAGGTACAGCGCAATATGTTAATATAATATAACAACAGTCGGTTTGATTATACCTAAAAATAAATTAACTGATTTAGCCGTTTCACAAGTATCCAGTGTATTATCGTGTTATCGTTAACTTCCTAAGGGTATTTTTTCGCTTAGTCTCAGGCTATCTTACTGTCTCTCATCCTGCTTTAACTGAACACATCTTGCATGTCTTATTTGTTGCTGTCATGTGGAAATAAGCAATTATTTGCTTGCATCACATGAGTAGCATCCAGTAGCAAACAAATTGTAATTTGTTGTTAAAAAAATTAGTTGGTAAAATAATAAAATATATTTGTTTTGTTAGTTAAAAATGTATGTGTGTAAAAGTAAGCCTTAGTACCCTGTAGTTCGTGAGAAGAGAGGACTTCAAAAGCTGATGAGCTTTTTTTCCTATATATGTAATCAATAGTTATTTTAACTAGCGATAATTTAAGTTATGCTACAGACTTTTTTTAGAACGCTAGAAGAAGAAAACTTTAAGCGCACTTAACCTTTAACATAAACTGACGGGTGCTAATAACATTATGAATAACTTGGTTACTATTACGATTCTTTGTTGAAAGTAGTTTTTAAAATTCATAGTTTGAAATTAACACACTTCCCACGTGTTTCCGGTTCCACTGACGTGTCTGTTCTTCTCTTGCTCTTTTTTTGAATTGCTGTCATCATGCATTAATTGCCTTCGAGTGGTTTGTTAAAAAAAGAAAACACACCAGCGTAGAACTTACTAAAACATTGCGTGTAAATATGAAAATTTGTAGAATTTATTTTCTAATAACAACACAGACAGATTACCAAAAAGAGCACAAGCAACAAAAAAAAATATAAATTAACTTCGAATTACACCACTACAAGGTGAGCCGGATATGAAGAAACTATCACAAGAATTTAACTGTGACTATTAATAGACTATTATCAGACTATATTAGACTGTGAATAACTATAACTTGCAGTAATGCACTAATACGTTAAATCAATGAATTAGTTCATTAATTTTGTTAAAGAATAACAATAATGACTGTTTACAACGAAACGTTTTATATTGAACTTCAAAAAATATTTCATTGAAACAATGTAAGTGTACATTGAATCAACGTATTTTTGCAGAAAATTAATGAATCTAAGTCAACGAATGGCACTCGTTAAGACTATGTAGACTATGACTAGACTATGGCTATATTATAACTAGCCTATAACTAGACAGACAACAACTAGACTTTTGCACCCTAGGTTATTTAAGTCTCGATAGGCTTAGGCTTCTTGAAATTTAAAAAAACGCTAAAACTAGAAAATTCTAAAATTAAAAAATAAATGTCAAAACGAAAAATCGCCAAAATGAAAAAGGCACTTAAAAAAAAGCACCAATATTAAAAAAATCGCAAAAAATCACCAAACTAAGAAGATCGTCAAAAAACTATAAGAAACGCCAAAAACCGACAAAAGTCGTCAAAAGGAAAAGAAGCGCTATAACCTAAAAAAATCGCTAAAATTAATATTATGGCCGAAAAAACCGAAAAAATCGCCAAAACGAAAAAAGTGTAAAAAAATCGCTGGAACTAAATAAATCACCAAAAACCGAAAAAAGTCCCCAAAACCGAAAAAGCGCCAAAACTGAAATAGATCGCTAAAACTAAAAATATCGTAAAAAAAATCACCAAAGATGTAAAAAGCGCCAAAACAAAAAAAAAAACCCAAATCAGCAAAAAAAACTTAAGAGATAAAAAACTAAAATTAAACGAAAAAGCAAAACGAAAACATTGCCTATATGAAAATAGGGCAAAAACGAAAAGGGATATATGTGTATTCGTACGGAACCCTTCGTGTGCAAGCCAAAGTAGAACTTTACTGAATTCATGTATTATTATAGTCAGTAGAAGAGACTACACCAATTAACACTGATATTTAAAATACTAAAATATTAAAGGGTATTCTATCAGTTAATGTATTTTTTACTATGTAATTTAGACAATTCGCTATATCTTGGAAACCGTAAGAGGAAAACTCTTGAAATTTTAAAAAAGGCGTTTAAAGGAAAAAAAACACTAACATTAAAAAATCGTTCAAACGCAAAAAATCTCCAAAACTAAAAAGATCGCCTAAAAAATTATAAAAACGCCAAAAACGCAGAAAAAAGTCGTCAAAAGAAAACAAGCACTAAGACCTAAAAAATAGCTAAAACTAAAATTATGGTCGAAAAACAAAAAAAAAAATCCCCAAAAATGGAAACAAATCACTAAAACACAAAAAGCAAAAAAAAACGCCAAAACTGAAAAAAATCGAAAAACCGAAAAAATCGCCAAAACGAAAAAAGTGTAAAAAATCGCTGAAAATAAAAAAAATCACCAAAAAACCGAAAAAAGTCCCCAAAACCGAAAAAGCGCCAAAACTAAAATAAATCGCTAAAACTAAAAATATCTTCAAAAAGCAAAAAAAAAAAATCGCCAAAATCAAAAAATCGCCGAAACTAAAGAAATCGGCAAAAAATAGCAAAATTCGAAAAATCGCAAAAAAACGAAAAAAATCATCAAAAATGAAAAAAAGCGCCAAAGCAAAAAAAAAAAAAAAAACGCTAAATCAGCAAAAAAAAACCTAAGAGATAAAAAATATAAAATTAAACGAAAAAGCAAATTTAAAACATTGCCAAAATGAAAAAAGGGCAAAAGCGAAAAGGGATATATGTGTATTCGTACAGAACTCTTCGTGTGCGAGCCTAAGTCACACTTCACTGAGTTTATTTATTATATGTACTACAATTTTACTCCCAACTGTTTGTGTTGTATACTATTCTAACTTTGAACTTAAATCAGAGAAATAAAGTGTTTATCTTTTATAAATTTTTGCTTTGTTTTTAAATTAACAAGATGTGTATGTCATTTTTAGATTAGTTTGTTAACACAATTATTTCACTACTCTCCTTCCACCAGCTCGCTGGTGGAAATCCTTCAAAAAAACGCCATGTTTAGAATTTTTTTTCATGCGCAAACATGCATGCAAGAGCATCAACATAATCATCTAGAGTTGTAAAAAATTTTCTACGTTTTCATGCTGTTAATTATGGCAAAAAATATAAGCAGAAAACTTTAATTAGAAATAATTACAGAAAACGTCATGTTTATGCTTCTGTACATACAGGATATACGTGGAAATATTTTCCTTGGCATAGCAGTTAATATAAAAATTTAAACATTGTTAAAACTTTATAAGGTGTGCGATAAAGTGATAAGGTTGCTTGCGTTTTGTATTGTTTGGAAACTTGTATTTTATGTTTTTTTTTGATAATGAGGCCATGTATTTAGCTGTTTTCCATAAAGGTGACTCATTTGTTGGAAATTCAAAATACATAATAGTAAAAAATTTAGAGTATCTGAGCCAGGGATGGCAAAGTTGGTACAATTGTACCATTTTTGTTACAATTTGGATCTTAAAAGTACAATGGTACACCAATGGCTTACTTAGTACAATTAATAGTTTTTATATTTTTTTGCAACCCTCCTTATTGCAGTACTTTTATTGCGATAATATATTTTATCCTTTTCGTCCGCTCGTACATATGACACTTTTATCTGAATTAAATATAAATTTTGCGAAGTATTGAAAACATAGTTTGGTTTAAAAGTTGTAAAATAAGGTTAGTTTACAAAACGTCTCTATAATTTCAAGCTCTTAATGATCATGATATATATTAGAGTCTGGAAAAAATAAATTTTTATAAATTTATTTGCATTGTAGTAAAGGTAAATTTTTCGGAACTTGATTGAAACTGTGCATGTATGTCGTTCTACCTTCCAATAGCTAGTATGTAAGCTATTTTAGATTAGAAATTGCAATAGCTAAATCAGACTTAAGCACCATTTCCCTTTTGCCACATATATATGTTCAGAAAAGTAAGGTATTTTCTGTACTTAAAAATTTTTCTTCTTTCAAATATCTCTTTTGGTACAGCTCTGCCCTAAAAAGTTCAATTTTAGATTACAATTGATACAATTTTAAAATCTCATTTGCCATCCCTGATCTGAGCTGTGTCTCCTCTCACTGTACGTACGTACTACTCATATGATTGATAGGTGTTATACTGAAACAATGTAAATCATCTGTGCGTATACGTAATATTTATTTAAATATCTCCGTAAAATATCACTCATACTCGCGTTTCGGTAGTATTAATGATTTTCAATAAAACAAATCACTCAGCCGACGTCACCATATGAAAAGTCGTCTTCTTTCCTCCAAAAGTTATTTACCACCTAATTGAGTGACAAACTATATCCAACAGTATGTCAGCACATTTCGGTTTCTATAAAGTTAAAGGGATTCAATTTGTTGATGTCCTTTTGTGATGTTACGATGTCAATTAGTCTCTTGCGCTGTCGCCAGTTTTGTTATTGTTGTTGTAATCACCTTTTATATTTTGTCATTGACGAGGACTATTCCGAAGAAGAAACTTTAAAGGTATTTACATTTTTTTTATATTTTTCTTTGTTTCATTTCTTTATGGACAAAAGCATGGATGGCATGTGTTGTTAAAAGTCAGTTTTGTTAAAAGTCAGTCAGACAATCATCGCATTGATTATCGTAAAAAAAACTGCAAAAACCTAGTAATATGTTCTAGTGGAAAAAAACAGGTATTGGATAAAAGCCAAGCTCTTAGCCATTTAATGTAATTGATATAAAGCAACAACAAAGCTAAGAGCAGTTAAAAGGCAAAAGCAATACTTGCAGCAGACAAGGAATACAAAAACTAATATTGAAAAGATCGCAATTAAGACATCTTTAAGCGACGACGTCAATAAAACAAGGCTCGATTGATTAAAGGATTTTTTGAATGAAAGAGTTTGTAAAAAAAAATTCTTAATATCTCTTTTCGTTCACTCTGTTAAATTGCTCGGCCAAAAGGCTAAAATGAAAATTTTTAAGTAAAAAGTGTTTTTGTTTTAGTTTACATTATTCTAAAATGTATAGTTTACTGAACTCAGCTAAAACTTTAACGAAGCAATGACTATGACTAGACTTTGACTAGACTATGACTATAAAAATTTTCGTGACTTTATTAAAATCACTGATTCTGATTTGTAATATCTTAAGAAATTATACTATATTTATTTAAATCTCTTTAAAACAGCAAACATCAGAATTGTGATAATTTTGCTGATTTCTTTGTATTGTTGAAATCATTGGTTTTTCAAAATTCAATTAAAACTTTTTTGTTTGTTTCTCGTTGCAATTATTGATTATAGTAACGAATATGAAGAGAAAATAATTAACAAACACAAAACTTTGACACAAAACACAAGTTATTATCACAGTATAATCACAAAATCTATGCAGAAACTATTCCTGTTTTGCAAATTATGCCGGAAAATAAACGTCAAACTGGGTTGCTACTAGCAAAAGGTCTTCATACTATGAAATATTACCGACAATAAACAAAATTTGTTAGAAAACTAGACGTAATGTAAGCGAGTTAAGTGTGTAGTTTAATTTGAGCTTATGAAAAGAATTATTTAGTTAGATTATACTCGTAGTTTTGGCAACCCTTTTACTGGCCAGCGGAAAAATTTATAATTTTTCATTTATGCTGAACTAACACACAGTTCACAAAGAATTATAGCCAATGGTAAATGTCAACGTTAAAGTTTTAGTCGATTTATTAGAAACATTTATACGTTCAAAATGATTTAATAACGCATGACACACGCAGTGTGTTAGTTAGTTATGGGATGGTAAAGCGCAAACAAAATAGTCAATTAAAAAAATTTTCTAATTTGAATTCTATTTACTGGCGCAGACATTCATACATACCTTCTTATAATAACAACCAGCCACGTTAAAACAATAATACAATTACTATTAAAGTTTTGAAAAAAAAAAACAGCCGTTTGGCATATGGATGGAAGCATTAAAGGACTTTTAACTATAGTTTAACGATTGATGTTGCTTTTTGTTGATGTTGTTGATGGCTTTTGTTTAAAATTGCCATTGAGTTTGCAAGGCGAAACAAAAGCCGAAAGTATGTAAGCAAGCAAAAGCTGAATGCAAGTGAAACCGACAGGCAACATCTGTTCAACTGTCGATATTGTCTTGCTATTGAACAATGCAACATTACGCTGCATTGACCAACATAATTAAAAATGTTCGTTAAAGTTTTCAGTTTAACTTTAACGACAATCTGAAATTGTGTGCTGAAAGAAAAAATAAAAAAACAAAAAACAAAGTAAATAATTAGAAAAGAAAATGGAATTAAAAAAGTTTCAAGGTATTTTGAAAGACAGCCACAACGAACTAAGGATATGCTTTTGATGTAGTCAAGAATTTTCTATAGAAAATTTATCGGTAAATCATATCTATGGACTTTTGACAAAGGCACTTAAGTCGACTTTAGAAATATTTGCAGATTGTAAATAGAAATTTTTGGATAGCATTACATTTCTACACAATATCATTAATTTCCTATAGAAAATTTATCAAAAGCTTTAACGTTCTCCAGAAAGCTTATCAATAAAAACAGTATTTAATATAATAATTATTATAACCTTGAAAACTAGAAATTATATCCATAGCAATAATTTTTTGCATTATCTTAAATATATAAACAAAATTATTTGCAAGCCGATAGCAAATAATTTTGTTTAGATATTTAAGATAATGGAAAAAATTATTGCTATTGATATAATTTCAAGTTTTCAATGTTATGATGACTATTATAGTTATAAAATACTGTTTTTGTTGATAGAAAATTAAAGCTATTGTGCAGAAATATAATGCTATCCAAAAATTGCTATTTACAATCTGCAATTTTTTAAAACAATTTTATGAAAAAAAAAAATTATCAATAGCAAACTTTTTAATATTAAATATATCTATAGCATTGCTTTTCTATACAAATAGAAATAAAATTAGTCGCTAGAATTAATTTTATACTAAAAATTAACTATAGCATTGGTTTCCTGTAAAAAATTTAACGATAGCATAAACATTTTGTAAAAATCTTATCGAATTAGTTTAGTATAGAGTATTTATAAATGGTATTAACTTTATTTATGTAAATTTCAAACAAAATATAAGCAGTAGCATTAATTCTTTATAACAAATTCATCGATAGCATTAATTTTTTATTTAAAATATATGCTTTTCTGTATATGTATATACAAAATTTAACGATAGCATATTTTCTTTTGTAAAATAGCTATCAAACTACATAATGCAATATAGAAAATTTATTCCTAAATTTATCGATAGCATAAGATTTCGAACAAAAAGTTAGTGATACTTTTAATTTTTTTTAAGAAAATTCTTCGATAGCATTAATTTGTCATTGAAAATTTATTTGTAACATATATTTTCTGTAAACCATTTGTATTTGCTAAAGCGTTAGCATTAATTTTCTGAAGAAAATTCATGCATAGCATTTATTTTGTATTAAAAATCTATTTATAGCATTATTTAAAAGTTTAATATGGAAAACTTGTTAATTGGATAAACTTCCTAAATATGTCAATAGCATTAGTTTTCTAGCAAAAAGTTAGATATAGCACAAGACGAATTGACAAACAGGTGGCGCTACTACAACAGCTGACAATTTTAATTCACCAATCACATCACCTTGTAATGATTCGCCTTGGAAATAGCATTCGTTTTTAAAGAAAACTTCTCTATGGTATTAATTTGATATTAATATATTTATTGCATTGATTTTCTGTAAATAATTCATCAATAGCATCGTTTTTTTTCGTAGAAAGGTTATCGGAACAATTCACTTTATGATATTTATTGCTAGCACTGACTTTCTATAGAAAGTTTAGCGATAGCGAAAAGTTAGCACAAGCATTAATTTTGCAAAGCTATATATTTTTTAATATTATATCGGTATTACTTTCTAGAAAAGAGTTATCAAGTTAATTTACTATAGAAAATTACTTCATAGCATTAACTGCCTAAATTTATCGATAGCATTAATTCTAGAATAAAAAAAGTGGCGATAGCATTGTTTTTTTAAACAAAATGTATGGAAATCCTTCATTTTATATTATCTATTATTTGAAAAATTTACCGATAGCATAATTTTGTTTCTTAAATATTTGTTGAGTTAGCTTAGGGTAGAAAATGTATTGGTTGAACTAAGTTTCTGTAGATAACAATTTTATGTAGCAAGTTCATCGATAGCATCGATTTTAAATACAAAATGTATCTGTAGCATTTTTTTTCTTCAAAACTTTGTCAATAGCATAATTATTTTAGAGAAATTTTCGACCTTAATTACCATATACAATTTATTTGTTGATATTAGCTTACAATAGAAAATTTATCGATAGCATTAATTTTCGAAGATAAGGAATAGGGCTAGCTTTAATTTGCTATATTGAAAGTTTACTCACAGCATTATGTAAATAATTTATCGATATTATTCTTTTTCTCCGTAAAAAATTTATTATGTAAGTTAATCTACTATGGAAAATTTAATGATACCATAAATTTTCGCACAAAAATTTATCGGTTGCAATATATTTTTATAATATATTTCTATAGCAAATTTATCCAAAGCATAAATTTTATGCTAAGACTTTATTGATAAATAGATATCGAGTGACATAATATACCATACACAAGTTTTTGATAGCATTATTTTTTTTAGGAAATTTATCGGTAGCATTCACTTTCTGTATGAAATTTATCGGTAGTATGAATTTTTTATATGAGCTTTATAGAAAGCATTAATTTTCTATGCGAAATTTATGGGTAGCATTCATTTTCTATATGAAATTTATCAATAGTATTAATATTGTATAGGAAATTTATCGGTAGCACTAATGTTCTACATGAAGTTTATTGGTGGTATTAATTTTCTATAGGAAATTTATAGAAAACATTAATTTTCTATGGCAATTTTATCGGTAGAACTAATTTTCTATAAGGAATTTATCGATAGCATTAATTTTCTTGCAAAAAGTAGTCGATACATTAATTAAATTTATAAAACTTGTAGATTTGTTTAAGTTCCAAAAATTAACAGAAAAAAGGTAGTGACAGCATTAGTTTTTAAAGAAAATTAATTTTCTTTATTTTGTGTAAACAATTTATCGATATTTTTTTTGTAGAAAATTTGACAGATTATGGAATCATATACTTTCTATAGTATTCATTTTATATTATTTATTATATAAAAAAATACCGATAGCATCATTATGTTGCTGAAATATTTAAAGAATTAATTAGCTACAGAAAATATATTTGTAGCATTATCTTTCTGTAGAAAAAAGTTTCCTGCAGCAAATTCATCGATACCATTAATTTTATATAAAAATTAATCTATAGCAAGTATTTTCTTTAAAACTTTGTCGATAACATAATTTTTATTTAGAAAATTTATCGAACCAAATTACTATAGACAATTTACTATTGACGTTAGCTTGCTACTGAAAATTTATAGGTTGCATTAATTTTCGATCATAAGGGATATGGGTAGCATTGATTTTTTATATTCACCGGTAGCATTAGTTTTATAATGAAAATTTATTCACAGCATTTTGTATATTTATCGATGTTATTATTTTATTTTTCGGTAGAAACTTTATTAAGTGAGTAAATCTACTATAAAAAACTAAATGATACCAATAATTTTTGAAAAAATTTGCCGACTACAATTTTCATATTTCTATAAAAAAATTATTGAAAGCTTTAATTTGATAGTAGAAATTTATTGATATGTAGCATTTCCTAAAAATTTATCGGATAATCATTTTTTATAGAAAATTTATCGAATGAATTAATTTACTACAAAAATTTCTTGATATTATTAATTTTCTATGGCAAATACATCGATAGCATTATTTTCTATAGAAAATTTATCGATAGCATTAATTTTCTATGAGATATTTGCCGGTAGCATTAATTTTCTATGGAATATTTATCGAAAGCATAAACTCTTTGTAGAAAATATTTTGATAGCATTATTTTTCTATAGGAAATTTCTCGGTATCACTAGTTTTCTATAGGATATTTATCGAGAGCATGGATTTTCTAACAAAAAATTAGTCGATAGCACTAATTGATATATGAATGATGTAGTTTTTTAATGCTATTGATAATTTTTATGTAAAAAGTTTATGCTACTAATAAATTATCTCAAGAACATTATTGCTTTCTATACCTAATATATTATATATCACTACTATACATACACTTTATACAGAAAGTTGGTGCTTTTGCTAAATTTTCTATGTAAACTTATACATAATATCAATGAATTATTGACATGTTTTCGCTGTTCTTCCTCCTATGTTTCCTACAAATCGTACTATTTAATATACCTACCAACTTGTATATTTCTTAAGTATTTCATTTCAGAAAATTAGAAAAAACAGAAAATGGAAAGAAAATTTGATATTAACTTTATAAACGTTGAAAATTATTTATAGCACCCGCGATTCTAAGCTAGTAGCAGGTTAAAAAAACGCAGTGCAAAAACAAAAAAAAAAACTGATTGAATTGCATTTTAATAGACCAGAGTACTAGTATCTACAGCAACTTGGCTTATATTCAACGATAAGAACAATACTTGTACTGCTAAATATTTGTTTTGTAGTTTCTTTCCATTCCAAGGATGTAAAAGTTGTAAAGAAAAAGAAAGGTTATTCACTTTATTCATTTTATATTCTACAATAGTGATTTTTAATTATATTTTTTCATGTTTTTACTTCATTCCTTATTTAGCTAAAATAATTAAATAGAAACTGTGTTTTGTCTATAATTTTAAAATTTAAATCAAACTTCAGCCCTCCTTAATTGTACATAGTTCATTTACGGGTTATTTAATAATGGACAGCATAAAATTTTTTCATTTTTAGGTCAAACTATACAATCCTCAAAAGATGTTTTACATTTCCTTGGGGACATATTGCATTTATGCAAACACAAAATAAATTTTTTTATTCAAACAATTTTTCGAAAAATAAATATGTTTATTTTATTCTTTAAACTGCTACAACGGCATGTCATTTATTCGTGGAAAAAAGTAACATTTTTAAGAGGCCATGTGGAAAATGTTAAAATTTTTAGCTTTTGTACCGTTTTCCCAAGCGAAACTACAAATAACGTCACAAAGGCTCATTATAGTTTTATACAAAAAGTGATAAGTTTCTCTACAGGAATACAAACAAGTTTCAATGCTTTGTTAAGTCATATTGAGTCGTAGAGACTCTACACCTAACACTAATTAAATTCTTTAAAATAAACTATCATCTACAAAATGTTTACAGATAACATTAACATATCAGTAGCAAATTATTATGGATAACTTATCGATAGCATTAAAAATGTCGATAGCATTAAAAAGTCAACGCCCATTGAACAATTTTGAATTTCTCATAAAAGATTGAAAACTCAATAAGAAATATTGTAAAACCTACAAAAACGCTGATTTTAAGTTCACAATTGACGGGCTTTTGCGCTCTTGTGATTTTCGAATATAAATGATATGAATAGCATTACGTTTCATGTACACACCAGTAGCATTAGTTTTATATAAAAAATTTAATCACAGCATTCTGTAAGTAATTTACCAATAGCATTTTCTATACTCTGCAGAAAATTTATCAAGTGAGTTAATATACTATAGAAAATGTGTTGTTCGCATTCATTTTCGATTAGTTTTACATTAAACATTTTTTGATATATAGAGTTCTGTAAAAAATATATCGTAGTATCTTTTGTTTCTGAAAAATTTATCGATTGAATTAGTTAACTATAGAACATTTCTTGATAGGATAAATTTTTTATAGGAAATTTACCAATACGGTTAGTTTCTATAGGATATTTAAGGATAGCATTACGATTCTGTAGGAAAATTATTTGTAGCATTAATTTTTGACATGAAATTTATCAATAGCACTGATAGATAGATTTCTTGATAGATAGATTTCTGTGAAAAATATATCGTAGCATATTTTATTTCTAGAAAACTTATCGAAAGAACTAGTTAGCTATAGAAAATTTATTAATATATAATTTTTTATAGTAAATTTTTCTATAGACTTAGTTTTTCATAGGATATATATCGATAGCATTAACTTTCTATAGGAAATTAATTAGTAGCATTAATTTCCTACAACAAATTTATCAATATTATTAATTTCCTATTAAAACTTATTGATAGATAGCATTGTGCAAAAGATATATCGTTGCATATTTAGTTTCTAGAAAGTTTATTGAATGAATTAGTTAACTATAGAAAATTTATTGATAGATACATTTTTTATAGGAAATGTATCGACATAGTTTGCTATTTGAACAATATGATATTTTTTTCGATATCATAATCTTTCTATAAGAAATTTATTTGTAGCATTAATTTTCCATATGAAATTTATCGATATCATTAATTTTCTGCATGAAATTTGTTATTAAAATTGACTGATAGATAGCATTCTGTAAAAAATATACCGTAGCATATTTTGTTTCTAGAAAATTTATTGAATTAATTACTTACGCATAGCAAAATTTATTGATATAACAATTTTCTATAGGAAATTTGCGGACATAGTTAGTTTTTATATACTATTTAACGACATCATTATCTTTCTATAGGAAATTTATTAGTAGTATTAATTTTCTATATGAAACTGAACGATATCATTAATTTTCTATATGAAATTTGCCGATAGCATAAATTTTCTATTAAAGTTTATTGATAGATAGCATTCTGTAAAACATATATCGTAGCATCTATTTTTTCTAGAAAATTTATGAAATGAATTAGTTAACTACAGATAATTTTTCGATGGATACATTTTTATAGGAAATTCATCAATAGACTTAGTTTTCTTTACGATACCTAGCGATAGCATTAAATTTCTATAGGAAAATTGTTAGTAGCATTAATTTTGAATATGAAATTTATCGATAGCATTAGTTTTCCATGTGAAATTTGTCGATAGCATTAATTTTCAATGGACATTTTGTCGGTAGCATTAAGTTTCCATATGAAATTTATCGATAGTATTAATCTTCTATATGAAATTTTTCAATAATATTAATTTTCTAAAGAAATTTTCTATAGGAAATTTATTTATTTATATCAATTTGCTAATAAAAAATAATCGACAGCATTAATTGCTATAGAAAGTTCATCAATGGCATTAATGTCAATTATTAATATTATTATTGATAGTTTTTATGGAGTTAAATCCCACACGATCCCCTCACCAACCCAAAATTTTAGAAAAAATTTTTTTAAACAAAAAATTTCTCCATAGAATTTAAAATTTCGACAGTATTTGTAGTTATGGGACCATAATACATTAATTAAATATACGAGTAGTAGTAGTTCTAAGGATTTTTCTTGTTGCATGATGTTATCATAGAGTAGAACTAAATTTATCATAAAAAAGTATGCAACATTTTTTGCTATATGCCAGTGTCTTACGACATGATTTCACATTCGAAAAATTAGCTTGAACTTCACAGGCTGTTGTGAAAAATATTCCTGTATATTGCGAATGTGAAAAGCAGTATGTTTGAGTAGGGTGTATGAATAAAATTTTGTTTGTTTTAATTATGCTGCCTTATAGAGGAGAGTACATGGAATAAAGGAAACTTTTGTTTTTTTTTTGAGTCAAATGTGCTGCTTTGTTCAGATTTCGTTTGAAGCATTGTAAAGTTTAGCTGATTTTTTTTTTTGGTTCAGCAAAAATTCCCTGTTGGCCAAAGTTAGGCTTTTATGTTTAAATACTGTTTTATGTTTGACGGCAACATTTTACAAAACAAACGTAAAGTTTAATGGAAAAAAAGCTGCTGGTGGTCGTACTTAAAATAATGAAATTATAATGCAAACATAATTTTTAAATATAAATAAATAAATTAAATAACTTTTTTAGACAAATTATGCAGCAAAACTTAAAAGAATTGAATTTAGACGGGCAGTTTTTTTACTACAGCTATTTTGAATAAATGCTAAGTTTTTTTTCTGAGACATGCATTTACTTCTTACGCGAATGAGGACTCATATGTAGGTCCTGTTTTGCGAAACAAGAGGTGTCTCAATTAGAAAATATCTTATAGTATTTGCAGCTTAAGCTTTTAAAAAGCATTTTTGGTTATAATTCTCTAATTGCTCTTTTTTGTCATTTACTTTTCTTTAGTGTTCAGTTTGTTTTTAGTATTTAGTATTTCTATTTTTATTTGAGATTTTATATATTTTTATACGATATATATCATAGTTTTTTATGTCCATAGCGCTCAATTTAATGCTAAATCATTGGAAACTTTTAATTAAAAAATAAAAGTACTTGTAATGTTTTGCTGGAACTAGAAAAAGCAGAGAAAAGCAAAGAAAGAATAAGCTAAACATGGACAGAGTGAAAAAATGGAGTTTAGTTAAATTCATATTTACTATAAAAAAGTATACAAAAGAAGCTAAAACAACTATCAAGTCGTCAATTAGTAAAAACAGGCTGCTTCAATAAGAAAAGTTATTTTTATACTATTTGTTGATCTTTTCCTGGTTTAGGTATTGTGAGAACTAGAGATGCGCGAAATTTCTGTACCTGTGATTTAGTCACTGTTACTGAAAAATCACGAGTCACAGTTGTGATCAAATTTGTCAAGTAACTGCTAGTTAATCTTATACCACGCAAAATGCATTATGGATTGTTAATCTGTGAGATGTAGCTACTGACCTTGCTCAGTCAGATGCCTGGCCTAAGTGAGTCAGTCCAAACCCAGTCACTATGTTAAATACATGTTTTTGTTCTAAGCGTTGTCGTTTGTACTAATATAGTTTCTGTGCGAAAATGTTTTCATGTGGCGAACAACAGGAAGAAAACGACTACATCATGGAAAAGGGGGGGGGCTGTTAGTGCTATCTACTAATGCCTTTTTAATTTAGTTTATTCTCTGTTTCGGTCTCTTGTGGTCACTATTAGAAGACCTTCTTTGGAACCAGATTTTTTAAATAAAATTTTAGATATATTACTGTTTTTGTTTACATGTCGCACCTTGTAGCCTTAAAGTTTTAATGCGAACATAAAATTTCGAGCTTTGGCAAGTAGAAACCGGGGGAAAAAAATGAAAACTACGTATAACGAATATTGGTAACAAATACGTGTAATGAATACTGGTAAGTAATACGTGTAACGACAATTCGAAACGAAGAAAACAGGCCGCCGCAATGGTGAAATTCCTTAAAATCTCAGTGTTGCCGCATTATATATTCGGCGTTTTCGGTGTTGCTGTTGTTTTTCAGGGAAGTTTAAATTTTATTTGGAGTCCGGAGAACTGCTGGAATTTTTGGCAGATTTTTGTCCTAGTTTTTGGGGAATCCGGGGACCTTCTGGGATTTTGGGAAGATTTTTATCCAACAAGAAGTTTTGAGGATATATTTGTCCTAGTTTTTTTCGAATCCGGAGAACTGCTGGGATTTTCGGCAGATTTTTGTCCTAGTTTTTGGGGAATCCGGGGACCTTCTGGGATTTTGGGGAGATTTTTATTAACGTTTCTGGGAATATTTGAACCAGGTTTATGTCTTGCTTAATGTTTGCTACGTACCCTTGTTAAGTGAAAGTTTCTCGGCTAAACACCAAGTGTCTCGGCTAAATTTATGAGAAGTATCGCTTAAGTATCGCCTACGTCTTTTCCAGGCGATAGCTGTTTTTTATTGACGAATTATCTTCTTTTTCCATCTAGAGGTTGAAATTACTATCTTCGTTTACTTGTTGTAATCAAGTTATGTGAAAATATTGTATTTAATTTGTAACTTTTATTTTTGGTGGCGTGGGGCCCAGCGACTAGGTGAAGTGTATCGAAGGGCGATAAAGATGAGAGGACGTCGGCCAAAGCTTATAGGCTGTGATTTCAATTGGAAAAGGGGTAATAAATTTGTATCTTTAAAACTTGCGATCCGATTACAAAACGATTTATGTGAAAATTATAGAGGAGGACCGAAGCTTTAAAAATGTTTAAACTTGGAGCACCCTGTTGATGTACACATTGAGCTACAGGGTGTCCAAGTTGACTACCTCTGGCATGAAAAACCTTGTATTCCTTATAACCTTTACAAACATTATCAGATTTGTAAAATAATAAATTCTTTTAATGTATTTGGGAGGTATATATGTATATATGTTTTAGACATGTTATTAAAAAAAAATTAATAGTATTGTACAGTGTAAATTTTCGCAATTTCTACAAAAATCAGGTAACTTCAATGTATTATGAATCAAATAATCATTTAACGATCGATTTTCGTGGAATAAACCATAACTAATCATGATCCGGTTATAAAAATTTTATTTTTCTAGCCATTTTTGATTAAAAAACAAACATATCCATAGAATTTAAAATTTATACTCTTTTTGTAATTATGGGACCATAATACATAAAAATATATATATATTGTGGTAATTAAAGTTCATGACAAAATAATTTATTTTCTTGGATAGTGTTACAGATTAAATAAACAACTTAAGTTAAACAAGTTATCGTTGATAATAAATTTCTAAAGTAAATTGAATCTTGATACTCTTATAACACATTCCCTAGAAACACTCTTTATCTACTACTACTTCATCTGGAACTGTGTTCAACATTTTTTTCAAACTTGCATACACGTCTACTTCACAGATTCTCAATTACCACTTGAATGAAAAAAATATGGAGTATGTATGTATGTATATTTTTTCTTCCAAAAATTTCTATTGCTGTTGCTTGTATAGCTCCCTATACAAACATAATAGTATTACCATAGTTAGCAAAACTATAGATTGTTATGTAATTACAATAGATACGCAGGGTTATACAAAATTAAAAGAACAAAAAAAATGAAAAAGGCTTTAACAAATTTAAGTTTTTTGCACCAAATTGAACAAAATATAATAATTTACTATTTTCTATTACATTTCATTTAAATTCTTTTCATATGTTTATTTAGTTTAAATTGTTTGTTTATTCTATTAAATTTAAACTTGATTTTCAAATTCACCAACAAAATGCATTTATTTGTTTATTATATTTGGCAGAGTTCACCTCAACGGATGCCATATTTTGTCATTATGTATTTATTTCCGTTTTTTGTTTTATTGAGTTGCTATTTTGTTGTTGCTGTTTTTTTATTTTTGGTTACTACTAACCTCAAACCAAACATTCAGTTCTGTTTGTATGAGTGTTTATGTTTGAGCATAACCACCTTAACAGAGGTGAGAGAAAGAGAAAAGTGATTTTGGTGGTTTTCAGTGCTGCCACCCTTGAAACCTCGATATTTGTTCATTTTCACTGTTGTTGTTTATTCATTTGTTTACCAACTAGCATTTATTTTAAAGGTCTCACAATTTTGTTTATTTGTTGTTTTTTTCTTCTTGTTGTTCTTTTATTCCAACAATTTGTTCACTATGCGGTTGGTCACACCATTGATTTTGCTGGATTTTTTTGGATGAGAAAAAGTGAAGCAGAGACGCGCTGATAAAAAACACAATAAAATTTCCTTTTTTTGGAGTGTTTGATGTATTGCTACAAAGGATGTTGGAATGAATTTGTAATATATATTTTTAATACACATCGATGTTTTTGTCTCAAAGGGAATAATGTTTCGCTCTAGTAATTGACTTGAAGTATACCGTGCTAGTATTTACAAATCACATCGCAGTTCGGACCACCCTAATGTCAGAAAATTAAAACTCGCAAAAAACTCAAAACATTGGTCATGTCGAAACAAAAACATTGATATATCATATTTTAAGATCCGTCTGTAAATGCTGATGATATAACGAAAAATTAAAAAAAAAACGATCTCTAGGTTTGACAAAAAATGTTTTTTCTGAAAATGGCTCGCAAAAAATACTTTTTTATCTATACATTAATATTACAAGTACCATTTTTGCTCCAACTTTTCGTCCAAATTTTGCTATAAATTTTCATACAACTTTTCATCTAACCTTTTATTCAACTTTTCATTCAGCTTTCGCTTCAACTCCTCATCGCTTTTTCTTTCAAGTTTTCATCAAACTTTTTAACCAATTTTTATTCCAACTTCTCATCCAACTTTTCATCATACTTTTGTTTCAACCTCTCATCAAACTTTTCATCCAACTTTTGCTCCAACTTCTCATCCCACATTCGATCCAACTAGACTTGGGTCCAACTCGTTCGAGCTCGCTCAGCAGCTCGTTTTAGACACAAACCTATGAGCAAACCCATTTAAAATACATGGGGTTAAATCATAAGCTTGTGTCTAAAACGATCTGCTGAACGAGTTCGAACGAGTTGGACCCAAGTCTAGATCGAGCATTTTTTATCCAACTTTTCATAAAAGTTTTTATCCAACTTTTGCTCCAACTTCTCATCTAACTTTTGTTCTAACCTCTCATCAAACTTTTCATCCAACTAATTAGCAAGTTTTTTTCCGGAAATTATTATATTACATAAATTTTAATTTTGTAACGTGCTTTTGCCGCAACTTCTCACCCAAATTTTGATTTAAATTTTCATTCATCTTTCACCTAAAATTTTTTTTAACTTTTCGTCCAGCTTTTGCTTCAACTCCTCATCGCACTTTTGCTCCAACTTCTCATTCAACTTTTCATCCCAAAGTTTAAGCAACTCTGTTCCATCTTTTTCTCAAACTTTTTATCTGACTATTGTTTAAAGTTTAAGGCCGATTTACCCAACCGGAAATGTAGAAAACGTAGATGTAGTCGAATGTGCTAATAGTTTCTGTCACATTGAAAATCTATGAGAAAGAAACGATCAGCACATTCAACTACATTTTCGTTTTCTAGATTTACGGTCGGCTAAATCAGCCTTTATCCAACTTTTTATCCAACTTTTCATCTAACTTTTCATCCAACTTTTTATCCAACTTTTTATCCAAACATTACTGCATCTTATGCTTATGCTCTTACTTGACTTTTTGTTCCAACTTCTCAATTAAATTTTGCTTAAACTTCTCATTTAACTTTTCACCGAACTTTTGCTCCATCTTTTCATCCATATTTTCATCCATATTTTCATCCAAGTTTTCATTCAACTTTTGCTGAAGTTTTGTGATAATCTATTGAAAGGTGGCGCCCTGATATAGAAAAATAATGCAAAAATATTAACCTCTTTTATCAATAGGGCCAAGTTTGCTAAAAAATTGAACTTTTTGTGAAAGTTGAAAGCTGTATGGTGAGTTGTAGAGACATTTTCCATAAGACATATTTAGAATAGAAACTAACCTAATAAAATCCGGGTTTTGCGATATTTTAGACCTAATTGTGACTAAGTACGAAATTAAACCTCAAACACATTTTAAGTTATGAATGACTTCTGGCGTTCAAGTTGAGTTTGGAGCTTTGGTGTCTTTGAAGACAAATATTTTAAAGGACATTTCAGCTCGCTACATCGCAATTGAAGTGGAGTTTTTGCCCCAATTTTAAGAAAGGGACAAAAAGAAAATTTCAGGATTACAAGATTTGTTATGCCGAGGAAATTTAATTCCCCCTAAAATGAATCCCAGATGTATCGGACAAAAATTCGAGCTGTTTTTACACATTAGACTCTCTTGTGTCAGGCTTCCATCAATATTTAATCGATTCAATTAATTGCTTACTTTAATTTAAAATAAACTTAAGTCCAGTTACTTATTCTTATGCCTAAAATAACATTTTATACTTCCAACTTTATTAGCTTTTCACTATTTTTGCTTAAAAAATACGGAAACTTTTAATGGCGTTTATTGTTGGACAAAAGTACGAAAAATTCATTGATATTTTTTTATACTTTTATTTCTGTACAATTTCTCTCTCATTGTTTAGCACAACTATGAGGTTTAGCTTGTAAACCATTTGTAATAGATTTTCGATGGTGTTTTGTTAATTTTGTTGTTAGTGTTACTGTAATTTTGTTGTTGTTATAATAAAACCAGCTTGCCTAAAACGCAAAGGTGCATTTGTTTGGCGCTCAGCGATTTTGTGTACAAAATTATGTATAAAACTCATGTTTTAGAAGAACAACATAACTCCGAAAAGTTATTTTGCAATAAAAAAAAATACCGCAACACTGAGTTTGGTTCCCTCAAAAAAGTATTACCCATTACAATTTCTTTGTACGCATTTATAAGTACATAGTTTACAAATACTTCTGCATTATTGATAAAAAAAGTTTTGAGATACGACCTTCTTCCTGTAAATAAGCGATATATGTTTTACTTGTTTCTTTGGAAAGGAAAATGACCTAAAATAAAATTGAAAAAGCGGAATTTCCTTATTTTTGTTTATTCGAAAAAAAAAACGTATAATTACTGAAAAATTTTTTGCCGGATATATTATCTATTCTAATTTATCAGTGAAAAATGAATGAATAAATTCGGTCATAAAATTTTGTTTGTTATAAAAATATAGTCCTTTGAAAGTGTTTAATTGGAGTTTGTTAAACATTGTGGCTGGTTGATAATTAAAAAGTAAAATGAAAAAATTTTTCTTTCAATTAGCTGATAATAAAGGTTTTTATTTACATGTTTAAAGCTTTAATAAAAATGTTTTTACAGTTTTTCAATTATTAAAAGTTATCGTGTCATAGACAAATCAATTGTAAATATCAATTTCTAAACTTTTTGTGAAAACTAAAAACAACAATTTCATATTCTTTACAAAATCCTTAACCACTCATATCACTCATACGTCATGTGGTGAGTATGAGTAATATAAAATACCAAATTCTTTGTATTATCATGTTGTTCTCGTCCATGTTTGTGTTTTTTTCTCTTTATTTTTATGTGACAAATTTTGTGGTTATAATGTATACATTTAATTTATCAATTTTCCTTAACAAGATAAATATTTCCCTTGCTCTGTATTTTAATGTTTTTGAAACCATATTCTTTACTTCTCAATTCGCCTTATAATTTTTCTTTGGCTAGTTAAAAGCATATATATAAAAGAAAATAGTTTTCGGACTGTAAAAAGAAAGTAACTGAAGTAATTTTTTGTTCATTTACACCACATGACTTAGAAAAATCTTCTTTTTTATTTCTTACATTAGGACGGACGACAAAAAATGTTTGAGGCAATTTTTAAATGCATTTAACTTTGTAGAAATTCTTTAGTTGAATTTGTGAAAGCGTGGTAAATTTCGATTTTTTCGAACAATATTAATCTTTTTGACACCATAATTTTCGTATGTTTATATATAAAACAGTTAGTTGTATTCAATTTTTTTAGAGTGTGGTGAGTTTCGATTTTTTTGTCTTTTTTAATTTTTAAGGGTGTTGAATTTTGAAAGATTGTGGTGAATTTCGAATTTTAAGAAATTGACAAAATGATGATTGTCTAGTTTTTCGAAAATGTTTGATTCTTAGAAAGTTTAATTACTTTATCTAAACTTAAAAAGATCCGCTTAGAGTTTGGTGAATTTCTTTCTTTTGGCAATGCTAACAGACAGTTGTATTGCATTTTTTATAGTGTGGTGAATTTCAATTTTTCTTATTTGAAAGTCTGATTTTTTCTCCTTCGAACATTTTTGAGTTTTTTAGAAATTTTGACCATCATATCTAAATCTAAAAAGATTCGTCCAGAGTGTGTTGAATTAAGAATTCTTCGAAATTATCATATTTCAATTTGCCTGATTTATATCGAGTCTTTAAAAATATGAATGAGTTTCGACCTTTTCGAAATTAAAAGTGTGGTAAATTTTTACTTCCTCAAAACAGTTTAAATATTTTGATTTTTGACAGTGTTTTGAATGTCAACTTTTTCGAAATTGTTAGAATTTTTGTTAAAATTATCATAATTTTTGATTTTTGAAAAATTATGGAGTAGACCTAATAAAAAAATTATAAGTGTGAGTTTCTACTTTCTCAAAAAAGTTACAAAGATTTGTTAACAGTGTGGTGAATTTTGTATTTCGCAAATACTATATTATTTCAGTTTTAATGTATATTTTAAAGTGTGGTGTATTGCACCCTTTGCAGTGAATATCCACTGTTTTCGAAAATTCGCTATTTTTGAGAGTGTGGTGTATTTCGAGTTTTTCGGGCTTATTCGTTTTTTCTCCTAAAATTATTTATAATTTTACATTTTATTGAATATTTGAGTGTGTTGAATTTCGGCTACTTTAAAATTGAAAGTGTTCTAAATTTTTTGGTTTTCGACAATGTTTTGACTTTTTCAGAAATATTAAGGGTATGGTGAGCTTAAACTTTTCAAAAATCTTCGATTTTTTTTCTTGAATTTATCTCTTTCACGTTTTTTTAATAGGGTTTTGGTGTATTTTTCAGAGAGTGGTGAGTTTCAGTTTTTACAAACATTTTAGATGTTTCTGTGCAAATTGTTATTTCTTTCTGTAAATCTATGCATTTTTTTCCACTGCAATGAATCTCGAATTTTCTTCCAGCGCTTTCGAAAATGTTTAAAATTGTTTTAGAAATTATAAAACTACTTTTAAGGCCACCTACACATGTATTTGTTACACTGGCTAAGAAAAAATAGCAGACATGTGGTGGTTTATTTCTTTTTTTACTAGTTTTTTCTTTCGCTTTCTCCTCTAAAGGAAGTGTCTCTTAAAATATATTTAATAGAAAGGGAAATTGCAGAATCCGGAAAAAAACTATCGGCTAATTAATGCCAAGACATTTTCTTTCCTAAACAATATGAGCACAGCAGTAGAACGAAATAAAATTCAAAAGCAAAAACTCACATTAAAAATTGTTGCGGTCCTTGCACTTGCATACATATTTTTTCTCACCCTGAATTAAAAAAAAAAGATTAAAAATAATAAACTTTTTCAGGCTGGTGTGCCTGCCAACCACACCAATCCAAAAAAGGGCTGGTTTAACACAAAACTAAACCTCATACACATTAATTTTACTCCTTTTGTGTGTGTCAGGGAACAAGTTTTAATGTAGATTTTTGTTGTTGTTGTGTGTCATTGTTGCTGTTTTGGTTTATTTTCTCTGTATCTGTATAAATGAGTTAAATCTTCCATATATGTACGTGCATACATACATGTGTCCGTGTATATGTGGACTTATGTTTTGTTTGTGTGTGCATTGCATTTCCTGCTTCTGACATTATTTTTACTGCAATTTTCCAAATTGATTTTCTGTTATTTTGGCTTTACTCATTGTATTCTCAAAAATAACACAAATAAAATACAAAACAAAAACTGTTTCCTGTATGAAATTCTTTTTTGTTTGCTTGTGTGTGCAAACATTCCCACAGTGGGTCGGGTTCTAAAATATTTCAGAGTTTGTTAATGGAAAGGAAATATATCGTAAAAGCTTCAGTGACTGTATCAATTACTGAGCAAGGACGTTCTGGGCATTCTTCAACAGGCTAATCTAAAAGAAACTTCAGAAAAGATATTTTCAGAATTTGACAGCATAAAAGCTGCTCCTGTGGTAAATGATTAGTTTCAAAGTCTGCTCAATCTTGTAATTACTGGAGCAATAAAGTAAATATCTAAGCAAACCTAATCAAACGCAATGTTTTAAAATACATTTTATATTGCACTTTCTAGACCATTGTGCTTAAGTTAGTTGAATACATTGCCATGGTCAATTTGTTTTTTGGCAAAAATAGAAATATTATCTTAAACTTTGTAAGTTTTTGTTTTGTTTTGGTGTTAAATTAACATGTGTTCCAACACAATTGTTTGGGTCTGTTCAATCTTGTTTTTTATTCTTTATAATAAATGAAAAGAAACACACACACTTACTTGTACACTGGGACATGAAACTTCTAAGCCAACATAATTTTATTTAAGTTAATTTTTAAACTTTTTTAACAAATTAAACTTTAAAATCTAAATCAAATGTTGCCACCTTAGCGGTTAATTTTTTCATGTACACTTTTATTCTTTAAAATTCTCTGTATAATGATAGTTTTGAAAACTAATATGTTAACATGGCCATAAACACGCCTATAAAAATGTATTAAATTCGCTCCATAACGTTCGTTACATGTGAAACGGGTTTTTAACAAAAAACCCATAAAAGTCCCTTATGCCCAAACAACAAATGTCCTGTTTTATTTTAGTGTTCATAAATGTTAAGACTGAAAAGGAAATATTAAAATAATATAAAAAACAAAAGAGTGAGTGAATGTGTTGAGCAATGAAAAAAAAAATTATTGTCTTTTAGATGGGTTTTTAATCGTTAAAATTTTATTTCAGTTAAAATGATACCATTTTCAAGAGAAATTAGAAAAAAGCAGGAAATTAAATCACAGTGCAAGCCTTGGTAAGGGATACAGAACATAGAAACCATACTGCATGCTTGAGGAGTTTACAACGAACTATTCTTTTTTAAATTGCATTTTTTCTTCAATATTGCCTTTTTTGTAATATTAAAGATTTTTCCCCGCCTTTAAAAAATTGCAAGTTAGTTGATACCACACCGATTATCAAAAATCGAGTTTTCTACAGATCTCAACCTTTTAAGGTTTTGCAAACCTATACGTGCTACTTTTAAGATGATGCAAGTATGTTTGTGTATGTGTGTGTTTGTGCATGGGTATGTATGTAAAACTCTTGTAACTTTTGGCCCCATCAGACATTTGGAACAATACTCTAAAGATTAAGGCTTAGCGGAGATATCGTGTGAATATGAACCGACTCGACTGGGTAGATTTTTAGAATTTTTTAAAATACAATTTTTGGATATACACACACAAAAATAAAATACCAATGTAAAATCAACATGTCGCACTATTGATTGGAAATCATACCAAATTTCTGTAAAAGTACAGACTTTAATTAAAATTACCATTGTATCGAATTAGCTTAAAAACTATTTATCTAGCCTTAAATCTTGTTGATTTAATATTTTACCTTGTTAAAACAACATTTCGACCCCTTAGCGCCAAATGTCGTAAGCTCCAAAAACTAAGTTTTTCAGGAAAAGGGGTTTTTGTTGTATTTAAACATGATTTATATTCATAAATTCTCGCTTACGATCAAATGCTATAGCCTGTATTTCAAAAGTTTTGATTTTAATAAATAAATTTGCTTATTATAAATTGTCGCTTACGATCATTTCGCGCAAAGGGGTCGATTTGAGGGTGCTGTTGGATGAGTAGTTAGTACGTTGGACTTCAAACCCCGAGGTCTTGAGTTCAAGACTAGTTTCAGGCAAGCCAACAACATCATGAATTTTTATCATGTGCATTGATGTGTTATTGTGTTGGTTGTTGTTGGAATGTTGAAGTAATGAAGGCATAGCACTGATCACCTTGGCGGTACCGCTAGCGATTAATACTAACATATCCTAATGTACTTCACAGCACCTCACCCTCCTTCATCGGTATTGTAGCAGAACCGTCGGCAAAGTAAAAGAACTAATAAAATGGCTACACAGCTTAAACAACTCAATGCCTCTACTTGACACTACACAGAAAAAAATAAGTTTCGTTTTTGATAACAAAAATCCCGGTATTCAATAATTTTTTTTTCAAATTTCCTGTGATAAAGAATTCCCCTATATTGATAACAAAATTATTTCAAAATAAAAATATATATATAAATTAAAAAAATTTTGACATGGCTGGAATACGAACCCGGGCTTTCCGGACGTAAAGCATACTCTCTATAGCTGAGCCATATCCCATTTATTTTTTATGGGATACAACTTGTTTTAAGTACTTATGTATAAAAGGAAAAGAAATAACCGGCATGGAAAAGAAATACTTACAACGAAATATTTTATTATGTTAAAGATAAATGTTATTGAAATTCATATTTTTTTTTAATAACATGGTTTTATTGAATATAATTCTTGTCTATTTTTTTCTGTGTAGAGGGGCTTGCAACACCGCTTTACCAAAAACGCGCAATAGCAGGGCTGTAAATGAATTACGCTTTCTATCTCTCTCCCACTTCACCATCTGCTCTCTTAATTAATTAATTGATAATTTTTTATTGATTAATTAACTGATAGGCTTTAATTGCCTGATTGAGTTGCTTCTCTTAAAAAAAAAGAAAAACAATTTATATCTACAGACAATTTGAGGCTGTTGTAGCTTTATTGTTTAACGCGTTGACTACCGATCATGTGATGGTTGAGGCCAGCCAACATACACATCACGGCACCTTCAACAATTAATAAAAGAGCCACATTACATATATGTTGTTTCAACTTAAAATAACTTTGATTCAATATGATTCTTCTTGTTCTCTCAATATCAAACTCACGTTGTTTCAGCTTGAAATAACTTTGATTCAACATGATCCTTCGTGTTATTTCAGTATCAACTTCACTTTTCTCTAACTACATTATTAAATCAACATGCAATAGAGTTATGTCAAAAGTAAAAATATTCTTTAAAGGTTATTGTAAAATCATGTTGGATTACTATGAACCACTTATGAAGCAAACTTACAACAAAAAATATAAAATTAATAACCTGACCACTTTAGCCGGAATTCTTATGCTTTTCTAATGTCAACCCAGCTTAAAAGTTTTATCTCGCTTTTTCAATTTCAAAACTCCAACATAGTGGGATTTTTATAGTAAAAGCGGGATAAACATTTTAAGAGGGATCGACATTAAAAAAGCATAATAGTTCCGTCAAAAGCAGGATGTCTGGTGAGGTTAAAAATTAACCTTGTTTTTTGGGGATTTTATCACCACGTTTTTCTGTCTGAACCAAGGTAGATCAACACCAGGTAGTCGCAAGGGAATTCGCCGTGGAGAATTAACATTTGGGCTGTCAAAAAAGCTAATACATTAACACTGCTGGCAGGCCAAATGTGTAAACATTTACGTAAACAGCTATGCTATTGCGGCCACCTAGTATGAATTCACCTTGGTCTGAACATATGTCTTTTTGAAATAAGTTTTAAGTCAACATCGAGTAATTTCCTGTCAAATTAATTATCTAGACTCCGTAATTATTTCCAAACATTTCGTTGGAGAATATTTTCAAGAATAGCTCTTGTTAAAAGCTCTGAAAAATTTTGTCAAATCGGCTTTCTAAAGTCGCTCACTTTTCTGAAATTTTGAAAACGGCGTAAAATGTTGAACTTTGGCATAGCTCGGTTTGTTGGTTCTAGAGACATCGTTATCAAATATTTAATCCAAAATTTCAAATAACATGTCCTTTTACTTTAAATATTTTAAAAACCCTTATTAAAATGATTTTCAAGAGCAGAAATTTATGATGATTGTCGGAAATTTGATCAAAATCTTTTAGGTGATGATTTTGGGTGATATCGTTGTAGAAAATTTTCAAGCGCCTTCTTGATATTAGTAGGAAGTTGCAGGGATGGCCGCTAATTACAACTATATATTTTATATGTTATCGATTATTTCAATAATCTTATTGAAATAAAAAATTCAAATACATAAAATTATTCAAAAATAAAAATTTTCGATTAAAATTAATCGAATAAAAGTTAACCGAATAAAATTATTCGAAAAGTTATTGTTCGTATGAAACTATTATTGAATAAAAATATAAAAAAAATAATTATTCGAATATAAAATATTTTCGAATAATATTATTCGAATAAAAGTTATTCAAATAAAATTGTTCGATAAGTTATTATGCGTATGAAATTATTTCAACAATATTTTTTTTTAATTATTCGGATAAAGATTTTTCGAATAAAAACTTTATCGAATATATCTATTCCAAATAAAATTATTTGTATGAAATGTTCTAATGATTATAATTATTTAAATAAATTTTTTTATATAAATTATTTTTAATAAAACTACGCAAATTAGAGGTCTGCACAAATAAATTCGTAGCCGTGAAGTATACAAGAAGTGGCAAAGCATGAAGCACTTATTCGAAGTATCACATCAAAACAACGTATACATATTTTTAATATCTCCTTAACTGTAAGCGGAAACCCATAAATGTAGTAGACTTTTTTCTACCTCTTGGATATAAAAAATTACTTGTTCAAAAATTACTTGGCATGGGTTTGAGTTTTTCATACGGAGCAGATGACCCACTTTGGGGTCTTATGGATCCGCCCCGTTTACAGATATAAAATCCAATCTCCAAACTTGAGCTACACAATACCTCTGCAAATGCTGTATGGAACTTTATAAGAATAGGTCGGCCCGTTGAAAGAGCGCAGATTTATTTTATTTTATTTTTTTTTCAAAAATCCCCAACTGTGGGACGGTCAAGTTCAAACGCATCTCCTATTTTTCATTTTAGTATTTTGTATAAATTCTAGCGATTATTTCAAATTAGACAAACAAACCTCTAGCCAAGCTCTTTAACGTTTTTTCTCTAAATATGCCAATATCTTGTAGGAAACAGTGTCCAGCTAAATTAAAAACAAATATTATTGCTTGAGATATAAAAAAAATTTTTGTTGGTTATTTTTTTGTGTTTTTGTTGTTGCTGTATTTTTATTTATATTTCTTTTATAGCGGACAACAGAAAAAATGCATTAAATATTTGAATTTCCTCATAAATGCTGTATTAATTTTTCCAGATAGTGAGATTGTTTACTCCGTTTCAATGACATAAATATAAATTGGTTTTTACGATACAGAAGCATCAATAAAACAATATGGTTTTTAGGCATTTAAATATAATTTCAAAAAGGAATATAAAAATTTGAAATGACATAAAAGTAAAATGTGTACTTGACTGTGACATAAACAAAAATCTTAAACTGAATGTGACTTAAATGTCAAATGAAGGCTAGCGGCTGTCAGTGGGAGATGGGAAGAGTCAAAGTTATTGGAAAATAATGCTGCAATATGTTTAAGAGATTAATAAGGTGATAGGAGAAGAAAAAATAGGGCAAAAGATTAAAGTAGCTAAATAATATGGAAATATGAAGTTTATAAAGAGTCAAAATTGAAGTGTCAGAAGAGTATGCAGAAGAGATCATGAGAGAAATTTTTATCTACTTTAGCAATTCAGTGTTTTGTAAGCAATTCGGCCTAGTAGACAAGTTGACATAGCGCTGTGGCTACCAGTTAACGATGGCAGCCTACTAGTCTAGTGGTGGTGGGTTCGACTTCCGTCAAACATACTAGTAGTTTCCGAAGTCAAGCCGCTGGTTTTGTTTGTTAAAAAATATCGAATTTCCGAAAATTTCTTCAAATAAAATTGTACGGTTAAAACTTATTCGAATAATAATGTTCAAATAAAACATATTTTTACATAAATATACAAACAAAATTATTCGAATATAATTTATTCGGAATAAAAGTTTTTAATATCGAATAAAAATTATTCCAATTATGTTGCTTAAATGAAATTTTTTTGAATAAATTATTCTGCGAATACAATTATCTGAATAAATATTTCTTCGAATAAAGTTATTCGAATAAACATTTTTTAAATAAAATTGCCGAATAAAAATTTTTCTAATGTAGTTCATACAAATGAAATTAATTGTTCAATTAAAAATTATGGAGTGAAATTCTTTGATTAAAATTACAATTACTAAAATAAAAACTATTCGAATAAAAGTTTCTTCGAATAAAATTACTCGAATAAACTTTTTTCTAATAAAATTTTCAAATAAAACTTTTCGAATAAAAATTATTTGAAATATATTGCTTGTATAAAATTTATTCGAATAAATTCTCCTTCGAATAAAATTATTCCAATAAATGATTCTTTAAATAAAATTATTCGTATACAAATTTTTTAAATAAAATTTCCGAATAAAAATACATCAAATGAATTTCATACGCATGATATTGTTGAATTGAAAATTATGGAGTAAAATTCTCAAGTCAAAAGTAAAATTATTAAAATGAAAGTTTTCGAATAAAAGTTTCATCGAATAAAATTACTCGACTAACATTTTTTCGAATAACATTTTTCCAATAAAAACTAATCATATAAAAATTATTTGAATGAAGTTATTTGAATTAAGATTATTCGTATTAAATTATTCCAATAGATTTTATTTAAGTAAAATTATTCGAATAAAAATTATTCGAACATACATATATTGCTTAAATAAAATTTATTAGAATGCATTTTTCATCTGAGATTTATGGGAATGAAATTGTTCAATTGAAAGTCTTGTGAGTAAATTTCTTCGAGTGCGAGTTTTTTGATTAAAATTATTCAAATAAAAATTAATGGAATAAAAGCTATTCGAAAAAAAAAACATTATTCGAAAAAAATTATTATTCGAATAAAATTATTATTCGAATAAAATTATTATTCCTGTAAGAATTTATATATTTTTTATTTAGTTAGCACGTATAAGAAGAGTGCTACTCCAGAGAAGGAGCTTCTAGCGATAAGAATTTATATTAAATCATTCGAATAAAAATTTTTTGTGTGAAATAGTTCGAATAAAAGTTATTTAATTAAAACTATTTGAAAAAAATATTCGAATAAATTTTTTTCAATAAAAATTATTCCTATAAGATTCAACATGCAAGTGCTATAATCTTTTTTTTGGCAAGTTTAATGTAGAAAATTTGGTATTGAGAGAGCCAATCCTTCACCAAATGTATTCTTGATCCTATTTTCGGGGCAGCTTAGATTAAATGAACTGACGATTCAACTTACTCAGCCACAAGAAATGTTTTGCTTGGTTAGACCTAAAAAAGCTCTTTAAAAATATAAAAATAATTTCATTTGATTTTAAAAGTCCCGTAGCCGTTAGGCTTCATTTTATAGCTGCAGCTTTTCTAAATCCTTAAATGCCATAAAAGTATTTCCTTTTTAATGTTTAAATCATTAAAAATATAAATAAACTGTAACAATAATATAATTTCTTGTTTATAAAAATATTTTTACGTTCGGTTTGTCGTTAGTTGCTGATTGACCAACAACCATCAAACCACCAGCATCATCATCACCGCCATGAACATAACAGAATATTTACGAATATGCCATGATATACATATAAAGTGTTAGCACATGTTTTAATTTGTTGCCATAATGCCAAACAAATATTTTAATGTGAAAATATAAATATAATTTTTTTGTTGTTGAGAAATACCTCAACAAACATTAAATGAAAAACAGTAATTCCCGTACATGATGCTAATATTTCTTTTTATGCTCGAGAGATATGAGTTTATTCATGCGCTTAGAAAGTTTATGGTTCGAAAGTAATAAAAAAGGAAATGAAAAATCATTGGTTAGGAAAAGATTTTATTATAAAATGCAATAATTAAAAAAAAAAAAAGGATTTTTAAGCGATAAATATAGTAATCAGATCAGTTTTTGTAAAATATATGAACATTTTTTAATGAAGCAAAATTTCTTAAAAACATTGTTATTCTATATGTGTTATCGTGCAATAGTTTGTACCAGTGTTTTGTGTTGCTAAGGTATTCAGGTTGCATTTGGAAAAAGTGTAATAAATCTGTATCTTTGAAACTTACGATCCTATTACAAAACTTTGTATGCAAAATCATAGGGGACTACATAAGCCTTAAGAATTTTGAAATTTAAACACCCTATTGAAATACACGTTTAGCTACAGGGTGTCAAAGCTGACTACCTCGGACATGAAAAACTTTGTCGGCCTCATAACTTTTACAAATATTATCCGATTTTAATGAATTTAAACTTGGTATACAGTTTATAAATAGATAAAGAAAATACAGTTTATTTTATTAAGATATCTTTTATATTGTTGAAGATATTTGTCTTTGAATTTAAAAAATTTAGTTTTTTAACCTGCTACTGTCGGCGTTATGCCATCGTGCGGCCACTTTCGGCCTTATGCCATTGGCAGTCAACCTTCGGTCGGCCAGCTTCGGGCTAAAACCTTCGGCCGGCCACCTTCAGGTGACACCCTTCGAACGGCCACGTTCGGTCGCTAGTCCACACACACCTCCTAGTCAAGGCCCCCTGCGCTATGACCACCACCAAAAATAAGTTTCCCTTCTCTTGATGATACCAAGTAATCGAAAATAGTAATATTAAGCTCTAGATGGAAAAAGAATATAATTCGTTAGCATAAAACAGCTATCGCCTGGCAGATACTTATGCGATACTTAAGCGATACTTAGGCGATACTTCTAAACGATTTAGGCAAGACACCTGGTGCTTAACCGAGACACCTTAACTTAGCAAGGACACGAACCATTAGCTAAGACACAAGTCCGGACAAAAATCTTCCAAAAAATCCCAGAACTTCCCCGGATTCCCAAAAACTAAGACAAAAATCTCCCCAAAATCCCAGAAGTTCCACAGATTCCAAAAAAATTTAGCAAAATCTTCCCAAAATTTTAGAAGTTCCCCTGGCTCCCAAAAATTAGGCCAAAAATCTTCAAAAAATGAAAGAACGTCCCAGGAAAACACCGGTAACACAAAAAAAAAGCGAAAATACCATCACATTTGCAAAATGTGCCATAAGGAACTTCGTTACGAAAAATATAAAATCAAAAATATGTATTTATAGAATTTTAAATTTCGACTATTTTTGTAGTTAAAGCGGGGGCCACCCACTTGCAATATAATTGTGCAATTTTTCGTATTGTACAATAATAGTGCCAATGAATATGTCATATTCGAAGGTGGCACAATGTATTAAGAAACATGAAAAGACGTTTGATTTTTATTGTACAATCAAGTAAATTGTGTAATGTGGATGCAACATTGTTCAATGTTATGTTTGCTTTTCACTGTCAGGAATATTTGCCAATATTTTCTTTGACAATATTTATCAGGCACGGCTACAAGGGGTGGGGGACGGGATACCCCCCCTTTCCCCCTAAATGGAGTAAATTTCTATAGAGTTTCTAAAAGAAGTTTGGAAAAATAGTATGGTTTACTTAGAAAATCCACTTGAACGTTTAAAAGTGCTCCACTACAAAACTATAAAATACGACTTAAGCACTTTTGCCATATTGCCACAGATATGGCAAACTTTTCATTTTCTGGCATAGTGCTTTAAAACAATCATACGCACTAATGTCTGTTCAGTGCTTTAGCTCAATTCGATAAATAGTATAGAATACTTACAGGCTGTAAAAAGACGTATGATTAATATTAAATATTTCGTTACTGATGCACAAGTAATTTCAAATATCACGGTATTGCCACTATTAAAATTGAAATTTACTGTATTTCTTTAATATCAATTTATATTCTAAATCATAAGTTCTGTGCCACACCTTTACATTTTTTCATGCCTCATAAACTAAAATAATAAGAAAATTAAATTAAAAATTTTAATACCTTTCTTTTACTCAATTCCAGGACTAGATTTACAGCCTTTAGAAGCCATAAAGGACTGTTCCTCCTCAAAGGGTGAGTGTGCACTGCTGTTTCTATTGGCTCATAAAGATTATTGAAATTATGAATAAATTTTTTATTATCACTCTTGAAATTATAGTATTCATGTGTTTTTATTTCTCTCTATTTCTGGCATTTTTATTGCCAAAGAATCACATTAACTTTTCAATACATTAATAATATGACTAGTACTGGTTGCATGCATTTCCTTTTGTTATTCTCTTCTGGTCTAGTGTTTGCTTTGTTTTTTTCTCTGTATAACTCCCATATGGACTTAAAACTTGTCTGCAGATTTGATAACTATTATTAGTTAAAACCAAAGTAATAATAACAGTCATTAGAGTTTAAGAACGAAATTGTACAAAACCAAATTTAATAGCTATTGTTGTTAAATTAAGACAGAAAGGGATGAAAAGTTTCTGATAAATTAGTTTGACTAAGCAAAAGCGACATTTTGATGGCAGTATAAATTTGAACAAAATATTTTTTTTAGGCAAAATGCATCCACTCACAACTGGAGCGATTGCAAAAATATGTGTTTTAATAGAAGGGCTGTGAGACTTTTTAGATTTGACTGTTGCAAACCTCAGTGCAAACTAATAATACTCCCCTGAATATAGCGGCCTCACTCAATCCCTGAAACTATTTGCAAGACTATTTATTACACTATGTGGTGAAAACTGCAAACAGTCATAAATGTTTGCGTATATTAAAAAAAATCCACTAAAGGAGTGTTTTGTTATTTGCGTTAACTAATGGTTGTAATTTCCTTTATATTTCTTTAAAATACATAAACATTTATCAGCTTTTCTAGCAGTTAAATCAGCTAAGAAAATAAAAATATACATTACTGCAAGCTCATGTGTCTAAAGGAAATGTCGAGTTTTTATATTTTTAATTGCAAAAATTTATACAATCTTACACTAAAATTTTATGGCAAAGAACTTTTAAAAGAAGTTAAAGAAACAGAAAAATTAAGCAGTTTTAAAATATCTATATAATTTTTATAGATTCAATTTTATAAAGAATAACTGTTGCAAAAAACAAACTTCTATAAAACAAGCGCTGCGCTGCCCACTTTTGTAATCATAATGTTGTATAGTCCCGGGAATTTAATGTGTATACAAAGTTTCAGAAGAATCGGTTAAGTAAAAATAGTTGAAAAAGGATATTTATAGCATTAAGGCGTGGCACTGCCTATTGGAAGTAAATGTGTGTGAAAATTTTCATAAGAATCGGTTAAAATGAAGTAGTTGAAAAATAATATTTACTAAGTCTGAGCGTAGCACTGACCAATTTTTAATCATAGTGTTAAATTTTCCCGGGAACTTAATGTGTATACAAAGTTTCATAAGAATCGATTAATTATATAAATATTAAAAAATATTATATAAATATTGTAAAGGCAACTTAAGCGTATTTGCTTTGTAAAGGCGTGACGCTGCACAATCTCAACGAGAACAATCTGGAAGTAAAGCCTTTAAGCAGAGAAAAAAATGCGACATCGGCTTAAAAATGGACGGGTTATTATGGTTAAAGATTTGCCTTCAATGGTAGACAAAATTTTCCATAGAAAAAGAGAAAATTTTCTATAGAAAAATTTAGCTTCAATATTGATAAAATTTTCTATAGAAATATTTGCCTTCAATGGAGGAGAACATTTTCTGTCTTTAATGGAAGAGAAAATTTTCTATAGAAACATTTGTCTTTAATAGAAGAGACAATTGTATATACAAAAATTTGTCGTTAATGGAAGAGAAAATTTTTTATAGACAAAATTATCTTCAATGGAAGATAAAATTTTCTATACAGAAATTTGTCATCAATAGAAGAGAAAATTTTCTATATAAAAATTTGTCTTCATTGGAAGAGAAAATTTTCTATAGAAAAATTTGTCTTCAATGGAAGAGAAAATTTTCTATAGAAAAATTTATCTTCAATGGAAGAGAAAATTTTCTATAGAAAAATTTGTCTTCAATGGAAGAGAAAATTTTCTATAGAAAAATTTGTCTTCAATGGAAGAGAAAATTTTCTATAGAAAAATTTGTCTTCAATGGAAGAGAAAATTTTCTATAGAAAAATTTGTCTTCAATGGAAGAGAAAATTTTCTATAGAAAAATTTGTCTTCAATGGAAGAGAAAATTTTCTATAGAAAAATTTGTCTTCAATGGAAGAGAAAATTTTCTATAGAAAAATTTGTCTTCAATGGAAGAGAAAATTTTCTATAGAAAAATTTGTCTTCAATGGAAGAGAAAATTTTCTATAGAAAATTTGTCTTCAATGGAAGAGAAAATTTTCTATAGAAAAATTTGTCTTCAATGGAAGAGAAAATTTTCTTTAGAAAACTTTGTCTTCAATGGAAGAGAAAATTTTCTATAGAAAAATTTGTCTTCAATGGAAGAGAAAATTTTCTATAGAAAAATTTGTCTTCAATGAAAGAGAAAATTTTCTATAGAAAAATTTGTCTTCAATGGAGGAGAAAATTTTCTATACAAAAATTTGTCTTCAATAGAAGAGAAAATTTTCTATACAAAAATTTGTCTTCAATGGAAGAGAAAATTTTCTATAGAAAAATTTGTCTTCAATGGAAGAGAAAATTTTCTATAGAAAAATTTGTCTTCAATGGAAGAGAAAATTTTCTATAGAAAAATTTGCCTTCAATGGAAGAGAAAATTTTCTATAGAAAAATTTGTCTGCAATAGAAGAGAAAATTTTCTATAGAAAAATTTGTCAATGGAAGAGAAAATTTTCTATAGAAAAATTTGTCTTCAATGGAAGAGAAAATTTTCTATAGAAAAATTTGTCTTCAATGGAAGAGAAAATTTTCTATAGAAAAATTTGTCTTCAATGGAAGAGAAAATTTTCTATAGAAAAATTTGTCTTCAATGGAAGAGAAAATTTTCTATAGAAAAATTTGTCTTCAATGGAAGAGAAAATTTTCTATAGAAAAATTTGTCTTCAATGGAAGAGAAAATTTTCTATAGAAAAATTTGTCTTCAATGGAAGAGAAAATTTTCTATAGAAAAATTTGTCTTCAATGGAAGAGAAAATTTTCTATAGAAAAATTTGTCTTCAATGGAAGAGAAAATTTTCTATAGAAAAATTTGTCTTCAATGGAAGAGAAAATTTTCTATAGAAAAATTTGTCTTCAATGGAAGAGAAAATTTTCTATAGAAAAATTTGTCTTCAATGGAAGAGAAAATTTTCTATAGAAAAATTTGTCTTCAATGGAAGAGAAAATTTTCTATAGAAAAATTTGTCTTCAATGGAAGAGAAAATTTTCTATAGAAAAATTTGTCTTCAATGGAAGAGAAAATTTTCTATAGAAAAATTTGTCTTCAATGGAAGAGAAAATTTTCTATAGAAAAATTTGTCATCAATGGAAGAGAAAATTTTCTATAGAAAAATTTGTCTTCAATGGAAGAGAAAATTTTCTATAGAAAATTTGTCTTCAATGGAAGAGAAAATTTTCTATAGAAAAATTTGTCTTCAATGGAAGAGAAAATTTTCTATAGAAAAATTTGTCTTCAATGGAAGAGAAAATTTTCTATAGAAAAATTTGTCTTCAATGGGAGATGGCAAAATTTTCTGTAGAAAAATTGTTCTTCAATGGGAGATGACAAAATTTTCTATAGGAAAATTTGTGTTCAATGGGAGAAGACAAAATTTTCTATAGAAAAATTTGTCTTCAATGGAAAGAAATAATTTCTATAGAAAAAATTGTCTTCAATGGGAGTGACAACATTTTCTTTAGAAGAATCTATCTTTAAATAGAGATGATAAAGTTTTCTATAGAAACATTTTTCTTCAATGGAAGGGAAATTTTTTATAGCAAAATTTTCTTTCAATAGAAGAGAAAATTCTTCTTTAGAAATATTTTTCTTCGATGGAAGAGAAATATTTCTATAGAGACATTTTTCTTCAATGAGAGGGAGATGCCGAAATTTTCTGTCGAAAAATTTTTCTTCAAATTGAGATGGCAAAATTTTCTGTAGACAAATTTGATTTTAGTGCGAGATGAAAAAAACGTAACCACTACTTTTGCTCAGAGCTAGTGTGATTTAACTTGATTTTTATATTACAAACAAAAAAATTAATTATACAGCAAAAAGCTATTTTTATATTAATTTTAATAAATGCGAACCCCTATTTAAAAAAAAATATTTAAATTAAAGGAAGTAAAATTTCAGCTTGTCTGTTGGTTACGTTTTTTTCGGCAAATATTTGTCAAGTGTGGCCGTACCTTAAGAATGCACACTGTTCAAATAAATAAATAAACAAAACAAACATTCACACACTAGTATTCGTAATGCCGACGTCAAACATAATAAAATAGAGAGAGAGAGAGAGAGAGAGAGAGAAACCATAATGGTTAAGTACAAGACATACAGAACTGTTCTGTATTTTTAAATTTTTTGGATTTTTAAATTTTTATTACAAATAACTTTGATTTTTCCACTTAGTAGTTTGCTCTGCACTTTGCTTGCATTAATCATTAAATATTTGCATTAAGAAGCCAAATAAGAAAAAAAAAACTTTGTCCTTTTATTACACAGAATAGTTGCAATCGCTGCCTTTACAAGGATAGTTTTTTTTTAATATAAAAATTTTAGTTTTCCTTCAACCAAATATAATTCCGGATGAACTACTTTCAACTTTATATACAAAATATCTAAGGAAGCTATTTAGGGTGTTTTATTGTGACATATTTTATATACGCCACCAGCGCCACCAAACCACTACACGCTTATTTAATTCAATTAGTTGAAATACAAATAGTTTATACAACAACTAAAACTTTGTGGTTGCACAAAAGTTTATTCCTTAAGTCTTGAGCTTAAGCCCATTTGGTAAATTATATGGCACAGAGAGCAAGAGATTTTACGCGTTTTTGTTATTGGCCATAAACAAAGGACAACAAAGGAATTATATGGTGGTTTTAAGTTTTACTACAAAGACATTTTGTTAAGGCATTTCGTACATAGTTGAGAAAATTCAATTAAGTAGTTATTAAGAAATTGCAGCAAACTTTATATTATTACATATTTACAAAATTTAGTTTGTGGTACAAATTTTGTCGTTTCTTATATTTATTTCTTGAAAATGTCAAATAAACTGTTTTATAGCGATTAGTGCTTAAATTATATAACTTCATATTCTGGCTTAAATGAGTACCACCTATACGTATAAAGGACTAAATCTGCGTTCACCAAATTTTTTTGGACTAATATAAAACAGGTATGCGGAACAAGATTTTCTGTAATTTTCATGTGTATATCTTTAGTCCTTTGGTCTTACTCTTTTTAAGGTTCCGTCTGCCTGTCGGCCTGTTTATCATGGGCTTCTATTTCAAGAACCGTAAGAGCTGCAGACCTGACATTTTCGCAGAATATTTGTAACTTTGGCCGCTACAACCAATCAAATACTAAAAATTTATGAAAGTTAAAAATTGGTAATCCCTAATGTAATATATAAACACTTGATATATGGACACTTGACATATTCAAAGTTAGTGCATTATTATGCACACTGCACCAATAAATACTGAAATTTAAATAAAATAATAATTAGAGGGTATTCTATCAGTTAATGTAAATTTGACAATGCAATTTTGACAATTAGCTGTATGTTTTAAAAATTAAGAGGTAAACTGTTGAAACTTTCACAGCTAGTGCAGCATTTTAGAGGCAACAGTAACGAATGCTAAAAAACAAACAAACTAAAGATTAAAGGGTATTTTATCAGGTAATGTAACTTTGAAATTAAGCTGTATCTGAATCGTAATAATTAGACTCTTGAAACAAACAAAATTAATAATTAAAGGTTAAATAAATAATTGAAGAATATCCTTTCAAGTGATGCAACGAAAACGAGAAAAATCGCCAAACCGAAAAAAAATCGCAAAAACCAAAAATCGCCAAAAACGAATAAAATCGCCAAAAAAATGAAAACTAACCAATCCCAAAATTGAAAAATATCCAAAAACGAAAAAAAATCGCCAAAACGAAAAAGTCGCCAAAACGAAAAAAATCGCCAAACCAAAAATAAAAACTAAAACTAAAAAAAGTCCCAAAATTAAAAATACTTAAAACGAAAAAAGTCACCAAAATGAAAAAAACCTGAAATGAAAAAAATCGCCAAAACTAAACAAGTCCACAAAAAACGAAAAAAATCGCAAAACAAAAAGAATGTAAAAAAACAGAATGCCGAACTAATAAACAAACAAAAAAAAAACTAAAACAAAAAAATCACTAAAATGAAAAAAGCGCTAAAAACACCAAATTTGAAAAAATACCAAACCAAAAAAAATATACATTAAAACTAAAAACCTTCAAAACAAAATAAATCTGACAAAAAAAATCTACTGCAATGTAAATTTCCCCACCGATTTTCGAAAAAAAAATTATGGGACCAAATTTCAGGCAAACCTTTTGAAACAAAAAAAAATTTTTTTGAAAATGGGTTCACAAATGACAACCAAACGATAAAATCCCCAAAAGTAAAAAAATCGTAAAAAAACGAAAGAAATCGACAAATCAAATAAAAAAAGAAACGCCAAAACTAAAAAACGAAAAAAATCGTCAAAATGAAAAAAAGACGCCAAAACAAAAAAATCGCCAACAAATGAAAAAGGTGATCAAGACAAAAAAAAAAAATTAAAACGAAAAAACACGCTAAAATTTAAAAGTTCCAAAAACCAATAAAATCCTTTGAGCGTTAAGTTTAAAGTATAAGAAGCGTTTACCATTTTTATGTAAAACACCACAAGGAATACTTTTGTGAAGCATTTTAACCATCTAGCTTAGCTCATCGTTGTAAGGATCTTTTTGTCCATTTTCTTGAGAAAAAGGCAAAAAAACTGCCCTTTAGAGCTTGCTAAAATGTTCTCCAAAAATATTTCTCGTGATATTTTACATAAAAACGCTTTACACATTAAGACTTACAAGATTCCCTATGCCGAGTACTAAAGTACCAAATTAAATCTTAAATATATTTTAAGCTTTCGTTGATTTCTGACATTCAAGTTGAGTCCGGAGCTTGGGTGTCTTTGAAGACTAATAGTAGATTTTTATAGCAAATATATTTGTACAACATTTCAGTTTGCTATATAGCATCCGAAGAAGAGTTTTTTGCCTCTTTTTTAAAAAAGGCACAAACACGTCCATATAGTGAAGAGTTAGAGAGTTAAAATGTTTCACAAAAATATTTTACATAAAAACGCTGAGCATATTTTATACCATAAACGTAAGACTCTAATAGGATTTGCTATACACACACAGAAAAAAATACCAATGTAAAAACAACATGTTGCAATTTTGATTGGAAATTATATTATATTTATGACAAACAATTTGTGGTTTAATTGTGCTGGTGTTTATATGTTTTGTTCACAGCTGCAATGCGCTATTGTGCTCAGTTGTGTGACTTGTTGTTGTTTATTTTGATGTTCGTATTGTGTATATATAAATAGCCGACAAACTTCGTATTACCAGCAAAAATGTCCTGTTGCAGATTTAAAATTACCATTGTTTCATATTAATTTTAAACGGTTAATTATTAACCGAACTTTGAATCTTTTTGATTTAAAATTTTTCACTGTTAAACTACTTTGTTGTAAAGGCTACATATCATTTTAAATCAATATGACTATAATTTTAATTTTAAATTAATTCTATGTTACATAATCAATTACATCATGTTGAATTAAAATGAAGTTCGTGTTACACACGATGGTATTTATTTAGTGTAGTATATGTAAAGTAAAGTTTGAAGTTGTTATGGCTGCAGTGGTTACCGCGTTGACTACCAATCAAGTGGCCCGAGTTCAAATATTGGCTGGGGCAGCGAACTACAACAAAAAAATTTCTGATGGCTATTCGCAGAGCACATCATGTAAGTATAATAATTAATAAAATAACTACATTAAATACATGCTACATCAACTTGAAATAATTTTGATTCAATATGATTCTTCGTGTTGTTTCAATATCAAATTCATGTTGTTTCAACTTGAAATATATTTGATTCAACATGATTCTTTCTGTTATTTCATTATCAAATTCACATTATTTCAACTGCAAATAACTTTGATTTAACAAGAACTCCCCCTAAAAAGTCTGAGACGTAAACTTTTTAAACGCCGATATACTTATGTATATATTTTTTTGATACCATCCGCCAGAATTAATGGTTACAATCACGTTATTTTTCTATGTTGTACAGTGTAATTTGTTACACCAAGTTTATAAATTAAAATAACTGTTCTTTTATGTTTGTAAATTGATGTAATTTTCAAATTAATATTTGCACGTTTAATAAACTGTTAGTTGGCAAAAAACTTAAAACAATAGTTTTTGTTGCTGTTGTTGTTGGCAATGTAATTCGTTTATTTTATAACAAAATATTATAACTTTTTTCCCTTAATTTTTAATATGAAAACCTTAATTCATTTTAATCACTTCTAAACGTGATGACAATACCATAAAATGATCATATAGTATTACACGCACACATAACAAAACAAAAACAAAACAAAAATCCCCGAATTAATTACATTTACTTATTACCAACACTAACAACATTTACTACTACTCATGCAACATGCAAAGCTTTATATCTTTTCGCGTGTGTGTGTGAATGAGTGAGTGTTGCTGCTTTTATAGTTTGTAGTTTGCGCCATAAATATTTTGCACAAAAATTCATTTATTTCGCAAAGTAGCAATAAAAAAGTATTCATAAAAAAATAAACAGAAAAAAATATGAATGAATGACTGGTACAGTGGTGGTAAATATTTAACCTCTATGTCATAACAATAAAAATAAGTCCATGAACTTTTTTTTTAATTTTCCATTTTATTCACTAGAACTACAGCAATTGCACTCCTTCCTACAGCATGAGTGTGGCCGTAGAAGAGAAGAAAAACGCTTGAATAAAATAGTGTAAATCCTATTAAACATGCTGTAAAAATATAAACCCTACTGGTGTTGTTGTTATTACTTTGTATGGGTTCGTTTATGTATATGTAAATGGATAAGTGTAACCTGATACCCTTTACCAGCACTTGTATGTTTGTCCTTTCGTTTGCATTTTTTTATGAACAGCGTTGAAGGTACTACATATTAACTACATATTAAGTCACAATTACTATCGAGTCATGCTTTTTCAGAATTTCCGCTGCTAATTGCCTTCTGAGAAAGCCATATTGTCCGCCAGTACTACATTACCTGCTTTCTTAAAAGACAGGGCAACTGAAATTCGGCTTAACCAATTATTCCTTTAGCATGATTTTTTTATTGTTTATTTGAGTAGAGAGGTAAAGTAGCTGAAGGCAAAAAAAAAACGATTCAGAAATACACATACAAACAATGTTGCTCAGAAAAAATGGATTTAAAAGAATTTGATTTATTTAAAAATATTATTTATACGTTGCAAAGACAAGCAAGTGCTTTTTGTGGTTGCAGTTTTGCAACGAAATTTTGTTGTTTGCTAAAACTAAAGATTTAAATTGGAAAAAAAAATTTCAAAAATTTATTATTCTCGTAATTCATTTTTTTCTTTTAAAATGTTGCATTTTTTAAACTAGCAGTTGACCCTGTAGTTTGCTTATTATTGAATTACAAGTAATATTTCAATTTATTTAATTACACTATGCAACAAGATAAATGCCGGGGAGTACCCCACTATATTTTTTTGATGTGTTATAGTCCCCTAACTGTAAAAACAGCCAAAATTTTACATTCTATGGTCACATTTTTTCAAATTAATTTGTTTCTAAAATTTGGGATTTTTGAAGAGGCTGTTCCATTGATTTGTATTATAACTTATGAAGGCATTGTCCAATTTTATTACAAAAATTACCTTTAAGCCCTTCTAACATTATTTTTTTATTACTCTATGGTTTCAGAATTATTCAGAAAAAAATACCTTTTAAAAAAAATACCTTTTTAAAAAAGTACCTTTTTAAAAAAGTACCTTTTTAAAAAAGTACCTTTTTAAAAAAGTACCTTTTCAAAAAAGTACCTTTTTAAAAAAATACCTTTTTAAAAAAGCACCTTTTTAAAAAAGTGGCTTTTTAAAAAAGTACTTTTTAAAAAAGTGGCTTTTTAAAAAAGTACCTTTTTAAAAAAGTACCTTTTTATAAAAGTACCCTTTTAAAAAAGTACCTTTTTAAAAAAGTACCTTTTTAAAAAAGTACCTTTTTTAAAAAAGTACCTTTTTAAAAAAGTACCTTTTTAAAAAAGTACCTTTTTAAAAAAGTTCCTTTTTAAAAAATTACCTTTTTAAAAAATTACCTTTTTAAAAAATTACCTTTTTAAAAAAGTACCTTTTTAAAAAATTACCTTTTTAAAAAACTACCTTTTTAAAAAAGTAACTTTTTAAAAAAGTAACTTTTTAAAAAAGTACTTTTTTAAAAGAGTACCTTTTTAAAAAAGAACCTTTTTAAAAAAGTACCTTTTTAAAAAAGTACCTTTTTAAAAAAGTACCTCTTTAAAAAAGTACCTTGTTAAAAAAGTACCTTTTTAAAATAGTATCTTTTTAAAAAAGTATCCTTATAAAAAAAACCTTTTTAAAAAAGTAATTTTCTGTAAAAGTACCTTTTTATAAAAGTATCTTTTGAAAAAAGTACCTTTGGAAAAAAGTACCTTTTTAAAAAAAGTACCTTTTAAAAAGGACCTTTTTAAAAAGTCTCTAGCTTCATTCGTTTGGGCACATTTTTTCTTTAATTTTTCGTTGCTAAAAATGTTTGTTTAAAAAGATCTGCCACATTTAATGCTTTAAAATTAAATATCTTTCAACATAAATTCCCATAATGAATACATTTTATCATGTTCTACTCATTATTGATGTTTATTTTAAAGTCTCCCCCTGGTCTACAAATAATAAAGAATCAAATACTCATACCCGAACAGCTTCCTCTAAACAAAAATATTAAGACAAACTCTGATGTCTATTTAGATGTTGGTTGAACAATTTTCAATGAATTTATAGACAAAATATCCCACAAGAGACATTTGTTATAAAATATCTAAAATAGAACAAAGCCGACACACACAAATTTTAATATAATTTACAAAGTGATTTCTTAAGTGTTTGGTTTTTATTAAAAGATTAAAAGTGCAAGAACATTTGTTTTTTGAATCGCTTAACTATTGCTTCAATTTCTCTTTTTAAGATATGTAGCGCATAAACAAAACCAACCAGCAAAATAACTACCGTATATAGTCTAAAATAATACACTTATGAGAATGTCTAAGAAAAAAATCTTAAGTAAAACAATAGATTTTCCAATAAAACCGACTTAAAGTCAATAAAGACGCTGTTGGAGGAAAGCAAAAACAAACAGAACCTTCAAGCAGGAGTCCTAAATAGTTCAGGCTTTAGTGTGTGAGAGTATGCAGAGATTTGTGTGGCTACACATACATGTGTAAGCATGTCTTAAACATACACATGTAATTTTGTCTACACGTATGGTATATGCGTATGTATGTAATAGGTAGGTGGAAAGGATATGCTTGCATTGTCAGTAACGTATTTGTGTTGTTTGTTGCTGTTGTTGTTATATTCAGTTCATGACAATGTTTTAACATATTTTGTGGTTAAAATGTTTAAACCATTGAATACAGTTTAAGGGGCTTTTTCCTTACATGCTCTGTCTGTCTCATTCTCTTTCTATAAAAAAAAGAGACATAAATTTTAGTATTACACAAGTCTTAAGAACCATAAGCCATGTTAAGGCATTTGGCTATAAAAGTGGTAGGATTTCAAATTAAAATAGTGCAATAAAATAAATATTGGATTTCTTTAGATGCTTAATTGAGGTTAGTAAGTTAAGTTAAATTTTTTTGTTTTTAAAATTTATATGATCTGGGTTCGGCCGAGGTTAAATTTGTATGAAAAATATTTTTAGTTTTCGTTTAAAATGTCATCCACTTTATTTTAAATCGCTATAATTATGATAAAGGTTATTTATATTATATGTGGTTTTGTTCAGAAAAGTAGTAATATTACCATCAAAATTATTTCCATCGATTATGAGATTCAACGGAAAATACAGACTTTACTGCGTGATAGCGGCAGAGATTACTTAAGCGCCAATAATAGAACCGAAAAATATTTAGTCTGACCGTTTTTTCTAAAGCAAATAGTTTAGAATTTCGAAGAAAAATTCACCATTTGGTTCGTTCAATGCTGGATGTAGCGTGCCTGCTTTAAGAAACTAAAATTTTAACTGAAGTCATTTTTGAAGTCTATTCTTTTGAAATATTGAAAATATAACATTTTAGCTTTGAAAATTTTTTGAGAAAATCTTCGAATAATTCAGCTCTATTTTTTCCAAAACTTAGCCATTTTTCAAGTTTCAACGTTTAAACTTTGGTTCCATTTAACGACTAAATGAATTGAAGATAACTAAAAATTTTTTCTGAACATTATCAAGGACTGTATAAGAGAACACGTCCTATTTTGTATACATTTATGGTTTTGCTATTACCGGAGATATTGACACAATGGAGAACAAAGTCGTGGCCAAAATCAAAAATTTTAAAATTCAAAGACAAATATCTTTGAAAATAGTAAAAATATTTTAATGAGATAAAATTTATTCTCTATATCTATTAATAAACTTTATACCAAGTTTAAATTCATTACAGTCGGATGATATTTGTAAAAGTTATGCGGCCGAGAAGGTTTTTCATGCCCAATTTAGGAAAATTTTACACCCTGTAGCTCTACGTTTTATCAACAGGGTGTTTCAAACGTCAACATTTTTAAAGCTTAGGTTCTCCGCTATGATCTTCACAAACATCATTTTGTAATCGCATCACAAGTTTCAAAGATACAGATATATTACCCTTTTTTCCAATTGGAGCCACTGTGCATCTTCGGCCCGCTACTTTCGGCGTTATGCCATCAGGCGGCCACCTTCGGCCTTATGCCATTGGCAGGCGACATTCGGCCGGACTCGTTCGGTGACTATCTCAGACGCCCCCTCATCTTTTGCGCCCCTCGATAGTCACGGGATCCGCCGCCAAAAATAAAAGTTATAATATAAAAAAATGTCACCTACCTTGATGACACCAAGTAAATGAATATACTAATTTCAGTCTCAAGATGGAAAAACAAGATAATTCGTAAAAAAAAACTATCGCCTGGAAGATACTTAGGCGATACTTCTCAAGAAGTTCCTGGTGTTTAGCGACACACCTTCATTTAGCAAGGCCACCAACCACTAGCCAAGACAATAACCTATTCCAAGGATTCCCAAAACCTTAGACGAAAATCTCCCCAAACTCCCAGAAGTTACCCGAAGTGCCAAAACTAGGACAAAAATTTCGCAAAATCCCAGAAGTTCCCCTGATTCTCAAAAACTAATACAAAAATCTCCCCAAAATCTCAGAACTTCCCCGAAAAAAAACGGCAGACCAAAGCGGCATCACAGTTTTCAAGTAATTTAACCTTCGCTCCGGCCTGTTAACAGTAAGTAACAAATAAGTTACATTTTTGATAACAAAAATCCCGGTATTCAATAATTTTTTTTTTTCAAATTTCCTGTGATAAAGAATTCCGCTATTTTGATAACAAAACTATTTCAAAAGAAAAAAATATATAAATTAAAAAAAAATGTAGACATGCCTGGAATACGAACCTGGGCTTGCCGGGCGTAAACCATGTTCTCTACAGCTGAGCCATATCCCATTTAATTTTTTTATAAAACTTGTTTTAAATACTTATGTATGAAATGAAAAGAAATAACCGGCATGGGAAAGATATCCATACAACGAAATATTTTATTAAGTTAATGACAAATGTTATTGAAATTCATAGTTTTTCTTCAATAGCATAGTTTTATTGAACATAATTCTTGTCTACTTTTTTCTGTGTTGCCTTCGTTTTGAATTATCGTTACACCTATTTCTTACCTGTATTCGTTACGCTTGTTTCTTACCAAATCGAAAAATAACGATTTTATTCATAATACAGTAATGTTACCTGATTTTTGCAAAAATTGCGAATATTTACACTGTACAACATAATAAATTTTTTTAAAATGATAAGCTTCTAACGACTGATTCTGGTAGAATACACCAAAAACTATGGAAGAGTATCGGCGTTTAGTTTAGAAATTTAACATCTGAGATTCATTTTAGGGGGAGTTAAATTTCCCTCCTTTTGCACAAAGTTTTACTGAGTCAGCAGAGAATATCTTGTAGGCCTTACGTTTCAGGTATAAGATGTGTTTAGCTCTTTTATGTAAAACAGCACGATCAATATTTCTGCAAAATAATTTAGCCCGCTTTATCGCCGATGAAGGAGAGTTTTTTTGCCACTATTTAAGAATGGGACAAAAAGACATATACGGCGAATAGTTAGAGGACTAAAATGTTGTACAAAAATGTTCGTTCTCGTTCGTACAAAAAAATTCTGAAAAATGTTTCACAATTGAAGTCCTTCAAAAATGTAAAATTCAATGAAATCGGGTAATATTTGTAAGTTATGAGTTTTGAAGCCCGAGTTAGTCACCTTTGGCACCACGTACCTCACCGTGTCTCTCAATAGGGTGATCAAGAGTTTATTTTTCTTAAAGCTTATGTCCTCCTCTATAAGTTTTATACACAGAAAAAAATAAGTTTCGTTTTTGATAACAAAAATCCCGGTATTCAATAATTTTTTTTTTCAAATTTCCTGTGATAAAGAATTCCCCTATATTGATAACAAAATTATTTCAAAATAAAAATATATATATATAAATTAAAAAAATGTTGACATGGCTGGAATACGAACCCGGGCTTTCCGGACGTAAAGCATACACTCTATAGCTGAGCCATTTCCCATTTATTTTTTTATGGGATACAACTTGTTTTAAGTACTTATGTATAAAAAGAAAAGAAATAACCGGCATGGAAAAGAAATACTTAGAACGAAATATTTTATTATGTTAAAGATAAATGTTATTGAAATTCATATTTTTTTTAATAACATGGTTTTATTGAATATAATTCTTGTCTATTTTTTTTCTGTGTACGCATCATTTTGTAATCGGATTGCAAGTTTCAAAGATATAGATTTATTACCAATTGCTTAGCAATAGAAACCACTGTGTATGGTTGCGCATTTCTAGTTAACAAACATGAAAGCTCTATAGTTAACTTACTTTTAATGTAAATTGTTGTTGCAATTTTTATGAAATAACAATTTTCATTGGTAAATATAATTTTTTAAAGTTGTAAGTCATCTCATGTCTATAGTTACTTTGTGCTATCGTTATTTATCAAGATAACCTAGCTGAGATGGTAAAGGCGTTCGATACATAAAAATGCGAAGAATTGTGAGAACCTGTAAGTTCAATACCAAAATATTAAAATTTTCTGAATTGTTAAAAATAAATTTGGAAAAAACACGTTTGAAAACTAAAACTTTTTTTGATAGTTAAAAGTACTAAATTAATTTTTAGCAATTTTATTGGTTAAAATGATCAATTTTTATGGTTAAAGTTACCAATTTAAAATAATAACAACGAAAATGATTATTTTACGAAAATGGTTATTTTACGAAAATTACTGTATTTAAGTCAAGCAAGTCAGCATATGTCTATGTATACTTTGTGCAATCGTTATTTCACAAGATGACTTAGCTGAGGTGGTAAAGGCGTTCGGTTTATAAACATGAGTAAAAATGGTGAGAACCTAATTTCAAGACCAAAAAATTGCAAACAAAAATTTTTTAAACAAACATACTTACTAATTTACAGCCTTGACAGACATCGAACCTTCGACCTTCCGATTAGAAGCTTAGCACACTAGCAACTAAACTACAATTCCATTGGTTGATTTTACTGTATTTTATACGTTGGGTGCAATTCTAACCTACACTCTAAAACACTTTTGTTGAAAATTAGGACGATAATAGTTTGCAACATTTTACAGATTGTTATCGACCTAAAGCGATTAGCTACGTACAGGTTTGAACCGCGACCTCCTGCCTGATAGTCTGACGTATCTACCATTCAGCCATAGCCGTATTATACTTTATGTTACATTTTTTCCGCTTGGAATAAATATGTTTAATTTGAAAGGTTTTTTCTTTAATAAAATAACTACAAAATCGATGTAATTTTAGACAAGGAGAAATTTTCAACACAAATTTAGATAATATATGATCGTAAATTTGAAGTAATGTTTTAGAGTGTATGTAATTGGCTAGATTTACTAATATTTTATTTGCGGTGTAGTTACAGAATTTAAACAGAAATGAAATGGCTCGGTGAATGCTAATATCTGAAAGAGAGAAGCACAACGTTTATCAATGAAAACGAAGAGTATCTGAGGAACACGGGTAACGTTCAATACATAAAACTAATTTCCTTTTTTGGTTTAGGTGAACCATTCTTACATATTTCCTTAGCTTTTGATGTATAAAAAATTGTTAAATGTATTCAACTAGCGTACTGGAAAATGTCCCCAAAAGCTGTAAAATGCATTCCATTCTGCTGAACTTTGTTTTCTTTAAAAGTGGAACAACCCTCGTTACTTTTTAAACACAAATTTATTCATAATAATCTTAGCTTTCCTATAAGTTTTCTGTGGCTTAGAAACTCTTATTCCTATTTTTTCCATTATTAATAAAACCACAATTCTAATGTTTTATAAATTCGTACGAATTATATTTCATTTTATTTTAAAACATAAATGGGAAAAATATACGTTCATATATTTCAAATTTTCATCTAATCAATATTTTTGATATTTCCAATTATGTTTACTGATTCATATTTATATTTCCATTTAACAACTATTTAAATTGTGATTTAATAGATAAAAGTGACAGGCCAGACATACAAATAAATAAAAATCAAATGAGAAAAAATAAACATTTGAAGTAACGCTAAAGGACAGAAATTTTAAAGGCAGGTTGAAAAGAGTTTCGTAAGGGAAAAGTTTACTTTAAAAGTTGAAAATAAAAGTTTATATTAGGGCTCTTCGTTAAGGGAATTTAAAGAATTTTTTATATCATTTAGGACAGTTGTTGGTGTATTAGTTTATACTTGTATTTCAGATTCGATTCCCGATCTGTTTTAATATCATCAGTATACTTTTTAGTTTTGATTAAAAATTATATAGAAAATTTCTTAAAGAAATGGCAATATATCAAGTGAAGGCTTTACATTTAATATGAATCTTGTCATTCTAAAGAACATTTTAGTCTATTTCGATAAATATTCATACATTCAAAATGTAAATGTGTATTTTTATTTATTTTGTTTTAAAATAAAAAGCCTGAATTTTTGGGGGAAATAAAAATAAAAAATTGACAAACATTTAGATAATAAATAAACTAAAAACAGGTGATGTAAAATATAAAACACACACACGCACATACACACACACTTATGAATGCTTACACAGTTGATAAAATAAAATTGAAACAAGAAGTAAACATACACAAGAAAAATAAATAATTTGAATTTATTCAAACATTCAAAAGGCACTTATACAAACAAAAACTGACACATACAATCGCACATCTGTAAAAAAGACTTTCGTATAGAAGCAACAAATCAATATCCTTTCATATGCAAATTTAAGGAAATAAATATTTTTCTCTATTTTCAGGTGCAAATGTATATTTATGTGAAGCTAAATGTGTGACCCTAAAGGTGTTCGTATGTGTATGTGTATGTGTGTCTATTTTTACCAGTATATGTGTTAAACTATGTGAGTTATATTTTTGTTAGCTACTAAATTGATTTGTATATATATTTTTTTGCTTTTTTTGTTCACTTTGTTTAGAAGGATGTCATTTTTTTTCTTTGGTAGGAGATTTTCTATTGTTTACTCAGTGGTAGATAAATGACAAAATCACGTACCCTAAAAAGCTGCATGCACTGCTATTCATATTCTATAAAACACTTAGAAACAGAAATATATATTAAGCAGTAGAAATAAGTCAGATGTTAGTACAGAGTGATGAAAAATATATGATACGATAATATAGAACCAAAATATACTTACATATATAACACAGGGCAACACACCAAAACTTTCCAAACTTATTTTCCTAGTTTTGGGTTAAATTAGGAGTGATAATTACCAGGGCATCATTACTTTTTTCCAGCAGCTGAATTTTCAAAGATATACAAAGAAATTCAATGAAGTATTAAATATTTGGTGTAAAAACGAACCTACAAACAAATTTGTAAATACAGGCAAAAATGTCTCAACAATTTCATGGAAAATAAATTCAGTAAAGTGCGATTTTTGCTCACACACGAAGGGTTCCGTACCACTTTTCGTTTTTGCCCTTTTTTTCATTTTTGCCAATTTTTTCGTTTTGCTTTTTCGTTTAGTTTTCCTTTTTTATTTCTAAGTTTTTTTTTGCCTTTTGTCGATTTTTTTTAGTTTTGGCGCTTTTTTCATTATGGTGATTTTTTTGGTTTTTTAGTGATTATTCGTTTTTTGGCGATTTTTTTTTTGTTTTTTGCCGTTTACATTTTTAGTTTTACATTTTTTAGCTTTGGCGTTTTCTGTTTTAATGATTTGTTTCGATTTTTGACGCTATTTTTAGTTTTAACGAGTTATTTTAGGGTTTTTTTTCAGTTTTGGCGCTTTTTTCGTTTTGGCGAATGTTTTCGGTTTTTTTAGGTTTTTTTAGTTTTGCATTTATTTACGTTTTGGCGATTATTTCGGTTTTTGGCGACTTTTTTCGTTTTTGGTGATTGTGTTTCGCTTTTCGGAATTTTTTCGTTTACTTACGATATATTTTGTTTTAGGATTGTTTAAGTTTTGGTGTTTTTTTTATTAGTATTGGCGATTTTTAGCGTTCTAGCGATATTTTTACTTTTGGTGTTTTTTTCCTTTAAGCGCTTTTTCATCTTAACGATTTTTCGTTTTGGCATTTTTTTAATTTTGAAATTTTTTAGTTTAGAGTTTTTAAATATCAATAGTTTGCCTCTTACGGTTTCCAAGATACAGCAAATTGTATAAATTACATAGTCAAAATTACATTAACTGATAGAATACCCTTTAAAATTTTATTGTTATAAATATCAGTGTTCATTAATGAAGTCTGTATATTAATACACTAACTTTGTAAATTTCAAGTGTCTATATGATATAAATTTAGCAAAGTGCCCCGCACACAATGGGTTCCGTGCGAATACATATAAATCCCTCTTCGTTTTTGCACGTTTTACTTTTTCGTTTAATTTTAGTTTTGGCGCTTGTTGCATTTTGGTAACTTTTTTCGTTTTTTTTTTGTTGCGATTTTTCGTTTTTTGGCGGTTTCTCTTTGTTTTTTGCCAATTTTTTATTTTTTAGCAATATTTTGCTTTATCGTCTTTTTGTTTTAACGTATTTTTCGCTTCTTGACAATATTTCTAATTTTAACGATTTATTTTAATTTTTGCGCTTTTTCCGTTTTGACGCTTTTTTCCGCTTTGGGGTTTTTTTTTTGGTTTTTAATGATTTTTTAATGTTTCTTTAAGCGCTTTTTTCATTTTGGTGATTTTTTCGTTTTGACACTTTATTAATTTCGGAATTTCTTAGTTTTAGCGTTTTTTTTTTAAATTTCAAGAGTTTGCCTCTTACGGTTTCCAAGATATAGCAAATTGTCTAAGCTATATATTCAAAATTACATTAAATAATAGAACACCCTTTAATTTTTATTGTTTTAATTATCAGTGCCAATTGGTTAATGGGTTAGTCTATTATATACATTAGTATTTCAATATGTTTCGGTGCTCGCTTTAGAACACCCTTTAATTCTTAGCTGTCATATATTTGTTGTTGGAAAGACCAACATTACGTGAAGGTTTCAGGTCTGTATCTCTTACGGATCTCGAGAAAACAGCCTGTGACAGACAGACAGACGGACAGATGAACAGCGTTGCGAAAACAATATGGGTACCTTTACACTTTTGCTATACGGAACCCTAAAAAATTGGAAGCAAATTTTAAGTCGTCAAGATTTTATTCGCTTTGAGCCACCTCTAAACATTTTTCAATCGGTCAAAAAATTGGTACCTAGTAGTTTTTAGACGATTCAAATATTTATACGGGTCGAGAACTAGAACCACTTTTTAAAATATAGGGCTCTGTTTCTAATTCCTTGTAAAAATTTCATATAATATAATATAATCCCTTCAAACAAACCATTCCTCTATTAACTGGTAACTCTACTGTAATTGCCAAAAATTTAGTTTTTGCGTGGTCCCCGCTAAAATCAGTCGCTAAATGTTCTAGTTCCGGTAAAGTTAATCGCTAATTAAGTTGACAGTGTAAAATAAATGTCAAAGTGATAAATAATAATTCGAATTAATATAATTGAATAGAAAATCAATTAAAATTGCAATACAAAGGTGTTAAATATTAAATTTTTATTAAAGTAAATCAAATAAGAAATTTATATGTACACAATAATTGCTTTTGCATGCAAGTCTGTTAAAAGTACAAATGCAAAAGTTTCATGTTGTTGTTGTTGTTATTAGTGGTATTTTAAGTGTTTTTTTTTTCTGATGACACTCAGTTGTATTTGCATTCGTGTGTGTGTTATTGTTGTTTTGTGTTTGGGCATGAAAGAAATGCAAGAGAAAAATTTAAAATTCTCAATAGAAAAAGCAGAGTAAATTTGTTTGTGTTTTGTTTACAAAAGAAGTCATCACGTGTTTTTTTCAAGTCATATTAAAAAATGCGTGTTAGAGTTGCCAGTATGGAAATAAAATATTGTGAATAAAACGGGTTTTAATTCGTGCGTTTAATAAATAAGAATTATTTAAGTGCAATTATTTTATGCTAAATTAAGAGGTGAGTATTTAATGAGTTTTATAATCGTGAGTTTCATAATCGTCCGAATAAAATAGCAGAATTTTTTCTGTTTTGTACAGCCGAATAATTTTAAACTTTTTTTTCGAATATTCGAACGAATAATTATTAAAACAGTTTTATCCGACTAACCAAGTTAAAACCACAGTTTTTAATATATTTTATCACTTGCTTTGCATTTTTAAAGGCCTTAACAGACATTCAACCTTCAGTCAAACCCCTTTCTACATTTGGAACGATTTTCCGTCATCCCACGTCAAATTTGGTTGATAAACAGACCGGTATTGGCTATGTGCCATCTTCAGTGTTCTATTGAATACTCGTAAGGGCAATATACACAGTCAACATGCTTGACAAGCGTGGTAATAGTATGTGTGAAATTTCGTTAGTATTAGTGACACCGACGACGCTTGATGGAAAATCTACTTGGTTTTGATTTTTCATCAAGCACACGTACACGAATCTGACATCAAGCTGATTGATTGTGTATTATGCCCTTTATATTAAAAAATCGTTCCAAATTCAAACAAACCCCGTCGGAAGAAAAACACTACACCCTTCCTACATATTATTTCTTCGATTGAATTAAGATAACTTTTCTTTACGTATTTTGTTCTTGGGCCCATATTATTCTTGTCAGATGCGTTTGGATCTGTAGTGAAACGATCAATTTGTACATAATGTACTTAACGTCAATTGAAAACCTAGTCAAAAATAAAAAAGTTTCACAACTCCTAATTTCTTCATATGACTGACTATTTTTAGAATTGGAAAACCAAGTCAAAAAAATTTCATAGCTCTTAATTTCTTCCTACGATTATTTTTAGATTTTTTTGGACAGTGGATATATAGTGTTTTCAAACCCTATAATCACTTTCTGTGGATTAGTTTATTATTGTAAAAATCACTCCCAGACCAACTAATCAATTCATACTGTCACTTGTAGAGCAGTATTTCATTTGATAGTTATTTATATTCAATTTTTCCTTAATGCCTTGTGTTAAGCTTCTTGTTATTTCTCTGTTCTAGTATGAATTATCATGGATAATTACATGTTTGTTTGTTCAGTTTGTATATCCTTTTGCTAGTTGTCTTTAGAGTTTAACAATTAAGTGATGAGTTATAGTCGAACTGTATGGGTTTATATCCAAAAGAAATGTAATTATTTTGGCTTGAGTGCGGCTTTAATATAATTTTTCAATTAATTTATATTTTTAATTAGAGATAAATGTGAAGCATGTTGTCAAAGAAAAATTTTTGACTGCGCGGAGAGTTGAACTGACAAAAATTAATTCATTTATTTTTCACCTGTACCATTTAATACAAGTTCCAGTTTAATGCTAAAAAAGTGTCAAAAAAATTGCTCAACATGAATAATCATGGACACCTGTAGCAAAAAAAAAAAAACAAAATACAAACAATGAATGAAGATTCTAAAGCTTATAATAAATTTTATTTATGTATATTTTAATGGAGTCGTAAGAGAAGAATAATAACACACATTTAAACAAACAGAAAAATACACGAAACTCGCACTCATACACACAGGGAAGTGGCACTTTAACTAAAACACTCCATCCCTGTAGGCCCTGCTGTTAAGGACGACATTTTCATCGATGATGTCTGCAAGACAATCAATGATTTGTCGCCTATAAAACACATTTGGCAATAAGTATGGCCAAAAGTTGGTATAAGTTGTCGTGAATAAAAAATTCGTTCTGACAAGATTATATTGACAAGTTTTATTGCCGACAACAAGAATAAGAACTTCTGCGCCCTTTGTTCGAAAATGTCGTCAATAGTAGGCTTCGACTCTCGTCAATTCGTCGCCGCTGATAGATATTTGTTCAGCGCATGCATCAATGATGTCTTGAAGACTTTCGTTACGGGGACTCCTTTTCTATTTGTAAATCTATGTCTGTGTTTGTGATCATTTGGCGTTTATACTCTTACTTACAGGTACATTTGTGTAAGAGAATAAATAGCAATTCTTTTTTGTGTAATCATAAATTCTTTTAGAATTAACATGAAAGTTTTTTTCGTTGTCTTTGTTGTTTGTGTAAATTATATAAATTATGAGGGAATTGTGCTTTTCACAAAAAATTGTAGTTAAAAAAATCCTTTACAATTTAAACTCTACAAAAGAATTATTTAGTAAAATGGACAAGGGAAAATATACAAAATTCAAACATACTGGACACATTTATCATTTCAAGACAGTGGTTATTCAAACTAAATATTTATTTTAGTTCAAAACTCATACTTATTGGAATACTCCGTCTATAACAATTTTAGTTTTAACGAAAACTATACGACCATTTGTGTATAAGTTTCAAACTGAAAAAAAAACTGACGAATTTTATAACAGCAATAAAACTGCCCTCTCTATTCTGCTAAAGTCTAATTATAGTCCTGTTTATTCATAACATTTGTTTAGTCATAACATTTTTATAACATTTACGACTACAGTAAAATTTATAATGGAGATATAAAAACTCTTTAACAGGCGGTAGTAATTTCCTTTAATAGACGAGTTATACTTTATTTATATGTATGAAATTGATTTGTATAGAAATAAAAACAACTGCATCTCGTTCAATACAAAGAAAATTTATCACCTCAAAAAAAAAATATAGAAAACAATAATATTCCTATTGTTATTTCTCTGAAGCAAACCCCTGCTTAAAAGGAAAAATACGAAAAAGTAGCTATAGCAGAGATACATCAATATCACTTACGTCTATGTAGTGTTGGCCATCGTTTCATTTTTATGTGTAAATAATAATTGAAAATGGCAATAAAACATTAAAATTGTTTGGAATGGAAAGTACACAGCGAGAAATAATATGATGATTGACAAAAATGTGAACAGAAAACATAATCTCGTAATCAGAAATGATTAGCAAAGTTAAAGTATGCTTTAAAAAACAAAGGCTTTTTCTAGTTATGACACAGCACTCACAGCCAAAGTAACAAGGAAAGACTGCAAAGACTATTTTAATTTCGAAAAATTTATTTTGAAATAGAATAAAAAGTTAGCTAAGACTTCAGCTCTTAGTTCTCTTAACATACTTAACTATAATAATAATATCGATCATACTTATATTCTTAAGAAAATGTATCGATAACACTAATTATACATATATCTATAGTAATAATATTGTTTAAATACTTTAAAGAAAAAAGTAATTTGTTTTAACGAAAATTTATCCATAGTAAATTATTTCGGAAAACAATTTATCGATAACATTATTTTTTATATCGATAATTATAGTATTATGCAAACATTTTAAATAATAATAAGTTTATTGTGCAAATATTATCGATAACACTTGTTCTTTATATAAAGTTTTTTGATAACTTAACATTATCGATAACACTAATTTTTGTAGAAAATTTATTTGCAAATTTAATTTTAGTTTGAACAACTTTTCGATAACAATAATTTTTTTATTATAATTAGTAAATTCAGTAAAGTGCGACTTTGGCTCACACACGAAGGGATCCGTACGAATACACATATATCCCTTTTCGTTTTTGCTCTTTTTTAAATATCGCAATTTTTTCGTTTTGCTTTTTTTGTTTAATATTTGTTTTATTATTTCTTAATTTTTTTTTTGTTGTTTTGGCGATTTTTTGGTTTTGGGGTTTTTTCTTTTTTTTCAATTTTTTGCCGATTTTTTTCAGTTTGGTTTTGGCGTTTTTTTTGTTTTAATGTTTTTTGTAGTTACTTTTAGTTTTAGCGATTTATTTAAGAGTTAGCACTTTTTTCAGTTTTGGTGCTTTTCGGGTTTGGGTTTTTTTTCGGTTTTTGGTGTTTTTTTTTAGTTTTAGCGATATTTTTTTGGTATTGACAACTTTTTTGCTTTTGGCGACTTTTTCGGGTTTTGACGATTTTTTTAAGTTTTAGCACTTTTTTTGCTCTTATTTTCGTTTTGGTGATTTTTTCCATTTTTGATGATTTTCTTCGTTTTTTGATGATGTTTTTAATATTAGCGATTTTTTAGGTTTTAGTGCTTTTTTCGTTTTGACGACTTTTTTTGTTTTTGTAGTTTTTTTTAGCTTTTTGGCGATCTGTTTAGTTTTAGTGATTTTTTGCGTTTTAGCGATTTTTTTTATTTTGTTACTTTTTTTCATTAAGCGCTTTTTTCATTTTGGCGATTTTTCGTTTTGACATTTTTAAAATGGTTTTTAAAATTTCAAGAGTTTGCCTCCTACAGTTTCCAAGATACTACAAATTGTCTAAACTACATAGTCAAAATTACATTAGCTGATAGAACACCCTTTAATTTTTATTGTTTTAAATATCAGTGTTAATTGGTGTAGTCTACAGACTGTACCAATTAACACTAACTTTGAAAATTTAAAGTGTCTGTATATTACATTAGTATTTCACAATTTCTCGCTTCTCGCTTTAGAGCACCCTTTAATTTTCAACTATCATATACTTGTTGCTGTAGCGACCAAAGTTTTACATATTCTGTGCAAATTTTAGGTCCATAGCTCTTACGGTTCCCGAGAAAACAGTCTTTGACAGACAGACGGACAGACAGACAGAGAGACAGACAGACAGACAGGCAGAAAGACGGACAGCGTAGCGAAAACAATAGGGTTCCTTTACACTTTTGGTGTACGGAACCCTAAAAAGCTAATTTATCGTTAAGTCAAACTTTGTTATAGAAAAATATCGATAACATATTATGCATATTATGCATATATATAGGATTTTCGTACAAATCATTTTTCTATCTATTTATCAGTAAGAAAATATTTTTTTATAGAAACATTTTCAAAAATAATTTCCATTCTAATTTTTATCGATAACATTTATTTTCGATATGGAAATAAACCGATAATTCTAATTTTCGGTATAAAGTTTTCGGTATACAATTTTCGGTTAGCATTTATTATACGTATTATACTAACCTCACAATAAGCGTTTTCGAGATATTCGCGAATAACGTGTTTTTTTGCCAGTATATTACAGAACATTTTTAGATTATCCCCCCTATTGTGAAAGACGACGTCGACGTCACATCAACACGACAGTAAACAACTGTCACTTGTCTACTCATTGTCGACAACAATTGACTGCTATTGACAGTCTGTTACTATTTTCTGAAGCTTATGAAATTAGACCAGCATGTTAATATTAATCAATTGTTGTCGACAAAGCGTAGACAAGTGATTTTTTTAATGTCGTCTTGATGTGACGTCGACGTCGCCTTTCACAATAGTGCGGTATGGCAATTTTCTGTACAAAGTAGAATGAAGATATTTAACGATTACGATCTATATTGGCTTTGATCACCCATTTTTTTCGATAAGTGTAGCATACATTTCCTATTTTACATTGCAAGAGCAATTTTAGAAAATAGAAAAATATATCTATTTATTTTTCTTGCCATAAATTTAATTTCATTTCCAACTAACAAGGTGCATTTTAAAAATATATGTAGATATTTTTTATAATGCTCATTCTTCAAATGCATGACTACTATGTTTATGTGTGTTTGACTGTGTGTGCGTGTGTGTGTGCATGTGCGTTTTTAGAACGAGTAAACATTTGGGATTATATAGAGCGGGAGGGCTTAAGAGCCCATATACTGACTGCATATGTACATGAGAGGGTGCAAATGATTTTTACGAACGAGTTGGTTGTATTTATTTTTATGAATTGTTGCACATTTGCTTACAAGGCAATATACATTTTGCACAATTAAAAGCAACTGCAAATACATTCAACAGAGTGGAATTAATTGGCTACAAATCGTTCCATAAATACAGGCACGTACAATCAAACACACATACAAACTACATTTTGATTGTGTTTGTTACCAAAGTTAAACACAGAAATGAGTCATATATTAATTATTTCAAAATATGAAAAGAAAGTTAAAAAAAAAATTTTAAGTTAAAATGAAATAATGCACAGGGGAAAAACTTTGAGCGGAAGCTTTAATGAATGGGATGCGAAATTTTTATGAAATATTTTAACAAAGTAATTTATGAACTCTAGTAACAAAAGAGACGAAAATGCTTAACGTTCTTAAACAGCGTTAAACGACCATGACATACAAGCCTTGAACTGCACTCGTAAATCATCGTTATAATATAATTTTTAATAAAAATACATATTTTTATAGCATCCCAAACTATTCTATTGGATCTACCATATAGTAAAAAAAATTGGTGTTTTGCAAACCTAAATTTTTCCCAAATAAAAAACTTCAAAAAAACAAATTTTTTTAAATCTCTTTGAATGCAACTCCTATTTTTAAACATATAAAACATTTTTATATCACATATTTTTGCTTAAATAATTTTTTTCATAAACTCCCTTTAATTTGATGCAATTAAGGATATATATGGTGCATACAAACACTCATACGCTCATAAATGCTCATTTATACATTTTTGTTTTCAAATGAATGAATTTAATAGTTGATATGTTTTTTTTAATGTTATTTTATTCTTATAATTAGTTTAATTTTCATTAAATAAAGCTCATATGTATTATGTTTGTGTGTGTGTGTGTGTGTATATGTTATGGAGAGAGTTTGTAAATAAAATATGTACGAATCAGTATGTGTGGGTGTCGAGTATATATACAAGTGCTTATTCATGCAGACATTTATAAAGTAAATTAGTTTAATTTATATTTTTGGTCAATATACTGCGGTGCAGACGTATACAAACAATTATATTTGATTCGTTGAATATTGTGTTGTACTATAAAAGAGCTACGTGGATGGTTTGAGAATTTTAGTTGTTGTTCATTACACTATGTAACAAGAAAAATTTTAAGGAGTATAGCACTAATTTTTTTTGTTGTGTTATGGTCCCCTAACTACAAAAATAGTCGAGTTGTTTCTTCTTCTAAAATTGTGATTTTTGAAGAGGCAGATTTAATTATAACTTGGGAAATGTTAGTCCAATTTTAATACAAAAAGGCACGAAAAACTGAAAATAAAATTACTTTTAAGTCGCAGTAATATTAGTTTTTTTTTATATACTTAAAGGTTTCGAAATTATTCAGTTCAAATAAATGAACAAAACAAACAATCACACACTAGTATTCGTAATTACCCTCTGGTAGAATATACTAGAATAGAGAGAAACATGAAGCTTAACACAAAACATAAAAAGAAAAATAGTGAATATCAAAGATTATGAAATGAAAAAGCTAAAGAAAGCTTTAAGACAGAGAGCATGAAGTAATTAAAGGTAAATTGTGCTCATCTATGTAACTGGATTCTAACGACATTGGCCGACTGATCTAGTCGGCAAAGATCTCTGATGAGTAGACCGGGTGGTCTCGAAACATATAAGTTCAATGCTACGTGCAGTCAAAATTTTCTTGTCTACATGCTTCACATTTTGTTCTAAATAAAAATAGAATTTAATTGATTTAATTTAATTTAAATGAAAACAGAAGTCAAGGCGAAATAGCTAAATTTCAAATATTATTATTTCGGCTTTTTAGTTCAATATTTGAATTAATTTAAATTCAAATTATTTTTATTAAGAGTAATTTGTTGGAATATTCAAATCAGATTAGCAGAATGGATCAGTACTACTGATTTCGACAGGCCGCTACACCGTCTGTCTCATCAGCGTTCTTGTTCACTTTTACCACTTACGAAGGTGGATGCTTTTTACTTTTCACTTTATTATGAATAAAATCGTCATTTATCAATCGATTTTCGTGGAATGTATCATAATACGTTTGAGTTATTCATAGCTTCTTCATAGCAATAGCAAATGTTATTTTTTTTGTTGATATTTTTGATTTTTAATGAATTTAAAGAAAATATATTTTTTTTCAATTTTATAAAAAAAAAATTTTTTTTCCATTAACGGATATAAAAATTAAGGTCAAAATACCTTAAAGATGTTTAAAATTCAAAATATTTAAACTAATTTTCAATAAAGTTGGACAAGTATTTTTTAAGTTATAATAAAATCTAAAGAGCAGAGCAGCCTCTTCAAAACTCAATTATTTTTGTTGCAAAGATCAGGCAATTTCACTTTATTGTCAACAAAATCAATATTTATCCAGCGATTTTCATAAAATAAAGTTAATTTTATTTGTTATATTTGTGACTTTATGATGAGTTAATACAATTTGTTTTATTAATATGATTATTTCGAACGTATTTGCTTTCTGAATCCAAATTGATTTGATTATTAGGCTAAGGCTCGTAACGTTATATTCAGAAAGAATTGCGCATGATTAATATTCCAAGGAACAAGGGAAAAATTAATATCAACTTAATTTTTCAACGTACACCGCAGAACAGAGTAGCGCCACTTTCGGAAGCCGCTACACTTCCATGGTCAGTGCTCACGTGGATTTGCTATCACCATTTGTCAGGTGGCTCTGTTGACTGTGATTTTAATTCTTATATATACAAATTTTTCGTGAAAATTGAATACGAGAATCAAATCACTCTCAAGCTGATATTAAAGTGCACTTTCCCAGCGTTGCCATCGGTTTATTTTTCTTCTTTCTTCTTTCCCATTTTTCATTTTAAGTTTTATCCATTTTAAATTTTTTATAAATTCAAAAAATAAAATATTTCCAATTTTGCCTGAAAAGATATTTTTCCACCATTACGGGCTGAATAATTCCGAAACCTTTGAGTATATAAAAAATATTACTAGAACGGCTTAAAGTTAATTTTATTTCAAGTTTTTAATAGGTTTATTTAAATAAAATGGGACAACCCGCCTGTCCCAAGTTATCAGGAAATTGGTGGAGTAGCCTTTTAAAAAATCTCACATCGTAGAGAGAGGAAAAAAACGTATCCATAGAATTTTAAACTTCGATTGTTTTTGTAGTTAGGGGCCAATAACACATCAAATAAATATAGTGGTCATCAAATGTCATGACAAAAGTTTCATTTTGTAGCATAGTATTGTTTACCATTACTTTTGTCTTAACCCTCGTAGTGTAAGTTTATATGCACAAAATTTTATTATAATCGAGTACTTCACAAATGTATTAAATAATGTTAAAAAAATAAATAAAAATCATATGGTGATTATATTTCAACGATTAGTTGAAATCGTTTATATTTCTAAGGATAAAAAAACAACAAGGTCCAACTCCATGCTCACCAGTAATACGGCGTATTTTATTTCAATGGAATCACTCGGAGTATAGGTTTCAACGAAACCCAATACACCTGAATGATGATGAAGTGCCTTCAAGAGATCACTGAAGAGGTCATATAGCCGAAACCGGTCGGATTATAAACCAAATTTGACTTGAAATAACGGTAATTCATTCCAAATTCAACAAAATATTTCGCATATTTTGCAGATTTAAATCAACATTTTTTTCTCTTATCTATTCAAATTAAATAACTTTTTCAATCGAATATCAATTTCACTAGCTGTTAATCATGTTATTTTGATTTCAATTGTGGCTTCCATTAACGCATATGTTTTTTTTTTCATAAACTTATTTGTTGAATAAAATCAAATGTGCGAAAAATTAAATGAAATATATTGCTGCTATAAAGAATACAAAAATTAATTTTTATTTAATATTTCAAGTGTAGTTAAAATATTTTAACTAATTTTCATATTTGCCAATCAACAAATATTTGTACAACTATTATATATTTTGCACTTAGAATATAATAAACGAAAAAACTATTTAGAATTTTAAATGTATTTCAAGTGTCATTTACTGATAAATAAATATTATTAGCTTAAATATGCAATAATAAAATATAGCAAATATATATTTTTTACTAAATAAATTGTTTATTATATAAATATTCGAAAGCCTAAAAGTATGCAAAATTTACTTTGCAGTGTACATTAAGATTTCAAGTATAGTACTTGGGAAGGAATATGTAGAGTAAGTTCGTGTAATGTGGTATAGGCGGGCAATGTGGTATATCTGATTTTAAACTGAGAGCATAGAAATAACGATACCAATTTAAATAATTGGATGCTCTCAGAAAGTTAAGAGGGCGTTTGTGTAATAGATTTTTGAATGTCCGGAAAATAGTCAGTAGTAAAAAATATAACTGTGTGGTTGACTCTATATGTGCTCAGTTAAAAGTTTAGTTATTTTTTTCTAAAAACAAGTGTCTTAAACTTCATTATTTTAATTTTAAAGTCAAAGGGGTGAGTAGTTTGTTAGCACAGAAGACATGCAACCATATTGTATATTTATGCCTTAATTCATGAACAATTTTTTGATTAATAAGAGGCTTTTAACACAAATTTTTTTTATGAAAATTTGTTTTATTAATCTGTTATAAGTCAGAAATTTTTTTTCGTGAATTAAGGCATTAGGATATATATTTAATTCAATGATATTTACTTACTGGTGTTTAACTATTGCCTTTATGCATTTCATTGGTACTTTACCAAATCGCCAGTAGTGTTCAAACACAATTTTAAACAGCTACAAGCCCCTTATCTTATGTACAGACTTTCAAAACCATTTTTTTATTCAATAATTATTTAAATTAACTTGGTGGTCGGATAATGTGGTATAAGTAAAGGTGGCTAAAGTGGTAAACTGTATTACATAAACTTTCAGGAAAATAAGCACGTCAAAAAGAAATGGCTTAAGAAAATTGCTAGCGAAATATATGAGGATATGGTATAACAGATTATCAGACTATAGCATACCACATTACCCGTCAACTCTTTAAATGGCTTCTGTATGGGTTTTTCTCTCTAATTTCTCTGAAACTTGGACTTCAAAGAGTTTTTGCTTTCCCGAATACAAACCTAAGACTTGTAGCAGAACACCAGCTGATTTCTGTTCGAATCTAATCAAATTTCTAAAAACTATAGCTAAATAAAAAAATAATTACCCGAAGTTACTCTAATAAGATAAATGCTGATCATCTTATTATCAGCCTGCCTGTCTATGAAAATTTGTATATAAAAATCTTTTTACGTATAGAGATCGCCAGCTCTAAGGATGACCTACTGTCACACAGTGGTTTCAATTTAAAAAAAATAAAAATAGATCTGTATCTTTGAAACTTGCGATCCGGTTACAAGACGATGTATGTAAAAATCATAGAGGTAGACTTAAGCTTTAAGAATGTTGAATTTTAGATCACTCTGTTGAAACACACGTTGAACACACAGGGTCTCAAAATTCACTACCTTGGACATGAAAAACCTTGTCGGTCTAAAGACTTTTCCAAACATTATCCAATTTTAATAAAATTTAAGTATGAGTAATATGATGGTGCAATCTTATTACTCATACGTACTACAATAAAAATATTGGATATATGCATTGCTTTCACATATTTTTTAAAATTAAAAATTCATTAAAAACTTACCGTTTAATATATTGTTAAACATTTTTGTACACATAAGAGGATTGCTATGTTTTTAATAATTAGCAAAGAAATAAAAATTAAAAACAAAAGTTTAGTATAGTTTTGAAGGAGGTAAATAAAATGCTTCTAAAAACTTGAGTATTTTTAGAAAATCTGTCATGCCCGAGATAGCCAACTTTGACACTCAACGTGTGTTTCAATAGGGTATTCCAAAATTAAACATTCTTAAAGCTCAGGTCATCTTATATTTTTTTTACATACAGCATTTTGTAATCGGATCGCAAATTTCAAAGATAGCGGTTTATTACCTTTTTTGCCAATTGGAATCACTGTGCGTCTTCGGTCTTATACTTTATTCGTTATGCCATGGGGTGACCACTTTTGGCTTTATGCCATTAGCAGGACACCTTCGACCGGTATGTCAGACGCCCCTCATTCTTATCGCCTTTAGACATACTCCGCCTAGTCGCCGGGCAGGGCGCATGACCCGCACCAAATATAAAATTTATAATTTAAAAACAAATTTTTCACTTACCTTGATGACACCAAGTAAACGAAGATAGTAATTTTAATTTATTAATTTTTTACTTTATTCGACCTTACTCTGGATAAATATTATTTATTATTTGGGCTCAAGGTCACTGTTTTTATTTTTAATAAAACTCTTATTTTTCGTTTTATCAAATATTATTTATTTAATTTTCGATATTTCAATCACCGTCGGTGATCTTCTTCTGGAAAAAAATGCAGAGTAAAGCTGTCCATTTTCTTCGAGAATGCAAAGATAGAAAAATAATATAATTCGTCAACAAAAAACAATTATCGCCTTGAAGATACTTAAGCGATATTTAGGCGATACTTCTCAAGAATTTAGATAGATGACACCTGGTGTTTGGATAAGATACCTTCATTTAGCAAGAACACCAAACATTATCCAAAGCACATACCTGGTCCAAGAATTCCCAAAAACTTGTACAAAAATCTCCACAAAATCCCAGAAGTTCCCCTGATTCCTAAAAACTTGGACAAACATCTTCCCAAAATCCTAGAAATTATGCAGATTCCCAAAAACTAGAACAAAAATCTCCCCAAAAATCTCAGAAGATAAGTGGATTCCCAAAAACTAGGACAAAAATCTGCACAAAATCCCAGAAATTTCCTGGAAAACAACGGAAACACCGAAAGCCGGAAAAATACCAAGGCGGCAACACTGAGTTTTTAAGGAATTTCACATTCGCGCCGGCCAGTTGCCTTCGTTTTGGATTGTTGTTACACGTATGTATTTCTTAGCAGTATTCGTTCCACGTATTTCTTACCATTATTCGTTCCACGAATTTGTTCCACGTATTTGTTCCACCTATTTGTTCCACTTATTTTTTCTACGTATTTGTTCCACGTATTTTTTCATTAAAACAAAAAAGTTCCCCCATCAAAAATACATTTATATGCTCCATAAAATACACACCACGTCCCATAAAGAAATTCACACCAATAAAATCATCGTTAAAAGCAAAAGATTTTATATCATATTTTGTGAATACTTCCTGGGTATGAGCTTTAAAGATCTTGAAACAATTTTCAAACACTCATGTGAGTCTTCGTAAGTGTAACAAAAAATAATGTAAAAGAATGAACAATTTTTTCGATCATTTGCATGCATGCTCCCCCTGAGAAAAGTTACCCACACTTATATCTCTAGCATAGAGTTGGAAAATGCTTTGCTATGATTTTTCCTAACAATTTACATTTTTAATGAATTTTTGTCTGTAGTAAACAACAAAATGAATTCGTTCTTTAGCTTAATTTAATCTACTGCTCCTAAAGCCAAAACAAAATAGTTTTCTTTTGACATCCAACTTATAAAAAAAATATGAAAAAAGAAGCAACAAAGTTAAAAGAATTGTTCAACAATTTGTTAATTTCATTTATATTCTTTAATACTCTACTCTTCTTTTGTGCCATTTAAATGGAAAACTTTTTCAAAGAACATTTTAAAACCTATTCAGAGTTCTTTATTTGCGTTAAGTGGCAACAAAATTTGAGGGTGGGTGTGACAAATTAGGCAGAATAAAAAAAGCAGAGATAAAAGGGAAAAGAAGCAAATGAAAAAAAAACAAATAAATGTTTAAATAAAACAGTGTCAACATTCATGAAATTTAAAATTTTTATTAAGACATTTAAACAGTTGTAATTGAGTGTATGAGTAGATGTAATAATACATAAACGAATGTTACACAATGAGGAAACGTTCAATATTTCAGCAGGAGCGATTTAATTGAAATGCAAATAAAATAAATGTTTCTTTATATTTTTTATAGATGTATTAAATGAATTTTTTCTGTATAACAAAGCACTGTGTATGGTCAAGAAAAAAAGTCTTAAAATATTGATATTTATAGAAACTTCATCCATTTAGATAGTGGTACACATAGGAACGCGATTGTAGCGGCCTCCGGAAACAGCATGTTATTCAGTTGTGCTTGCATTAATAACACTATGCAACAAAATGAAACTTTTGTCGTGATCTTTGATTACCACTATATTTTTTGATGTGTTATAGTCCCCTAGCTATAAAAACAGCTGAAATTTTAAATTCGTTTTTTTTTTTGGTATTTTTCAAGAGCCTGTTCCGCAGATTTTGTCATTAATTACAAGAACACTAAAAAGCTTAAAATAAAATTACCTTTTAGCCATTTTAGTATAATTTTTTATATATTCAACGGTTTTGGAATTCTTCCGCAATGATGAAAAAAGTCGAAAATGGCAAAACTTACCATGTTTCTAAGCGACTCATAGAGCCACATATACTAAACATAAAATAAGGTTTATTTCATGAAAATCAATGGATAAATATTAATTTTATGCACAATAAAGTGAAATTACTTGATTGAATTTCGAAGAGCCTGCTCCGCAGATTTTATTATAACTTATGAAAGACTCATCCAATTTGGTTAGAAATTAATTGAAATTATTTGAATTTTAGCCTTCTTTAAGATATCTTAACATAATTTTTTTTTATATGCTTAAAGGTTTTAGTGTTATTCAGAGTGAAATATTATAATTAAATTTTTTTTGTAAAATTTAAAATTTTTATTTTTTAAAAATTCATAAAAATTTAAAAATGGCAAAAGATAACAAGTTTTATAGCGCTGGATCATGAAGCTACTTATATCTAAAATGAATTATGGTATATTATTCGATTTTATTCATAATAAAGCAAAAATTTCAAATGTTTACACTGTACAACATAATAAAATTAGTTTTAAATAACAAGCTTCTGGGGACTGATCCTGGTAGAAGGCACCGAAGAAATATATATATTTGTATCGGCGTTTTAAAACTTTACATCTGAGACATATTTTACGGTTTAGCTAAATTTATTTACTACCCTTTTTCACATAGTTGTAGGGACTCGACATAGGATATCTTGTAGGACTTTCGGTTAGGGTAAAAAATGTGTCCACTACATTAACATGAAACACCACGAGAATCATTTATGTAAAACATTTTAGCCCGCCATATCGCCGTTGAAGGTGAGTTTTTTTCCCTTTTACTTAAGAAAGAGAATGCACACCGCAAAAAGTTAGAGGCCTTATATATTCCACAGAAACGTCTATCGCGGTGTTTTGCATAAAAGTGCTAAGCTTTTTTATTTTAGGTATACGTAGCTTCATTATCCACTAATAAAACTAGCAATTTGTCCATTTTTGATTTTTTATGCATTTTTATAAAAGAAAAAATTTTTAATTTTACAAAATTTTTTGTAAGCAATTGAGTTATGAGTTTTAGTTGAACTGTATGTGATAAATCCACTGGAATTTAATTATTTTGGCTTTAATATAATTTTTCAATTAAATTCTATTTTTATTTAGAACGAAATGTGAAGCATGTAGACAGACACCGGACTGTACGGAGGGTTGAACTTACATGTTTCGAGACCACCCGGTCTTCTCATCAGAGTTCTTTAACGCTTAGGCCACTCAACCAATGCCGTTAGTTTTAAGTCGCGTAGTTGAACATAATTTATCTTTAATCAATTTATGCTCTAGAGTTGCTAGAGTTGTTTTTCACCTTTTTCATTTTATAGTCTTTGGTATGCACTATTTTTCTTTTTATTTTCTTCTTATGGTAAGGTTAGGTTAGGTTGCACAGGTTGCCAGTTTAAATGTTAAAAACAGCCCACTTGGGTCCTTAAAAAGTACCTGAATGGGGAACGTGAAGGTAGGTAAAACCTCTTCTACATTTCTCCATTCAATTCAGTGCTGAACCAACCCAACGATCGGATGAACGAATTTATCTGTCTAATGTCGCAGTTTGATAAAGCTGCTAGATCCTGCAGCAACACACTGCACAGTGAAACCACCGTTTGCTCAGAAAGAGAGCGGGGCAGTGACAGAGGAGATGCTCTACTCTAGTATGCTCGCCCATATTTTAATTACTGATATTAGTGGATGAATGTTTTGCTCATTTATTTCAACAGTATGCATTCTTAGCTATTTGCCCTTAGAGCATTGTTGTTCATTTTAGCAAACAATTGTTTGTACTCTTTATTTCATTTCTTTTTATACTCTCTATTTAGTCGTTAATGCGATAGTGACGAGTGCAAAATTATGCAAAAATCAGCTATTTTCACTTTATTGTGAATACATGAAATCAATATTCATCCATTGATTTTCATGAAATAAAGCAATTTTTTTTTAATTGTAGTGTAATGTTACCTAAAACGTAAAGCGCCCTAATAAACTTTCCAATGGACTTTTTTTTTATAAATTTCGATGTATTTCACTAACATAAATATGTAAATCAGTGCAAAATGACTTTCCTGAACAATAATAGCGGTTTTAATAAAAAAATCAAAAGGGAAAAGACCTGACTGACCAATTACATTATTTAGCTGATTTTTTGTTCCTCCTCTAAAATTATGAGAATGTTGGTTAGGGCGTTTTATCATCAGTTTATAAAAATCGTAATTTTTTGCCATATTCGATTTTTCATAAATAAAACAAGACAACAACAATTTCGCCAAAAATTTAATTTTCATCACTGCGGTCTGAATAATTCCGAAACCGTTGAATATATAAAAAATATCATTCGATGGGAACAAAGTTTTTTAAGGCTTTTTGTATGAAAATTTATTTACATCTTTTTAAGTTATGATAAAATCAGTGAAGCAGCCTCTTAAAAAACCCTAAATTAACAAAAATAAAATCTTTAATATCGTCTGTTTTTGTAGTTGGGGGATCATAACACATCAAAAATATAAACAGCCATGTCACAGATTCCGTTCGGATTGATTTTGATTCCGTAGTTGTCAGTCCGAAAAAGTACATTTTTGGTCCTTTGGATTTCGTTTATTTTGTATTTCGTTTTTACAATGATAAAGTTTTTATACCTTGAGGCGTTTGTTTACTCTTGTTTTTAGATGCAAAGCTCACATTGAGCTTTTTATTAACATGTAAAGCTCATGCCCAAATATTTATTTAACCCTCCTAAAGCTATGCACGTTTTTTTAGTATTTAATGCAAATGAAGTCAGTAGAAAGGTGTTTTTCAATTCTACTTTGATATTTAAAAGTGGTTTGATTACGAAGAAAATTTTCGTTTTTCATTTTCTGAAGAAGCAACTTGCGGAATTGAAACCTCTTCCTATCGAAATGGTATTCTGTGACATGGCTGATAGTATTACTTCTTTGCATTTTTCTTGTTGCATAGTGTAATTAAGTTTTTTGTTCCTCATTAGGCCGTTAATATTTACCAAATGTCCACAAACATCCTTTCACTGTAGTGAGTTTCCATAATTTTGCTTAAGAGCTTTCGATTTATTCATAAAGAGCGCAGAACTTGATAACAAACCACTTTATCAAGTGTTTGTCTTGGGACATGATGCCTTCAAATTAGTCTCTTCTTTTCAAGCCAACTTATAGTTTTTTAACTTCTACTACTATCTGTATGATAAACGACTAAGAGCCCAAGTCAGCATGAATATATACAAGTTTTTCCACAAATAAATACTGTAGTAAAATTTTCACAAACATTTTTATATTGATGAACAACTTTACATTTAGCTTCATCAAATTGAAAAATGCCTGTCCTTTTATTAACTTTTTACGCTTTCAAGTGTCTCAGCATTTTAATTTGTAATAAACTTTGTTAAATTTTATTTCAATGCCTTTTCCTCATTAAGAATTTCTTTGTTTCTCACAGACCTCCTGTCCTTTGTCTTAATGCCTTTCATATGTTGCTTTTCCTCTCACATATGCTGTACACACAGCCATCCAGCCAACCACTTCATTCCAAAATATGCACAAATAAAGCTTACAACTTAAAAGCAAAGAAAAAAAACGAAAGATAAGCTTGTTCTTTAGCCCCCATCCAAAGCCCTTATTGTACTACTCGTACATGAAAAAGGATAAAACCTCAAGTTAACCTTATTTACACACAGTAAAGCCTGTCAGTAATTAAACTTACCATATCTATCTTGGTATTTGTGTGTGTGTGTGTGTGTAAAGGAAATACTGTTGCGAAAAAAAAATATTAACCTGAAGAGCAACGCGAAGTATATTCAGTCAAGGTAAGATGTGGCAGTGTGAGAAAAAACCGTGATAAGTCACCGCTATGTGGTTTTGGGCAAAAAAGAATAATATATATCCTGAGATGCTGAAAAGAAGATGAACAACAAACCAAAAGAAAAGTTGAATTGCATTCAACCGCAAATTTATTGTTTAACGAAACGTATGAAATGTTGAAGTGAATATAAGCAAACACCCACAGCTAAAACAGTGGTTTAGTTAGATAAGCAAAGTTAGAAAATAACAACAAATAAGCTTTTGTTAATAAATGATAGTAAACTACTTTTTTCATATTGTAAAAATTTCTCCCAAATAGCGAAAATCATAGAGAACGAAAGAGGCTCTGGTGATGGAGATGTGCTGATCTTCTCAAAATGACTTATTATAAGGCTATCGTTTAATTTATTAATTTACTAAAATTTTTATGTGTATAAATAAATTTTTACGGCATTGAAGCCTGATTCAATATTCCTTAATTTGAGCCTAGAAAAATAAAATAAATATAAGAAATGGTATTAAAATTGTTTTAGCTTTAATCTCCTGCCAAACCAGTGTCTTCATAATTGCTGGGTACTGTCTTACCAACGAAAAAGCTGAAATATTTAACAATTTGTTGAAATTTTATTAAAGGTTACTAATTGATGACATTGAGGTTTGCTCGCAAAAAAAAAAAAAATGCCAGCAAAAAGCCAGAAAATAATAAGAAAAACGTGTCATAACAGCCAAACCTGTTAACTAAACCAATTGCTACAGCATGAACAGAATGTTAAGAAAATGCGACCTGGTTTTTACACTCACTTAAACTTAAAAATAGATTTGTGTACACACAAAGACATATACAGAAAATAGCGTAGGAGTATGCACTAAACATTAAGCATCAGCAGGTTTTTGCATTACCGATTTTACTTTTTTTCGCATTTCCTTAATTAATTTAACCTGTATAATTACAAGAATTTTTTAGTGATTAGTACACGTAATTAAAGTTATTATACGTATGTGAACATTAAAATGAAGCAGTAAATTAAAATGTAATATAAATTTGAAACTTTTTATCTAACAATTTCTTGAGCAGATGATAGCGAAAAAGTAAAGAAGTTACAACTTAACCAAACCGTGATAGAAATTATCTTATTGGGTTATATGTATACGAATATAATAGTTTATAGACAAATAAATTATCTGGCCAAAACTGCAGAGAGGAAGAACTACTGTGGTAAGCAGCATACCAGAGCAAATCTCCTATGAAAAGCCATTAGCTCGGAACGATATAAATAAAGTGCAACTTTGACTCGCAAACGAAGGGTTCCGTACGAATACCATAAACATATGTATATCCCTTTGTTCTGTTTTGGCGATTTTTGTTTTGTTTTTGGGGGATTTTTAATTTGAGCGTTTATTTGTTTCGACGAAATTTTTAATTTTTTGACGATTTTTTAGTTTTGTTGATTTTTTTTTCGTTTTGGTGCTTTTTTCGTTTCAGCGTTTTTTTTCGTTTTGGCGTTTTTTTGTTTGAACTATTTTTTCATTAGGAGCTTTTTACTTTTAGTTTTGGCAATTTTCTTTATTTTGGTGCTTTTTTAGCGCTTTTTTCATATTAGCGTTTTTTTTTTCGTTTTAGTAATTTTTTGATATTGGTTTATTTTAGTTCGTTGTTTTTTTGTTCTGGCGCTCTTTTCGTTTTGAGATATTTTTAATATTTTAGCGATTTTTTAATTGTAGTTATTTTTTTTTTTTGATTTCAATGTTTTTATTGGTTTTTGGCGATTTTTTTAATTTTGACAAGTTTTTCCATCTTCGGATTTTTTTATTTTTGGCGTTTTTTTCGTTTTAGCAATTTTTTTTTCGTTTTGACGATTTTCTTGCATTACCTGAAATGATACCCTTCTACTTTTAGCGTTTTGTTGTTTGTTTTGGCGATTTTTTTTATTTTGGTGCTTTTTTAAGCGCTTTTTTCATATTAGCGATTTTTTTCGTTTTATTAATTTTTTTAATATTGGATTTTTTAGTTCGTTGTGTTTTTGTTCTGGCGTTCTTTCCTTTTTAAGATATTTTTAATATTTTAGCGATTTTTTAATTGTAGTAATGTTTTTGATTTCAACGTTTTTATTGGATTTTTGGCGATTTTTTTTATTTTGACAAGTTTTTCCATCCTCGGATTTTTTTAGTTTTGGCGATTTTTTCGTTTTAGCAATTTTTTTCGTTTTGACGATTTTCTTGCATTACCTGAAATGATACCCTTTAATTATTAATTTTGTTCGTTTCAAGAGTCTAATTACGTATTAATGTTCATAAGATACAGCTCCGTTTCAAAATTACATTGCCAGATAGACTACCCTTTAGTTTTTAATTTGTTTGTTTTTTTTTAGCATTAGTTACCTTCAGTTAGTTGCCTTTAAAATGCGGCAATAGCTGTAAAATTCCAACACTTTACCTATTACGGGTTAAAAGATGCAGCTAATTGACAAAATTACATGTTCAAAATTACATGAGTTGATAGAACACCCTTTAATTTTTATTTTGTATAAATTTCAGTATTTATTGGTTCTGTCTGTATAATAAAACACTAATTTTGAAAATATTAAGTCTATATAAATATATCAAGTGTCTGTATATATTACATTACGAATTTAACATGTTTCGTTGCTCGTTTTAGAATACCCTTTAATTTTAAGCGTTGTAGCGGCCAAAGTTACACATAATCTGTGAAAATTTCAGGTCTGTAGCTCTTACGGTTCTCGAGATAGAAGCCTGTGACAAACAGACAGACGAAAGCAATAGAGTTCCTTTTCACCTTTGGTGTACTGGGGCCTGGAAACAGGATAATAGCTCTAACTAATGGCGACGCACAGTGCTTTGTTCCCATATAACAATGGCACAAAAAGAAAGAGTTGACGCAGACTTCTAAAATTTAGTGTAGTACTTACATTTACTTTAGTTAAGAAAAATTAAAATTAAAAAAAAAAAAATCAGACCAAGGACAGGACTACCTCCCATATATCCTGAATTTTAAAATTTAAATTTTAGCTACAGTTGTTATCAGAATGTGGCAAAAATTGGTACCTGTCTCTAAAATGTAGCATTCTAGCGCTGTTGTAAATTTTATTTCATTCGGTGCAAGTAGATTACTGCCTCACCTACATCCTTTGTCTCAAAAACTAAATTTTAGCTGCATTTATGATTAGAATGCACAAAATATTAATAAATATTTCTAAAAGTATGTGTTTTAGCTCTGTTGTAAAGTTTGTGTCATTCGGTGCAAGGACATGACTACGTCCCATATATCCTTTTTCTTAAAAACTAAATTTTAGCTGCATTTATGATTAGAATGCACTAAAACTTAATAAATATTTCTAAAATTATATGTTTTACCTTTATTTTAAATTTTGTTTTAATCGGTGCAAGGACATGACTAGCTCCCATATATCCTTTTTCTCAAAAACTAGATTTTCACTACATTTATGATTAGAATGCACTAAAAATTAATAAATGTTTCTAAAATTATGCTTCTTAGCTCTGCTGCTAGTTTTGTTTCATTTGGTGCATGGACATAGCTACCTCCCATATATCCTTTTTCTCAAAAACTAAATTTTACCTGAAAATATAATCAGAATCGAGCTACAGGTATTTTAAAATCCAAAAAAAAGCGGTGGATATTATTACTGTTCCCGATAGGTAAAGATCTAATCTAAATGGTCCCGTTCTCACTTTTTGTTGATATTTGTACTGATTGCCTTTTATTGAGTATAAAAAAACGTTGAATTTCTTAAGTATTTGCAAAAAAAAAATTTAATTTGAAGTCCCATAAAATTTCTATTTTACAAGTTTTCGTAATAAAACTTACCCCACATAATCTCGTATCATGTATCATGATATCAGCAGGTAAAAAATGTAACTTTGAAAAATTTTTTTTATAAACACCTAAAGACGACAAATATGTAGTCCATCACTTTTGCGTTCAAATTATCCAATTTTAAGGTGTCGTAGCACCATCAAGAAACATTTTCAAGCGAACATGTTTTGTATTTGTCTTAAATGGACAATTACCTTTAAAATGATACCCAGTTTGTTATGTTATAACTCTATGCATTTATGTCTATTTATGTCTATGAGACACAGCACTGTGCGACGATAGGATATCTTATAGTATACTAGTAGACTTGGGTCCAAATCGTTGGAACTCGTTCAGCAGTCAGTTTTAGACATAAATCTATGATCACACCCATGTAATTTAAATGAGTTTGATAATAAGTTTGCGATCGTGTAGTAGCATGTTTGCTACTACACCCAAGGGATCGCAAGTTTCAAAGTTACAGATTTATTACCCCTTTTTTCCAATTGGAACAATTGTGGGATTTTTGCTTAGATATGCAGTTAATTTCTCCCTTCAGGACATGAATTTTGTCCGATAAGCACCATTCATTGGCGTGTTAAGCTTTGTGAAAAATTTAGAATTCTTCTCCATAGCAAGAATTTCCAGGCTTGCATAAGAAGGTTTGGTACAAAAGAGATCCTTTAGTAATTATACTGAACCTAAAAGTTTGCGAATGCACTCACTGCATGCGGGCTATTCAAACAATTTAATATTTATTTTCTGTTTAGTTCTTTATCATTTTAGCTTATATAAAGATTTATATAAAATATTTATAGATCTGACCTGTTATACTACATTGTAATGTGAATGTCGTTCCGTCTGCTAGTTGTTTATTTTTTGTTCCATTAATTGTGCCAGTGTGTGTCGTTTTTAGCTTTTAAAATAACCAGATATTATGCACCTTCTGCATACAAAGAAATCTATCAAATAATCTGTACTATTTTCTCAATTTTATTGTTTGATTCTTTTTATATTAAATCTCTCCCCAAAAAGTATAAAAAAGGAAAAGTGTTAACTATGACAAAATGCATAAACATTATTTCCACACGATTAATCAATTTCTTTGAATTCAATGCACTCTGGAAATTCCTGTCCTTTACTTCTGCTTTAGATATTTGTTTGTAGCTATTATTGTCGAACAATGTTCAGAGCACAGCATTCAGACATTAGACATTTCATACATTTTATGTTAATACTGACTAAAGTTTTGTATTTCAAGTGTAGATGATGTATGGAAAATTTTAACAAATGTGTATGTTTTTCCAAGCGGCTGGCTTGATCTTTAAATGCCCTACGAATATTGGTTTTTAATTAAAATTTTGTTTGATGTTTAAAATTGGGATTTGTGGATAGAAATATTCAAAGGAGAATGTTTGTTTTGTATGGTTTTAATTTTAAACAAATAATTGATTTTGGCTACATTTTTATGCATGAAAAATTCTATGATATTTCAAAATCCTAGTGGAACAAACTACTGAACCTTTAACTGTACGAATACAAAACGTTTAATAGGGTGCCAAACTGCAACATATAAATCACAATGTATCAACAACGACATCATCATTATCTTTATTCTTGTCGCCGTTATTATAATCATGATCCTTATTCTCAGCTTGTTGTCATAAAATGGTAACTCAAAATACATTATCTATGCATGTATGCATGTGTTTGTATGAATGAATGTGTTCAATTTCAAATACTTAAGGGGACACTAAAAAAGAAAAAAACACATCGTTGCATCCTTATTCAGACTGACAAAAAAAAGAAAGAAATAAAACAAAATGTTGCAAACATCATTAATTCAAACAATGAAAAATGAAATATGACTAAATTTACACATGTCAAATAATTTGATTTCAAAAGTTGAAAAAGATAAATATTTGAATTAAATTTATTTAAATAAAGGCAGAAGCAAACTTTTGAAGATAAGCTTCTCGAGCAAAAGAAACTTAGGGTTTTGTTATCTTAGTTCATATAAATAAAGCATATTTAAATCACATTTAATATGCTGCTAGAAATATCATTGAAATTTATATCGTAGGAGTTTTTTCATAATAAAAAGGACCTTTAATATCGAAAAATTATACAAAAATATATCTTATTAGTCATGGTAAGAAATAGTAACTCAAATACTTTTATTATCTTGGAGTTTGAAATTATGAATTTATGAACTTCGCAGCTTTTCCTTTATCACGTTCGAAAATTTTATGCAAGCCATTTCAATTAAAGTCGTTTATGTAATTTAATGCTTTTAATTAAAAGTTCTTGCTTTAAATGTTTCTGTCATAGAATAGTAAAATTCTTTAAAGCTTTGTGTGTGTGTGTGTGTAGCATTAGTGTGGCCGTAAAAAATTAAAATTTGGATTTCTTCAAGTCTCATATCATAAACCGATGGGTATTTATAAAAAACTACCTTAAAAAAATTTCAACTCAATAAGCTGAGATTAAGGCGTGTCGCACGCCCACAAAAGTTTGAGCAAATGGTCTTTTTCTGCTTTTGTGTCGCATAATTTAATTCTCTTTTGGCCACATTTTAGAGCGAGCGAGCAAATTTAATAATATTAAATATATTTAATATAATTTGTAGATAAATTTGAAAAACTCGATGGGCGTTTTTTTAAAGCGATTAACTTAAAATTTCGTGGAAAAATTCATAGTTTTCGTTCAATGCATTAACTGATTTAAAAGGTCAAATACAGGCATTTTTTAAGTCTATGCTGTTGAAATATTAAAAAATAAAAATTTTAGTTTTGAAATTTTTTTTTAAAAATTTAGCCATTTTTCACTCTCATTTCAAAGTCTTGACTTTGATTCCATTTAACGACTACATGAATTGAGATAACTAAAATTTTTCTCTACGTGTCATCAGGAATTGTGTCTAAAGTCATAGAAATTTTTTTCGAAAATTTTGGCTTTGCTATTACCAGAGATATTGACGAAATAAAGAACAAGGCCGTGGCCAACTAACTAAAATTTTAAAATTTAAAACTAAATATCTTTGAAAATATTAAAGATATTTTAATAAAATAAACTGTATTTTCTTTATTTATTTTTAAACTTTGCACCAAGTTTAAATTCATTACAATGGGATAATCGGAATTCTCATGGCATTATTCTTATAATTCTTATGACAATAATGCCATGAGGATTTAAATTATTTTATTTTCTGTGAGACACAGAACCTGACCGAATATTTGTAAAAATTGTGATGCCGACAAGGTTTTACATGCCCGAGGCATTCAACTTTTACAACCTGTAGCTCAATGTGAATTTCAACAGGATGGTCAAATTTTACACACATCCTCTTGTAATCGGCTCTCAGGTTTCAAAGATACAGATATATTACCCTTTTTTCCCCCATTGGAACCACTGTTGGTCTTCGGCCAGCTAGTTTCGGCGTTATGCCATCGGACGGCCACTTTAACGTTATGCCATTGGCGTACCAGCTTCGGCCGATAACGTTCGGCCTGCCACGTTCAGTTGCTATGCCAGACGCCCCCTCATCTTTATCGCCCTTTGACACACACCGCCTAGTAACCGAACTCCCACCAAATATAAAAGTTATAATTAAAAACAAAAATTTCACCTGCCTCAATGACACCAAGTAAATAAAGATAGTAATTTTAACCTCTAGATGGAAAAAGAAGATAATTAGTCGACAAAAACAAGTATTGCCTAGAACGTACTTAACCGATACTTCAGCGATACTTAGGCGATATTTCTCAAGAATTTAGAAAAACACCTGGTGCTTAGATGAGACACCTTCATTTAGCGAGGATACCTAGCATTCGCAAAGATAGAAACCTTGTCCGAGAATTCCCAAAAACTTGGACAAAATCCCATAAGTTCCCCAGATTCCCAAAAACTTAAACAAACAATTTTCCAACATCGCAGAAGTTCCCATAATTTCCAAAGACTAGGACAATAATCTGTCCAAAATCCCAGAAGTTCCCAGGATTCCCAAAACCATGGACAAAAATCTCTCCAAAATCGCAGAGCTTCCCTGAAAAACAACAGCAACACCGAAAATTAGAAAAATATCCAAGGCGGAAACACTGAGTTTTTAAGGAATTTAACTTTCGCGCCGGACTCTTGCATTCGATTTGAATTGTAGTTACACGTATGTATTTCGTACCAGTATTCGCTACACGTATTTCGTACCAGTATTCGTTAGACGTATTTGTTACACGTAATTTCTCATTAAATAGTTTTTTCCTCCCAGCACAGAAAACATTTATAAACTGCATATCATATGTACAACGTAATTTCAACAATTATTGCCTGGAAGATACTTAGACGATTGTTAGGCGATACATCTCAAGAGTTTACCTGAGACACCTGGTGTTGAACCGCTCAGCCTTCATTTGGGAAGAGCACCAAGCATTAGCCAAGATCTGAACAAAGGGCTCCAAGCAACTTGGACAAAAATCTTTCCAACATCCCAAAAGTTCCCCGGATTCCCAAAAATTAGAACAAAAATCTCCCCAAAATCTTAGAACTTCCTCGGAAAACAACAGAAACACAGATTAAAAAAAAATGGATTGCAAATTCACGTCATCGGTCCAAATAACTTAAAAAACAGCTTTCAGTTCTAGGGAACGAAAAAATTTACCGAAATTTGTAAATTAGTGTATATAATCATTTTGAATTTTTTGATATCTGTGGGCTGTTTATTTTGTTAAATGTAGGATTTAGATAAAAGCCATCAAAGCAAGACCTCTTGAAAACTGCACAGACAACAAGTTTATAGAAGATTTTTTTTGTAAATACTATATTTGTTAAGTTATGTGACATAAAAGATAGAAAAAGAGCATTTGCTCACATTTTGGTGGGCTTGCGTTATGTCTTAATATTAATTGATTGACCTGAAATTTTTTTCTAGAGTATTTTTTTTTTATTAATTCCCTTTACGTCTCATACCCCAACAGACGTGAATAAACCCAATCTAAAATTTTCTACGACCACTCCAGTATGTAGTGCTCTTTTATACTGATTAAATTTCCTTTGATATCGTACTATAATGCCCTTTAGTGTAGACATACACCTTTTTGTTTTGTGTCTTTTGTGATTAAACGTTGTTGTTTTTTTCTTATTTCCTTTAAAAAAACATTTCTTTTTAATTGCATCCATCTACTGGCAATTAATATGAAGTAATTTATTTGTATTTACACAACCTTTTGGGCAAACACTTATAAGTAAACACTGAGAGAAAATTTTAAGGATTTAACTACGAAAAAAAATATATAAATCTAAAGTTATTTATTTAGTTTGGCTTAAGTTCGTTTTAAATTTAATCTTTCGATTAAATTAATTTTATTTTAGAAAGAAATTTTAAAGTATGTAATAATTGAACATTCAAAGAAAAATTTGGCTGTACGATAGGTTGAACTGACATCAGATGCTTCGACATATCACAGTCTTCTCATCAGAGTTATTTTCGCCCTAGACGATACTGCCAACGAAGGCAGCAACAACGAACGAGCGAAAGTCCTATTTATTTTTTCTTACCAATTAACTAGACTTTTGTCCAACTCGTTCGAACTCGTTCAGCAGCTCGTTTTAGACACAAACCTATGATCAAACCAATGTAATTTAAATAGGTTTGATCACAGGTTTGTGGCTAAAACGAGCTGCTGAACGAGTTCGAACGAGTTGGACCCAAATCTACAATTAACAGATGAGTCGCCATCTCGTGACTATTCTCAACTATTATCAGAATAAAGTTTTGGAACTTCACTATATTTCTTTATCATGAATTTATTTTCGAAGACAGCCAATTTTTTGAATTTTTGTCTGAACACTTTAAAATAGTATATTTATAGTATTTTAAATGATACGCAACACGATATATGTATAATAGACTTGGATCCAACCCATTCGAACTCATTCAGAAGCTCGTTTTAGACACAAACCTATGATCAGGCCCATTGAAATTACATGGGTTAGATCATTGGTCTGTATATAAAGCGATCTGCTGAACGAGTTCGAACGAGTTGGACACAAGTTTAATGCATAACCTTATATTGAAAATTTGAGACTTGGGCTTATTTCATTTAAACTCGTTCAGCAGCTCGTTTAAGACACAAACCTCATATCAAACTCTTTAAAATTAGATGGGTTTGATCATAGGTTTGTGTCTAAATTGATCTGCTAAACGAGTTCAAACGAGTTGGATCCAAGTCAAAAGTAGGTGAAATGAACTGGTAACTTTTAATGGGCGCGGCGTTACCCACTTTTATAATCATACATTTTTTTTACCGTCACTGAAACTCAATCTGTCTTAAAAGTTTTATAAGAAGCGAATAAATAGAAATAGTTGAAAAGTAATATTTACTTTGTATAGGCATGGCACTGCCCATCTTCCTTATCACAAATTTGTATTGCCGGAGAAACTTTCATTTCGATACATGCATCTTTGTCATTTTTACTATTTATTTTTATTCTGCCTGTATCTGTGGCCGCTGCAAAACAGTCATGGTAAATAAATATGTCCGGAAAAAATTACGATATAAAGTAGAAAAACTTAATTCACCTGTGCTTACACATACTCGTGTTTAAAAACCCCTCCAGAGTAAATAAACGTCGGCGTATTTGTAGTTTAAGTTTAATGAGAATTTCATAAAGGACAGTCATTCATTATAGATACACATATATTCATAAATGCAGCAGAAAAAACACTGAATGAAAAAATTATAATTAATTCATGCCACGGTGGGTCGGTTAACATAAATGTTAATTATAATAAGAAATCATATGAAAAATGTTTTAGTCTGGGTGAGGCTTTTGGGAATACAATAGGCGAAACTGCTTTTGAGTTCATATGCTTTAATTTCATTTCTTTGTTTTAAACTTCTTTGCTTAAAATATTAAAGAATGGGAAAGTCAAATAAATATTGCAAGTCTCGTAACATATAAAGTACCCTGAAGTATAATTTCTTTGTATAAGCCGGAATTGGCCATAGTTCTAAATATTGTTTAAGCAATAAGAGCTGTATTTCAATCAAATCGATGTAAAAGTTATGATTTTATTCGCAATTAAAAGAAGGTACTTCATTAACAAAAATTGCGATTTCCTTACAACAATAAAAAAGCAAAAGCTTTAATGAGCATATATATGGCTGATCCTTAAAGCGCACTTTAGTTGCCTTAATCATACCAATAACTTATGCAGGATATAATTTTTCAAATCATCCTTTTAAATGTAAAATTAGTATAATTTTAAACATTTGAGCAAATGTTTTTTTAATGCTCTACCCCTGCCACTTCAAGAGGATTTTTTTTAACAAATAGCCATGTCTGGCCCTAAGCTATTTTTATGTATGTTTAATTAAAGGATATTTTTGATGTACAACATAAATATTTATCTTGTATGTAAGTGAGTAAAAAGGGAATACAATGTCTGCATGCATGTTTTCATAGATGGAATATTTTGTCTGTTAGTTTTTTTTGTGCAAGCTCATTTGCTCTATTGTGTGTGTGTGTGTGTATGTGTGAATGCTTATTTGCTTTGTATATAAAAGTCTTTGCAAGTGTTTGTTTCTGTGGTTGCTGAATTGTTGTTATTATTATTTAAATAACGTAATTATCCAGCATAATGCCAAAATACAAGTATTTATTCATTTATGTTACCACACACTTACGCACACAAACACACATACATATTTCTGAAATAACATATATGTACATATATGTATGTAGTATATAGTCATACTTATATACACAATTAATACTCATTTAAATAAAGAGGTTTTATTAACATTTTTTTAGTTTTGCTATAAAATTACCAGAATGTAAAGTAATACAGTCTTATTTCTCTTTTGCAAATCCAATGGTGCTCTATAGGAAAAGTCAGAAATATTATTACATGTGATAAATTTTCTTTAGGAAAATTTTTTTCTTTAGAAAAATTATCCCATGTGATCAATTTGCTTTAGAAAAATTATCACAAGTCATCAACTTTCTTTAGAAAAACTATCATATGCAATAAATTTTTTATTAAAAATGACCACATGTGATAAATTTTTTATGAAAAATGATTACATGTGATAAATTTCCTTCAACAAAATTATCACTTGTGATGAATTTTCTCTTCTAAAAACATTTATTACATGTGCTAATGTTCTTATCACATGTGATAAATTTTCTTTAGAGAAGTTATTACATGTGATAAATTTTCTTTAGGAAAATTATTAATGATCAAAAATCTTCTAAAGAAAAATTATCACATGTAATAAATTTTCCTTAGAAGAGCTATGACAAGTGATATATTTTCTTTGGAAAAGCTATCACATGTGATAAATTTTCTTAGAATAATGATCACATGTGATGAATTTTCTTGAGAAAAATTATCTAATAAATTTTCTTTCAGAAAAATTATCACTTGTGATGAATTTTCTCTTCTAAAAACATTTATTACATGTGCAAATTTTTTTTATCACATGTGATAAATTTTCTTTAGAGAAATTGTTACATGTGATAAAATTACTTTAGAAAAATTATAATTCATCAAAAATTTTCTAAAGAAAATTTATTATATTATTATCACATGTGATAATTTTTCTTTAGAAAAGTTATGAAAAATTATCACATGTGATCAATTTGCTTTAGAAATATTATCACATGTGATAAATTTTCTTTTGAAAATTATGACATGTGATAATTTTTCTTTGGCAAATTTTCACATGTGATCAATTTTCTTTAGAAAATTATCACATGTGATCATATTTCCTTAGAAAATTATCACATGTGATCAATTTTCTTTAGAAAAATTATCACATGTGATTAATTTTCGCTAGAAAAATTATCACGTGATCAATTTTCGTTAGAAAAACTATCACATGTGATCAATTTTCTTTAGAAAAATTATCACATGTGATCAATTTCCTTCAGAAAAATTATCACATGTGATCAATTTTCTTTAGAAAAATTATCACATGTGATCAATTTTCTTTAGAAAAATTATCACATGTGATCAATTTTCTTGAGAAAAATTATCACATGTGATCAATTTTCTTGAGAAAAATTATCACATGTGATCAATTTTCTTGAGAAAAACTATCACATGTGATCAATTTTCTTGAGAAAAATTATCACATGTGATCAATTTTCTTGAGAAAAATTATCACATGTGATCAATTTTCTTGAGAAAAATTATCACATGTGATCAATTTTCTTGAGAAAAATTATCACATGTGATCAATTTTCTTGAGAAAAATTATCACATCTGATAAATTTTCTTTAGGAAAATTATCACATGTGATATATTTTCTTTAAAAATTTTTTTGTATTATAAATTTGGTATGATAAATTTTCTTTATAAAAATTATCACATGTGATATATATTCTTTAAAAAAAATATAACTTATTTTGGTATTATAATACAGTTTATTCCTTTTATTCTCTGTTGTTAACTGATATGGTTGATGTGGCAACCAGACTATTCTTTTGTAAGGACAAGTAAGGACATCACATAATATATATTTTTCGTTTAATTTGCGTATTCTGGCAATGAAATCGGTTTAAAATATGTAATTTATATAAGTGTGTACATGATTACAAAAGCAGATAGCACTCATATTCGTCATTTTTATAGCATGATTAAAATGAAAAAGGTCCTTTTCAAGGGTTAAATTATTTCATGCTGTTAAATATATTTCTAAGCACTATAAAATTTTTACATATAATATTATTGTTTGTCAAATATATGTAAATTATGTAATATTGTTTGTAGAGTGCTAAGGATCAGAAATATAAAGCTTTTATATTAACACATAGTTGTTCTAAAGAAAGATAAGATACGTAATTCTAACAATTTCATTTTTTTTTAATTTTCTGGGTTGTACATTTTTCAAATTCGTAATAGAGTATAAATTAAACCTTTTTGTTTCATAATATATTAAAAACACTTGTAAAAATAAAATTAATAAAACTTTTTTAAATTTGGCCCAGACGTCTGCTTTTAGCCTCATATTTTGCTGTCTTTTTAATTAATTAAAGCCCCATTGTAGAAAATTAATTTTAAATTCTACTTCTTAATTTATTTATAAATCTTTTGCAACCTTATTTTAAAAATTCATAACTTGTAACCACTAAAATAAAAACACGTTTACTCATAAGCGCACACACATATATAAAGTCACACACATTTGCCTTTACTTCCAAAAAGTATTTTTCCTTTACATATTTCTCTTTATCTGTGTGTTGGACCCTTCCTTTAAATAAAATGTTTACACCCAAACACGTACAATTATTTGGACACAAAATTATTCAAGAACAATTAAGTGAAACATGCACAATTAGATTTTTTCCACCTCCAGGGGTCAGCAGGGAAACTAACTAACAAAATCTAGTAACCATCCAACAATAAAAACAACCACAAGGTTAGAAATTACTAATTGTATGGGTGAAAGTATAATAGGGAGTGTGTGTGTGTGTTTTAGGAAAAAAAAAACTATAAAAATGTTTAAACAATAGTAAAACATGATTTTACATGAACATACAGTCAGACAATATAAAGGATAATAGACTTGCATATACTGAAGTATACAGGTAGTGCGTAAACTTAGGGGAAAAAAGTACACATTTGTATTGAGACACAAACACACCCACTTTTCTAAATAAACATAGCAAATTACAGTGGGACGGACTGAGAAGCAATCTATACAAGTAAAAAACTGAAAAAAATAGTATGTCTGTCTCACTTACTGCCTGTCCCATAATGTCGATAAAAAATTTCATTCGTATACTTATATGGAAAACAAAAGCAAATTTTATTGTTTATTGTTGTTTTCAATGTAAATATACGAAAGAAATTTTCTTATCGACATGATAGGACAGACAGTTATTGCTTCTCTGCTTCTTCTCGTACAATTCCGTTTAACTAGCCAGTCCCACTGTGCCTTAATCCCAATTTTCCTTTACTAATAACTTTAACTTTTTGTGTATTTTTAGATTAATTTTAGCTTACATATACCTTAATACTTCTATGTGTTGCAGTAGAAGCTCACAAAATTGGTTATTTTTTCTTTCTTAAAAATTATACAATTTTAGGTGTTACAAAATGTTTTCAAATTCATTTCCTAAACTCATTCAAAGAGAAGTTTTTGGGTTTTTTTGCATTGTTGCTGTAACAAAGTGCAAGAATTAATTAAAAAAAACTATTTAATGTTCTATCTGCAAAATTTGAAAGCACTGGCTAGCATATGAGTAATATTAATCTCTGCTAAAGGCTTATTCATTAATCATACGCATTGTAGTTTGAAAATTTATACTATGGATTGTTTTTTTTACTTTATTTGATCGGGAAAGATGCAAAGTGATGCTTCTGGGAAAATTTAATATTACGAACACGTAAAAAGTTTTTAAGTTCTTTAACAAGGAATTAATTGTGTTCGAACGATATAAGATGAACTTTTTCAACCTTTATACTGGCTGTCATTGGGTTCTTTAAACAAAAATTGAATAGAATTATGACACTATGCAAAAAAATGAAATTTTCGCTTTGGCCTTTGATGACCACAACATTTTTTTTATTGTGTTGTTTTTCTAACTACAAAAGCTGTTGAAATTTAAAATTCTATAGATACTTTTTTTAAATTTTTTTCTAAAATTTTGGATTTTTCAACATAGCTTGGGAGTGAGTGTATTACAAAGAATACTTAAAAAGTTGAAATAAAATTACCTTTATGCCGTTATAGTATTAATTTTTTATGTAATTAATAGATCAGAATTATTCAGACCGCAATGATAAATTTTTATTTTGCGGAATTTGAACATTTTTAGTTATTAATAATTTATAAAAAACTGATAATGACAAATACTTACCTCATTTATTAGCTGACCATACAGGTGCATCTTGCATAAATAAAATAAGCTTTATTTAATGAAAATCGATGGATAAATATTGATTTTATTCACAATAAAATTAAATTACCCAAGTTTTGCAAAAACTTGAGTTTGAAGAGGCTTCTCTACAGATTTTATCATAACTTGACAAAGACTCGTCCAATTTTATTACAAATAAATTAAAATACTTCAGATTTTAGCCGTCTTTAAAGTATATAAAGTTTTTCTATGCTGGGGATAAACAATTTTTTTTAATGAAAAATACATGTAACAAATATGAGTAACGGATGATACTGGTAAGAAATACGTGTAACGAATACTGGTAAGAAATACGTGTAGCAACAATTCAAAACGAAGATAACAGGCCAGCGCGAAGGTAAGTTCCTTAAAAACTCTGTGTTGCCGTTTTGGTATTTTCACGGTTTTCAGTGCTGCCGTTGTTTTACGGGTAAGTTTCCTAATTTTTGGCAAGCCGGGGAGCTTCTGGGATTTTGGGGAGATTTTTGTTTTATTTTTTGGAATGCGGGGAACTTCTAAGATTTCGGGGAGATTTTTGTCCGATTTTTTGGGAATCCGTGGACCAAGTTTTTGTCTTAGCTAGTGGATGGTGCCGTTGCTAAATGAAAGTGTCTGACTAAACACCAGGTGTCTCAGCTAAATTCTTGAGAAGTATTGTTTAAGTATGGCTTAAGTATCGCCTAAGAATCTTCCAGGCATTAGTTGTTTTTTTTTGACGAATTATCTTCTTTTTCAATCTAGATGTTGAAATTACTATCTTCGTTTATTTGGTGTCATCAAAGTAGGTGAAATGTTTGTTTTAAAATTATAACTTTTATTTTTGGTGGGGGTTATGGCACGGATCCGGTGAATAGATGGAGTGTGTTGACGGCCCATAACTATCAGGAGGCGTCTAACATAGCGACCAAACGTGACCGGCCGAAGGTTATCGAGCGAATGTGGCGGCATAAGGCCGAAACCTTTACGCATATAGAAAAAAATTTTAAAATATCTTAAAGACGGTTAAAACTTAAGTTTTTTAAATCAACTTTTAATAAAATTGGACAAGTCTTTGCAAATTTTCATAAAGTCTGTGAAGCAAAAATCAGATAATTTCACTTTATTGTGAAAAAAATAAATATTTATCCCTCGATTTATGTGAAAAACTCTTTTTATTTGTAGTCTATTCAGCTTTATAATCAGTTAATAAAAATGACAAGTTTTTATCACTATTAATTTGTTTAAAATTTAAAAAAAAATAAAAATATTTAAATCTTTAAAAGAAGTATATTTCATCATTATTGTATGAATAATTGCGAAACCTTTGAGCTTATAAAGAAACTTATGTTAATGGTTTAAAGGTAATTTTTTTGTGTTTTGTTTGTGGTTTTTGTAATAACGGACAACCCTTTTCCAAGTTATGACAACATCAGCGGATCAGCCTCTTTCAAAATCCCAAATTTTAGAACAAAATTCTTTAAAAAAATTTATCAATAGAATTTAAAATTTCGGTTTTGTTTATGTCGTTAGGAAACTATAACACATCCAAAAAATATAGTGGTACTCCTTGGCATTTTTCTTGTTGCATAGAGTGATCTGTGCTAAAAAAAAATATTCATAGAGTTTCATAATGTTTTTTTTTCGCACCAGGTCAACTGTATTGGTTAGACTATTTTATATTTTTCAAAATTTTTACAGTTCATACGCATGTGACTGTGATAAAAACAGCACAACATTTTAGTGTGTCTGTTCAAGAATGGTTTAAGTAAATATTCCCCAGATAAAATTGCACAAGAAAATTGTATTGTTTTTCAACAAATTGAAATACCTGAAATTAAATAAAACGTACACATACACACTCATGCATTCACACACTCTCCTATTGCAAACTACACAGGAAACATTTTTGCCGACATGTCTGATATCTAAGAATTTACTAAACAATCACCTAAATTGTTTAAAATTCCCTCAGACATTTGATACAATAACTGGCAGTTTTCTGGTATGACGTTTCTGCACATTTTCTGTTTGCTAACATACGGCTTGATACTTACAGCAGTCACTTCTGCTCATTGTCAGATTTTAGTTTACGTAGAAATTCTCCTTTATCTCTTGAGAGTTTTCCAAAATTGTGTGGACATCTCGAAAATTCCTTAAGAATTTTCTAGGAAAGTTCTTAAGAATTCTTACTGAATTTTCTTGAACATACCAGAAAAATTCTTAGAATTTCCGTAGATTTTCATACCGACTTCGGCATCTTGTGCAGACTCTTTGACGGACCTTGGACCGAAGTCGGCAAAAATGTTTACTGGATGTGTGGGTAGAAAGTTAATAAGTATTGGTATAGCACACGATTTTGTGCATATAACATTAAGTGGTGAGTTCATACTTGTGTCACTTAATGCGTAATTGAAAGTTGTATTAAAAAAAAAGAAAATTATTTGCTCTCATAAAATGTTACACTTTGCACTTTTTATTTTTTGATATTGTTTAGTGGTAATTTTATTTATTTTCCTATTGCACAATTTCCAGTGGCCTTTTATTTTCAGTTTTTTTTCTCAACACTCAGTTTTATTTTTAAATGAGTCGAAGACCACCCCCAAATTTAAGCTGTATCCTCCTGCCAATTTATTTTGTTTTTATAAATAAAATTTAGTATTTTCCAACATGTGAAATGTTAATAAAAATTTTAAGGGCTTTTATTTGGTAGAGATGCTGGCTGGTTTATCTTGTATATTTTCTACTGTTCGTTGCACATTAAGTAAGTGAGGTATTTACGGCTTTAGTAGTCTATCTTTTTTAGTTTTAGTGTATTTTCATTTCTTTTCCTTTCATTTCATTTCGTTTTTATTTTATTTTATATTTTATTATTCACACACGAAGTTTTCATTTATTTGCTGAATACATGCGATTATTATAAATTTTATGGCAGGACATGTGCATTAAATGAAGGTAAGTATAAAATGCTAATAAAGTAAAGGTACACCTAGCACTGGTTTATCTTTGAAAAGGCTTTGGAATGGTGGGTTACTTTGTTTAAAGTTTTTGCATAAAATTGTTTGCTTCATTAAAAATAATTAGGTACACGGCAAATGTGCGTGTAACTCACATTCTATCCTGTGGAGCTGTGTCACCATTTGTAACACTTTTCAATAAATTTTTAGTATGAATTCTCTAATACGTACCAAATCTTTTCGAAGAATTATCAAAATTTATATTTTTATTAGTTAAATTATGTGGCTTACAGTGTATTGAAGGTAATTTTTCATATATTTTAGGACATATGTAATTTTCGGTATACAGACATATGAGGATTTTTTCGGAGTAGCTTCAATTTTTCGTTTAGTAAGTATTTTCTTAGTAGACTAGTGACATTTTGGTGCATATTTAAATAAGGTATATATATCGAATTTTCGGAGAAGTTTTGATTTTTTCGGATTAACTTCCATTTTTTGTAAGATTTCGCTTTCTTAAACAAAGTGATGGGTTAAGTTTCTTAAGCCTTTTTGAATTTTCGGAAAATTTTCGCATATTTTAAGTTTGCGTTGCGTATAAAATTTTCGAAGATTTTTTGTTATTTTCGGAGTATTTTCGATATTTGAGCTTTTGCGATTTTGTTAGTAAAATAGTGCGATATATTGTGAATTTAGAGTACTTTAAAGGCATTTTCGAATATGAATCTTATTCCGAATTTCTAGAAAATGTTCTACTATTCGAAGAAATTTCGATATTTGTTCGAATTTATGAGTACAATTTTAGCGTATATGGTACTCTGCATTTAATTTCTGATTCACTTTTGAATATTTATTTTCGGACTATTTCTTATCTTCGATTTTTTGTAATTTTTCGGTTTCTGTATTGAAATAATGTGTTTATTGTGAATTTACACCACTTTTCATACATTTGCGCATACGATTTGAATTCGGAATTTTTTTTAATTTTTTCGGAGAAACTTTGATAAACATATTTACGAGTTTTCTATTGTATATGTAAAATAAGGGAGAAAAATTCGGTGAACTATTTTCTTTATTGTGTACGGTACTTTCGGATGTAGACGTAATGCGAAATTTTGGGAATATTTTTAATATTATTGGTGATATTTTAGGGCTTTTGTTGAATTTTGCGAATATTCTGAAAATTTCATTTATATTCGGAGTAACTTAAATTATTTTCTATTTTAGATTTTTTAGAGAAACTCTGTTGTTTTCGGAGAATCGATGGCATATTGGTTCAGATTGCGTTTTTTTTCGCAGAATCATAGATTTTTCGGAGTAGCTTTTTGATTAAAAAATCGCTAAAAAAATTACCAAAAAACGGGGAAAAATCGCCGAAATTAAAACACAAAAAATTTTAAAAATTGCGAAAACGAAAAAATCGTCAAAATGAAAAAGTACTAAAAGAAAAAATCGCCAAAATAAAAAAAGCACTAAACCGAAAAAAATCGCAAAAAAAAAAATAAAAACTAAAAACTAATAAACCCAATATAAAAAATAGCAAAAACGAAAAAAACGCCAATATGAAAAAAGCGCTGAAACGAAAAAAACACAAAAAGTAAATAAATCGTCAAAACTAAAAAACACCCAAAGCGAAAAAAACGCCAAAACAGAAAAAATAATACTAAAACTAAAAAGAACCCAAAATTAAAAAAAAACCCAAAACGAAAAAAATTGTCTAAATGAAAAAAACCCTAAAAGGAAAAATACACCAAAACGGAAAAATGGCCTAAACTAAACAAGTCTCTAAAAAAACTCTAAAACGAAAAAAAGCTAAAATTAAAAATGCAAAAAATGGACAAAACTACAGAAGGGATATACATATCGAGCCTTTGCTGCAATAGAGTCATAACTCAAAAAACGTGATTTTTGAGTTAATAATGCATAATTGGTCAGCATATCATTCATCATATTGTGCAAAAATTTCGTACAAATATCTTGTATACTCAACTCTTGAGAGAGGAATAACATTTTCTTTTACCATTAAGTTGTTAGTAAATTCAAAATTTTAATCTCATTTTCTATAAAACAAGTTTTTTTGAGTTATGACTCTATTGCAGCAAAGGATCGATTTGTATATTGCATTCGCACGGAACCCTTCGTGTGCGATTCAAAGTCGCACTTTACAGAATTTATTTTCCTTTTATTTTGATCGAAAGCTGCAAGCAATTTAGAGACATCCGTTTCTTTTTTATCGAAATTTTTCTTGACTCACTACAATGCCTGTAGTTAGTTTTTAAAACTCGTTAGAACCCAGTTAAATTTCATCACTTGTACACACTTTATGCCAAGTTTTCATTTCATTTCAATTTGTTGCACAGTGGCACCCAAGGAAAAAATTAGAATATTTTCAGTTTTCTCTAAAATATGACTCTCGAGGATAAAGTGTTTGCAAAATATGTTCTCTAACTCATGTATTATGAAAAGTTTGCACTCGTAAATACGCTTTCACATAAAAATAATTTATCTCATAAAAAAACAGGAAAGTTCCGTCACGCATATAAAACGAGAGTAATAGAAATTTTATATGGATTTTCATAAGACTATTAAAAATAATGCAGTTTAGTTTTATATCCTATTAGAATACAATTTTATATTTATTTTACAAATATAAAAAAGACTTACAAGTGATTTTTACTATATTCATTTCAGAATAATATTATGGAAAGCTCAAAGCCATATTTACGAAATAAAAGGGAATTTGGAAATTGCTTAATAATTATTTTTACTTACATTTAAAAAGACTATAGCTAAGGAAAATCGTTTGAACTTTTATTTTTGTTAATGCTTACAGCCATTAAAAATTGTTAAGTTTTTTTTCTTGTATATTAATTTAGCCAGAAATCGTTAAGAGGATTGAAAAACAAAAACAATCTGCTTTAAAAAATAGCAAAATGATTTTTAATCCTTAAGCTGTAAATAGCAAATAAACAGAAATTCTTTTAAGCAAATTTTTTGTGCAAATTTTTTGTAATTTTTTCTTGCCAGTATTGTTTCATTACCATGTAAACTTTTCTTTTTTTACCTTCACAATTTTACAAACTTGAGCACAAGTAGAAAATTTTCTTAAATAAGAGAAAAAAAATACAGAAAATTCTAAGAAATATTTCAACAGTGATTTGTTCAAAGGGTTTGCACAATATTGAAAGTATTGAAAATATACTACAAAGTATTGGCATTTAAAAGTATTTATACAAGCAGAAATACTCAATAGCAAGCAGCTGAAAATACTATTGGAAAAGAAAAGAAAAAAAAAGGAAAAAGAAAAGAATAAAGTACACGAAAAACTATAAAACCACTTAAGACACTCGAACAAAGTGCAATTTTTTCTCTTTTGATTTCGAAAGAAATGTTAGGCCTTTTTGAAAAAAAGCAAGCAAACTTCAAATTTTAACAAACATGAATGTAATGAGAAATTGTAAATGACAGTAAACGAAGAAAAGGATTTGTGATAGAGAACATTGCTTTAAGTTCATATTTAAACCCTTTAGGAGCGCTATAAATTGGAAGACATATTTGTCATGAGTACTGTGTTTGGCGCTGGTATATTTGAGGACTTGTAGCAGTATACACAGAAAAAATTATGATAGCTTTTTTTTAAACAAACATGTTTTTGAAACTGATTTTAAATCTTTATTATTGTCTCTATTTAGTTTGATAAATAATTTTGTTTGACTTATTATTTCATTTCATTTACCTACCGCCAATATTGGCAGCCTGATAAGATTATGAAATTCTCTAATTTATTTTTTAAATTTCTCTAAAACATTTTTTGATTGAAACAATTTGTTTATTGAAAAAATCAGATTTTTTTTTTAAACAAATTATTACAAATTTTTGCATTTGAATTTACAAATTTCTTTATAGGACCTAATTTGAACAAATTTACATTTGTTTCAGGGAATTTGGTATTTGAAGTGAAAAATTAGTTTTTTCTGTGTACGTGTAATGTAATGTAATATGTCAGAATTTCGTTGTATTTCATAAATAGAATTTATCCCTTATATGTACAAAGTAAAAAAAAACGTGGCCTACTTTTAGGCTTTATTTCAACAACAATATAGTTTACTGTTCCACTGACATCGTAGCTTACATTTTACGCGAGAGCGCAACGATTAAACAGCCTATGATACTTTGGCTATGGGAAAATAAGACAAAACGTCTAGTAAATATTGCTTACATCAGCGAATGGGAATTTTTACTGCTGGGAGAGTAAGAAGTGTTAAATGTGCACAGAGCTTGGCGGTGCACAGTGGAGACTTTCGCATAATAAATGGTAATATATCTGGAGCTTTTAAACAGCTGATTGGATTTATCTAAAACTTCAAATATCGTGACAGGAGGAGGCAGGCTTTATAAAACGTTTCCTGGTGGCCTTCTGGCTTAAGCATGCGAGGAGCTACAGCGGGCCAAAGTTGACCACCTGGAACTAAACAAAAATGTTTGAGGTTTGTAACTTTTTTAAATGTTATCCGAGTTCAGCTAAAAAACATAAAGACATAACGTCCTGGCATGAGTTGCCGTATCTCTCATAGCTTAGAAGATATACAACTTTAAAGAAAAAAAATTTTTATATATTTTTGCCTATAACTTTGTAGTTTACAGTTCGTTTTTAATTTAAAAGGCAGCATTAAATTTCAGACAAAGTTCTAAATAAAACAAGAAATATTTGTTTTAATTTGCACATTCTTGCTGAAGTCGGAAAAAGGCTAAAAAATCAAAATTTTTCAATTAAGCTGAAAAGCCATGTTGTTTTGCAAAAACATTTTGTAAAAAAACTCTTTTAACACATTCACTCTTTAGTCACATATCGCAAAAAACAATCCATTGACAATGTGGCTAGCTCCAATTATTTTTGGGCATTTGCTTTACATTCGGCAACGACCGAAATTCGTCAATTTTAAAAATAATATTTGTGTTTAGGGGCCTATAAAAAATGGTGATTTAGGATTTTTAAAAATCTAACCAAAATGTTTATGAAATTTATTTGACATATTGTCATAATTTTATTTAAAATGAAATTTATATGCTGGTGTTTAAGCATTGTCTATATGTAGCATTTCATTGGTGCTTTGCCAAATCGTCCGTAGACTTCAAACACAATTTTGAACAGTTACAAACCCTTTATCTTATGTACAGACTTTCAAAAACCATTTGAGAAATCACAAATATTAAGTCTACTGACGATTTGGCAAAGCACCAATGAAATGCTGCATATAGACAATGCCTAAACACCAGCAACTAAATTTCATTCTAACCAAAATGTTTTATAATGTATAAATTTTTGGAATTTTTGGCAAAAATTTAACAGATCCTGTCCATAAATAAACGCGCAGATTTTCTGAAAAAATTAAAAAAGTAGGAAAAATAAAGTTTTATACTTGTATATGAAATAAGAAATACATGCTTTCTAAGAAACGTATATTTTTAAAACAAGACTGTTTGAAACGAAATTTGCCAAAAAGTATCTTTAAAAATAAAATTCCCTTTGAAAAATTTACATTTAAAAAAAATCGCTTCTTAGTAGAAATATACATGCACATAGAACTATTTCATATTATAATTATCGAAAACAAGGACGATTTAAAATTTTTGGGTAGTGATTTAGTTTCATAGGTGTTTCATGTTAGTTCAACATGATTTTTTTATAACCTTCAACTAATATTTTTCGTTTTGAAATATCTATATTTCATGTAGATTTAATATTCCATTACAGGTAAATCAAAATATAGTTGATTTGGAAATAATACGACTAATCATGTTGAATCACAATTATTTCAAGTTGAAATAACATGAATTTGATACTGAAATAACAAGAAGACTTATTTGATATTAACATTGTAGTCATGTTGTTTTAAAATGAAAAGTAAGTTTGATAACAATGTTATTTTAACAGTGAAAAATATTAAGTCAAAGAGTTTTAAGGTTGGATTAATAATACAGGTCTGCAGAAAAAAATCGCCCTTAAATAAAAATATATGGAATATACAAACTTTAAAGCTCTAAATTTAAATCCACTTTCACTTTTTTGCTATCTCGTACATATTTTTTTTATGGGCCCGAGCAATATTTCTATCAGTGTATTTTACCATAACTCGAGAAAGGCTTGTCCGATTTTAACAAATATTTAACTTTCTGATAAAGGATAAGAAATTAAACATTTTTTCTTCTTAATTTTTTATAAGTTTTTGAAAACGAAAAAAGTTAATTTTGTATGAAAAATTTTTTTTTCACCGCTTATTTCTGAATAACTCCGAAACAGTGGGAGATATAAAAAAAAATATATATTAATAACTTAAAGGTAATCTCATTTCGCATACTTTAGTGTTTTATTTATTTAAATCGCAAAAACCGTTCTCAAGTTATGATGAAATATATTTGAGTGACCGGCCAATTTCGGGTGTGATATTAGTCATGCTAATAAAGAAACTCTGTGCGTGATAGAGAAAAACAGAAAACGGATTTTAATTAAGCGCATTAAACTTTGTATATTCACATATTTTTATTTAAAGGCTCGAAAAATATTTATTTTTGCATATGAAGCAATTTTAGTTTTTAATCAGCAGCAGGAAATTTTCGCTGGTAATGCGAAACTTGTCTGCTATTTGTCGGCTTATTTACATTTACACAAAACGAACATCCAAATAAACAACAAAAATCTGACACAACTGAGCACAACATTGAATTGTAGCTAGATATAAACAAAGCAAATAAATACCAACACAGTTAAACAACAAATTATTTCTCTTAACTTTAATATGATTTACAATTAAAATTGCGAAATATTTATTTTACATTGGTATTTTTTTCTGTGTGTGGGAAGAGTTATCGATGTATTGAATTTGAAGTCTATAGTCTAATGCTGCTGAACGCTGATATACCAGTCAATCGCAAAATAACTTCATAGAGCAAATGATCTTTACAAGCATCTGGATGTACCTTTATCCTTATTGTCCTTTCTCTTATATAAACACAAGTTGGGTGTATACAGTCCATTATTGCCCACAAGAAAAATCAATTCGCTCTCAAATTTCTATAATATTTCTTCTTAAAACAAAGTATTTCCTTTTTTAGAAATTCATTTTCATGCCACTTAAGTACTATTTGCTTAAAAATTGTTACGTTGACAATTTCTTTTTTAAAAGAAGCTGAAAATGCAATAGTAACAGAAAGCAGAAATGAGTACTAAATATACAATAAGAAACTTTTTCAAACAACTTAAAAATTTCGGTTATTTTCTTAAGCATTTGCAGGCAGCAAGACAAAAATACAAAGTAGAAGAAAAAAGAAAAAAGAAAAATTTCAAAGAAAAGAGTTGAAAGAAGAAAAAAAGTTAAGAAATGTTTTGGGGTTATATTTTTTAAGTTGCTGCTTAAATCGGTTTATAAATGTCTCAATGCATGTGTTACACAGACACACACACACACAAAGTTGCTGAACAGGAAATAAAAGCAAATAATCATTTCATACTCATGCAATTTTATGTGAGTTTTCTTTAAACCAAATAAGAACTCGTGCTTTTTTTTCTCCTGTTTAACAAAGTTTTTCCATTAGAAAACATTAAATATTATCCGCCTACTATAAGAAAGTTTCAAAACTAATACAATGACAAATATATGTAACTGTATGTTGGGTGCCCTTTGAATTTAAGTATATCATACCCAAGAGTGTATCAAAATAATCTTTTATTTTTAAGCGATTATTGGTTGGGAGTTTACCCCCCTGCCAACTAACTTTTAAGTTTTTGGTGACAAAAATGAAGAAATCTTAAGACAAATAAGTAAAGTTGAAAATTGTAACCACATACGTGGCTGTTTTCTGCTTTAGTTTAAGTTTTTCTCTCATATACGTTTTGGTGCTTTTCTCTTTTACGTTTTTGTACCTTCTAAAGTTCAGGTAAAGAAGAAAAGTTGGATTTCGCCACAATTTTTTGGTTGGCAAAGTTTTTTTCATTGGTTTTGTATTATAACTGTCTGTCTGTCTTTGTGTCTGTGTAATAAATCATTTGCTTCACATATGTTGCACTTGTTTGGAAATTTAAAGCATTAACTGCAGCACGAATTATGAATATAAATTTATAGCATTAGAAATCGTTTATTATACCTGCAATATTATGAAATATTTAGCATAACCCAAAAGTTATTAAATTGTACTGTAAGATATATCAAAATTTTATCAAAATAACAAAATTCTAAGGACTGATTCTTGTAGAGGGGACCATATAGGTCTGCACTTTATTTTAAAGAAAGTTATATATCGTCCGCCCGTTTTTTGCACACTCCCAAAGGAAATCTTGTAATCTTGATACTTTAAGTATAAAGAGTGCTTAGCATTTTCATGTAGAATACTACGAGGAACATTTTAACCTTCAAACTGTATGCTGTATATGTCCGTTTTGTCTCTTTATTGAAATAGCGCGCTGATATGTCCAACAAAATTATTTGTTATAAAATTTCACTATGCAACAAAATGAAACGTTTGTCATTAACTTTGATGACCACCATATTCTGTTGATGTGTTATCCTCCCCTGAATACAAAACAAGTCGAAATTTAAAGTTCTATGGATACGTTTTTTTAAAAGTTTTTTTCCTACATTTTGCGATTTCATGATAACTTGGAAAATACTTGTCCAAATTCATTCAAAAGACCACTAAAAAACTTGGAATATAATTACCTTTAAACCGACGTTGGTTTAAATTTCAACATTTATTATATATTTTTTTCCAATTGGAACCAGTGTGCGTGTTCGGCCTTCTTCTTTTGGCGTGCTGCCATCGGGCGGCCACTTCCGGCCTTATGTCCTTGGTAGGCTACCTTCGGCCGAAAACCTTCGCCCCGCCACGTTCGTTCGCATGGTCAAGCGCCCCCTTATCTTTGTCGCCATTCGGCACACTCCGCCCAGTCACCAGACCTGGCGCCATAAGCATCACCAAAAATAAAAATTATAATGTAAAAACAAAAATTTTGCCTACCTTGATGATACCAAAACTAGTAATTTCAACCTCTAGATGAAAAAAATAATTTGCAAAAAAAAATATTATCGCTTGGAAGACACTTAGGCGATACTTAAGCGATACATTGCCAATTCTTCTTAAGAATTTAGCCGAGGTACCTGGTGCTAACACCGAAAACCGTAAATATGCTAAAGCGGCGACACTGAATTTTTAAGGAATTTAACCTTCACACCGGCCTGCTTTCTTCGTTTTGAATTGTCGTTACGCGTATTTCTTACCAATATTCGTTACACGTATTTCTTACCAGTATTCGTTACACGTATTTTATGCAGGTTTTTTCATAAAAAAATTTTTATTTATCCCCCAGCAGAGAAAACATTTATATAGTGCATATAAAATTATCCATAGAATATAAAATTTTTATTATTTTGTAGTATAATTTAAAAAATTTTAATTTCATGAGGTCTTTATATTTCTATCGTCCAGAATTTCGCAAATTTTTATAATTAAATCGCTCTTAAGTAGTATTAATAGAAGATATAACGAAAATTCATTGGCGCCCGAGCAGGGATTTTTTTTAATTTTATCTAAAAATTGGCAGAATCCGTTTTAATTAAGTCGTATTATTATACAATTATCGAAAAATTACTTAATAAAAACGAATATTTAACAATAATACATCGTTAAGGAAACTATAAAACAAAGTATGCTACTTGTGATAACTTTGTGAAGGTGTCGTAAAAACCATACTGTCCAAAGCTAAATACAGCAATAATTTAACTCAAGTATACTTTACATAATACTTTACATAAGGGCGCTCTTACCCATCAAGGATACCAATGAAGTGCGATTGTTGTCTCTGCAAGAAGGAAAGTGCAAATAAAAAAAAAAAAACAATCTCAGGTATTAAAAATTAATAACTTTTGTATGAAACTTAATTAAAATTAAACAAATAAATAATTCGGATTAAAAAGTTTACGCCACGCAGATTATTAATTCTGTTAAAGTTTATACATCCAAACACTCTGTCAAGAAAGTTAAACAGACATCTCGTATAAAGTTCTTGGGAACCACTAACGGGTCTTCTCTTGTGCTAGGTCCTCTTCCCTTTAGGATTGTTCTTAAAAAAAAAATGATTTAATATCCTTTTTCCATCAAAAATATCCTTAAATTTAAGTTTATTCAATTCAAATTCTTATTGTTTATTATTCCAAATATTAAAATTGTTCATTTTATTTAATTAACAAAATGTGTGCATTTCCAAGGAAGGAAGACTATCCTTGGAAAGAACAAACTAATTCATTTTTATAAATCTTTATTTAAATTTATTTTTAGCTTTATTTTCAACTTATTTTTATTTACATCTTAACATTGAATTTTCATTACCATAACAACTTCAAAAGGCAAAGTAAAGGAAAGGGAGTTACAAAACTCATGTACAGTATTTGTATTTGTTCAACAGTCCAAATTAAATTCCACCCTCTTAAGTAGTTGTAACGAGTATTTTACTGTCTGTCTGCTAATATTTTTTATGATGAGTATTAAAAAGTTTATCATCATTATCAGCATCATCATTTTCATATGTGAGTATTTCCCTTTTATTTTCAGTCTTCTGTATTTAAGCTGACATGAGTTTAACAAATGACAATAATAAAATCGGTTGTAACGCATCTTAAGAGCTCCTTTTTGTTTGTTTTTAATAAGTTCATGTTTTATTTAATGTGCTAAAAAAGTTTTTGTTAAAACAAACAGATTTTTTAACAAAATTTCTTTTCCCGACAAAAATTTTTTTTCTTAATATTGATTTTAATATAAACATTTTTTATATTAAAATGATTTTAATTAAGAAATAATATTTATGAATTCTGAAAATACTACACCAAAGAGCACCAGCATACAGTTTTCGAAGGCCGCAACGCTTGCTATCTAGCTTTCAAGTATTTTTTATACTGCTCTGAGCTCTAAGTTTTTCAGAATATTAGCTATTAAACTTAATTCCTTAATGAACCCATGAACACAGACATTATGCTTTTGCGGCATTTGAAAGCAGCACAACACTTGAACACAAATTTAATAACAGATTATAGAGTATTTGAAGCAAATATTCAATTGAGAAATATATAATAAATTAAGTAAAATATGATCAAATTTACGAAATTGATATGTTTGTTTCAACTCATGTGTACATAAAAATACTGCAAGCCAAACGAATAAGGTAAGAAAAGTTGATGGGGAAATCAATATTTATAATAAACAAAAATTACATGTTTCTTATTAATTAATCCACCCTAAATCAACTAATAAAAATAATGAAATAAACCTCGCTCTTTCCGATTTTAATGAAAATATTAGACTCCTGGGTCGTCTATTTATGAGGATATGACGTCATCAAGATTTAAAGAAATTTGTTTAAAAAAAGTTACTTTACTTATATAAATACAAATATCTCAAGAAATGTTTGAGTTACAGATGTCAGTAATATATCGTTTGAAAGGCAATAAGATCATCTTTATAGGGATGAAAATATATTTAAAAAAATTTTAGGTATCCAAAAATTTAAGTTGCTTTATCTTAAAAAATTAATCTTTTAAACATTTTAATAAATATGTGTAAATATATGTAAAAATATGTATACAAATTAGAAAAATTAACAGAATTTTCAAATTAAAAATGCATATTTCCAAAAACAGGACAATTATAAAAATTTCCAAAAAGTATACGTTTTTGCTAATTTTTATGCCTACATAGACTACTTAGGCACAAAGTGGTAAAATTGTTATTACCAAAGGTGTGGACAAAAATTATAAAAGTTATTCGTATTTTCAAAATGAAAATCGCTATATCTTAAAAAATGAAGTAAAGTGTGTCTTTAGCTCGCACACGAAGGGTTCCGTACGAATACACATATATCCCTTTTCGTTTTTGCCCTTATTTAATTTTGGCAATTTTTTCACTTTGCTCTTTCTATTAATTTTATTTTTTTTTTATTTATTAATTTTTTTTGTATTGACACTTTTTTCGTTTTTGTGTTTTTTGTTTGTTTTTTTTTTTTTGCGATTTTTCGTTTTTTAACTTTATTTTTGTTCTTTTACAATATTTTAGATTTGGTGATTTTTTCCTTTTGGCGTATTTTTTTGACGTTATATTTAGTTTTGACGATATATTTAGTTTTGGATGTTTATTTTAATTTTGGCGCTTTTTGTTAGTTTTAGTGGTTTTTGCGGTTTTTGGTGATTTTTTTAGTTTTAGCGATTTTTTGGGCTTTGGCACTTTATATCGTTTTGGCGTTTTTTTCGATTTTTTGCGTTTTTTTTGTTTTGGCGCTTTTTATTTTGTTTTGGCGCTTTATTTTTTATTGATTTGCTTCCATTTTTAGCAATTTTTTTTTAGTTTTTTGACGATATTTTTGGTTTTAGCGATTTCTTTTTTGGTTTTAGTTCTTTTTTTTCGTTTCGACGATTTTTTAAAGTTATTTTTGCGTTTGTTTTTAGTTTTTTGGCGATCCTTTTAGTTTTGGAGATTTTTTCGCTTTAGTGATTTTTTTCCATTTTCGGCAATTTTTTTCGTTTTTTTACGATATTTTTGGTTTTAGCGATCTTTTTTTTTTTTTTGGTTTTAGTTATTTTTTTTTTGTTTTGATGACTTTTTTCCTTTTTTTGCGTTTGTTTTTAGTTTTTGGCGATCTTTTTAGTTATGGTGATTTTCTCGTTTCAGCGATTTTTTTAATTTTGGTGCTTGTTTTCTTTAAGCGCTTTTTTCACTTTGGCGATTTTTCGTTTTGAAATTTTTTTAGTTTTGTAGTTTTTTGGTTTTAGCGTTTTATTAAATTTTAAGATTTTACCTCTTACGGTTTCCAAGATACAGCAAATTGTCAAAATTACATTAACTGCTAGAACACCCTTTAATTTTTATTGTTCTAAATATTGGTGTTAATTGGTGTAGTCTATTCTACAGACTACATAAATTAACAGTAATAGTATTTCAATATTTTTCGTAGCTCGCTTTAGAATACCCTTTAATTTTTAGCTTGCATATATTTTTTTTTGTTGCGGCCAAAGTTTTACATATTCTGTGAAAATTTCAGGTCCGTAGCTCTTATGGTTCCCGAGAAAACAGCCTGTGACAGACAGACAGACAGTCAGACAGATAGACAGACGGATGGACGGACAGACATACGGACAGCGTAGCGAAAACAATAGGGTTCCTTTGCACTTTTGGTGTACGGAACGCTAAAAAGGTGAAATTTTAAAATTTTCAAAAATTTACATGCTTTGTGGTTCACTTTCATGTCTACCGAGACTACTTAACCCCACAGTGGTAAAATTATTAGATAAAAAGTTTTGGACAAAATTGTAGAAAAGGATCGAAAACTTAACAGAATCTTCAATTATAGTAGATTAAAAAAGATTAAGTTTAAAATGAAAGTGGTGTATTATATAATTATGGATCGCTGAGCCCAAAACTGAAGCACATTTATTTTTCCAACGAAGCGTTTTCGACATATCTGCGAAAAACGTGTCTTTTTTCAATTATACACGTTTAACTCGAAAACAATTCGTAGGAAAAATAGAAACCACTTTTATTTTAAGCTGCATTTACATCGCAAACTACTTCAATTAAAGATTCTGTTAGTTTTCCTAACTTATTCTATATTTTTTACCTTTTTTGTGGCTAAGTAGTCTCGGTAGATATGAAAGTGAGCCAAACATATATATTTTTGAATATTATAAGCTTGAACTTTTTTAAGATATGAAGATTTTACAGTTCGGCGATCAAATTTTTTTTCTTAAAAATAGTTACTTCATTATAGTGGGGGTATTATAACCTTTCAAACGATATATTGCTGAGGTCTGTAACTTAAGCACTTCTGAAGATATTGACAATTTCTTAAGTAAACTCAAATTTTATAGATATATTTTTTTTTTGATGACGTCATATCGCCACAACCGAAAAAGTTATAAATCCAAAATTAGATATCCATTACTTTAATATGCTAAAAAAAGTTCCAAACAAAGTTATCAAAACAAAGTTATCAAAATCGAAGATGATGAAGTCTATCCGTTGGTTGATTTGAGGTAGCTTAACTCTATAGTTTTAATCATTAAACTTGAAAAAACGTTTAATGATTCTGAAATGCAAATGTATTTTTATAATTTAAAAATAAAATTTCTTTCATATTTTTTTTTATATTTTATGTTTTCTTTAGCCAGACCCAGTAGAAAGATGGTAGCAATTTTTTTTTTTCAAAATCCTAAGATTTACACTTAATCTTTCCATCAAGCTTTATTCAATTTCATGTCGGTTTTTTTTGTGTACTTATTCCTGCATATTATTTTTTCTTCCTTTTTTTAAAAGAAAAGTTTCTACTTGTATTTAAGCATAAATATGAGTTTTTTTGCATCTTTTTTATAGTTGAGTAAATCTTAGCATTTTATTTGATTTAAATCGTATTTAAAATTTACTTACGATTTTATATGTGTTCTTTCGTTGGCATTTTATTTGTTTTATACATACTTGAGCATAGAACCGCACACACAAACACACACACACACACATGCATATGAACACACATATCGTTACCTTAATATAGAAAAGGCCTAAATCATTATTTTTTTTCAAATCGAGTTTTTTTTTGCATATTTCTATAGATGAAACCTTTGATGTGTCGAAATATGCAAAAAATCGGGTCGAAAAATATAATGGGTTAGGACGTTTCTATATTAATGTAACGATATGTATGTATGAATGTTTGCCTGTATATACGCTACTTCAATTCAAAATTATCCCTTCATCCTAGAGATATGCAATGCTATATTTTAAATTAATAATGTTTGCATGTTTCTTTGAGTGCGCCTGGTGGTAAAATTTAAAGGGCATTCAAGTTTGGAGAAGATTTATTTCGATCTATGGAATCGCAGACTATTACTGTCCTGGAAGCAGACTATTCCGAACCTCAAGGTGTGTTACTACAGCCAACCATTAGGCTGACATGTCACTCAATCCCCGACACGCTCGATTAATAGTTTCTGCTGTAAAAAAAGAAAATATCAAAAATCGACTGGTTAAGAAAAATTAAAAAAAGTACAGTAGGGCGGACCTTAGTGACTTATAAAGCCGGGAATCATTAAAACTCTAATCTTCAAATCTTCCCAATAATGCCTACCTACTGTTAAAGTCTCTATGTTCCGCACTATTGGACTCGTTTTTTTTCTTTTTAATTTTTGTAAAAGGTTAGTTTTGTAAAAGGCAATCACAGGGGGTAGCATGTATCTCTAAATGGAAGTGTTAATTGACACCACCATTCCGGTAGGCCTTAATGAAGGCTTTTCTTCTCTCTTCTTAACAATTTATATACTTGAAAGCTTTACTTTCTTCAGAACAAATTAACAATACAGATGCCGACTCAAAAACTCAAACATAGTTCTGGTATGCATTAGTTAGAAAGACTGAAAGAACCTTTCCATGAGTAGGCGATTGTGGAAAGCCTGCCCTACCCGGCAGTAGCTAAGCGTATAAAAATGATTTGAGTATAAAACTCTTCTGAAAGGCCTGTCTAACACAGAAAGGTTATGCCTATGCAACGATAATTAAACACTTACTGATACTACCTGGGGCCTTCTACAAGGCCCACTTACTTCTTAGGCTAATGCTAAACATACATATACTTTTGTATGTGTAACTGTAAGCACTTATTATAAAAAATGCATAAAAAACAACAAGTTTAATAAAAAAGAATTTATATAGAGATAAAGTAAGTTGGAAATAAGATGTTTTAATAACGATGTTTTTTTATTTACTTAAAACGGAAGTTCAGAAAATTATTTTTTTCATAGTTCTGCATTTCATTTATTTAAACTTATTTAGCTTATTGGTAAATATTTAAGGAAAAAAAAAGAAGCAAGTATTTTAACATGTAAATCTTAAAGTCTTTTTAGTTAATTAAAAGAAAAATAATATGGCTAAAAAGAATTTAGGATTAAGAAAATTTGCTTACATAGATTTTTAAGTCCTTGACGTGATAAACAAAATGGATGTCTTAATAACATGTTAAATTGTAACTTCGTTTCACATGGAGAAATAAAAGATTATTATCTTTAAAAATAGTTATTTACAAAGATTTATACATGAGCAAAAAGCAAGCTAAGCCTTCTTTCAAATAAGACCAATTTTTATAAGATCGGCCGACAATGTTAAAAAAAAATATGTAAATTTCAAATAATTATTCGTGGAAAAATACGAACTACCTAGCCCACAGTGCAGTAAAAATAAAATCTTTTCAAAGCAAATCAGAAATTTGCACAGAAATATTGTTCTCTATATCGTTTCTACCCTACAGCTACTATTAACTTTTTTGACGTCCTAAAATTTATAGATAAATCATATTTAGTTTTCTTTTTTTACGTAACGTTCAATGCGAATTTATTATTTTTTCACAACACAAAAAATATTTAGAATTTAAAACAATACAGTTGTATAATCTTTTTATAACCTAAAAACTTTCAATTAAAGTAGTCGTTATAGTAGTCGTTAAAGTAGCCGTTAATGTATGCGTTAAAGTTACCTTTAAAGTAACCGTTGACTTTAACTTTAACGGTAACTTTAACGGCTAGGAGAATTATACTGCAAACCGTTACATAAATCAATCGTTGTTTGTATCCAAAAAAATCTATTGAGTGTTATCCATATTTAAAAAAAAATATGGATAACACTCAACACATTTTTTTGGATACAAACCACGATTGATTTATGTAACGGTTTGCAATATAATTCTCCTAGCCGTTAAAGTTACCGTTAAAGTTAAAGTCAACGGTTACTTTAAAGGTAACTTTAACGGATACATTAACGGCTACTTTAACGACTACTATAACGGCTACTTTTGCCGGTACTTTAACGGCAACTTTAATAGTTACGTTAACGGCTACTTCAACGGATATTTGAACAGCTCTTTGACGGCGACACTATCAGCTATTTTTACCGGTACTTGAAGAACAACTTTAACGGCCACTTGAATGGCCATTTTATCAGCTACTTCAAGGGCTGCTTTAAAGGATACTTTAACGGCTACTTTGTCGGCCACTTTAACGGCTACTTTATGGGATTCTTTAACGGCAACTGTAACGGCTACTTTAAACGCTAATTTATTGGCCTCTTTAACGGCCGTTATAGTAGCCGTTAAAGTAGCCGTTAAAGTAGTCTATAAAGTAGCAGTTAAAGTAGCATAAAATTGATTTGTATTTTTTAATTATTGAGGTTTTTTCGTTTTTTTTGCGAGTTTTCGTTTTTTGCAATTTGTTTTTGCCGATTTTTTTCAGTTTTGGCGCTTTTTTCGGTTTTTGGTGATTTTTTTAGTTTCAGTGATTTTTTTTTTAAGTTTTGATACTTTTATTCGTTTTGGCAATTTTTTCGGGTTTTCGCGATCCTTAGTTTTGGCGCTTTTTTTTTTGTTTTGGCTCTGTTTTTCGTTTTGGTGATTTTCTTCCATTTTTGGCGATTTTTTCGTTGTTTGACGATATATTAAGTTTTAGCGATTTTTTAGGTTGTACTACTTTTTTCGTTTTGGCAACTTTCTCGGTTTTTGGATTTTTTTTTTAGTTTTTTTGGCAATCTTTTTATTTTTGGCGATTTTTTGCGTTTTAGCGATTTTTTTTAATTTTGGTGCTATTTTTCTTTAAGCGCTTTTTTCATATTGGCGATTTTCTGTTTTGAAATTTTTTCTTTAACTTTGAAATTCTCTAGTTTTAGCGTTTTTTGAAAGTTCATGAGTTTGCCTCTTACGGTTTCCAAGATACAGCAAATTGTCTAAATTGTATAGTTAAAGTTACATTAACTGATAGAAGATCCTTTAATTTTTACTGGTTTAAATATATGTGTTAATTTTTGCTAACTAGCTTTGAAAATTTAAAGTGTCTATATATAAGTATCTGTATAGTACATTAGTACTTCAACATGTTGCTCGCTTTAGAACACCCTTTAAATTTTAACTGTCATATATTTGCTGTTGTAGCGGCCAAAGTTTTACATATTCTGTAAACATTTCAGGTCCGTAGCTCTTACGGTTCCCGAGAAAACAGCCCGTATCAGGCCGGACAGACAGACAGATAGACGGATAGATAGACGGACAGCGTAGCGAAAACCATAGGGTTCCCTTACACTTTTGGTGTACGGAACCCTAAAAAGAATATTTCACATCTTAAGGCAGCAATTTAAACATTTTTAAGCACAGAAAGCTAACGGAGCAAATATTATTTTTTCGCTTCTAAAAGTATGCCTATATGCATATAATAATTTCGAAAGCATGGTGTAATAAGTATACAGGTTCAACAAATACAAAAAAAAAGTAGACAATGCTTGTCAAAAAAATTAAAATTCTTGACGTGGCTTATGTAGAAAATTGCCAGAGCAAAAAATAATCACCTGACGTTATGCTGCCACCTGTATATTTATTATATCATGTACCAAAGCATCTAACTAATTGTTAACCAATTCCATTAATGGTAAACAAAGAAGTGTGAATGTCATTAGTTAATTAATGGCTGTGAATTTGGGCCTTAATGATTTAAATAAATTAAAGAAATGAACGCTTTCTATTGCAGTTGAGTACTCGTAAAATTCATTTTAGAAATAATTTAAATGAAATAAAAATTTCTTAGTTTTTCTCTGCAGCTGAATTTAAGTTCTTCTTTAGAAAATTAAAATAAGCTGAATACTAGAGAATTTTTTCATTACTCTATAAAATTTGGCTTTTAACAACATCTTATTTATTTCCAAGGCATTAATTTTTCAATTTTGCAAACATCCATTATTTAAATTAAATATCTTATTCAAAGCAATTTTTTTTAAATATATTTAAGACAACTAAAGTTTATATTTTTTTATCTTAACGTTTTATTTTAACAATTCTGCTTCTTTTAAGCTATTAAACGTTTTGCTTTTTAAAATCTAAACCAAATAAATATTCTGAATAGCACATCAAAACAAATTTATAGCCCGAATATAAGACGATTAAGCATTTTTATTTTTACAAATAGTATAGTGGAAACATACATACGAGATGAACATTAATATGTTAAACCAAAGAACGTATGAATAAGAGCTCACAACATTGAATATACATTTAATAAATAACACGTTTTTATGGTGCAATCAAATACGTTTTATTATCTGTTGCAATCAAATGCAAAAATATAAATTTTATTACCCACGTTAGATAAAAAGTGTTTAAAGTGAAAAGTGAGTAAAAAGTATGTGGCTGAAAGCGAGCTAAGGTAGTTGTTGTATACTTAAATTAATGCTAGTTTAGTTTTTTTTCTTTGGGAAAAACTAGCGCCAAATTTTAGTTAAAAATTAATAATGAAACAGTTCAAAAGACCGGTAGAAAATTCTGAGAATTCTAGATACAAACACATATTAGATATGTACATATATAAGAAAGCACACACCCAATTTAAAAAAATGCCGCATTTGTCTGGTTAGCAATCTGCATGCAAAAATATTTAAGAAAATCAAGCCAAGCAAAAAAGAAAGAAAATAGAAAATACTAAAACAAAGTGTGCTGTGCAATATGTTTGAATATAAACCTTAACATATTTTTTTTTATCGATTCTCTTACATATTTTGATAGAGTTTGTATGTCAAGGATGGCAGGAAGGCTTTTGCAAACGTCTTAAGCTACTTAGCATTTATTTCGGCAAATTGCACATACATCAAAAAGCAATAGAGTTTTAAAATTGTTCAAAGTGTATAAAGAAGAAACAAAAGAACGTATTTTCTTTTCGTGCAAAATCTACAATGTCTGATTTAAGAAAATTTACAGATACTGAGATGGTCTTTAAAAAAAATCAAAGAAAAAATAATTCTAAATTGCCAAGAATTACTTGAAATAGAAGTCTTATACTTAAGACACACAGAAGCTGCCCAACATTTGTAAAGCTTCTATGAAAGCTGTATTTAATTAAATTGGTTTTACTAAAAAAAAACGCAATATATACGAGTATTTAATAAGTCATTCTGTGTATTTAAATTGTCTTCCTTGAAAGAACTATGGATACGCCTGTAGTATAGTGGATAGTGTGCTAGACTATTAACCGGGAGGTCGCAGGTTTGACTCCTGCCAATATCCTTGATGTTTCTGCAGAAAAGCTAAAAATGGCTTAAAGGCTTGTTTATTTTTTTATGCAAATAATTGCATTCGGGTAATTTTTATTCGAATAATTTTTTTTGTAATAATTCTATATGATTTATTTTTATTTAAACAATTTTATACCAACAATTTTTATTCGAATATTTAATTTTATTCGAATAATATACATCCGAAGGATATTATTCGAGCAATTTCTTATTCGAACAGCTTTTCTTAGAAATATTTTCATTATCATTTATATTTATTCGAATAGAATTATTCGAATAAGTTTAACTCGAATAGTTTTTATTCAAATAGTTTTTAGTAAAATAATAATTTTATTTTCTATTCGAATGATATTATATGATTTTTGTAAAGTAATTTATTTAGAATATTTTATTCGATTAATTTTATTTGATTTTTTTAAATTTTATTTATTATATTATTTATTTATTTTAAGTCGAATAAAATTAATCGAATAATTTGTACTCGTATTATATATATTCGAATAAACAAATTGTGTCGTAATTTTATTTAAATGTAAATAAATATTTGAAGTGATTTTTATTGCAACAATTTTATAATTTTTATACTAATTATATTATGCGAACAGTTTTTATTTGAATAATTTTATTCGAATATTATGTTCGATTAACTTTAATCAAACCACTCTTGTTTGAAAAATTTTTATCTAAATAATTTTTGCACTAACAAATTTTTATCTGAGAACTTTTATTTAAAAAATTCGAATAATTTTACACTAACAATTTTTATCCGAATAACTAATATTATTCGAAAAGTTTTCAACCGAGTTATAATGTTCGAAAATTGATATTATTCAAATAGCTTTTATTTGATAAAATTTTTTTTGAATAATTTTCAAACGAATATTTTTTAGTTAATCTACCCAAAAGAAAAAGAACACCATGTGTCTGAAAGAAGTAAAAAATTGCGTACATCCACATGCGATATTTTGAAGCGCTTCTGAGGATGCTCAAACAGAAGGCAGAGATATCTCTCAGTGCTCATATTGTTTAAGTTGCGAAGTTAGTCGGCTTTTTGCATTTATTCAATACGAACTTCAAAGTTAACGGAATCTTTCAATTGTTTCAAAGAAACACGAACGCATTTAAAAACTTTAAACATATTTAAAGCAAGCCTAATTTCTACATTTCTCAATCACTAAATGAAGCTATAAGACGAAGAGACATGATTTTAGAGCATTTTTTATGCTTCGAAAGAAGCGCTGTTTTATGTTATACCTCTTCAAAGCGCTTTTGAAGCAGGAGAAACACCAATAACCAGCATCTCTCGCTTACAAACCTACTTCAGCCGAAGCAGTAGTTCTTGCTGGGTATTAAGACGGACGGCACAGAAACGTAACATTAGCTCTCTGCAAAAGTCTTTCGTGACATTTTCTATGTAGACAAAAATTCAAGTTTATTGTCCACCAACATTACACTAAAATAATATTCTTTGCAAGTTGTGCAAATTTCGACATCAAAACAATGAAAAACTTCAATAAATTAATGAAACAAGTTTCGATAAAGCCATTTTATGAAAATTTTACCAAATGAAATAATTTCATTGATTTAACGTAGTAATTTCGCTAGCCTAATAATGAAATATTTTATTATTTTGCGAGATTAAACCATCAATTTATTTCGATTACATATTTCATTATTTTAATGAAATTATTTAGTTATTTTAATGAATTTGGTTCATTATTTTAATGAACAATTTCATTATTTTAATGAAGTTATTTCATGAAATGAAATTATTTCATTATTTGAATGTAATTATTTTTTTAATGCAATTATTTAATAAATTTAATGAAATTATTTTATTAATTTATTGAATATATGTATTTCATTATTTTAATGAAATTATTTCATTGTTTTAATGCAATTATTACATTAAAGTCATTAACTTTAACTGTTTTATAGACTATTTTAATTTATCGAAAACTCCGCGCTACAAATACGTATGATAGATACTATGCATTTCAGAAAATTTCTTATGTTGATGACCGCTCACAGTGTCGAACTCAGACTCTGTGTTTTCACTCCACCCCATTGAATCCATTCTTAAACCTTCTTGTAGGCTTTAAACAGTCAGAGAGATGACTAGAACTAATCGGTTAATAGCAATTATTTCTGTTTCAGTTGGTAATGTTTTTCAGATTAAATTCTTCATCATTTGACACAATAACAAGTTTGTAGCAAATGAGCTACAAGTAAAGATGTGCCATGACCAAAATCTCTCAGAGATAGTCAAACATTTACTTAAGTTCAATTTTAAAATTTTTGTAAAAAAATTCACAAATACAATTGAACAATGCGACTTACGTTTTCGAATATTGTGGATCCTAGGCTACAATTTTCATGTGGTCCACATGGGCTACAAGTAAAGATGTGCCCAAACATGGCCAAAATCTCTCAGAGATAGTAAAAAATTCACTTAAGTTAAATTCTACAAATTTTGTAAAAAAAAAAATTCACAAACACAATTGAAAAATGCCACTTATATTTTCGAATAGTGTGGATCCTAAGCTACAATTTCCATATTTTAAACTATGAGTTCAAGTGTAATAATTTTTTCTTTTACACTCACTTCTAAACTTTAGCTAAAATAATGAAACAGAACTTCAAAAATAGACTACAACAAAAAGCAACTATAAAATAAAGAAACAAAAATATTTAAATGAACATATATTCTCTTTCACAACTCGCTATTTTTATTGCACCAAAATATATTAAAATAAAAATTTAAGCTCTAGTCTTCTTTTTATGCTCAAGTGAAATAAAACTTTTATTACGTTTCGAAGTTTTGTAGGCATTTGGCCTTCTTTCTCATTTTTTTCAAATAAAGTTTTTGTACAGTTGATGAAAAATTGCTTAGTTTAACAAACTAACTTAACTGTTAAGTTTTCTTTTTCTTATTTCTTAGTTATTTCTTTATAAATTTTATATATCTCCTTATCAAACGCTTCTACAAGTTTTTGATACAAAGGCAAATTTTTTTTAGCATTTCTTTTGATATTTTTGTTTTTTTGGTTTGAAAAAAAAAGGTACGATAAACTTGAAATGTTAATAACTAATACCAAGTGTATTTGAAAATATTTAAGTTCATTTGTAGAAACACATTATTATTTTTTTATATATTCAACGGTTTAGGAATTAATCAGATGGCAATGATAAAAAACCTTTTTTAGGCAAAATTAAAAAAATTTTATTTGTTCAAAAATTTATAAAAAACTTAAATAAACAAAACTTACAGCTTTTGTTACTTGATCATAAAGCTACATATATTACAAACAAAATAAGCTTTACTTCATGAAAATCAATTGATAAATAGTGATTTTATACAAAATAAAGTAAAGTTACCTGCTTTTTGCAAAAAATGGCGAATATTTACACTGTACTACAAAATATTTTTTTTATAATAAGGTTCTAACAACTGATTCTGGTGAAAAATATAATAAGCCTTTTTAGCAATATAATAATTTCATTAAAACAACGAAATAGTTCCATTAAAATAATGAAATAATTTCATTAAAATTATGAAATAATTTAATTAAAACGATGAAATAAATTCATTAAAATGAAGAAACAATTTCATTAAAATGAAACAGATCCATTAAAATAATGATATTATATAATAAAAATGAAATAATTTCGTTAAAATAATAAAATATTTTCATTTGTTTGACAAATTTATTACACTGGATCAATGAAATTATTTTATATATTTATTTGGTGAAATTTTCAACAAAATAATTCTATCGAAACTTGTTTCGATAATCCAACCAAACGTATCGTGGATTCAATTTTAATGAAGTTTTTCATTAGATTAATGTCGAAGTTCATAGAATTTATGAAAACCCTCTTTCAGTGTTATTAATATAATCACTCTCTACTGTTATTAGTTTAATCTTCACTATTACATTGTTGAGAGTTCCTACTTTGTCCGGTAAATGCAGCAGTAAAATAAAGCGGTATTTATGGTTCTTAAAATTAAATGGAAATATATTAAATTCAACCTCAGAAAAAATATCCACATCATAGAAAACAATTAACGTGTGCAAGTGAGTTAAACGAAATCAAACAGTTGTAAAAATTAATCTATTTTTCTTGGAACAAAAGGTTCACTAGCTGATGGAATATTAAATTTAATTACTAAAGCTTAAGTACTTTACAATAATGGTTTACAATAAAACGCAGATCTGAATCAAGTTTTATTTACGATGAAAATTCTCTTCCTAGAAAACATCTCAGATTAAAAAAGAAAACTGTCATAAGCGCGGTATACTTTTTATGTTAAATAATTCCATGTTTTAATATAAATACTTTTACATTATACATATGTATATAAATAGGAATGTAAATGTATTTGCAAACGTTTTTGTAAATGTATGTGCAAATCTATTTGCATATGTATGCATGTGCTCTGAATGAAATGTCGATAGTAAAACTATATTGATTCACTATTGACTTTGTCCCCAGTACTACTGACCAAATGTACCCCAGGCAATGTTCTGTGCTAAAGACATTTAGCATGTGCTTGTCATTGAGATTTTACTAGTGACCTCGGAACCAATGATTTACTATAGACTAGGTTGGTTATTATGGGACCACAGTGATAGGTTGGCACCAGAGACTCTCTAGTGAATTTTAATGATTCTAGTCAACACATATAAAACTTTTTACTAGGTAAGGCAATTAATTAAGATTTTTTATAAACATTTTTAGTTTATTTTTATTTTTAGACAATAAAAAATCGTTTTATTGCTGTCAAAAACTTCTCTTCCCATAAAACGCAAAATAAAAAGTGTAGACGATTCGTTGACAATGTCACCAAAAAGTCACCAAACTTGTCGACAAAAGTGGTGACTCGGAGCCACTTGGCCCCTGGCTTCCATCAGGGTGTAATTCTTATGTCTTGGTCAAGCAATAAGTATTTTATGTGAATTATGAAGCTGCATACAAGAGTAAGAGTATGAGTCTTTGTATTTGAATCTACCCTATAGGCAACTCAGTTAACTTTTAATGTACTTTAAGCTAGTTTTTTTTTCGCAAATAATGGTGGTTGATGCCTGGTTTACTTTTAATGGAGTTAACTAACTATTTTAATATTGCGATATCCTAGTAGCTAGTCAATTGTCCGATTCTGCATTACTTTTTAACTAATTTAAAGTTGACATTATTTAAGTCAACTGGTAGTTAGTATGCAAAAAGGTGATGCTGGGGTTCGAACTATATATCACACGTTTTTCAGTCAATGTGCTGACGACCCAGCTACGGTAACATTCAAATTAATTACAGCAAAAAGTTAATATAAACTTGATATGAGCTTCAAAGTAGTTGAGAGAATAATATTGTTAGCTCTCACCAAATCCGATTATGTACTCAATTTAAAAATTGATTTTGGGTCTGTTGTGGATTACACTGTAGTTAGCTTATAGTTAGTCTAAAAAAGCTAACTACAAGTTGACTATATTTGTAGTCGACTATTGATTTGCTGGTAGGGTATCTAAAGATGTATGCAGGTGTATATTTGCTTGTATACAAGCAATAATTATGAATGTTTCTGAATGGGTGTGTAATGCAAATCAATATACCTTGTAGGCCAAGTCTTCGAGATTTCATCGATGCATGTGCGAAACAAGTATCTATTGCCGACGACGCACTGACGACAGTCCAAACCAACTATTAACGACATTTTCGAATAAAAGGCACAGAAGAATGATAACGTTGGTAACATGCTACTCAAATTGTCGTCAATGAAAATATATTTATATTTAAAAATGCAGTAATCGAGTGGAACCCTCATCCTCTACACTGATATGCTAGCACGCTACTGATTACTAGCACGCTACGTACTAGCCTCAAAAACAAGACACGGTGTCATGGGGCACTGGGTTGGAACGCAGATCCTGTCGCTTGCGGCCTACCTTCTGCCTTATTCGGCCTGCTATTTTCGGCATTATGCCATCGGCATACCACCATCGATGGCCCCTTTCGTTCGCTATGTCAGACTACACCTCATATTCATCGCCCTGACCCCCACCAAAAATAGAAATTATCATTTAAAAACAAAAATTTCCTTTATGACACCAAGTAAATGAAGACAGTAATATCAACCCCTGGATGAAAGAAGAAGACAATTCGTCAACAATAAACCACTATCGCCTGGAAGATACTTAGGCGATACTTCTCAAGGATTTTGCCGATAACCTTGTCAGACCCCTTCATTAGCCAAGAAACTTAGCATAAGCTAAGACACAAACCTGGTCTAAGGATTCCAAAAAACTAGAGCAACAATCTTTTAAGAATCCAAAAGTTTTCTGGACTCCCAAAAAATAAAACAAAAATCTCCACAAAATCCAAAAGTTCCATTAATTCCCAAAAACTAGAATATAAATCCGCCAAAATCTTAGTACTTCCCCGGAAAACAACGGCAACTCCAAAAACCGCGAAAATAGCAAAACGTCCCCACACAGAGTTTTTAAGGAATTTCACCTTTGCGCCAGCCTTGTGGCTTCGTTTTGAATTATCGTTACCAGACAACATAAAAGAAAACTGGGACTACAGGGTGTGACCATATGTATGCTTGCATGTTTTAAGTTTGTGTCTACATGTTTCTTGTGCTTGTTATTTGACCAGATCTCAGTTGCAGAGTGCATTCATAATTCTCTATAAATTTATGTACACTGAATGTGTTATTTACGATGCTCAAAGGCATTTAGTGTAATATAATTGTTGTTGCTATTGCTAGTGTCTTAACATAAAAAAAAAACTCTTCAATAACGTGTGTATATGGGTGTATATAGCTGTGGCTGGACTTGAAGTCTTTTCTTGTGTTTGTGTGTTTTTGTATGTGCATACTGATGCGTTATTCAAGTGTTACCATATTTGTGCTGTAGATTTTGTGAGGAGTTTAAATTTATCTCTAGAGATTAAGTAATCAAATTATTTTCCTTTTGAAATTTTGTTGCCGTTGAGCTGTTGACTGCAACAACTGCAATACAGTGAAGGGACAGGACAGTGTAATGGCAAGTTAATAATAAAATTTAATATCAACATAGACTTGAAAAGAAACAAGGAGCAACATGTTTTTACTCCGTCATATCCAAAAGTAATGAAAGATCGCTTGTAATTAACATTTTTTCCTTTTTTGAACACATCTTCAACTTAGTGCAGTTGTAGGCTATTTTATGCACATTTTAAGACACATTTCTTTAAACCCCTTTCTCAAACTTAAACAAACCTACACAGAAAAAAATAGACAAGAATTAGTTTCAATAAGACCATGTTATTGAAAAAAATATGAATTTCAATAACATTTGTCATTAACTTAATACAATATTTCGTTGTTTGTATTTCTACCCCATGCCGGTTATATCTCTTCTTTTCATACAAAAGTACTTAAAACAAGTTTTATCTCATAAAAATATAACTGGGACATGGCTCGGCTGTAGAGAGCAAGCTTTACGACCGGGAAGCCCGAGTTCGTATCCCAGGCATGTCAACATTATTTTTAATTTATATTTTTTTCTTTTGAAATAATTTTGCTATCAATATAGCGGAATTCTTTATCACAGGAAATTTGAAAAAAAAAATTATTGAATACCGGGATTTTTGTTATCAAAAACGAAACTTATTTTTTTCTGTGTATGAGTATCTTCATATTAAACTGAGATCATACATGAGATATTAAATTAGAAACTCAAGCATTTGCTTTCCAGTTGCATTAAGAATATAATTTCTTTTTGTGTACCTATTCAAAGTTACATCGTGTTACGGTTTTCGTTCAGTATTCCTCTTATTTTCAGTTTTTCTTTTCGCTTATTTACTTGTTAGGGCCTGTGTGTGCATTTGCTTCTTGTTACCATGTCCGTTTGTCTGTGCCTGCATCATCTTGTCAGTCATTCATTTGTACGTTAGTTCATTCATTCAGTCATTTAGTCGTTTGTTTTTGTATTAATTTCTTGTTTCGGTGTATTCGTTTAAAGAGATTTTCATCATTTTTCTTTGCTCTTGCTCCTCTACCTCTGCCCATTATACATATTTAGCTGTAGTTATTCATAATTTTTTTTCTGCATGTTTGTTTAAAAGATTTTGCTATAGAAAATTTGATGAAAGATGTTGACATACGAGAGTAGTAAAATTATTATATGATTAAATTATTATATGATTCTGATATACAATTTTGGATTTGTCCATATTTGTTGGCCAATTGTTTTATAGAAAAAAAACTTTAAAGTTTCTTCCTAGTTTAGGGTTTATTTTCATAATGTGACTGGATGGCTATAAAACTGTGATAACACTGAAGCCACATAACAACTGATTGGCTTAGAGTCATGCTGCCGAGCGTGAATGTAATGACATTAATTGGCAGTTATACTTTTAACATAAAGAAATTCTATTCGATGGATAAGTATATATTCAAATAAAATTATTGAATTTAAATTGTTTATAATATATAAATAAAATTATTTTCAATGCATAAATAGAAATAAAACTAAACGAATAAAATGTATTCGAATAAAAGCTATACAGATAAATTATTATTCAAATAATATATTCGGACAACGTATCCGAACAAAACTACCTACTTTTAGGAGTAGGTAATAAATAGATAATAGTTTTGGTTCGAATAAATATTATTCGAATATAATTATTGCAATAGACAAAAAAATATTTCAATTTCAACAAGGCTTGTCAAAATATTCAGGTCATATGATATGAAATATATAGATTCGAAATATATTATTCAAATACAAATTAATCGAATAAAAGTCATTCGAATAAAATATATTCTGATAAGTTATTGTTCAAATAAAATAATAACAAAACTATAAACTTTATGGAGTAGCTATAGACAACTTATAGTGTTTTATTACATAATTAAGTCTAGCCAAGTAGCAATAGAACTACCCTCGTAACTACCTTTTGATGGATATGTGTAATATAAACATTGTATGTGTTTTAATGCTGCATTATATAACACAAACAGCAATAACAACAAAGGTAACAACAACAACAATAACAACAGCAGCAGCAATAGTAACAACATCAACATTGTTTTGTAAAGGTCTTCCTGTTTTACTTGGTTTCTGTTTTTTTTAATGCATGTAACATCCAGGCTGTTGTTTGTTTTTTCATTATGCAATTTTTTTCCTCTGTTGCTCGTAACATAAAGTGTTTACAATCATCATAATGTTGTTGATGGAAATTTTATTTTCCTCTTTCTTCTTTATGTCAAAGAATTAAATGGAAAAGCGAGCTGTGGGTGTGTTAAATAAATACACTTTGGTTTTGTATGTGTGTACCCACTCGCACATTATTACTATAATTACTTGTGTATGTTGTTGTTGTTGTTTAAGTTTCTTTTTTCTTAAATCCGGATTGTGTAAACAAGATTTAAGTAATTAAATATTTGCTTTTCTAGTTTTCCTAAGAATACACCTGTAGACAGACGTATGAGTACTGGGAAGGTTTTCATTTTGTTAAGAATTAATTCACACTCATATGCCAAGAGGAGTATGGTTTAAAATTATGTGTGTATGTTTTAATCCTATTCTTTATTTGAAAAGCTTTAATATTTTTTTTATTAATTATATAAAATATTTTACTTTGAACTTACTTTAGTTATTTGTTAGCTTTCGTTCTGGAGGGAAAAAACATTGAATATAAAAAAATACTGTAAACTATTCAGCTTTGGAAATAAATCAGTTTTATTATCTTTAGTTATACCAGATTATACTGTGCTCTTTGGTTTGTAGTGTAAGCCTTGTTCTGATAACAAAAAAAATTATCTTACTGTGACGCAGAGAAGTTATGCTCGAGAAATTATCGACAAAGTCTGTAAGTAAGAGAAAATAAATGACGTTCATTAGGAAAATTGTACCATAAATGAATATGACAGTAATTAGGATTAAAAGATTTAAGCAAAATTGCTCCGAAAATATCCAAAATTAATGGAAAATTATGAATTTAATACATATACGCCTCAAGTATATCAGAAATAAATAAACCCCTTAAAAAGTAGAAACTGGTAATAATAATATAAATGGCCCAAAATAATCTAAAATTCTCGTAAAATTCAGAATTTGGCTGATACAAGTCCGAAAATGCCAAAATTGCCTTCGTTTCAAAATTATCCAAATACTTTGTAATAAATTAGTATTAGGAAAATGCGCAAAAAGTGCCTAAAACTCATCAGAAATCTCTTAACATATTGAAAATTCTAAAACAAATGAAAACTTATGTCTTTTATTTTTCTTTATGTCTTGTAATAAGGTTTTTCTTTCTCTCTATATTGAATTAAACCAAAACAGTCCGAGAAAAGTTCACAACTTAATTGTTATAAGCTTTGAAGGCACATATCCAAGAATGCACACCGTTCAAATAAATAAATGAACAACACAAACATTCACACACTAGTAATCGCAATACCGATGGCGAACCCACTTAAATAGAGGGAAACGAAAATTCTCCGAAAATTCGGATTATAATATGTACTCAAAAATGCACAAAAAAATCCTTAAATGCACCGAGAAAGCATAATTTTAATTAAAAAAAATTAAAATTTGAAAAAAATCTAAAATACTCCGAAAAAGTCGGAAACCATCCGAAGATTCAACATATAATACACATGCGAAATCGCACCAACTGCGCCTTCAATTCACCAGACATTCCCAATTTCTCTAAATATATTGAAAACTAGCAGAAAAGGACATATTCCGAAAATTATGAATGTACATATATAATTATCCGAAAAATCTATGTTAAATGCATGATCGAAAATGCGCTAAAAAGCTTTAAACTCAGAAAAATTTATAAACACACTAAAGAAATTGATAACTTGAAAAATCGAAACTACTCCGAAAAATATCCGAAAAGTTTCCGAAAATTTGAAACTTAAAACATATTCGAAAACTCACGAAAAACCTTAAATATATTGGATATACATATATTATTTTACCAGAGAATTAGAAAATGCGAAGGATTCAAAATTACTCCGAAAAAATTTTAAATTCTACGAAAATTCGAATCCATAAAAATTCGCAATTACATCTGAAAGCCAAAATATCGCCAAAGAAATTTAGTATTCGAAAAAATCGAAATAGTTTTGAATAAGTCGAAAATTCTGCGAAAACTTGCTCTTGAAAATATACTCATATGTGCCTAAAATTCATACGAAACCCTTAATTTTACTTCAGAAATTAAAAAGTTGGAGAAATTAATTAAAAAAATATATCATATTCCCAGAAATTAGGATATTTCAGCTGATGGGCTGAATGTCGAATGTCGACATTAACCTGAAGCCCATAATATAACAAAAGATAATAAATATTCGAAAGAATTTAAATTACTTCGAAACATGTAGTCGAAAATTATCCGAAATGTCGATATTTTGAATATGCAATAAAAGTGCCCCGAATTTACTAGAAAATAATAATTTCACTAAAGAAATCGAAAATATGAAGTGAGTCGGAAAAAAACGTATTTTTTCCTTAAAAAAATTTTAAATTCTATAAAATCGAATTTACTCCGTAAATGTCGAAGAGGAAAATCAAATTTTGTAAAATCTAAATATGCAACGGAAAAAAATTAAAATTTTCCGAAAATTTGCACAGCAAATGTACTGAAAAAATTATGAAATATGGCTTAAATTTCTCTACAGAAATGAAAAATTTCTGCACGAAATTTTTAAAATTTCCCGAAATTTTTGATATTAAACTGTGAGCTTTTACGCATATCTGCCTTCTCTTCTTTTAAGAAGAACTGATTCGTTTTTTGTTTATGTAACTTTTTACTGAAAAAAGACAAATTACGATTTGAATTTAGCTGCCAAAACACTAAGGATATAATATTCAAACTAGCACTTAACCATTTCTCCAATTGTTTCTAGTTTCATTTCATTTCGGTTAATTCCGAAATATACAAATATTTACAAACCTTACGGCCACACCATTTTGTAATTATTTCGGACAACTGTTACAAGAACAACATATCAACAATAGCAACAAGAACAGTTCGGTAAAATCACAGGATATAAATGAAATAATAAAACAATACAAATACAACACACAATATAATTGTATTGAAAACAAAATTCAATTAAATGACTACAATAATATTAATAATAATACGCTTTCTATAAATGCATAATTACACACACATACGTAAGTACATATCTGTATGTATGTATAAACATATGTATGAGTGATTAAATAAACATATTTGAAGTTGTATGCATTTATGTATGAATGTGTTGGTGCTTGTAAAGTTGCATGAAATAAACAAAACATTAATGCAAATAACCACTAAATATTCATACAATCACACAAGCACAACCACACATCCACACATGCATACATGTATATGTACACACTCTCTAAAATAAACAAAACACCTACATTTATGTACATGCGAATATACGAGAAAGTTTTAAGCCCCTTAACAAATAAATCTTTTTAATAAACCCTCCTTTTAACATACACAAAGCAAAACTATAATGAAGCCAGTGGCAAAAATATTGAGAGAAAGTATCCTTTGAAGAATATAATAAGGAAAAGGAAACCATATTTATTTAAAATAATACAAATGCTTCTACATATCTATATATAGCAGAAAAAAAAGTTAAGTTTGTTAAAAGTATACTTAATTGATACGATAAGTAATGAAGCAACTATGTAGTTGCTTCAGTCTGACCCGTAATGTAGAAGCATTCACACTTGCGCAATCCGACTGATGCAACCATACGACTAGTTGTATGCGACTGGACATGCCGGTCGCACCGCGATCGATCTCATTCATACAACTAGTTATTTGAGTCGGTAGTGTCAATGTTTTCTATGTTGGGATGCATTTCTGATATAATTGTTGTTTGAAAAAATTAAAAAAAAAACAATATTTTACAACTTATCATGTCAGGGTTTCATTTTCCTCAAAAGCATTAATACTAGGGTGATCGACTCGGTTTTTCAACCGGGTTTTAAACCGGTTTTTTTTCGCAATACGGTTGTCGGTTTTTTCAAAATGTTGATTTTTCGAATGTCGAATAGTCCGGTTTTTTTAAATTAAAAAACCGGCCCAGTCGAATACTTTTCGATTCGTATATATTATTAGTTTTTACTATATTAAAACTTGATGATCTTTTACTGTTGATTTTTCTAAGTATTTTTTTTCAAGAGCATTTACTGAAGCATGGAATTAAGGTGAACTAATTTCATAAGATGGTAGCAGGGGCGAATTAAATTCCTTGTGATGTATAATTTATGTCAAGCTTCATATTTTATATGGAGTTCGACATCCATCATAGACAAAAATGCTTGTTGCGTGAATGTCAAGAAAAAAATAAGAAAAAGAACAGAAATTAAATCTGTGCACTAGGTTTCCCCCTATATGTGTGGACCAAATTTTTTTTCGGATTTTGATTGTAAGGCCTCCTTGGAAGGTCTTTTAGTAAAAAAACTGTGCTGATCACGTAAGGGGAATGCGTGCCGCATATAAGGGGCACTATAATGCGCAATTAAAAAATTATGGGATATTACAGGGATGGAAATTATAGTGTTGTACCAAACAAAAAATTAGAAAACAGAAGTCAGATCCGCACAAAACAATTAATGAGAAATAAGGCCAAGTTCCTATCCAAAAGTTTTGGCCGTTAAAAGTACTGAGATCAAATTGAAGACCAAGTTCTTGATAGGTACAATACCATCTCATTTTTAGGCAACCTGTTATTTGGCAATATTTTTTACATTTCTAATATTGGGAAGAATTATGGGGAAATAGTTTCCAAGTTAGCTTAGAAGTTAGATGGTAGTATCATACTTATTAAGAACTTAACCCTCATTGAGATCTCAGTACTTTTAACGGCCGAAATTTTTGGATAGGAACTTGGCCTTATTTTCAAAGTTATGTTATTATGCGGATAGTAATTACATAAACTGTTCTCTTTTTTTATATCAAAATTTAATTTAAATTTAATTTTCTCACAAAAAAAAAACGGTTGACCGGTTTTTTCTGATTTTTAAAAATCGTAACCGGTTTTTCTAAAATTTCAAAAAGTCGAACTATTCGAAAAACGGTTTCTGGAAAATGTCGAACAATCGATCACCCTAATAAATTTTTGTCTTATAATCTGAAATGCCTTAAGAAATACGTGTAACGAGAATTCGAAACGAAGGCAACAGGTCAGTGTTGGCGCTTTGGCATATATGTGGTTTTCGGCGTTACCCTTGTTTTCCGGGGAAGTTGTGGGACCTTGGGGAGATTTTCGTCCTAGTTTTCAGGCATCCGCGGAACTTCTGGCATTTTGAAGAGATTTTCGTCCTAGTTTTTGGGAATCCAAGGAACTTCTGGGATTTTTCGTAGATTTTTGTCCAAGTTTTTGGCAATGCTTGTACCAAGCTTGTGTCTTGGGTAAAAATTAGTGCATTTGCTAAATGCAGGTATCTTGCCTAAGCACCAGGTGTCTCGGCTAAATTTTTGAGAAGTATCGCCTAAGTATCGCCTTAGTATCGCCTAAGTATCTTCCAGGCGATAGTTGTTTTTTTGTTGACGAATTATCTTTTTTTCTATTCTAGAGGTTGAAATTACTTTTTTGTTTTTAAATTATAACTTTTATTTTTGGTGGAGGTCATGGCGCCGGGTCTGGTGACTAGGCAGAGTGTGTCGAAAGGCGATAAAGATGTGAAGGCATCTGACATAGTGACCGATGGTGACCTGCCCTTGGCATAAGGTCTAAGGTAGCAGGCGGAAGACGTACAGTGGCTCAAATTGGAAAAATGGATAATAAATCTATATCTTTGACACTTGATATCCGAATACAAAACAACATATTGAAAAATCATAGCGCAGGACGCAAGCTTTAATAATGTTGAAATTTGGATCACCCTGTCTACACGTTGAGCAGGGTGTCAAAGTTGACTACGTTGGGCATGAAAAACTTTGTCGGCCTCACAACTTTTACAAATGCTATCAGATTTTAATTAATTTAATGATGGTGCAAAGTTTTTTAATAGATAAAGAATATATAGTTAATTTTATCCAGATATCTTTAATACTTTCAAAGATATTTGGCTTTGAATTTTAAAAATTAATTTTTTGGCCTTGACTTTTATCTCTATTTCATCAATATCTTCCGTAATAGTACAGCCAAAATTTCAATGAAAATAATTTATGATTTTTAACACCATCTTTGATATCACACAGGAAAAATTAAACAGTTATCTCTATTCATGTAGACGTTAAAAGGAATCAAAATCAAGGTTTTTAAATGAGAGTTAAAAATGGCTACAGCTTAATTGTTCGCCGATTTTCTGAATTGATACAAATGCTTATCAAAGCGAAAAACAAAGAGAAAAATAATAAGAGCTTTTGTGAGTGTTGAACTAAATCAGATAGAGGAGATTTCGGCTAACTAAAATTGAGTTGAAGATAATAAGAATGCAAGAATTTACATGAAAAAGTCTTGTATTCTATTTCGTGGCAAAAATTAGTTAAATAGCTGATGTTTCCTTGTAAAAAGCATCCATTTTCATGAGTGGTAAAAGTGAACAAGAACAATGATGAGACGGTGTAGCGGCCTGTCGAAATCAGAAGTACTGATCCGTTTTCCTTATCTGATTTGAATATAAGAGCACTCCACTTTTAATAAAAGAATTTGAATTTACATTAATTCTCATTTTGAACTAAAAAGCCGTAATAATATTCAGGCTTCAGTTCGTTCAATTTAGTTTTACAATTAAATAGCTTTTATTGAAAAAGTATTTTTCAAAGCAAGTAATAATTGAAAAGGAACAAAGAAAAATTGTTTGACTGTTGTAATGGTCGAACTGAACATCGATGTTTTCGGTATTAACCACGATCCCATCGTCAGAGCTCTTTATACTCTAAGCTAACTACAGCCTGCCAGTCAATCAGTTAATATCAATTTTTAAACCAATTTGCATTAAGCTTTTTTGTTAGCCTAGAAATTTATCATACTTTGTTTTTCAATCACAATTTAAGTCAATTTTGGATTATTTGAATACATTTTGTACTAAGGGCGATGCCACGCAATGAGCGGTAAGGCGGGAGCCAGGAAGACAAGTACCTTAAGTTTGGATCTGGAACCTATCACAGTTTATCTTAATTATATTAATTGCCAATTTCAAGCACAACATCATGTAAAAGTAATAGCTCCTCCTCATATAAATTTTGAGAATTCAAACTGGTTGCTAGTCCTGGAAAACCAGTCAAGTGTATTGTATTGTGAAAGGTTCTCTTCCCTCTAGAGAATCTTAGAATATTCTGGTTGCTATTTTAAAACCCTAATATTTTGATTAGAATACCTTCCCTTTTGTGTTAATCATATGTTTATTTGCACTTTTTTCATTTCCAATATATATAAATAGTAAATGTATTAAAATTCAAATTAATATTGTAATTGATAATATAGCTTTATAGCTATAATATAAGGACGTGTGTGTGTGTGTGTTATAGTGAACATATGAAATTACCTTTGTGTTTTCTTAATATTGTACTTAATACAAACTTACTTCATTACTTATGAAAATTTATGTAAATGCTTTGAAAATATAATGCACAACTTAATTAAATTATATGTAATACAAAATCGCCTTTTGTTTTTTTTATTTAACTAAAAATTATTTTAATACACTCGTGCTTATTTAAGTCTTAAATAAAACTATACAGCAAAATAAAATTTTTTTAGGTCAACTAATAACTATATTGCTAAGATTAAAATTATATTGTAAATGCAATTGCGATAAGATTTGACGTATTTGTTTAACTTGACAAGGTATATGAAAATTCAAAATATGGTTGATATCGGCGCAATCTTTCTCATCCTTCCCCTACATCCTTAAATGAAAACATGGCGTAACTACTACAATAAAAATTATATTTTCAAAGAAATTCTCACATAAGCTACTTATAAGAACCATAATGTTTGCACAAATTTTTGTCTAATTCGGACAAAGGATACCTTTTGCTCAAAAATGTACGGACATCGTGATTTTTATCAAATGAATTTTCTCACATAATTTTGAATAAAATCAAAATTTCTAGGTCGATTTTAACAAAATATGTCTCGTTTTGCTTATAACATATTTACCTATTTATTTATGTAAAAAGAGCGAAAGTTGCGTGGTTTTTTAATTTTTTATTTGCTAAAAAAATTTATAAAAAAAAGTTTATAATTTAAAATTTTTTTATTTGTTTTTTATTTTTATAACTTTGTTCAGCAATTGAAAAATAATGGTGGATTTTTTTTTTAGGAAAATTGAAAGAATAGATTCTCATTCTTCATTGCTGTTTCACATATTGGTTATCATTTGTATGTATGTGTACTATTCGTGGATATACATACAAATGTTAGCGAATGTGTATAATAAAAAATCATAATTAAATATTTAATTATATCACTTAAATTATTTAATTGAAAGTTTGATTTTTTTTAAATTAATGATTTAATTAGAAAAGCAATTGTAATATTTTTTTCTGTGTACCGGAGATATTGACAAAATAGTGACCAAAATCGAGGCCAAAATCCAAAATTTTAGATTTGAAAGCAAAATATCTTTGAAAATATTAAAGATATCTTAATCATATAATTTTTTCTTCTTAAATTCATTAATATCGAATAACATTTGTAAGAGTTGTGAGGGCGACAAGGTTTATTATCATGCCCGAGGTAGTCAACTTTGACAACATGTAGCCCAACTTTTGTTTCAAAGCCCAAGTTTCAAAGATACAGATATATTGCGCTGTTTTTCAATTGGAGCCACTGTGCGCCGTCATAAAATTTTCACAGCACACTTTTTTACAATAAATTTATTTTTAGTCTAAACAAATCTTATTGCGTTTTTATTAAAATTTTAGTAAAAAATTTCATTAATCAAAATATTTTACATACAAGTTGTCAAAAAATATTTCATAACTGACATTATGATGTTTATTTGTTGTTTCATGGTGGGTTTTTTTTATTGCACAAGAATTGTTTTGATAAAATGCAAACTATTTAAGGCCATTTATAAATAAATACACGTAAAAATTCCTTTTTTAAGGATACATTTTTAATTTTTAATAAATGAAATAAAGTGTGAAATATTGTTTTACCTTTTTTTCAATTTATAAAAACCACAAAGGGGTTTTTGTTCCAAATTAAATTAAAAATTGAAATTGAATTTGTTTAAATATTAAATTCTTCTCGAGTTATATATTTAAAATATTTTAATGTAAAACAAAAAGATTTTTGCTTTTTTATATAGAATGTCATATCATAAAGTTATGTTTTTAAAACTTTTAATGGTTGTTGAAAAACAGAACTTTGCCAGATTTTAATGACACTTTATTATTGCACATAGTTTCAAAATATATGAACATATGTATGGAATAACAATAAGGTTTTTTTTATATTAAAAACACTTTACAGTAAAAATTAAAATTTTTGATCCTTAAAAAATTTAATTTTAATGAAAAATTTAGTATTTAGTTTTCAATAGAACACTGAAGATGGCACATAGCCGAAACCGGTCTGTTTACAAACCAAATTTGACGTGGGATGACGGAAAATCGTTCCAAATTGAAAAATTAAACTTTGTTTCAATCAAAATTTAATGAAGTAAAATTTAAAAATCTAGCAAAAATTAAATAGTTTTAGCTAGTTTATGCATAATATTATATATATATATATAAAGAAATACTTTATTAATGAAAAACCTTAATTCTCTTATCCATTTTTTTATTCACGAAATTTCATTGTATGCTTTCATTTCTAATTGAAATTTAAAATTTAATATAAAACTTTTATTCATAGCTTCAGTCAATTACAATTATCTATTTGCATTGAAGGTCCTCAAGGAGCCTTGACATCACTTAATGAAAAATCATGTACTATTTGCTGGTGTTTGTATATAAATTTGTTTATTTTAGTAAAATTTCCATTATCTGTGTTTATGGGCAAAGACAATATTTAATTTCCTTAAGTCTTGAAAACTTTTCAATTATTTAATGATTGTCTAGTATTGTTAGCAGTAGGAAATTAACGTGTATAAATGTTGATTAAAAAAAAGCATTCAAGCTCTTACACACACACAGGCACACCTAGACACAAAGACTGATGTGAATTATAAATAAATCACATTTTTGGCAAGCATATAATTTAACCCTTTAGAGAGCGGGGAAACAAAGAATTTAAACTGGTTGACGTTAGTTTAGTTAATATACAACACGAACACAAAAATTACGGGGTTCTGACAACAGATTCTGGTAGAAAAGACAAAAAAAAATTAAAAAAATATACGTGTGTTGGCGATTTGCACGATCACATCGGTATTTTATTTTAGAGGGGGCTAAAGTTTTCTCCCTTTTGGCCTGTTCGTACTGCATATCGGTACATGAAATTATGTGTTCTCTGCAGCTGAGGCGAAAGAAATGTTTAGAAACTTTGTAGAACATATCAAGGCAAGTGTTTCTGTGGAGCATATTAACCCTTTAACTGCCCCACATAATGACAATTTTCGGCGATATTCTAACAAATCCTTAAAAATACCTCTAAAAAGGGGAAGGGTGGGGATTAAATGTTCTTCAAAAATGTTGGCCATATAATTTTACTAAAATTTTAAAGACAACCAAGCTCCAGGTTTAACTTGTAGGCCAGAAATCATTAAAAGCTTTATCTGTGTTTAAGAGTTAATTTCATACTTAGTACTCGGCGTTGGAAATCTTGTAAGCTTTACGTTTGAGGTATAAGAAGTGTTCAACACTTTTATATAAAACACCATGAGTAGCATTTTCGTGGAACATTTTAACCATCATTCGTGACGTCTAAGAGAACACAGCAGAATTTTCCTGTTAGAATAACCACCGAGTCATCGGCGTATCCGGTCACTTCATGTACACCTTCACTAAGAACTTTGAGAATTTCGTCTATCACCACCGACCAGCAGAGCTGGAATAGAGGATATCCTTTGACAGCCATAATACATTTAAATACATAAATTAGTGTTACAATTGTTACTTTTCCTTTCGAGTTTTTTTGTATAAGACTTTTAATTAAAAAATTCAATTTAAATATTTTGGAATTCCCCGGAATTTTTCAGGCGAATCCCGGAATTTTCGCGATCAGGATTTCGGGATTGGAATGTCTGTCCGAATACGCATCAAACAAAAACCAGTGCAGGGATTTTTATAAAATTTGGCTTAGAGGTACTTTAGAGTCCTGGTTGAAATTTAAAATATTTTTTACCGCGATAAAACAAAATAAATTCAGTAAAGTGCTACTTTGAAGGATTCTGTAGGAATACCACCATGTTTGTCTTCGAGAACTTTTCTCGTTTTGGGCTTTTTTTTCGTTATAGCGTTTTTTTATTTAAACAAATTAGTTCGTTTTTTGCCTATTTCTTAATTTGGCGATTTTTCCGTTATGGTGCTTTCGGTTTGGCATTTTTTTTGTTTTTGGTTTTGGCGTTTTTTTATTGTTTTGGTATATTTAGGGTTTCGTAAGCCAAAAGTGTAAAGGAACTCTATTGTTTTCACTACGCTGCCCGTCTGTCCGTCTGTCTGTCCATCTGTCTGTCTGTCACAGGCTGTTTTCTCGGGAACCGTAAGAGCTACGGACCTGAAATATTCACAGAATATGTAAAACTTTGGCCGCTACAGCAACAAATATATGCCAGTAAAAATTAAAGGGTGTTCTAAAGCGAGCAGCGAAAAATGTTGAATACTAATGTAATATACAGACACTTATATATAGACACTTCACATTTAAATAGACTACAACAATCAGCACCGATATTTAAAACAATACAAATTAAAGGGTGTTCTATCAGTTAATGTAATTTTGACTATGTAAGTAGCACAATTTGCTGTATCTTGCTGTATTTGAAGATTTTACTTTTTACGGTTAGTAAGAGGTAAAATCTTCAAATTTACAAAAACGCTAAAAGAAAAAAAATTCCAAAATTAAAAAAATGTCAAAACGAAAAATCACCAAAATGAAAAAAAACGCTTAAAGAAAAAAAAGCACAAAAATTAAAAAATCGCTGAGACGCAAAAAATTACCAAAACTAAAGAGATCGCCAAAAAAAATTAAAAAAGCGCAAAAACGAAAAAAGTCGTCAAAACGAAAAAAAGCACTAAAACCTAAAAAAATCACTAAAACTAAAAATATCGTCAAAAAACGACAAAAATGGGAAAAAGTCACCAAAACGGAAAAAATCGCAAAAAAGCGACATAACTAAAAAAAATCGCCAGAAACGGAAAAAATCTCCAAAATGAAAAAAAAGTGTCAAAACAAAAAAAAAATCGCTTAAACTAAGAAAAATCACCAAAAACCCTAAAAAGCGCTAAAGCTGATAAAAGCGACAAAACTAAAATAAATGGCCAGAGACGCTGCAATACTGCTGCAAAATTAGAATTTTTGTGCCGAGAACGTGTCGGTAAAATCTTGTTATTTAAAAAAAAATATTTTGTTGTACAGTGTAATTTTAGGAAATTAAGTCCATTATAACAGCCAATTTCTCTAAGAAAAACAAAGAAATTACTAATCCCCAAAAAAGAGTTAATTAATATTTGAATGCAAGTGTTATAGATTTTTACACTCACAAAATTGTAGTCATTCTGACACATTGATTAAAGTGATTTATTAGGTTTATAAAATCAACAAAACAAGAGCAGAAAGAACACACCTACACACCTACACAACGAAACACACATAAATATACACACAGATACACACATTCATAAAGTGAAAAACATTGAAATGACAGACTAAAGCAGAAAATTAATCTAAATGCTCATGTATGGCCATTTGTTGAAGTAAAATGAAAATGCGAATAAACAATTGCTACAGGACTATTCATTGTTTTTGTTAGTATTTACTTATACTGCTATACCAAATGCTATTATTGCTATTGTTGTTGTAGTTTATTTCCTCTAGCTGTGTAAGTGTATGAATGAGATTATAATTTTGTTAATTAAGTGTTTGTACTAAAAACGATTTATTTTCGATAATTGTTTGTTATTTTCAATAAAATTTTCCAATTGTCCATGTTCTGCTAAGACTTTTCTTTTCTTTGGTGTTGTTATTATTATGGTTATATGAAAGGCTTTGTTATACATAACGGAAAATATTTCTATACAAGAGTATGTTTGTATATGTATCTAACAGATCAGGTGTTAATCAAGGCAAACACTTGATAATATTCCCAAGTTATTTTCAATTTTATGCTCACTTAATAAATATCCTTATTTATCCTTATTTATTATTATCTTTGCTGTTATTGTTGTTCTTAGCAATTGTTTAATTTTCTGCTTTTCTTATAAATGAAATCAAGCATTTTGTTAGAAATACTAGTCACAGTGGCTTGAAAAGGCAAAATTTAAATTTTTATTAAAATTTCTAAAAGAACTATTTTACAAAAGAACAAAAAAAAAAGAGCTAAAGTCTTTGTTCATGTAGAGGATGATATTGCCATTGCCACTATTTACCACTTTAACTTTAACACATCTCTTTGTGTCTGGCCTGTTAGTATTTGCGAGTGTCCTTTCAACTATCTCTTTTAATTCCGTCTTGCACATTTTGATTAAATGCCACACTTAAAAAATACAATTTAAGACTCTTTCAACAATTTCTAAGCGTTGAAAACAAGTTTTCATTAAACGGAATACATTTTTTTTCTCGCCAAACACTGAATTTTTCAAATTTTAATGTTTGTATGTGTGTGTGTATGTGTGTTTGTAAAACAGTCATAGAAATTGTACAAAAAAAAAAGAAAACTTGTAAAATGAATTTTTGTAAGTTTGGTGTGTGTTAAGGTTGTGTTTGATGGTGTGCATGTAGATGTATGTCGTTATGTGTGTGTGAGTGTTTGTATGGGAGCATTTTGCTATACAACTCTATTTGAAAGGAAGTGTCACTTTTCCATACTATTGTCGCTCTTCTTTTTTCTCTATGCTGAATGTTTCATTCATTACAATCATTATTTATTTTATAGCAGCTCTTTTTTTAGTTTTTCTATTCATTTTCAATTCATGCTAGTTTTCTATTTAGTTAAGGAAAAATATATATTCGTTTTTTTTCGTTTTAACAAAGAAAAAAAATTTGAGAAAAGTATAAAAATTAATTGAAATATTCAAGAGGAAATAAGTCGAATTCGAAACACTTTTCAATTAGCAGATTCCGTTTCTTATATTTTTTCTAGAAATTTTAAAAAATTTTCAATAAATGTACTATTGGAACGAAGTTCCTTATGGCACGTTGTGCATATGATATGCAGCACACAAATGTTTTCTATGCTGGGAAGTAAAAAAAAATTTTAAATACAAAAATACATGTAACAAATACGTGCAACTAAAAGTATGGTCACGCTTGGCAAATATTTACCAAAAATAAACGTAACCACCACTTTTGCCCAGGGTTATTGTGATTGAACTTGGTTTTTATATCACAAAATAAAGTCAATTATGCCGGAAAATGCTATTTTTATATTATTTTTAATAAATGTGAACCCATATTAAGAAAATATGGAAATTACAGGAAATGCTTTTCTTAGCTTTTCTGTTGGTCACGTTTTTTTCGGCAAATATTTGCCAAGTGTGACCGCACCTTAATGCGTGTAACGACTATTTAAAACGAAGGCAACAGTTCGGCGCGAAGGTTAAATTCCATAAAAACTCAGTATTGCCGCTTTAGTATTTTCGTTGTTACTGTTGTTTGCCGGGGAAGTTTTAAAATTTTGGGTAGATTTTTGCCCTAGTTCTTGGGAATACGGGGAGCCTCTAGGATTTTGGAAATATTTTTGTCCTAGTTTTCGGGAAGCCGGGAAGATTCTGGGATTTTGGGGAGATTTTTGTCCAAGTATTTGGGAATAATTAATTGTCCATCTCTTAGTTTAGAGAGTTCGATAAGTTATCCACTTCATGTTACTAGCTACAGTCTCTTGTTGCACGACCTATTTAGTCAGCATTTTTGGAAATTTATAAGCCAACCAGGATCCTGTTTTCAGTTGTGCGGTCCATACCTTTAAAAGTTCTATGTCAACTTTGCAACAATATATTAATCCCAGATCTTGAAAAAGAATTTACTAAAGATAATGCTTGAGCACTTTTTTTTTATCAAATCGGGATAATACAGTGTAGGTGTTTTAAAATATTAATTTTCAAATTGGAATTTATTGCTTCTCTTGGTAGTTACAGGGGTAGAACATTTTTTATAAAATAATCATATCTTTGGTAATATGAAAAATTACAATTTAATACCTTTCCATTGGCATACAATATTGTAAAATTCATGAAACCATTTCGACCTAAGCGCTATGACGTTAATTAATAATTTTTTTGAGAAATATATTACAATATGTTCCAAACTGTATCAGAAACTTTAAACACCTCACCTATTTTCCCTAATGTATGAAAAAAAATAAACTTGCCAAGAATTACTCGTAGTACATTTAAAATGTCAGCAAAAATTTTTATAAGTTAATTTGTTTAGCAGCTATTTTTTTTGTTACCAAAAGTCTATATAAAAGAACAAAGGAAAACTTTTATTTCACTTTGCTACAAATAAGAGTAATTGGTATCATTTTCATTCTAAATGTCTTTGATATTTTAAGTGAATATGTGAATTTGTAAAAAAAGAAAGCTAAAGAATAAAATTTTTATAAACAATTTTAAACTTATTGCTTTTGTAAATGTTTCCCTTTTCCTAGTTCAACTAAAAGCCTTAACTAAAGTTGTCAAAGTTAACCGCAAAATTTTGCTTCCGCTTGGCTTAACTCTAATCAAAACTTAATATGCTACAAATATATTAAGCGAAAAAAAGCAAATAAAACTAAGAAAAACTAATTTAAAATTTTATTTATAATCTTAATACGATTTTCTATATGCATGAAAATCGTATTAAAACACATGTGTTAATCAAGATCCTGTACCTTTGAAATACATGGAAGTTTTTTTTGCATTTGTTTATTTACAAAGCGTAATTAGTGTGAAAGAAACTGAAAACAACGTGCTTAAGGGTTTAAGTCAAGGCTTATGTGCAACGTGTTAAGTTGGTGCAAAAATTAAATCAACAAATAGAGATAGAGTGTTACAAAAGTTGATGGGTAAAATGTAATGAAATTTTTTGTTTTTCGTTAAGTTTTTACTATTTCTTGTTCTCTCTTGTTTCAATCTCATATGCCGCAATCCATATTCACGTAGCTGTAAAAACCTTTAAGATGTTTTTAGAAACATTGTGCTGGAATGTTTTAAATATTTCCTTATAAAGTCCCACGTCAACTGGTCATATTGAACTATTAATCTATATAATTAGTAGAGAAGATGATTTCTCTAGATCTCTTTTATGCTCACATATCACAGCCCACCTAGAAAAATTATGTATCATTATAAATGTATTTGTTTAAAGATAAAGGGTGCTGGGAGAGGAGAAGAAAGAGATAAATTTCCGTAACTCGTACTACTGCATTTCAATGGAGACACAAAAACTTACTCAGTTTGGACAGAAATAATTTGACAGTCTCTCTGAGCTGGCGTCGGTGACCCTGGAGAGACTAAGATGCTTTACAGGAGCAGTGGATGGTTCCAGGCCTGAATAATCTTATGGAAAAGCACTCGCCGTAATCTCTTTTTCTCTACTGCTACATTTTAGGGTTCCGTACACCAAAAGTGTAAAGGAACCCTAATGTCTTAGCTATGCTATCCGCCCGTCCGTCTGTCTGTATGTCGCCGGCTGTTTTCTCGAGAGCCGTAAGAGATACGGACTTAAAATTTTCACAGAATATGTATTACTATGGCCGCTACAACAACAAATACTTGTATACGACAGTTAAACGGTATTCTAAAGCGAGCAACGAAATATGTTGAAATGCTATTATAATATACAGACAGTTATGTATATACAGACAGTTATGTATATACAATATGTATATACACTACAGAGTACACCAAATAATAGTGAAATTTAAACAAAATAAAAATTAAAGGGTGTTCTATCAGTTAATGTAATTTTGAATATATAATTTTGACAATTAGCTGTATCTTGGAGACCGTAAGTGGAGAACTCTTAAAATGTTCACAGCAGCATTTTAAAAGCAACAGTACCGAATGCTAAAAAGTAATCTAAAAATTAAAGGGCATTCTATCAGGTTATGTAATTTTGAAACTTAGCTGTATCTTCTTAAACAAAACTAAAAATATCCTCAAAAAACGAAAAAAGACAACATGAAAAGTAAAATATCGCAACAAAAAAATTATAGCAAAAATCGCCAAAATTAAAAAATCGCCAAAAACCGAAAAAAACCGCAAAAAATAGCTCCAAAAACAAAAAAGTTGCCACAACAAAAAAGAAAACGTCAAAACTAAAAAACCCCAAAACGGAAAAAGCGCCTAAGCTTAAAAATTTGCAAAATCCAAAAAAATCGCCAAAAACCGAAAAAATCGTCAAAAACGAAAAGAATCGCCATAACTAACAAAAATCGCCAAAACTAAAAAAACTTAAAAAAATCGCAAAAAATTGCCGGAAAAAATCCCCTAAAATAAAAAATTTGACAAAAACCGAAAAAAAATCGTTAAAAAAATCTACAAAACTAAAAAAATCTGCAAAACTAAAAAAATTGCCGAAACAAAAAAAATCGCCAAAACTAAAAAATCGCCAAAACAAAAAAATCGCCAAAACTTAAAAAATCGTCATCGAAAACAATCGAAAAAAAAATATATAAAAAATGCCAAAAGACGAAAGAATCACCAAAACGAAAAAAAGCGCAAAAAATCGCCAAAAAGGTAAAAGGAATATATGCATGAATATGGTATTCGTACGGAACCCTTTGTGTTCGAGTCAAAGTCGCACTTTACTGAACTTATTCCTCCATATTTACACCTTTCTGCACATCTAACGTTAATAACACTGTGAAAATGTTTATCACTAATAGTAAATAAGTGCGAAATTAACCCTTCAACATATTTTAAGTTTTGACTTATATCACCGCTGAAGGAGAGTTTTTTGTCATATTTTGAAGAGAGCAAGCCGCATATAACGAAGAGTTAAACCAGCAAGAAAAAAATATTCCACAAAAATGCTTTTTGTGGTGTTTTACATAAAATATCGTCAAAACCGGAAATCGCTAAAAGAAACGTAAGGCTTGCAATATTTTCTCTGACGAGCACTAACTAGATACATTCTAAGTCTTGAATAATTTGTGACATTTCAGTTCATTATGGAGCTTGGAAGCCTTTAAAATTTTGTAGTAGAATTTTATGGCAAATATATTTGTAGAACATTTTAAAGCTGTATCGCTGTTTAAGGTGACTTTTTTTTGCAGTTTTTAAGAAAGGGGTCAAAAAGACCCATACGGAAAAGAGCTAGAGTTTTAAAATGTTCCACAAAAATATTCCTTATACCTTAAATGTAAGAATTACAAAATTTTCTATGCCAATTAATTGTAACAATGTGCAATTAAGGGGAACTTTAACTCACTATCTAAAGTGAATCCCAGATGTAACCTTTCAATACGCTTTTGACCCCCTCTAACAGGAGGAGTCGTTAGAACATTGATATTTTGTTATGTTGCACAGTGTAATTTAAATACATTTTTTTAATTAAATCTTTAGTTCTTTATACAGTATTCTTATATCTCTCTCCCTCTCTCTTATTTTTCTCTTTACAGGTAACACTAAGAGACCATACCTTAAACACAAGTAAGAGAAATCTGCCTGTCTTATCTAACCTAAACTAAAAGCAAGAAGCTAAAATTTTATTAACGAAATCGGACTGCAATTGAGGAAGAAGGGTAACGTTCAATACACATAAATATTTTCCTTTTACACCGAACCAATGAGGTACATATAGTAAAGAAAAAAAATTATTGTTTCAACGAATTGTTAATTAATTTTTACTTAATGTACTAGTACATTAAATCAGTGAACTGATTAATTAATTTTGTTAAAGTATAACACCAACGAGTGATTTCATTGAACGGTTTTACATTGAACTTCAATGTATATTTTCATTGAAACAACGTATGCGTACATTAAATCAGCGTATTTTTGCAAGAAATTAATGAATCTAAGTCAATGAATGTCATTCATTGAAATTATGTAAAATATCTTTTTCTGTATAGGTTTACCATTAAAAACTCGAAATGATAACTATAATATTTATTTTACTTTCGCATATTTTTAATTTTAAAGAAAAATGAGTATGGCCAATTAGAATTTTTTGTAACTTTAAGTTCACAAAGTTTAACTCCTTCAATTTTCTTTTAATCAAAAGGCAACCTCCTCCTGCAACACCTTCTCTACATTCAATCTTATAAGAAAATTTTATTTATATAAAAGGTCTCCCCCAATCATTAGTGGCAAAAACTAATTTATACTCAACATTTGCAAAAATTAAACCTGTGCTGACTTATAAATATTTATTCATGCCTCGTTATAAGAAGGTGTGTATTTTTGCTCATTTTATATAACATAAATTTCTCTTGTTTTCACTTTCAATTATTTGTGCTTCAATTTTATTTATTTTTTTTTCTGCTAAATATTATTTTAGCTCTTTCCTTTCCTAGTTTTGCTTGCTGCTCCTTTAAATATTCAATTTAATTTTCTAGCAACAAAGTTTCTTGTTTATACATTTTCTTCATGATTTATGCGCAGAAAATGTTAAGTCATGTCATAACATAATAGACACGAATTTCTTGTCAAGTATTAAGTTGGATATGGAAAAAATAAACAACATGTTTCGCATACAGACGTGTATTTTGTGAGGATTTTTAGACAAACCATACGTGAAATGATGCAATATACGGAATAATCTTTAAAGAAGATTTTTTCTTATTTTTGCTTTCCAGTCGTTTACATGTCATAAATTAAATACAAGAAATAAGGTTAATTGTTAAGATGAAAAGGAAATTTTACTGACAGCATCTAAGGATGTTTTCTGAATATTTTTCTTTAATTTTGCTTTTTGGAAGAATACATTTTGTTATTAAATGTATTTTTCAAGCTTAATGAAATAAATAAAATACAAGCTCTAATTTTCTATTGAAATAAATGTTGTGTATGCGGTACACAGGTTTTATTTGATTTTAAATGTAATTAATTAAAAATATAAAACAAATAAGTTTCCCAAATGCAATTTGAATAACTATCAACATGTTTCCCATATGTTATCAAAATCATTTTAAATAAAAAAAAACGGATGGTGTCAAATATATTATTTTCTATACAATTGCTAACGGTCGGTCGGTGTTCTATCTTTTTAATTAAACTTTTGACATTAATGATTTTATAGGGATTTGCACATTGAAATATTTGTATGTACATGCAAATGTTGTATGGCTTAAAACCTTGTATGCACATGTGAATTTAAAAAGCAAATCGTGTTAATATGCAAGTTGTTAATTTAATTTGGCATTAAATAAACATATGACTAACAAGATAAAAAAATATGTGTATAATTGGAGGCTCTAATACAAGCAAATTGACAAAATACAGAGATACGAGAGCAGGTGACAAAGAAGGTGATTTTCTTCGAAACAAGTGTTAATTGAAAAAAAAAATATTTAAGAAAAGCTTTTCAAAACGACTAAGCAAGCAATAGCTGCAATGGTATATTTACTTTCTATGGGCGTGGTTCTGCCCATTTTTCTCATAATTTTGTTGTATTGTGACGGGAATTCAATTCGTGAGCAAAGTGCCATTTCAATATGTTCAGCAAAAGTAGTTGAAATAATACTTATTTTAAATAGGCGTGTCACTGCCCACTTTTCTCATCATATAGTATATGTATAGTAATGGAAACTGAAATAGTAGGCCAACTTCTATAAGAATTGTTTAAGTAGGACTTGAAACAGACAAATTTCATTGTAAAATCGTCGAAACCAATGTTAATTTAACATTTTTTGGTAGCAATTTTGTTTTATAAATGTTTCATGTTAATTTAACATGGTTTTACAATAACCTTCAAAGAGCGTATTTTCTTTTGAAACTACTATATATAAAACCTAAATCGATTTTTGTTTATTTTGGAAAATTTTTTTACGTTTTGATTTTTTTTGTTTAAGCTTTTTTCGTTTTACCAAAATTTTTTCCTTGTTTTAGCAATTTATTTAATTTTTCGATTTTTTTTTCGTTTTGCCGATTTTTTTTTCTTATAAGTGATTTTTCAGTTTTAGCGTGTTTTTCGTTTTGGTGCTTTTTTGTTTAAGCGTTTTTTTGGTACAATTTTTTTCATTTTAGTTTTTTTTTGGCGATATTTTTTTTGCTTTTTAAGCAATTCTTCGTTTTGACTTTTTTTTGTTTGGCGACTTATTTTTTAATTTTGACAAGTTTTTATTTATGGTGGTTTTTTTCTTTTGGGGTTTTTCGTTTTTGAGTTTTTTTGAATTTTGGTGATTTTTTAGTTATGGTGGTTTTTTCGTTTTGGTGATTTCTTTTCAGCGCTTTTTTTGTTAATTCCGGAGATTTCGTAATGCTGTCTACTTTTTGAGTTTTGGTTTTTTTTTCGTTGAGATGCTCTTTTGTTTTGGCTATCTTTTAAATTTTTTGCGATTTGTTCAGTTTTTGCGGTTTTATCGTTTTGGTGTTTTCTTTTGTTTTAGCGTTTTTGTTATTCTGTCGAATTTTTCAATGTTGGCCATTTACATAGTTTTTGGTGATTTTTCGTTTAGGTGCTTTTTTTGTTTTAGCGATCGTTTTCTAATTTTTGGCGATTTTTTATAGTTTTTGGCGATTTTATTTCGTTTTGGCGATTTTTTTAAATTTTGCCTGTTTTTTTTACTTTTAGCGTTTTTTCTGGCGATTTTTTAATGTTGGCTACTTTTTTAGTTATGGCGATTTTTTCGTCTTGTTGATTTTTTTCAGCGCTTTTTTTGTTAATTCCGGAGATTTTTTTATTGCTGTCTGCTTTTTTCAGATTTGGGTTTTTTTCGTTGAGATGTTCTTTTGTTTTGGCGATCTTATTAATTTTTTGCGATTTGTTCAGTTTTTTCGTTTTGGTGTTTTCTTTTGTTTTAGTGTTTTTTCATTCTGACCAATTTTTTATGTTGACTATTTACATAGTTTTTGGTGATTTTTCTTTTAGGTGCTTTTTTGTTTTAACGATCTGTTTAATATGTGGCGATTTTTTGTACTTTTTGGCTATTTTATTTCGTTTTGGCGATTTTTTTAAAATTTTGTTATTTTGTTATTTTTTAGTTTTAGCGTTTTTTCATATTGTTGCCTTTTTTGTTTTAGCGCTTTTTGCATTCTGGCGATTTTTAAATGCTGTTTACTTTTTTAGTTTTGGTATTTTTTCTCGTCTTAGTGCTTTTTGTTTTGGCGATCTTTTTAATTTTTGGCGATTTTTTATTTTTTGGCGTTTTTAACAATACCCTTAAGTTTTTAGTTGTTTAGCATTTGTTACTGTTGTCTTTAAAATACTGGACTAACTGTAAACTTTTCAAGAGTTTGCCACTTACGGTTTCCAAGATATAGCTCATTGACAAAATTACATCGTCGAAATTACACTACGTGATAGAAAACCCTTTAAATTTTATATTGTTTAAGTTTCAGTACTCATTGATATATTCTGAGTAATAATGCAGTAACTCTGAATATATCAAGGGTCTATATATTACATAATTAGTTTAATCCATTTCGTTGCTCGCTATAGAATACTCTTTAAATTTTAACTTTCATGTACTTTTAGTTTTAGTTTAGTTGCTGTAGCGGCCAAAGTTACACATATTCTGTGAAAATTCCGTACCTTCTACGGCTCTTCAGGCAGAAGCCCGTGAAAGAAAACAGCCGGACAGCGAATAATAAACAATAGTTTTTATATCGCATTTGTCAATTTACAAGCCATTATCTGAATTGTCACGTATAAAAGATGATGTATGAATCGTCCAGAAAATATTTGTGAAGTTTGTGCTGATTATATCGTATAATTGAAACTTGCAGCTTTTACGATGTAAAAAAAATATTTTAAGGAAAAATTAAAATTTTTAATGCAAAGTTATTAAAATATAATCACAACGTGCTAAAAAATAGAAGCCAGATTTAAAATCAGCGACCCTGAGAAAAGAAATGCAAAGGATTTTTTTATATAATGCACAATATCCCTGAAACTGCAGGTGCTAGGAAAATAATAAAGCTATTTTCGTAATCAGCGGATGAAATTACATAAGAATCAGTTATTGTAATTTCAATTAATTAAAATAAAAAAAAAGTTTTAAGGACTAAGCCAAAAACGAACGATTTTTAACATCCTTGCAATAACAGTAAGATATCCTAATATACTCATCAATGTAACTCTACCCAAATAAAAGAAAATTTTGTTGAGATTAATAATTCAGAAAGTATTTTAGAGTTTGGTGGACGAGTCGTGAAATATAAAGCGAATAATACAAAAAGTGGTCTAGATTATGCAAAAAAACTAGAGCTGCTAGGGAAAAACTAATGACGCCATCGTAATCAGGAGATTAAACTACATAGGAATTGGCTTTTTTTTTATTGAAACAACACGCAAAAACCTCCATTTTGTTGTGCTGTGTAATGTTTGGTACTTGGACGTATGATTAATAAATAATCAACTATAAAACATACGCAGATGTCAGGTAGAATCGGCAAAACAAGTGCATACCTTCAGGCATAACAAAAACATTAAGATTTGCTGTTTTGGTTCACTGTGAGCCGTAACACTGCCTACTTTTCTCAACATATACATAGTATGTATATGTTAAGAAAAGTAGGCAGCTCCATGCCCATATGAAATAAATGTTGTTTTTGAATTAATTGGAACTTAAATGATATGTATGCTGAATTTAATGATTGAATAACAACATTTATTTTACATGGGTGTGGAGCTGCCTACTTTTCTTAGTATAGTGTTATACTTACTGTGACGGGAACTCAAGACGTATGTAAAGCTAATAAGAATTGAACTCAATGCGCTTGCAAAGTGTTTTAAAATTTGGTTGAGTTGTTAAGTAGTTAACATATAAAATTAACTTTGAATGGGGTTTGGCACTGCCCACTTTTCTAGATATAACATTGTATTTGCATCGAAGTCGAATATGTTTAGAAATGGTTTGTAAGAGTCGATTGAGTGGAAGTAGCTAAAATATAAAATTTGTTTTGAATTACTTTTATTGTAATTCTATAAAGGTTATATAATAACTTTTAAGTACAACCTCTTTCGGCATATATGTACATAAGTATGTAAGTACAAATAAGCCTATTTAAATTAAACATGCAGTCACTCATACATGTATACAAATATATTAAGGTACACATGCAAAAACAGACATATAACACAGCCATCAATTGCTATCAGTAAAAATCTCATGATCGATATTATAAAGCTAAAAACAGCGACAACAATAACAACAACAACTACTACATCACACAAATCTATACTAAATTTAACAGAAAATAACATTATAAGTGAATCAATGTGCAAAAATCAAATTACATTTTCCAATTCGTAAATGGAAATGAATCAGAATTAAACAAACGAACAAAATGTTATTAGCGAATAAAATGAACAAATACACTGGCACACGCCAAAAACACACACACAAACGTACAGAGAAGCTTACAGCCGTACACACACACACACACACACATTAAGAGTTGAATTTACAAAACTAGATAAACACACTAATACCTGCAAACTCACATGTTTGCAACTATTACACTTTTACAGGCGGTTATACCATGTGTATGGCTACCTATTTACACATTTTTATAAAAATATACCCAATTTCATACATACTGGGATATACTGGGATATTTGAAAACACCCAAATGTTTGCATGCGTTGAAAATAGAACAAATACCTAAAAAATTTTCAAATACAAAAGAACATACAGTCGAAGTGAATTAGAAAATAGTGATAACATATTTGAAAATTTTAAGATATTAAATAAACTATGCCAATTCGCTTCAAAAAACGTTGTAGTAGCGGTGCACTTGGACTTTAGGTTAAGTGGAATTATATGGGCATGCTAGCGAGTATACTCACTGGGCATTAGGCGCACTGTGATGACCAGAGGTCTATCTACACCCTATTCATTTCTATAAAACTCTACTATGCCCATGTTCTGTAACTTGTGGCAAATTTTCGCATCGGGAAAAATTTAATAATTGTATTAGTTATCTAGTTTTTTGCAGGGTGAAATATAAAATAATTTAACTGCATATATCAACCCTCATGTGCGCGTAAAAAACACCTTATATTGCGCTGCAAGGTACCCGGGTACCTATGTGAAAGTTACGTGAAAAAAAGGATTTTCCACTTAAAATGTAGCTGTGAAATATTTTTGGGATTGAAAACATATATCCGTTGCCAATTTCGTATATATTTTACAACGTTGTAACTTAATATAATTTGTGAAAATTCTTGTTTTCCATGTAACTTCCAAATAGGTACCAGGGTACCTTGCAGTGCAATAGAAGGTGTTTTTTTTTTCTTGCACATAAATTATTTCTAATTTGATTAGAGAATTTCTCTGTCTATATCATTTATATAGACTTTGATTTATTTATGCAGAGCTATTAATAACTAACAAAAAAATAGATGTACTTACAATGGCTGCATTCCCATATAAAACACGTACAGGTACCCGAGTACCTTAGTACGCATTTAAAAAAACTTTAGCTGCACGGCTGCAAAAATACTAAATATTTTGAAAGTTAGTAGTTCTCAAGAAGTTTCAGATATGTAGATTATCAATTTTAATAAAAAAATTTAGGTGGAAAACGCCAAAGGTACCCACCCGGGTACCTAGGTGCGCACATAAGGGTTAAAATAAACAGCAACAAATAAAGTTTTTTGTTAATCACCCTGTGTTCTACAGAATGACAACGATGAAAAATGCTCATATTATTTACAGAACATGGCTTCAGCAAACTACCCAAAGGACATCCAGTGAGGACCAACAAATTTATATATGGGGTATTATTTTTGAAGCGGACAACGAAAAAATTTTTTTTTGCCGAAATTCCTTGATATTTGGCATAACAATAGTTCTAGTAGGTATAAATGTAAATGCAAATTTTTTTCGTATGATGTTTATTTGTCGAGTTATGGGGTGCGAACGTGTTGCCGTTTTCGAATTTTTTTTAAGTTATTGTTTCGAAAAAGAAAAAAAAACAACAAAAAACAAATATAAGTGGTTCTTATAGGAAACTGTCTGATTTAAAAAAAAAAATATTTAATCAACAAAAAATTTTTTTTTTATTATCAAAACCGGAGTTGACCAATTGATATTAAAATTGTTCTTACTTCAACCCCTTTTATATTTTTATTTTCTTACAAAATTAGCCTAGGGTGTCTTCACTATACTGTAAAAGTTTGATAATGAGATCTCCATAAGTTTGAAAGCTGTGAAAATTTCTTTACATGAACCACACCTTTTGGTCATTGTTATAGAGAATCGGTATAAGATATCGTGTAAACATTACGTTTCATGTATTAGGTAAGTTCAGCACTTTTATGTAAAACTCTATGAGAAATAATTTCATGGAATATTTTAACCCTTTTGACCCTTTAGTAAAAAGGCTCAAAAAACTTTCTTCGACGGCGAGATAGCGTGCTGAAATATTCTACAAAAATTTTATCATAAAATTTTGCTATAAGTCTCTAAAGACAACAAGTGTCTAGAGTCAGCTGGCGGCGTCATTAAAAAAAACTAATTGTAAATAAATACGAAATTAACCCTCAAGCACATTTTAAGTTTTTACTGATTTCTGACGTTCCAGTTGAGTTAAGAAATTTATCGTCTTATGAGACTTCTAATAAAATTTTATGAGAAATTTTTTTTTGTAGGATATTTCAGCCCACTAGTTCGCTGTCGAAGGGAAGTGTTTTGCCCCTTTTTAAGAAAGGTTCAAAAAAGGGCCCTACATCAAAGCGATGGAGGGTTAAAATGTTCCATGAAATTCTTCCTCCTGGAGGTCTACATAAAAGTGCTGAATGCACTTAATGTATTAAACGCAATGTTTACACGTTATCATATATCAATTCTCTATAATAATTACCAAAAGTTGGTGTTCATCTAAATAAATTTGTATAACTTTCAAAATCATGAAGATCTCATTATCAAACTTTTACAGTATAATGAGGACACACTGGGCTAATTTTGGTAAGAAATTAAAAAAAATAAAAATAAAAAGTGTCGAAATTAGAACGCTTTTAATTTCAATTAGTCATTTCCAGTTTTAATCATGAAAATTTTTCTTTTAAAATTAAATATATATATTTTTTTTTGAAAAGATCAGACGATTTCCTATATGAATCACTTTTTTTAATTTTTTGTTTTATTTTTTTCTAGTTCGAAACAATAATTAAATATATTTAAAAAAAAAAACGGCAACACTTTCGCAGCCCAGAACTCGACAAACAAATATCATGCAAAGAAATTTGCATATACATTTATACCTGGTAGAACTATAGTTATGCGAAATGTCAAGGAGTTTCGGAAAAAATGTGTTTTTTTGGGTTGTCCGTTTCAAAAATAATGCCCCATATTTATTGTAAAATGTTACACTTATTATCAATATATTTTTCATTTAAACAAGTTTTTTGCTTCTCCTGTAAAACTTGTAAAACATTAGATAGGTCTTTTTGAATTTTCTCTGACGATATATACATAGATATTTATTACCATATTTTTTCCATTTCACCCCATAGTGGATTAACACTATGCACTACTAAAAGCACTTTTGGTGCTACTCGCCAAAGCTTTATATGTTTATTACGTGTTAATAAGGACTTTTTTATTTGCTTTTTAGGATTGGGAGTATAGTTTATATTATCCGCTATTATAGGGCCATGATGATGGTGTTATGATTCTAACTGTTAATTTTCTTAAACCGATTTCTGGCACTTTTAATAGATTTTTATTTTATTTTTAAGTTTTTTAAAGTAATTTTTAATTTTCATAGGTCGGGAAATAAATTAAACTTTCTGCTTAGTACACTATATATATATATTGTTGTAGCAACCAATATTGTTGTAGCAACCAATATAGTCATAAATTTGCCTGAATATGTGTTTATTGGAGTATGAATTCCAACAAGTGTAAATGAGAGTGTATAAATTAAAATTGTTTCATAGTGAACTTCAACTTCCGTTTTTTACATAAATTGCTTTTGATGTTATTGGCATATTTATATTTGGGCCAGTGAGTAAAAAAATTCAACAGGAAAAACTTAGGGCAGAGTGAGAAAAGTTTTCTTTTTTCACATGCCGCCAATATTTATTTTGTGGAAATTTTTAGTTTTGTGGAAAGTTCTGTGGCAGAAAAAAAAAGAAATATTATTGAAAATGTATAAATTAATCACAGGATATTTGTTGTTATTGGTTTTGTAGCTTTAAGCTTCAAAAGTTAGAATTTTTGTTTGCAATTCTATTTTTTTTTTCTCGTATATATTTTTTTTGTGGCGTTAAACCTCGAAATGCATATGTGTCAAGGATTTTGTGCGGGGACTTATATCTATTATTCACACCTAAAACACATACTCGTATATAATATAAAGTGTCAAAAAAATATTTATTATTGCTATACAGGGCATATACAAAACACTTTTGATACAAGTTTTTGTATTGCAAGAGATAAATTTTTAGCTTTGAATTATTTAAAGTTAAATTAAATTAAAGCAAAATTTCGGGTTCTAAAGAGGCTGCTTAGTGTAATAAATTCATTTTCTTTTACAAAACTATTATCATTTTTCGTGAAAAGACAGAGGAGCACTTCTTAAGGAAAGCTTCCTTGGCATTTTTGTTTTGATAGTCTGCCGTCCTTTTAAAAGAACTTTTAAATTTCTAAAGACACTAAAGCTTATTTTTCTCTTGAAACAAATGCTTTTAATAAATTAATCGTACTTATAAATTTAAATTCAAATTAAATTCTATTTACTGTTAAAAGAAATATTTATCAAATTCCTTATTTATATCTAGTCGTTTTAGCCAAACAATATCACAATTAATCATAGAACTGAAACTAGTCTTTAAACTTAATAGTTTATTTTATTTTAAAATTCTATTTTATTTCTAAACAAACAGCTTACATGTCTGTGTGGCCATTTTTTGCTTCGTATCGGTGTGTGGGTGTGTGTGCTTGTGTTAAATTTTAAATCCAAAGTAATAAGACGATTAAGTTTACTTAATTCTTACTTAAGTGTTCTTTTACAAATGTCTTTGGTTTTGAAAAACAAAACCACACTTGTAGACAAATACAAAGACTCATCCACATATACACTCCCAGTCTCAGACTCACATAAAGTACAGCTAGACAATAATAAGATACAGTAGCCAGCATGATGAGCTGATGTGGCAGGAATAGCATGATAAAAAGAAAGGGTAAGTAAAATACAAGATTTATAATCAGACACAAAGAAAAGAGATGCCAGATTTTAGCTCAGAATTTTCTTATTTGAATAATGTTTATTAAAATAACTTTATACAAGTATTTTCTAGTTGAATAATTATTTTCAATTAATTTAATTCGAATAACTTCTAGTCAATTATATCTGTGTCGTTTTATCATAACATCTTAAGTCGAATTTAGTCAAAATTCTGGTTCGTCTTCTTACAAACCACATTTGGGCTCAATCCGTTTGCAAATAATCTGATTTTCGAAAAAGTTATCACGGCTTATTTTTTAAATTGTAGAACAAAAACACTACAGATTTTACATTAAATCATTAATGTCTCCAAATACGATTTTTAGACTTATGATAAACGACACAAATTTGTATTCGAATAAGTTTGTACGAACGATTTTCAATTCAATAATGTTTTTTCGAATATATTTCATTCGAATTACAGAATTTCTAGTCGAATAATTTTTATTCGAGTAATTTTTAATCGAACAATTTTAATCGAATAATTTTTAATCGAATATTTTTTATTTCAATAGCTCTATACGAGCTGTCTTTAATCGTATAGTTTTCGATGAACCTGTTTTACTCCAATTATTTTATTCGATTAACCTTTATTCGAATAATTTTTGTTTGAATAATTCTAAACGACCTGTATTGTATTCAAATAATTATTATTCGTATAGTTTTGTTTGAATAAATATTTTGTGCATTCTCGCAAAAGCTACTGGAAACTGGTGCACATATACATACCAACAGGTAAGACAATATAGATCAACCTGCGTCCCAGGACTACTTATATTGTTAAGCGATCTCTCTGCTTCAAAAGCAAACAGGAGTGCTGCAGCACTACAACCTTCTCACTAGGCGACATCTCATCCAATGAGAGAGCCCAAAACACCCCAAACATGGAATAACTAGAGACTGTGTTCACTGTTGCCATCTGTTTTGATGTACGGAATATTCGGCATCTTCTGGTAGACATGCACCTTCATGGGGATAACAGAGCCACCCAACTGGCTTCCACACAAATTGTGCAGAAGGCGATAGAGAGCCAAACCTACAACATAGCTCAGAAAAAATTATCACCAAAAATATTTCAAACAAAAGTTTGTCAAAAATAAAATTTAATTTTCAATAGATATTCTTTACTCAATCAGTGCATTTTTTGTTTGACTTTTATTTAGATCGCAAACCCCAAAAACAATAACAAGCACCAGTTTTCTGTGTCGTAAAAAAGCCACACCGATGACGACAGACACATAAATAACATCAAAAATGAAAGGAAAATTAATGCGATTGTAACAAGTTTGTTTATTGAAGATTTCTGAGTAAATCAATTCATTAATGTTGTTGCGTTAATTCTCATTAGTTCTTTTTGGAGCCTTTAGATAAACATACGGAGTTTGAACACATATAACAAAGTGAAATTTCATAAATCCTTAATGATAGAAAAATGTTATTCGGATATATTAACCGAATAATTATTATTTCAATAATCTTATAATCAAGTTAAATATTTTTTTCAAATAATTTTATTTGAATAACTTTTATACGAATAATTTATGAATACAATTTTAAATAAATAATTTCCGTTCGAAAAATTTTATAAGAGCAATTGTTACTTGAATATATTTTATTAAATAAATGTTTTATCGAATTTCTTACGATTAATTTTTGGTATACGTGGCTGCCTACTGCACGCAAGCAATCAAGTAGAATCAATAAGATTCCGTATTGACACGATTAATTTTCAGTCGGAAGCTTTTAACTGAAATAATGTTATTCTTCTAATCTTTCATTTCAATAAATTTTACTCAAATAAATCTGTTAGTTTGTACTCGGATAATGTGATATAATAAATTTTTATTTTAATAATTTTTATCGAATAATTTTTTATATAGATAATTGTATGAAATGATTCGTCTTCCATAATTTCATATCTAGTCGATTAATTTTTATTCCAAGGATAGTATTTGATTAACCTTAATTCGAATAATTTTTTTATAATTCAATATGATTAATTTGTACTCGATGAAATTTATATAAAAATATTACTCGAATAATTTTTTTCGAACAAATTTCATCCAGATTTTGTTGAACAAATATTGTCAAAAAAATTAAAAAAACAATTTTTATTAGAATAAATTAAATTTAATTTATTTAATATTTTTGGAATAATTTTAATCGAATAATTTATATCCAAATTATTTTATTCGAATAACTTTTTTCGAATAATTTTATTCGAATTCTTTTTTGTTTGTTGAAAAGTGGACTGTGCCACACCCATGCATATTAACTGCCAGTTTTTGTAAATAAAATAAAAATTTTCGTTAGGGACTTTGAATTGGAAACAAAAACAAATTTGAGTGATTTTATTGTTGTTTCAATATAAATGCCCTAACGAAAATTTTTATATTATTTACAAAAAATGGCAGTAAATATTATTTTTCAAGAACTTCTACTAAACTGATCCTTATGAAACTTTGCACACACAATTAGTTTTCGTAAAAATTGAACGGTATGATTGGAAAAAGTGGGCAGTGTCACATCTTTTTTATAGTCGGGTTTTTTCCAAGACTTATTCTAAGTCTTAACTTTTCATATTGTTCCATTATTATGTCTCCAGTAAGGTTTTTTTTTGGAAGTGAACTGACAGTCCAGATTTTCTATCTGGCAGCTTAATAAGTCAAAAGTTGTTTAAATTGTTTTTTTATATTCAATGGCCATAAAAACAGCAACTATAAACAAGAGAAAATATTTAACACTAATAAATAGATGGATGACAAATACAAGATTAAAAGTTAAAATGATTAATTTTTAAATGTTGTAAACAGCAGCAACGATAACAAGAAGTAGACGCAAGCGACGCGTCGTCTAAAAAATTGTCTTAAGTTTAACTGTTTTTTTTTCTTTTTATGATTTTATGACAAAGTTGAAACCGCAAGAAAGTTTATGGCAAAATAAGTTGATAGTAACGAATATTTATAAAAAAAGACTTTTATTCGAATATTTTCTTTCGAACAATTTTCATGTATATTGTCAAAAATGTTCTTTATAATGAAATTTTATTAAAATGGATTTAGTTTAATTTATTTAAAATTTTTCGAATAATTTTAATCGAATAATCTTTATCCGAGTTATTTTATTCGAATAATTTTAATCGAATAATTTTGTTCGAATACTTTTTTGTTTGCATAATTTTTATATGAATAGTTTCATATGAATAATTTCTATTGCAATAGTTTTATTCGTTTAATTTTAACTTGATTATTTGCTTGAATAAGTTTATTTAAGCAATATTGTTTAGATAACTTTTATACGAATAATATTATTCGAGTAGCTTTTGAGTACATTCTTGTTAAACTTTTTTACCCAAACCGGGACGGTTTCCCGTTATATCACCACTGATGGGGACTTTTTTTGCCTTTTTTCAAGGAAAACATGGTTGAGGTAAGTAAAAGTCAAGTCATTAATTTGAGGCAATCGTAACTTAAGGAACAAAGTTGGCAGGAAGCGAGCCTGCGACCTTCCGATTAATAGTCTAGCACACTATCTACTACGGAGGTACCCCGTGCATATAGTTTTGAGTAAATCAGCTTTGAGCTTTGGCAATATTGCGGAAGAAGAAAGTAGAGGTTGAAAAATCCCTTTTTAAGTCACTTCAGGATAATTCCAATTTTAAGGTGAGGGGAAAATGTCTGAGCAGTTACTTTTGGCTCTACTGAAGATTCTTGTAATTTTTTTGGAAAATATACAACTTTTTAATTTCAAAGCAAGAATACATAGATGATTCCATTTATATCACTGCCAACAACAATTCATTCAATTTGTAGTATACCGCCTTCAATCGTGGTTTATGTTATAAAAAAAATCTGCTGTTTCAGTAAAATGTTCTTCATCACTTTCAAAACCATCACCAAGATCGTTAAGAGCAAAACTAAAGCCTAATTAAAGACTTTTATACTGTGCATCATATTCATCCTCAACAGCAAAAGTTTTTGTAACCGCACAACTTCTTTTAATATAATTAAGGACCTTTTGCGTAACTTACAGCCTGCTAGTAAATTTATGTAATTTTATTCATAAATCTTAGCTATGAAAAATTTTACTATACATGCAAAATTCTTACTCGTATATAAGCATTAACATCCATACGAATGCAGAGTTTTTGTGCACAATTTCTCTTCTTCGGTCTTTTGTTCTAAAGAAAAAATAAAAAAAGTTTCTTTCATAGATTTAATTTTGATTATCATATAAAGTTGTTTTTTTTTATTACAATTTTTCTTATATATTTTCTTTTATAATTTCATTTGTTGCTTTAATTTTTTCTTTTATTTATTTGCTGCAAACATTTGAAATTTATGTCCGATTGTAGAAAACCATTAAAGGAGCCAAAGAAATTTTTACAAGAATAATTGTTATTAAGAAAAGTTAAGAAGTTTTGTCGTTGTGATGATTGTGTTGCAGAAACTTATAATTGGCAAGAGTATGAGTAAAGTGAGGTTTATATTTTTTTTGAATGCTAAGAAAGGGTTTTGTTCAAGGCATGATATTTGAAAATAATAAGTGAAAATTGATTTGAGTGTGAAGACAAGAACAATTTTTGCATTTGGCTACACACATGAATTTTTGTTGTGCTTTGTCATACGATGTGAGTGAGGTATAAGTTTTTTATTAATTTCATTAACGTTTTCTTTTTACTTTTAACATATTGCTGTTTAGTGTCATGCTTTTCAAGCGACTACGGGCAACACATTCGTCGTCCTCACAAGGGTACGTATAGGAAAGCAAGGGTAACTGCAACATATTTTCTTCCGATGCGCTGAAGTAACGATTGCGCTATGAAATATCTATCTTCTCTGATATCATAGAGTCCTCGGCACGTTTCTCTTTTTGTCTTTAGGGGGATATTTTGAGCTTCTTAGCACTAGCACCTCTGCATCAAACTCAAAATACCACCTTTTCAATATCCAATAATTTCTATATAATTACACTGTACACCACAAAGAAAATTTTATATGGTTTTTACAAGGTGTATCGGCTTTTTGAAAGTTTACATCTGGGTTTAATTTAAGGGGGTATACTGGCTAGAATGTTCATATAATACATAGTGCAGCTGTCACAAATATTGTCATATTATTTAAGTATGTGTGTAAGGTCGGTTTTCCAGTATCACGTTGGGGAGCCACCTTTTTTGCAGGGACACAAGGGCTAAACTTGAAGGCTTTAGCGAATTGAAAATTATATGATATTAATTTGATTAGTTTGTTAAGAACATTAAAGTAGTAATGACAAATCAACTGCCTTACTATCTTTTCTATTTCATTTCATTAAATTTTAAGTAACAATTTAGTGATTAACCCTTTTACTATCACTGTACACTACGGTGTACACTTCTTTAAATAGCAGCATATTTATGAAAACGCAAGAAGTTAAAGTAACATATTTTAACTATTATCTTTACCTAATGATTTTTTTAAAATTTGAGCAGAATTTAGTGATTAGCCCTTTCGTAGCCACTATACACTATAGTGTACACTTCCTTAAATAGCAATATATGAAAGCGTAAAAAGTTTAAAAAATATTTGTCATTAGTATCTCGTTAACATATTATAAATTCTACATTTCCTTCAGTATTTCATGAAGCTTTGAACAGAGTTTAATGATTAACCCTTTACTACCACTATACAATAAAGTGCAAATTTTTTTAAATAGAAATATATGAACAAACAAAAAGTTAAAGAAAAATATTGTAAGTACTGTATTCCTTTATCATTTTATCAAACTTTGAATATAGTTGAGTGATTAACCCTTCTACTACCACTATATACTACAGTGTACACTACTTTAAATAGAAATATATTTATGAAAACGTCAGAAATTTAAGAAACATATTATTACTATTATTTTTACCTTATCGGTTCTTTAAAATTTGAGCAGAGTTTAGCGTTTAACCCTTTCACAACCACAATACACTATAGTGTACACTTCTTTAAATAAAGTTAAACAAATATTTGACACTAGTATCTCTTTAACATACTATAAATTCTACATTTCCTTCAGCATTTCACTGAACTTTGGACAGAGTTTAGTGATTAACCCTTTCACTACCAATAAACTCTACAGTGTGCACTACGCAGGAAGTTAAAGAAACATATTATAATTATTATCTTTCTCTTACTGTATTTCCTTTATCATTTTATCAAAGTTTGAATAGAATTTAGTGATTAACCCTTTTAATACCACTTAACACTACAGTGTGCACTACCTTTAGCATAAATATATATATGAAAATGCAGGAAGTTAAAGAAACCTATTATAATTAACAGCTTTCCCTTAAAGCTTCTCTAAACTTAGGGCCGAGTTTAGTGATTAGCCCTTTCAATACCACTGTACACTATAGTGTACACTACTATAAATATCAATATGTGAAAAGCAGAAAGTCACAGAAAGATTTTATATAAATTATCATACCATTTATTTTCTACCACAGAATTGAGTGATTAAGCTTAGTCAAGAATTCAGCATTATTTTAAGCTGTTCAATTCGTCAACTTTCGAAATCCATTTTTCTTTGTTACAGAAGATTATAAACAACCACACACTTAAAACGTAAAATACAAATAAAATGGTTATTTTTGTAAAATTTTTAAACATATTTCAACAATCTATTTATTTAAGGAAGTAGAAAGCTGTCAAATATCGTTATCCTTTTTTATATCCTTCAATACAAACCCACTTAAACTTTTATCTCAATTTTAAAAATATCAAAAATGTCCAACACAATTGCCTTTTCATTATGATTGTTTTCTGCTAAATTCGCAGAAATCAATATAATAATATGATCCTTTTCTGGTTTTTTGAACAATGAACTTTTTAACACTTCCTTTATTCCTTTTTTTTTTTGTTTATCAACCCACCCATGCACGCACAGTCACAGTCACATACACATACAAAATCACTCTCAATTGAACAATAAAAGGGAAAAATGTTTTACTGGAATAAAATTTTCCATTTTATTGGTTTAGTGTTTATGTTTTTGACATTTATGTAATGAGTTTTATTTAATTTTACTATAAAGCGTTCAAGTAATAGAATATTATCCTTTTTTTCTGTGTATGAAAAAACGATATACAAATGTATAGAAAAAAGGTTAATAGAAATTGTAATAGAAATAGAAATATAATAAATGATACACGATTAGAAATTGAATAGGTTCACGTAATAACAATTAGGGCAAATTGTTAGGAATGTCTGTAAGTGACATTAGTTGCAGCATTAACAATATTAAAAATGAAATTATACAGCATATGTTAAGAAAGTTTAGTTAAGCGATAAGTCAGATAACCAGTATACTATTGGACTTGTGGCTTAATATATATAATTTCATATGAAATAAAACACTTTCCTTGTGTGTATAACAATTTTATGCTTTCTACATGCCAACAGCAGCCTTTGAAATCGTAATAACAAATTAACAAATGGTATTTAACAATCCATTAAAATAATTTCCCTTAATTAAATCAAAACCTTGTTGCTTCCTTTCAATTTAATTCCTTACCTTGTTAGCTTTTTCTTTTTTTTTTAATCTTTTTTCTTTTTGCAATCGTTCTCTTTCTTGCTTACTATTTGATTTAATAAATATTATTTCTATATTTTAAGTGATTACCTAAAAGTATGCTACAAATATGAAGTTTACCTAAAACTATACAATTCATATTTGTGAAATCTTTGATATCTTTTCTTTTTAGCTTCTGGCCATTTGGCAATAGAGTATTCTATAAAATATATTTTCGTTATTACGTGTGTACTATATTACCATCGAAATGTTATAGTTTATTCTAAATGATTATAACTTCATTCAGTTTGATTTGCCGTAAAGCATTTTATCATCAAACTAATGTCGATTATATTTGCTCACATTCGTTTGAACAGCCTGCAAGAATTTATCCTTTGCAAGCTGTTTGCATGTCAGGCATACCAACTACTTACTCCATTATTAAGGTTTCATTTCATGTAAGAGTATGACTAAATAGAAAAAGAAAAAAAAATAGATATTTTGTTGATTGAATATCAGAAGCAGAAGAAGGAATACAAGATAATTGCAGAGAAGAAAATTAATATAAATAGCAAGAAAAGCTTTGTAAGCAATAGAAGATGTTAAGATGGAAAATTTATGTGTGTGACAGTGAAAGCTGAGAATTTTTGAAACTTTCTAAGACACTCGTATTCATGATTTAAACATATATTTTTTTAAACAAAAAAAATCTTTCTTATATCCTTTATAAGAAGTTATTACTGTTGTGGAAAAAATGTTTTTCGTTTATATTTATATATTTATGGCTTGCAAATTGTGTTGAAAATATTTATTTATTTGTGTTTCACAATTTTACAGATTGACCAAAATATCATAAGGCAGTTAAATATTTATAAAGATTGCTGAAATGGCAACCAGCAATTTATTTGCTATATTGTAACTTATTTAGTATGAATAAAAGTATTTATAGGGGCTTGCACTAAGGACGGGTCCTGTTAGAAGCACATGTCGAGTACTATTGTGAGCTTCCCAGAGTGGTTTGTCCACTTAGAAAGATGGGACAAAAATAAAAACAAAGTTCAACTTACACTGAATGGGCATAGGAAATCTTGCAAGCCTTACTTTTAAGGTATTATACCATGAGTTTAATGTAAAACATCACGATAAAAATTTTTGTAGAATATTTTAACTCTATATCTTCTTCGCGCTATGGCTATTTTTGTTCTTTACTTAAATAAGGGCCAAAACACTCCCCTCAGCGGCTCACAGTGGTTCCAATAGGAAGAAAGGGTAATAAATCTGTGTCTTGGAAACTTGCAATCCGATGAAGAATGAAGTATATAAAGACCATGGAAGAGGACCAAAACTTTAAGAATATGGAAATTTGGACCATCCTGCTTAAACACACGGTGAGCTAGAGGGTGTCAAAGTTGACTATCTAGGGGATGGAAAACCTTTTTTGCCTCATAACTAACTAGTACACATGTTATACGATTTTAATGAATTTAAACTTGTTGTAAAGAGAAATGTTGTATAGAGAAAGATAACACACATCACACAGTGCGGCAGAATCAAAATATTTGGAACATAAAGGAATTTCCAAACCCATAGTTCTATCATAATAAAATTTCACATGTACATGGCAGAAGAGTATTTCTATTTATGTTTTTTATATTCGCTCTCTTGCTTGCTCGGAAGGGGGCTTTGAAACCTAAAAATAGGGCACTTCTCATCTGATTTCAAAACGTTTTTTCTGTTGCAGAGCCCTTAAAAACAGACATGCTTGTTTGTGTACTTATCACTTATAACTAGTTAGTGAGTTATACTCATTTGAAAATTGAAGTTGCTCAATTTTTCAAAATTTTAGTCGAGTATTTTTCAGATATCGGATCTAAATATCATCCGATTTATAAAATTGATTCTTCGCTAGTTAAAGAACAAAATTTGAAAAAGTTTAAGAAATAATTTCATGAAATTCTGCCAAGTTGGGCACTTCCTAATACGACCTATTTTAAATCGAAATTTTGAATTTAGTGCATATGTTCCAAAACCTCAAAGCTGGGATTCTAAAACCATTGACACTTCTGAAAACGCTTATGTGTACCTAATTAATTGGCAAAGTATAAAATGGGCCTTTGATCACTTGTGGACGCTATAGACAAAATTGTTTAAAATTCCATTTTTTGGGATTTCTTGCAAATTTCGTAAGAATTTTTGAATTCTCAGAAGAAAATCTTTTTTATTTTTCGTGCATGGTATTTAGAATATAACTGCAAAGTTTCATTTAAAAATATCAATAATCAACGATTTTATAGCATGTCCATGTGAAATTTTATTCCGATAGAGCTATCCGTTTAGAAATGCCTGATTTATGTTCCGAAAATGTGGATTCTGCCCCACCGTGCATTATTTCATTAGGATATTTTTAATATTTTCAAAGATATATGGCTTTAAAATTTAAAAGTTTAGCTTATGACCTCGACTTTGATTGTTCCCGATTTCGTAAATATCTTCGGTAATAGAATAGTCAAAAATTTGCAGAAAAATATTTCATGACTTTTAGCAAAATCCTGCATAATATCCCTGATCACAATCCTTAATCGCCTAAGTCGAGTTAGGATAAAATTTACTGTCAGTTTTGTAAATAAAATAAAAATTTTCGTTAGGGAATTTATATTGAAACGACAATAAAAAAAACTCAAATTTGTTTTTGTTTTCATTTCAAAGACCCTAACGAAAATTTTAATTTTATTTACAAAAACTGGCAGTTAATTTTTGGCGTGGTAGACTCCATCGTGTCTAAATCAAATCGCTACCAATTTTTTAAGTATGTAACTTTTTTAAGACGATAATAATCTATAAATAAGTTGAACAAAAGCAAACTGACGACTGATTGGAAGCGAGTTTTTGATACTTTAAACAGCTCTCCCGAAAAATTAAAAAAAAACGACTTAGGCGGTTAAGGCTTGTGACCACAGATGTATTGATGAAGCTTTTGAGTTATTTTAAATCATGTAGTCGAGAAAAAATATTAAAACAAAGACTTTCAAATTGTAAGTGAAAAATGGCTAAATTTTGACAAAAAATTTTCAAAACTAAAACTTTTTCTTTTCAATATTTCAAAAGAAAGGACTTTAAAAATGACTGCAGTTGAAATTTTAAATCGATTAAAGCATGCATGCTCTATCCAGCATTGGACGAATATAGCGAATTTTTCTACGAAATTTTTCATTAGTCGCTTAAGAAGAAAAAAACGCCCATCTAGTTTTTCAATTTTTCTTTTTTTACAAATTCTACTAGATACATTTGATATAACTATTCTGGCTTTTAATTGTTACCCAGCCGGTAAAAATGTGGACAAGAGAGCATATATTTTAAAAATAGTAAAATTTTGAGAAGCATTAAAATAGTAGCAAACATAATTTTTTAATTTTTATTTCTTTACCATTTATTAAAAAAACATAGCAATTCCCTTATGTTTAAAAAATTGCAATGATATATTAAACGGGATTTTTTTTTATGAATTTTCAAATCCAAAAAATATTTTTGTGAAGAAAATTCGAATAGCTAATTTCTTAAGTTTCCACAGCCAAATCCGTTATTTGTTTACAGGATGATCTAAGTTTGTACAAAATATAAAGATACACTTATTTGCCTTTCCAGTGGTATATAATACATATATATCATTGATTCAAAATACAGACGCCTCATCACATTTGACTATTTTCAAGTGTATTTTTACACAGTACATGCGCGTGCGACGTATGAGTAATATTATGTTATTTACTATCATATTACTCATACGCATAAAGCTTTTTGATAAAGGTGGGAAAAAATGTTCGTCTGTGAAGTTTCTAACATCTTTTGCTTTGCCGACTTTTATCTAAATCGCATATTTTTTTTTAAGAGAAGTAACACAATCAGGCAATAAATGCCTACGGGTTAAATAATTAATTTATTACCTTCTTTGGGAAAGGGATAGTGTAGCGATACAGTTCGGCGACAGTTGCGCTACTATGACGCCAAAGGAGGGTGCTGTGAAGTGCTTTAGGATATGTTAGTATTAATCGCTGCCGGTACTGTCACTTTCATCACTTTCACAGTCCGACACACCAATGTACATCAGAAAAAAGCGTGATATTGTTGGCTTGCCTATTGAACTCAAGACCTGAGAGTTTGCATTCGAACGCGCTAGATATTCAGCCAACAGCACCTTTAACAATATAAACAGCAAAATATTGAATAGTCCATATACATTAATATAACAAAAAAAAAAGCGAAGAAATTAAAAAAATTTGTAAACTTTTCGTTCCATAGAATTTTAAAATGTGTCTTTAGTTATTTGAGCCGCTGAACGCCAATCTGCACTCCAATTTTTTATCAGCTCTAGTTTTCTAGATATACCGTTCTGTCAAAACATGAAGGCACTTTGGTGACATATATTGGCACAACTGAAGAAGAGTTTGACCTACTCAGTAAAAAAGAAAAATTAAATTCGATAACAAAATGAACTTTAAGCCGACCAAACATTTTTTGTAAATCTGCCCATTAGTTTCAAAGATATCGTAAAAGTTTGAGCGTAAAAATTAAAAATAAAATGAAAATACCTAAGAACAATTGTTGTCAACGTTTACTAGAATATCGAACGTACGAAGCAATCATTAGCTTTAGTTAGCTATTCATTATCAAAAGCATTAAATGATTTTAAAATTCGTCTAATTTTCCCTTTTGAGTGAAACTTATTTTTAATTAATTCATTCTCCACTTTCTTTTAGGAAAACAGTTTTAAACAGTTTTTTTTTTATTTTTTTAATAATTGCTTATTAATGATATTAGTTTTCACATAACACTGTCGCAAAATACACATACATTTTAGCAATACGCAATAGTATAATAGTTTAACAAAAATAAAACTCAAAAAAGTTCATCTCTCTCTTTGTTGTTGTTTTTTGTTCTAAATATGTGTGGCGTGTTTAATTAATTGTAAGTGTATATGAGTCCATACAAATTTTCATGTATCGTGTTGCATAAAACTAATCGCCTCAAATCATCTAAAGTGGTTTGCAACATTTTTATGTTTCATAAAATAGTTTGAGGATGTTTGTGCGTGTGTGTGTGTGTTTGTTTTATTGCTCGCTCTTTATGTACAGCGCACATGTGCTTGTGCGTTTTATGATGAATTTATATTTTAGCCGGATTATAATCAAAATGGCCAAACGTTTATACACATGCATGTGTATAAATTATAACCAACTAATACTCACATAAACACATAATATTATGAACACATGAGCGAATCGCCAAACGGAAATTAAATTACGGTCATAAAGGAAATTAATAAGAAAAATAAATCATCGTACGATGAATTTCAAAAATATTGCGATAAATACAATAATTTCATCACACATATACAATAAATAAAGAGGAAACATAGTGAAAATTAAATAAAGTATTTAGTTTTAATGATTTCTCATAAGAGTGATAAATGAAGAAAAAGTGAATTATTTTATTGTTTGGTAATAATTGTTCTGTATGGTTTGATCTGGAGCTTGATACTTTTTATGTTTCATTCTTTAAAAAGAAAAAAATTATTTTAAGTGGGAGTTTATAAACAATCGTGAACATTTTATAAATGGGTGATTCTCATTTACAACCCAGCAAAACTTTACGTACTGGTAGGCAAAAAAGTATATGAGGATTTAAGTCCTAACTACTTACAATTTGACTCGACTACTACTTATTTTTGTTTGATAAGTCCAAAAAAATAAGGGGTACCCCTTACAAATGCATTTACATTGTCACAGCAATTAACTAGTTATTATTTGGCTTACTGGAAGCTAAAAAATAAGTAGTCAAATATACACATTGTATTTTATTTACATTTAAATTTTTTTTTCTTTTTAACCCAGCTTGGATACGAACCTGTGCTCGTTCAGATTTTAAGACAAGTACTTTACCCACTTAGCTATTGTTTAGTTATAAGTTTAAGCGAGAAAAATTTGCTTTCATATACAAACACATGTTGACTTAAAAAGTGGTTAACTACTTATTTTAAAAATATAGATCAACAAATTGTAACTACTTTCAGATAGTGAGAAAACTACGTACTAATTTTACTAAAAACTGGATAGTAGTTATAATTTGAAGTATGGTAATATGATAAATAAGTAGGACTCATTACTTTGTAACCCATTAATAAAATAATACGAACTGTTAAAGTGATGAAGGCATAGCACTGATCACTTTGGTAGTACCGGCAGCGATCCTAATGCACTGCACAGCATCCTCCTTCGTCGGTATTGTAGCAGAACCGTCAGCGAAGTAAAAGAACTAATAAATGGCTGCACAGCTTAAACAAATTAATGCCTCTACTTGACACCAGAGGAGATGCAACTCTGCTCTACAAAAAGACGCGCAATAGCAGAGTTGTAAATGAATTAAGCTTTCTATCTCCTGTTCTCTCTACACTATCCCTTTCCCAAAGAGGGTAACGCATTAATTAATTAACTGGTAGGCTTAAATGGCCTGATTGTGTTACTTCTCTTAAAAAATAAAAATATACAGAAATTTTTGCTGCGAATGGTTTAAAATCTAAAAAAGTAACTTTCACAAAGAGTACTTTTTAATAAAGTACTCTTCAAAAAAGTACTTTTTATTAAAGTATTGCACTACCAATCTTACAAGCCGTGTTTCTTACCAACCCCGTTTCTGGTACAAGACATACATCAGCCATGCTGTTTTACGGGCAACGCATATTGGTTTCAATTGGAAAAATATGGATAATAAATCTGTATCTTTGAAATTAGCGATCCGATGACAAATCTATGTATATAAAAACCATAGAGGAGGATCAAAACTTTAAGAATATTAATTTTTTGACAATCCCGTTAAACGACACGGTGAGCTACAGGATGTCAAAGTTGACTACTTCGGCCATGAAAACCCTTGATGGCCTCATAGCTTTTACAAATATTATCCGATTTAAACTTGTTGTAAAGTTTATTAGTAGATAAAGACAGAGGTCTTCAATTTTTTCAAAGATATTTTGCTTTGGATTTTGAAATTTCGGTTTTTGACCTTGACTTTACTTCCGAAAAAAATATTTTATGGTTTTTAATACAATCCCAGATGATATGCAAACAAAAACTTTTAATTATCTTAATTCATGTAAAAAAAATATCGCATGCCACAAATTTTTTTAAACTTTTCGTTATTTTCTATCGCATGAAATAAAATTTTTGGTAATATTCGTAAAATATGATTTTTCTCACTACATATCAAATTTGCTGACAGATTCTTATGGAAGAAACTGCAAAGAAATTTTTAAATATTAAGTCTAAAATTAATTTAAGAAATTTAAAATTTATATAGGAAAGATGTATCTATTTAAAGTCGAATTTGAATGTCAATTTCAATAGACTTTAAAATGTCTAAAGACCTTTAGTTATAAAAATTTCCATTTAGATTGACCTCCTATATTTGTGTTATTAACTTAAGTACAATATAACAATACGAATATGTCAATTGTATGAGCGTGTATGTGTCTTGGCGTTACAAAATTAATAATTTACTAACACATATGCACTTATACTGATTTAACCCAGTAGTTCTTTAGACAAATAGCTAAACATATCTACCATAATAATATACAAATTGGTAGTAGTTTAGTAGATAGTCCTTTAACTCATACATAAAGAATTAGATAGTATATTGCATTTTTTTTCAACTAATATTATTTTGCTTTAAGAACACCGTTGTTTGAAAAGCTCTAACATATACAAATGCTTTACGACACCAAGCATTATTGGGCTTTATTGCACACATACATTAACACTTGTCCACATGTACACATTTATAATAGTTATTTAGCTAACCGTAAAGTAATTTAACAATACATGTCATATGTCATGCTGTACAGTTAAAATAGACATCTTCCATATAATAATAGTATTAATAATAATATTTGTTAAGTGCTCTCTTTCCTTCCCTCCCTTTTGTACTTCCTCACCAGCTATTGTTGCTTGCACATTCTATAAATGTTTATTCAATAGTATTGTGTTGGAGTGTGTGTGTGTATTTTTGGTAGAATTGTTAAGTATACAATTGTGTAAAATAAAGTGAACAAAATTGTGACATGATAAACTTAATTAGATACAATTTATGATATGGGATATAAGGTTAGAATTATTATTACTCGTAGGTGGCAGAGTAAGGAAAATATTGTGCTAAATATTGCAGTTATCATACTGTTGGTACGATCGCAATGTTTAGGAAAACAAATGTGTTGCTATATGGGTGATTCACATTTCAAATGCTTTTTTCTTGTCCTTTGAAAGTATAGAAAAATATTTCATAAAATAAAAGCATAAATTTGAAAATGAAAACTACTGTAGCATTATTTGATATCTAAATGAATTTACATAAGATATTATTGTGTTAAAAACGAAGAACGAAAATACTGTTTATACTCTCTTCAAACAAAATGCCGTGTCCGTAATGCATGCTAATGATTTTTCCCATTATGAAACTATGAATTTTTTCTAAAACGAGATATAACGGTTTTAGAATATTTTTATTTGCTTCTCTTATTTTACACATACCATTTTTGAATCTTAATAGAAATTATATATATTTTTTGAAATTGTTGTCGTCCGCTGTTTTGTGTATTGGGCGTTACTCTTTTTTAGTACGCTTTATTACTCAGTTTAATTATTGAAATTGATTTAACAACATACACTGAAATAACAGCGTAGATTTGCATTTTAAAATTTTTAATAGTTTTGTGAACGTTTCATCAATCAATCGTGGGTCTTATCCTTAAAAATGTATTGAGTGTTATCCATATAATTTTTATTTAATTAAAAATTTTTAGTACATAATTAAGAATTTTATGCTAAAATTCATCGAAGATTATACATCTGAATTGTTTTAAATTCAAAATAAACTGCGTTCTGAAAAAAATACATATTGAATTAGTAGGGCTCTGTATTGAGCGTTACGTTAAAAAAATTTTAAATATAATTTATAAATTTTATTATGTAAAAAGAAAAAAAATAATAACAGTAGCTGAACATTATCTGTTTACAAATTTTGGATCTGCTTTTGCAGCACTATGGGTTGTTATATTATCGAAAAATGTATTAGGTCGTATTTTGGTAGGAATAATTATTTAAAATTGACATAAATTTTAACCTTATCAGTCGATTTTATTAAAATTGGTCTTATTTGTAAGAAGAGTGGGCCTACTTTTTGCTTATGTATAAATATTTGCAAATAGTTATTGGATAACAAAGAATTTTTTATTTTTCCATGTGAACCCAAGATAAAATTGAAAAAGTGGTCATAACTTTTAAGGAGAGATTCACATTATACGTAACGATATTATCGGAGTTGTTATAATCCCCGCCCCCCTTCGTAACGCTTTTTGCTAATTTTTCATTAAAAATTATCTAGCCCGTAACAAGTTGCTTTATGTTGGAAACCGTAAGAGCTAAAATCTTCAAATTTTAATAAACGCTAAAGCTAAAAAATTCCTAAATTAAAAAAATGTCAAAACGAAAAATCGCCAAAATGAAAAAAGCGCTTAAAGAAAAAAGCACCAAAACTAAAAAAATTGCTTAAACGCAAAAAATCACCAAAATTGAAGAGATCGCCAAAAAAAACTAAAAAAACGAAAAAATCGTCGAAACGAAAAAAGCATTAAAGCCTAAAAAAATCGCTAAAACTAAAAATATCGCCAAAAAACGAAAAAAAGTTCCAAAAATGGAAAAAATCCCCAAAACGAAAAAAGCGCCAAAACAACAAAAAAGCCTAAAATAAAAAAATAAAAAAACGCCAAAACAAAAAAAAGTGCCAAAACTAAAAAAAGTCGACAAAAATCGCCAAAACGAAAAAAAAACCGCTAAGCTAAAAAATCACCAAAATCCGAAAAAGCGCCAAAACTTACAAAAAGCGCTAAAACTAAAATAAATCGCCAAAACTAAATACTTCGTCAAAAAGAAAAAAGAACTTAAAACGAAAAATACGCCAAAGCGAAAAAAAATCACGAAAACTAAAAAAATCGTCAAAAAATTGAAAAAAACGAAAAATCGCAAAAGCAAAAAAAAAAACAACAAAATGAAAAAAGCGCCAAAACCAAAAAAAAAGTCGCTAAATCAATTAAAAAACTTGAAAAATAATATAACTAAAATTAAACGAAAAAGCAAAATGAAAAAATTGCCAAAATGAAATAAGGGCAAAACGAAAACGGATATACATACATATGTGTATTCGTGCGGAACCCCTCGTGTGCTAGATAAAGTCACACTTTACTTAATTTATTTATTTTTCTACGAGAAGCCAAGTCTAAATTAAAAAATTGGTCATAACTTTTAATTTCGTCCTGCGATGATTATATTATTTGGTTTTTAAAGAGAAGATGTGTAGTCCTTTCAAACGCTATATTCATTTGTTGTCATGGATTTTTTTTTTGGAAAAATCATTATGTACAAAAGTGCTAAAAATCGAAAGATAACATTTTTTTTCAGGATCCATTAAATGAGGCGAAAACTATATTCTACATTCTCATATCTCTATTAGTTACATTGGGAAAAAAACACAAAAACAAAATGTACACTTAAAATGAGAACCATTCATATATAAAAATTCATAAGAAATCAAGCGTGGCAAATAATTACCAACTTTATTACTGGATCATGAAGCTACGTATATCCCAAATTAATTTTGGTACATATCTTCACATAAAGTGCAAAAGGGCCTATATACATTTATAAAAATTGTTCAGAAGAGATAAAAGAATTAATAAAAAGCAAACTATTGTTATTATAAAAATAGCTTTTTCAGCATAGTATCATTAATTCAGACTTTATGAATAATGCTATTTCGATAAACTGCTTTTTATTAGGTTTTTTATTTCTCCTGAAAAATTTTAGAGTGGTGCTCGCGAACATAGGCTGTTTTGTTTTACCATCAACACATGTACACTGTGTGTGAGACTCACAGCCTGTCTATTTATCCGCGAAGCACATACACAAATAAAGAATAATATGCTGTATGTTTGGCCACCACTGATCTAAAACATTGTACTCTGTTCATCATTTCGCGCGATGTATTGTGAAAAGTTCATATAAAAAAAATCAACATGAATTGTTCACATTAAATGTATCTGCAAAGGTTTTAAGTCTTCATGCGAAATAATATGAGGGCCATTTGTTTCGTGTTGAATTTAAAACAAACAGATTGTGTTAACAGTAATTTTGACATAGCTGCACAATAAACTTTTCACAACTTTTTGTGCAGATAAGTCAAAAATGCTGTTAGCTTAAATGTACTTACCTGCCTTAATGTGCAGGTAAACACAATTATTTAGTGTGTGCAGTTAGCTTTGATTTTTATATAAAAATAACTAAGAACTGCCAAAAAGAATATGTTAAATGTGCAGGTATACAAAGTGCACTTAAAAAAAGATTTTGAAGAATAATTATAGAAAACAATTATTTTGTGCAGTTAATTCAAAATGCAGCTGAGATAGATTTTTTATATAAAAATAATTTTAAAATGCCAAAAATTTCAGGGATTTATCTTAAAAGTGCAGGTATAGAAAGTGCACTAAAACGAATTTGTATGGGATTTTAAGGAATAGTGACAACAGATAATTAGTTTGTGCAGTTAAGTCAAAAGTGATCTTAAACAAAAGACAGTTAAATCAAAAATACTATATTACAATTGTAAGCAATTGTAGCATACTTTCAAGGGCTAGTTAGTTATTATTGATTACCTGTCAAATTTTTCGTATGAAAAAACCAATGTTGCTTAAAATTTGTTCACAAATTTAAACAGAGTACTAAGCTTAATTCACAAAAAAGCAGAACATTACCTGTAATATAAAATTTTGCTCCTTAAAGTAGGCACTATTTTATGTATACTGCATCTTTCTTAACATATGCTTTGATTTTATTTATATAAGCTATTCAACCATGCATATTATTTCTGCCAATTTAACTATTATCCCTATAAACATATATTTTTATTTGAACATTTAATTTCATTTCGATCCATATAAGAAAAAAAGGTCCTTAGAAATTTAGTTAGCTCTATAACAATGAATTTTGTACTAAATTGCTGGTAATACCAATACACTGCCTTAGATTTCTCTATAATAAAAAACAAAATATGTACTCATGCACTGCTACACGTTTAAATACAAAATTTAACGTTTTTCTATGTTCTAATATTGTAACAAATTATTTTGTTATATGCTTCCTAGCTGCTGTTGGTTGCAAGAGCACTAACTAAAAGAGCTAAATGGAAATACAAAAAAAAAAAAAAAATAAGAAAACAAGCTGCAACTATATCTCAATCATTTTTATTTTTTTGTTCATGCTGTTATTTTGTTATATTTGTTAAATTTTTCACTATTTCAACTGTAGGAGGGCCCGAAAACCAACTGTAGTTAAATGAAATTGCAAATAAATATAATAAAAAAAAAAAGTCTGAGAAAAATAAAAACAAGTTCCCCTTGAAGTTGAAAAATCTAAAATTGAATTTTCGCTGACAGCATTTTCAATTTTATAGACTACAGCATGAATGAGTTAAACGAACAAGCAGCAGTCCGAAGCAAATTCCGCACTGCTCTTTTGTTGCTTATGCATCAATGAAGCGCATCTTTTATGGTGTAGAGCATAAATGATTTCTTTTTGATTTTCGTATTTTATTTTATATTCTGTATTGTTATTTTTAAGCTTTATTTTTAAACGCCAGTTTAAGGAAGAGTTTCGAATTTCTTTAATTTTGAATTTCTTTATGAAAATGTAATTAATGTTATAAAGCAAAGAGTGTATATTTGAACAAGTTAAAATGTCTTATAAGTGTCTTACACACACACACACACACAAACAAACGCACACACACACACACACACTCACAAAGGAATAAACAAAGGAATGGTTTGATTTTCCTTATATTTTTATTGCTAACAAATTTTTATGTAATTGGTTTGTAAGTCAAATATATTTTCAAGTATTTTTTTCATGATAAGACAAACAACACTAACATTTGTAATATTTGCCCAAGTAAGTATGAGGCCTAAAAACTCAGAATAATTAAAGAAAAGCTAAGTTATTTTCTTAAGTATTAAATAAACTTTGTTATTGAATATTTATATTTCTTTCTTGTCTAATTTTTGCTCTTATTTGATATTGTTCAATTTATGCATAATTATTCTTTTGCTTGTAAGACCACAAACAACACTTTCATCTATTCATTTGTATTAACCCCATAGCACTCATACTAACACATTAAAATAGACTTTATCATATACATATTACTACTATAAACGCTCCTTTAACGTAAGTATTTTATTTTAGCCTAAAGTTATGCTTTAATATTCTATGAAATTCTCTATTCATTTATTCATTCATTTAATACAGTTAGTTCTGTTGTGTTCAATTCAATTCTATTATATTCAATTCTTAAATTGTATTGTTGTTATTATTGTTGCTGTTGTTTATTTGTATTAAAATGTACTATAAAAACCTATAGATTCATTGCTTATTACTGATAAGGCAACAACTAATTAGTTATTCGTAGTTAATTAAGCATTTTGTATAAATAAAATGCTTAAATAATGAATAAATAAGTTGTTTGTTTTTTTTTATTAAAAAATTTCTAGAGTGCGCAATAATTTATTTATTTTTCTTTCAGTATTTTTGGTTTATTTGTTTAAATTATTAGTGCAAAAAGTATTTGTTTGTTTGTTTGTTTGTTAAGGCAGTAAGAGGTATTTTAATAATAAAAATTCACAACATTTTAAATTAACTTCTTTGTTTTGAAATTTGTGTAGAAATTATAGCAGAAAAGTTACAATTTCTATAGGAAAGAAGTAGAAAATTTTTCATTGTTTGTAAATTTATATGAGAGAAATAATAAAATATATTTTGTGTATGAAATATTTTGCGGGGAAGATGTCGACTATTTTTGATATAAGAAGAGGAAATTGAAAGATTTTTAGTAAAGAAGATTTTTTAATTCAACAATATTTATTAGTGGGTGTTAGTTATAATTCTCTTTTATTACAGATTTAGTAATATACGTTTAAAAGAGCTTAATAAAGACTCTGACGAATTCAATTAGTTTATACCTCCATTCTGTGTTATGGATTGCTTTCACATTTCTTCATCATTAACGATAAGTGGAAGGATTTTTCCAATCCAAGTTTTATCAAAACTAAAGAACAAAATCGTTTAAATCCAAAACCTTCAAACCAAATCATTTTTCAGAAAGATTGTCTTAGAAAATTACCTTAAACTGTTTTCTTTTAAGTCCAGCCAAAGCCAGACAAAAATATTTGTTTTAGCGGTTGGTTCTGTGGTTGTCTACATCTCTCGTGTTTGACTGAGAGCAAGAGTGTCCCTTCTTCTCAGCCGAGTGTGGCCTCTAAAGTTAATGATGTTTCGGGCTAGGGAATTTGGGTACAACTCGAGTTTTTTTATGTATCTTGTCACGTGTTTAGAAAACACTGTCTTAACTAGCGGCACATCTAGATCTTTATGAATTAGCTTGTTTCTGACACTCCATGGGGCTGCTGTAATCGTACGGAGTATTTTATTTTGTCGCCTTTGAATTTTTTCTACATTTGATGCCGAGGCAGTGCCCCATAACTGGATACCGTAGGACCATATTGGTTTTAGAATGAATTTGTATAGAAGAAGTTTACAATTTAGGCTTAGAGTAGAGTTGCCTCCTATTAGCCAATTCATTTGAGATGCTTTTAATTTCATTTGGGCCACCTTTGTTTTTGTAAATTTAATATATTAAAATTTTGAGTGTACTTTGGCGCGGGTCGAAAAAAAGTTGCACTAGTCACCCTATATTTTTTTAAACCGGAAAAATTTATAGCGTTGTTTTTGCTAGCTAAAAGTAAAATATGTACTAAAAGCAAAAAGCTTTTTACACAATTGGAAAATTTAAAGAAAGCACTGTCATATTAGTCCTATTTACATATATCATATTATTTTTATCTTTTTCACTGTTAGTCTTCGCAAATGAAAAATAAGCAATTTATTACCGTTCTGATTCATAAGCTGGTCAGGGTATCAAGTGCTATTTAAATACATGATAGACCAATATGCAAGTTCGCTTTGCATTACCCAAATATAAAAAATATTTGATTTTTTATTTTGTACATATTTAATTATGTCAAGTCACTGCCTTTAATGCTGTTTATTTTATTTAGCTAAAAACTGTTTTCTTTGTAATAGAAAAAGTAAATCATTTTGCACACTTTGAAACTTTATATACATAATTATAATAATGTAACAGCTGCAAAATCAAAAGATTTGCATAATAATTTTGCCACTTAAATGCTAAGAGTATTTTCCTCAAATAACTTTTGCCTCATCGTTTTGTTCTCCGTCACAACCTTGTCACAATAACAAACGCTAATGTTGGGATTTTAGACTTAAAAGTCAATGAATTTCTATTTATAATAAAAGTTGAGAAAATGAAACAAAAGCAAGGAACATCTTGTTTTATTTTTACATTTAAAATTTGTAGATTCTTGATAAATAGATTAATAATGTAGCAGTAAATTTAAAAATTAAAAAGATTTTTATGTAACAGAGAAATGGATGATTTACACAGGACATACACTCAGGAATTGAAATTGTATTATTTTTGTTTACGTGGCTGCCTGCTACGCACAAGCGTTCAAGTACAATCAATGAGATTTCGTTTTGACATTTATGTTATTATTGTTATTATATTTATTATATTATTTTGAAAATAGTTTATTTCTATGTTACATGGCTGGTTCTTATTTATAACGCCTTTTAAAACGGGCTAAAATATAGTAATATATATTGCAAAATATATTAATTTTTTTGAGATATTCTCCAGAAATTATGTTTCAAAAATATATTTATTTGTTGTGGGTTAGCTAATCTACATATATGCCTGCTCATAATGCCAACTCATAAGTTTGCTGTATAGTTTGTATAAGTTTTTTTTTGTAAATCTATTATGCTTTTTTGTTTGTAATTCCCATTTCTTGTTGAGAGTTTGAAAACTTTTTAAACATGATAGTTGCTCGGCCACTAAATCAAAACTTTAAACTGGAAAATTCTATTTTTTTATATGTAAATGATTAAATCTGCCACATAATAAACCTATTTTTATGTATTGTAACAAGGTTAAATAAATTAACCATGGATTGTTCAAGTGCTAGAGAAATTTAATTAACTATATTCAATCCCAATTTTTAAAAATTAATAAAGATTCATATTTCTTTCAATACTAGATTGTTTATGTAATTTCAAATCAAGTGGCCCACTTTTATTTTTTTATCTCTTAAGAAATAAATAACTTTTTTTTATAAATAAATTGGCGCCCGAGCAGGGACTAACTTATTAAATAAACAGTGTAAGTAATTAATGGCCTTATCCATACTACCAATCTGCATAAAAATTTTCTTATCAGCTCTAGCTATCGAGATACACCGTTATGTAGAAATTGAGGGCACTTGCACGACATGTATTGGTATGACTGGAGAAGGGTTCGTTCTATTCAGTAAAAAAGAAAAACTAAATTTCACAAAAAAAATTATCTTTAAGCCTAGTGAAGATGATTTCTAAATCTGGCCATTAGTTTCAGAGATAGCGTTAAATACTATATTTAGTAAGTCCTAAGATATAAAAAGAGAAAAAAGAACATTTGCTCACGCCTTAATCTCAACGAATTGGCCTAATTTTTTAGGGTATTTTTTTATAAATACCAATCGATTTCGGGTATGAGAGTTGAAGAAATTCAAATTTTAATTCTTACGACCACTCGAGCATGCCATTCATTAAGTTCTCATCAATTGGTGACCGGTTAACTAAAGGAACGTTCTTTTTGTTTTTATTAAGAAAAATAATTGTTCAAGACTACCAGGCAGTTTTTGCGTATAATTAAATTCTTGTCGTTATCTTTCCTGTCACTTTTCATTTACGATATTCATATCATATGTCCGCTTACACTATTCTTCTATTCTGCCATTCAATATCTTATTTTCTTAGTTTAAGCGAAATAAAAAATTCTAGTTAGCGTCGCTTCATGAAGGAAAAAAATACATCTTTTATCTTAATGGACACTGCATTGTAAAATATATATCAGGATTATTTTTACACAATTGTAAATGTATTCTTTTCTTTTTTGTTATGATGAATTTCCTTGTTTATTTATATCACTACTTTAAAAGCTCATAAAAGCTAAAAGTAGTAAAAATTTTCCCAAAAACTTAACGATACATTGCTAATGGAACATATACATGTTTGCACATGAAGTGACCTTTAACTTCGGTTTGAGCAGTTTCGTAGCTAATCAGTTTTTACAAAAACTAATTGAGGGAGAACAACATAATGATGATGGTACAAAAAAACTTTGATCGACCGAAGGATATAAGTTCAATCTGTTGTAATTAAAAATATTTCTAAAAGAAATTAAATCAAAGATTAATGCTTAGTCACGTAAAGCTGTCATATAGTGGAAAACAGAAATAACTCAATGAGCTCTGATGATGGAGATGTGTGTATCTCCAAAAAATTATGATCTACCAAACATTTTTACATGTTTCCAAATAACTTATTTCTTCATAAAATAACAATTTAATATAATTACACAGATTAATTTCACGATCTCGAATGTAAGATAGTACAACACAAAATAAAAATTACATGGCTGTAACGACAAAAGAAAAAAATAATATGGGTGATTCTCATTTCCAGTACATATTTCATTTCCGTTGAAACTATAGTAAAATATATGAAATAGACGCATAAATTGGAAAATGAAAACTGCTTTACCATAATTTAATATATCGACCCATTTTCGCGAAATAATCGTAAGCGACAAAAATAAAATTTTTTAGGAGAAAATTTTTTTATTGTATTTAAACATGATTTGTATTGATATACTGTCGCTTACGATCTTACAGGCTGTATTTCAAAATATATAAAAAATTTGGACAATTTTAAACTAAAATTTTTGATTTCAATAAAAAATTTTTGTTTACAAATAATCGCTTACGATCATTTCGTGCAAAGGGGTCGATATTATAAATATGTACATAAGTTTGTTTTTGTATAAGACTGTCCATTATATGTTAAAAAAGAAAAACTAAAATATTATTTATACTTTCTTCATACAAAATGGTGTGTCCGTAATGCATGCTGTTGATTTTCCACATTAAAAAAGTATGTATATTTTGAAAAACGACATTAAATTTATAAGAGTCATATAATATCTGCATTTGCTTCTCTTTTATCACACATACAATTAAAAAAATAATAGTAGAAATTATAATATATTTTTTTAATTGTTGTTGTCCACACCCATGTTATTGAGCGTTACTCTTTTTTAGTACGCTTCATTACTCAGTTTCATTATTAAATTGTATTAACACCTTTGTTAAAAAATATTATATGGCAAAACATTTCATCAACCAATATTGATTTGTATAAAAAAAACGTTTCATCAGTCAATCGTGGCTTGTATCCACAAGTGTTATCCCTATTTTATTAATTTAATTGAAATTTTTCACTGTATAAATAGGGAGTTTCTGTTAAAACTCATCGAAGATTATACATCTGAATTGTTTTAAACTCAAAATATAATGTGCGTTCTAAAAAAGTATTGCGTTTTTAAGAAATCTATTGAGCGTTAGCTTACAAAATTTTTAAATATAATATATCTATAAATTTTAGGACAAGAAAAGTTATCAGCTGCTGAAAAATAGGAACAATATAAAGAACATTATCTATTTAATCATTTTTATTTGCTTTGAAACAATTTCGCTTCTACCACAATGTGGTTTGTTATATTTTCGAAAAATGTATTACGTATACAACCTGAATTTTGGTGCGATTAATTATTTAAAATTTAAATAACTTTTAACATTGTCGGCCGATGTTATTAAAATTGATATTATTTGAAAGAAGACTTTACCTACTTTTTATTAATAAAGAACTATTTTAAAAGATACTCATTTTCAATTTTTGCATGTGAACCAAATTGAGAATCAAAAAAGTTGCCTTAACTTTTAATTTTGTCCCGCGATTATTATAATTTTTTGTTTTTATACTCATACTCATATTTTGTGTTTTATTTTTTGTGCTAGAATTATTCCCAGAACAACAGGGAAAGCAAATATAACGCTCAATACACAAAAATTTTAAAAGATTGAAATATATAATTTTATTTCAGTATCCATTAAATGAGGCGAAAATTATAATATGAGTCCTTCCTTCTCATATGTGGAGTTTTTCTCCTTTAGTTAAAAAAGGGATTTAATGATCGGTACCGCGAAGGTTTGGAGAGTTAATATATTCCAAAAAAAAGTTCCTCATGGTATTTTACAGAAAAGTGCTAAACACATCTTTAGCATATGCCGAGTCACCATAACTACACTCTAAAATATTACTTCAAATTTACGATCATATATTGTCTAAATTTGTGTTAAAAAACCTTTCAAGTTAAACATATTTAGTCCAAGTGGAAAAAAATTTAACATAAAGTATAATATGGCTATGGATGAATGGTAGATAGGTCAGACTATCAGTCAGAAGGTCGCGGTTCAAACCTGCACGCAGCCAATCGATTTTTTAGTAAAAACATTTTGTTGAAAACTATGCGTATGTAATTTTAGGTCGATAATAATCTGTAAAGTGTTGCCGACTATTATCGACCTAATTTTCAACAAAAATGTTTTAGAGTGTATTTGCAAAAAGTGGCCTAAATTTAACTCTCCCAAAAATTAGTCTCAGAAATAAACTTTCAATACGCCGATACACGTGTATATTTTCTTGATGCCCTCTACCAGAATCAGTCGCTTGAATGTTGTAATTTTGAAAAAAAAAACGATTTTGTTGTACTGTGTAACTAAAAATCCTTTGATATGGACCAAACACTAAACGTTAAAAATTCTAGAAAAAGCCAAAACACTCCGCACTGACTGAAAATACCGCTCAATTCCTTTCTACGCCTATGAGTTTAATATTATCTCCATATTTACCCATCATCATACCGACATGCTCGTGTAAATGTGTTAGTATTGGTATTTTGTGTCAATACAGTAAACAATAGCCTGTCAGCTGGAAAATTTATGATATTGCTCAGCTTAAGCTTTAATAAAAAAATGGAGCAAGATTTTGCATTTATACTCTTGCTGGCTCCTCAAGCTAACTAAAATATTATACATCCGGCAGCTAAAAGTATATATTCACTCTACATTTATCCTTCTTTACAAGGTTATTGAGAATTTTGCAATATTCATGAAAATGTAATGATGAGTCCTTAGTATATAAATTGTATGATATCTTAACAGGAGGGTGGTACATTAAACTTGTGCTAATTCAGAAGTTTATAAAATTTTGGTTTTGTCTAAAAATAAAATATTCCTTCTCACGCCATTATGGCTTATTTAAAAGAATAACTACAAAAAATTAACATATATTTTAATACAAATCACTTGAAATTATTTTTCTCAGATTTCTTGTCCACCTCTCCTACTTTGCTGCTGTAAAATCGTGGCATGTTTATTTATATCTTTTGTGCTTTTATAATCTTGGCCATTAAGTTATAATTCACTTCCGGCATAAAATGACAAGATACATGATGCCTTTGTGTAACTGTCTGTTAACGTATGAGTTGGAGCATTATCTGTGTGTGTGTGTGTGTGTGTGTGTGTGTCTGTGTTAATTTAAGGATATGTATGTGCAAGTAAGTAAGCAGTTAAGTAAATTCTTTGTTTGTATATATTTTTTCAATCTTATCTTTTGCGAATAATCTTGTAGGCCTCTTGTGACTGCGTTTCTTTTCCTCTTATAGCTTACAGGTCTTTTTGTATTTGTTTTATTTATTTTTTTTTCATTTCCATTTTTCATTTTCTAGCAACTTTTTTTTTCTGCGCTATATAATTTATTAAGGCCTTCTTCTTTTTGGTTGTTTTTTTTCTTTTGGTGTGGATTGTGGCAGAATTTGATACATTTATCTGCTCCAAATTTACCACAGAAGTTAAATTAAAATACTTGTGTATTTATGTTTGATTATACTACTTGTTATTAAATTGTTATTTAAATGTTGAAGAATTACGAAAATAAATTAAGAAGATTATGCTAAATGTGTTTGTGTTTTTTGTTTGTTTTTTTTTGGTTTTGTGTCTAAGTTCCTTTTTTTCTTTAGAGAAATTTCATTTGAAATAGGACAAATAATGTTATTTAGCTACTGTATAGAGTTACAACTGACAAGTGTTAATTTAATTTTGTTAAATTGAAAAATTATACTTAATGCGAATTGAAAATGTGCGCATTAGTATAATAGATAAATAGTAATACTATTTCCTTAACAAATTTTATACACAAACTAATACAATTGAATGGGGTTTTATTTCTGGAGAAAGGTGTAGGCTTTTTTAAGTCAAAGTTTTAAAACTCCTGGCTTTCATAATAAGATAATATAAAATATTTGTTTTTATTACAGGATAAGACTTTCAAATTATTTAAAATGTTACCTTGAACATTTTATTTAAAATTATAGTAGAATGTTTAATTTTTATTTTGAAGTAATTTTTATGTTACTCGTACATTGTAGTGCTTTAGAAATTTTTCTTATTGAAAAAATAAAATTCTCTATTGCAATTTTTAGCGTAACTAGCATATGTTAAACAAGAAAACCTAAATATAAAAAAATTTTCACTTTGGCTATTGTGCAGATAACGTTAGATTTGTGTTTTTTAACCGGCTTTCAAAAAAGGAGAAAGGTTATCAATTCGTCATGTATATATTTTGTCTTTTTTTTATGTATGTTCCCTCAAAACTCCGCTATTTATGAACAGATTTCGAATTTTTTTCTCAATTCAAAAGGATGTACTTCCAGATTGGTCCCATTGAAAATGGGCGGGGTCACGCCCATACAAAGTAAATGTATATTCGTTTTCAACTACTTTTACTCAACCGATTCATATGAAACTTTACACACACATTAAGGTTCTGTTTAAATACTACATCAGGATCAAAAAAGTGGGCTGTGCCACGCCCTTGCAAAGTAAATATTCTTTTTCCACAATTTCTACTAAACCGATTCATATGAAACTTTGCATACACCTTTAATTATCATTACAATACAACACTATGTTTAGAAAAGTGGGCAGTGCCACGCCCATGGAAATTAATTAAGCATTTTAGCTACTTCTACTTAGCCGATTCGTATGAAACTTATCGTACACGTTTAGTTATCGTTAATATATAAGAATGTGGTTAAAAACGTGGGCAGTGCCACGCCCATGATAATAAAATATTCATTTTAACTACTTCTTCTTATCCGATTCTTATGAGACTTCGCACACACAATTAGTTCTCGTAAAAGTACATGCTGATAAAATATGGGGCCACGGTGCCACGCCTCTTTTGTAGTCGACTTTTTTTTGCAAGAATTATGTAGTATCAAAATGTATGCTTCGCAAAATTTAATTTCGTACGTATGAGTAATATGATGACACCATCATATTACTCATACGCATGAAATTTGCCCTAAACTATTGGAAATCCGCATTATATTTCACGTATTTTTTTTTTAATTAAAAGTTCATAAAAAAATTCCCGTTCAATATACCGTTAAAACACAAAAGTGAGTATTGCTATGTTTTTTAATAAATAGTAAAGAAATAAAAATAAAAAAGTTTTCATGCAGGTAAATAAAATGCTTCTGAAAATTTGACTATTTTTAAGAAATCTGCCCCCTGTAACTCGCTAAAGCTAAACCTCTATCGCAAAAAATCTACAAAGTTTGGGTACGAATACAATTTCGCAACATGTATTGCTAAATTAGGCAATGTCTTAAAAATTTAATCCGCCGCAATTTTAGTGTTTTATGCCATCGCCAGAAATGTTTAATTTTGTGTTTGTTAACTATTTTAGCGATCGAGATTTAGCTTTAGCTTAAGCGAATTACGGATTAAGGGGGCTGATCTCCTGGCCACATGTTTGAGCGGGCGGTTAACAGTTAAAAGCCAGATTAATTATATCAGATATATTTAAAATATTTTGCAGAGAAATTTAAATAAATTGGATGGGAATTTTTTTCTCTTAAGCGCTTATTTTAGAATTTCGCAGAAATATTATATTTGCATACTCTAAACGATTGAAAACTTCAACTGAAATAATTTTTGTAACCTATTCTTTGGAAATACTAAAAATAAAACGAATTAAATAACTTTGAACAAAAAAGCATACAGTTTGACTAAAAATGCATAACTCAGTTGTTGAAACTCTAAGGCACTTAGCTAAAACATGAATGCATACTGTTCTAAAAAACTTGGGAAAATAAACGTTCAAAAATTGCAGCATTGAAAATATCGATGATATTTCACGCTAGCAAGACAGAAATCAAAAAGCTTAAAATAGCTGAACATGATAAGGAAAAAAACAGTTAGTGAAGTTCCAAACCTTTACAAAAATTCAGTAATATGTGATATTCGACACGAGATGGCCACATCGGTTAATTGGGTTTACTAAGGAAATAGGATTTTCGCTAGGCTGTTGTTGCTGCTGTCCCTGGCAGTGTAGGTAGAAGGGCTCTGATGAGAAGAACAATACAATCTACGAAAAAACTATAATTTGATGGTACCGTAAATACGTACCCTGTTGCTAACGCTACTCTTGCCGCTATCATTTAGTTATTTCTGTTATATTTCATGGAAATATAACCAAAAGAAAAATTAAAAAATTCATTTTTTTTCAGATGTTTTAAAACTTTGCGTATTTTTTGCTACACTTTGCTCAAGAAGCTAAAAATGTCTTTATTATTTTAAAAAGTGTATCTTATAAAGATTAAAATAAGACCTAAATTACTAAAATCGGTTGGCAATTGGAAGAGTTACATTTTTTTTCACAAAATTTTAATGTAAAATAGTACATGCAACACATTCCCAGTGCATCGATACCGCAGAGTAATTGAAACTCGGTGCAGAAACAACGAAAATGGTTTTTGTCTGTGAATTCCCAAAAAATCGTTTTTTATTGGTACTTTTTTTGGAAATTCGAATGTATAAAATTGTTCATATTTTTGGTACAGTTTTTTATACAACTAGTTTTTATGTGTATTGATATAATGAATGAGTGGTTCTTAATATGACCTGCTTCTATTCAATAGAAAATTATTGACTCGTAGTTTGGCATTACCGACATCGTTTCTCGTACAATATAAAAAACCGGAAATAATGCTTATCGACGAAGTTTCATCTTCAAGACTTATGCTTGGCTCATCCCTAGAGTATGCTTTAATATTTTTGTTAAGTGTATAAAAATATATCGCATGAAAAAATTTGTTGAATCTTTTCGTGACACTTGATTTAACTGTCCGATACAAGAAAATTGCTAACATTATTGACAAAACTGGACTGTACTACGTACTTAAACTCTAGAAAATCCTACATAATCCTTTAAGATAATATTGAAGGCAAAGCACAATAAACACAATGATTACTGTACAGCTTTTTTTCGAATACCTGCGATATTTCTTGAAGCATATTTAGGGGCAAAAAAAAAGTAGTAATATACAGTAAATATGCAATTAATTTTAAAGTTCTACTTTAAAGATTATTTGTACAAAATATCTGGTACCAAAAAATAGAATTTAATAAGAAGAGAAACTTTATTGTATGCTGTGAAAAAAGAAAAAACTTCCACATACTCCTCTGAATTGCAATTGCAGTTGTTTATATAAATTTTTTTTTAATTTCCATTTCGTGGCAATAAATCAAGTTTAGAAATCAAAGGAATTTTTGGGCTTAATCTAAACAGGCATTCTACTCTTGTTCACAGTTTGTAGCATTAAATAGCACAACATTAGTAGTAGTTTCAGCACAAGCCAGTAGTGGTAGTGGCTAAAATCTATTGTATTTTATACATAATGGCAACAGTAAATTTTCTCTCATCACACATTTTGTATGCTTTTGTATTATGTGACGATAATATTGCTGCTGGTGCTGCTAATGATGGAAACTCTAACACTAACGCCCATATCCTGTTACAACAACAGCGACAATTGCCAAGCTTAAAAATATAACATTTCCTTTGCAGATATTTGTTACTCATCTTTCTATCTCGCATTGCTCGTAACTCTAAACATAATTAGCTTAGTTTGAAAAGTATATATCAAGTTTTATGTTTGAAACGCCAACACACATGAGCTCCTCCACTTCACATAGAAACCAGTTTTATCTCATGGACATGCATAAATACTTTTCGCCTGCATATACTTAATCATATTAAGTGACCAAAGGATATTTGTTTTCTCTTTTTGTTATAGATACAAGCAATTGTTGTTGCAAAATCATTGAGCATCTTCTAACACTTGTCGAAAATACAAAAGAAAAAAAAAGGAATATAAAACAACCGAAAACAAAATATGTGTAAATGATAGTCAAGTTTTGTAGTTGATGCGAAAATTCCCACATGAGCTATAATTTAGGAAAAAAAACAGAAAAAATAGGAAAAATAGCCATCTATTTATAGCAACAAAATAACACTAGCAAATTCTTTTGTTGATGTAATTTATGGACTGAACAAGTGGTAAAATAAACAATATAAACGACATTGGAAGGCATTTGAAGTTCATATATCAAATGGTACAGTGCTTAATAAAATAGCAACCCAGCAAACAGTTTTATTAGAAAAGAAAGGAGACAAAGTAAACAATATATGTGCTTTATGATTAAAAAGCATTTAGCTTAGCGATATAAGAGTTTAAAATCGGAATTTGAACTAGAACGCTGAAATTTTTTTTTACACGATTTTCTTGGCTGTCTCGAATGTTTTATATAAAGACGTGGCACAGAAATAAAAGCTAGTATGAAAATTAAAACTTTTCACTTGTACTATCATTAAAAAATAGGAATTATATTTAAAAATTTTTATATTAAGGAAACATTAAATTATTTGGAATAATTTTAAGAGAAAGAAATAGGTATTAACTCTCTTAGTTTTGTATATTGAAAGTAGCGCCTTAAGGTATGCAATTTTTTTAATGAAAAATTACTTGATAAAATTTATGCACACATCATGTGATATCAGAGGTCAAAGGCCAGAAAACTTTTTTTCAGGCTTTCGTACACCAAAGGTGAAAAGTAGCCTTATTGTTTCCGATACGCTGTCCGTTCGTCTGTCTGTCTCGTCATTCGTCTCGAGAACCGTAAGAGGTATGGACCCAAAATTTTTACAGAATATATTTAGCTATGGCCGCTAGCTACTACAACAAAATTTATGAAACTTGAAAATTAAAGGCTTTTCAAAAGCGAGCAATGAAAGCTGTTGAAATATTATAGTAATATACGGGCAATTGATATATAGACACTTGACAATTTCAGACTACACTAATAAATATTAAAATTTAAGCAAAATAAAACTTGAAGGGTATTTTATTAGTTAATATAATTTCGACTAGGTAATTTTGACAATTAGCTGTACCCTGAAAAGCGTAAGAGGCAAACTCTTGCAATAATCACAGCTAGTATAGCATTTTGAAGGCACCAGTAACGAATGCTAAAAAAGAAAAAAAAATTAAAGGGTATCATATCAGGTAATGTAATTATTAAATTAAGGCGCATCTTATGAACTATAGTAACTAGACCCTTGAAACCAACATAATTAAAAGCAATGCAATGAATAACCCGAAAAGTAAATCGCGAAAAAATTGCTAAAATAAAAAAATGATAAGAAATCGCAAAAAAACTTAAAACTAAAAACCCAAAATTTAAAAAAATTGCCCAAACGAAAAGAAATATTGCCAAAATGAAAAAGCACTAAAACGAAATAAGGTAAAAAAAGTAAAACAGCTTTTTTTGCAAAAAATAAAAAAATTCGCAAAACGAAAAATATTGGCAAAATAAAAAAAATCGCTGAAACGAAAAAAGCACCAAAACGAAAAAATCGCCAAAAATAATAAGTCGGCAAAAAAAGAAAAAAAATGGCAAAATGAAAAAAATTCTAAAATCACAAAAACTAAGAAGGAAAATAGCCAAACGAAAAAAATCGCCGAAATGAATAAAGCGCTGAAATGAAAAAAAAAAAATGCCAAAACAAAAAAAAAAATCGCAAAACGAAAAAAGGGGTAAAATGAAAAAAAAGCGCTAAATCGAAAAAAACAATTTAAACTCCAATTTTTTTTATCAGTTTTAGTTTTCGAGGTATACCGGTATTTCAAAAATGAAGGCACTTGCAATGAATGCATATGTATATTGGTGTATTTTTATTTTTTTTTATGAATTTTTAAAAACAAAAATTTGTAGCTTTTTTTAAATTTCTAAAATTTTTTATAAAATTTTTAAAATTTTTTATAAAATTTTTAAAATTTTTTATAAAATTTTTAGGCTCAAACTTTTAAAATATCTATGAAACTAATAGGCGCTGTTCGAAACAATATACATATGTCTTGTTTTTTTTTGAAATAACGGTATAACTACGAAACTAAAGCTGATAACTAATTGATCCGAGATTTGGTGGACGACACCTTTACTACCAATGACCATACAATTTTGTAATAAAAAAGTGTTAGTTTTAGCCCCTTCCTATTAACCAATTTATCTGAGATTTAGTGGACACCATTAAGCGGCCCACCCACTTGTAATATAATTGTGAAAATTTTCGTATTGTACAATAATATCGCCAATGTGTATGTCATATCGAAGGTGGCACAACATATTGGCAAAAAACAAAAGACCTTTGATTTTTATTGCACAATCAAGAAAATTGTGTAATATGGTGGCAGCATTGCGCAGTGTTGTTTAATTTTTCTTTCAAAATATTGTGCAATTTATTGCACAGTATAGGTCAAAACGACAATAATATGCACAATAACATATGCAATAATGTATAATGGATGAGACGCTTTAGTTATGATGACTATACAATTTTGTAATTATAAATGTGGGCGGCGCCATGCCTACAAAAATTAATATTTGATTTTAGTGTTAACCGATTGAGAGATGAGATTTGGTGGACACCTTTACCTACAATCACTATACAATTTTATAGTTATAGAAGTGGGCGGCGACACGCCTATAAAAGGTAATACTTCGTTTTAACGCCTTCTTCTTAACAGATTGATCCAAAATTTTATACATGCCCTTACTTTTATTTACTATACATTTTTGAGGTTAGAAAGTGGGCGTCGCCACGCCCATAGAAAGTAGCATTGACTTTTACCATCTTCCTCTTGAATGATTGATCTGAAATTTGGTAAACAATGTTACCTTTCCTGGCAGTACAATTTAGTGTTAAAAAAATGGGCGGCGTTACGCCCATAAAAAGTAATATTTAGTTTTATCCCCTTCTTGTTGGCCCATTGATTTGAAATTTTGTGAATACATTTAATTTTCATGACCGATTGATCTGATGGCGTTACGATTATGTGTATTATTGTAAATCATAGATTGCCGCCGTCACAAAATTGTGAATTAGTTATTTGTCTATAAACATCTCAATGTGGATATCAAATGAAGGGGTTTCACTAGTAGAATACTAGTAGAGTACGCAATAGTTTTCAGTAGTTATGAACTCATACTAAAGCGCAGGATGTTCAACGAAGGCATAGACACAGATAGCTAGGAGTATAGAATTTTCTACAAAATCTTTACAGGCTAAACAATAAGGTCCTGTAAAGTCTTTCTCTAAGTAAGTTGGCTATATGCCCACAATGCATCTCCTTGAGAGTAGTTACAAAATGTTGTTACCCAATTACTTACTTTAAATTAAAATAAGGTTTACAAAATATATGCGGAAATATCACTTTTTTGTGATATATTTCTTTCGTTCCAATTTTTCAAGCGTTTCTTTTTAAACAAACAAATTCATAAGGTAATATTCTTTTCTATTTGTCTTTTTCATATTTCAATTGTTAAATTGAAAATAAATTTCATAACATATTGATAAGCAAACAAACCAACACACAAACGCCAACAATAACAATTCCTAATGCATATTAGTATTATTAATATTTTTCTATATTTTTGCACAAGAAAAAAAAAAAAGACGTTAGTAAAAATAATATTTACTTTCTCTCTCAGCTTGTAACAACGATAACCCAAAATTCTGTAGCAAAAGATTATGTACATTTTCCTTTACAGCCAGCAACTTCAAAAATATTTTCATTTATATTTATTGATATATTTTCATTTCAAAATCCTTAAATATCTACAAGCTACACAGAGTGACTGCATACTTTTCAAAGACATCGTCATTATATTGAATATCCAAAAATATGTATCATCATATAAAATAATAACAATAACTTGTAGATGTACTCGTCCTTTAATATTATTTTCTTGGTACATTTGCATACATACAAAAATATTTGTATTCATACTAACTCGTTCAGTTACAAAAAGTAAAGAATAATAGATGTAAGTAATACATTAAATTTTCCACAAATTGTATTCATTCAACCGTATTTACATTTATTAAAATTATATGCCAACAGTAAGGGAAATAATTATAAGGATTTTATAAAGAAAAATTTGAGTTCAAATCCATGCTTCTTCGGAAACTGAAAAAATTTCAAATCGAAAATGTGTGCATACTACAATGATAGAAAAACCATCATTTGTCATCAGTTGTATGTCAAGTGTGTTCATTTCTGACCCCATAGCACTTTTCATCATTGTGATGTCAACCTTTATATTAGCTGGTCATCATGGTCAATGATGGCAAATATATCATCAATGCAATAAAACACCGTTATCATGACATCAATTTAATGACAAAATGTCATCAATATTATGTCAGAGATAGAAAAACCGTCATGACACTGATGTAATTTGGCACACATGCTATGTCAAGTGTGTTCGTTTTGGAGCCAATAAAATTTTCCATAATTGTCAGCAGCTTGTCGTCTTCCCATCAGTGGAACGATTAAAACAATTATATGGCTGATTATCATTCTAAACGTATGTGAGTAATGCCATTTAGCCAGGTGTGACCACTTTACACATATTTTTTGTTATAAATAAAGAATAAAAAAATTTTACTTAAAAAAAGGTCGCGACTCGCAAGGCCATTAAGCTTAAAGTCGTTGAATAACGGGTAGAAACTGAAAGAACATGATGCCTGCTTAGAATGGTCGTCAGAAAGCTGTGACGGGTATGACCTTAAAAAATCTTGGTTTCAAAGAATTATGACTTTCAGCATAAATTCTGTAAAATTTTTACTATAACGTACACAAAAATTTTGGTATAGCTGTCTGTTCAAAGTGTTTTTAGCTGTATTACGTATTTACTGTTTGACAAAAAATAAGTTTTCTTAACATAAAACGGTTTTTTTAGAATGTGACGGGTGTGACCGATGGGCGTGACCTAATACGAAAATTTAGAATATTCGAAGAAATAAATTTTTTTCTTGATATTGTTAATATAAATAATATAAAAATAGATCATAAGAAAATATCAAACATATTAAAATATTTGCTATCCGTTCTATTATAGACAGCAGAATACTCTAGCTGATTATTTTTTCATATTAAATAAAAAGCGAAAAAAGTATTATTCTTTTCAGAGATAAGCGTTTTTATTAATGATGAGAAAGGGAAGAAAAGAAAATCTCAAATAAATATTAAACATACAAAGAGGAAGAGCAAAATGTTTCATTTAAAAGTGCCCCAAATTGCTTAAAAATATTAAATAATGTGTTTTTTTATTTTTTCTACAATTGCCATGCTCTAAAAACATCAATTGAGAGATTTTTATTAAAAATAAAGAAATCATTTTTTCCTTGCATAGGGCCGTTTTACGTCGAATCACTCATATATTATTTTTTTGCTTTTTTTTTAATCAATATAACTAATAGTAATATGAGAAGGTAGGATTCATATTATAGTTTTCACCTCATTCAATGGATCCCGAAATAAAATTATATTTTTCGGCTTTTTAAAATGTTTGTGTATTGCTTTCAAGGTTGTTCGGTGAAAGATTTTTGCGAAAAAAATACACCGTAAAAAATTAGTACATGGTCTGAAAGCTGTATACATCTACTCTCTAAAAGCAAAAATTCATAATAATCGAAGAATGAAATTGAAAGTTATGACCACTTTTTCAATTTTGATTTGAGTTCACATGGAAAAACAAAAAACAAATTTTTTAAATAAATATTTACAAACATTTATAAATAAGCAAAAAGTAGGCTAACGTTTCTTTCAAATAAGACCAATTTTAATAAAATCGAGCAGCAATGTTAGAAGTTATGTCAATTTCAAATAATTATTCGTAGCAAAATACGACCTAACCCAATACATTCCTTGAAAATACAACTACGGTCAAGCATCGTCAAGTGAGGACAAAAGGCTGGTACTAAGCTTGAAGTGCTCTCGAGCACAATCAAACTTTTAAATTTGATATCTCTGCGTGGATCGCCATATTTTATTTGCCATAAGGTCAAGTACGGTGCGGTGCGTGCGATTGTTTTATTTTCAACAATTTTCATGTTCCAACAGTTTTATGGATAACATAAAGTGTTCTTATAATTATTAATTATTTCAATAAAATTTCACATTTCTTCAAAATGCACATGCCGGTTCGTATATTTGTGAAATCTGCATATTTGCTTATATGTACATGAGCCGAACAGAATCTTATTGAAATGCATTTCATATGAATATCAATGATTGGTACACGAAAGTATTGACTTATTTGTCTATTTGCTTCTATTATTGTTAAAATTTAAATTTAAAATATATTTTCATTAAAATAATTACACAAAAATATATTCTAGATAACTGAAAGAGGTCTTGCATGAATATTTATAATTTATTATATTACAAAAATGAGAAATAGAAAAAAAAGTTTGCAGCTTAACAGTGGAGAATAAAATAAGAAATAAAGTTTACATATGGGGAAATATTTTATTTAAATATATTTGAATAGAATAAGATATAT